>WJXW01000015.1:600000-1200000 GCA_015832175.1 Paraphaeosphaeria minitans
GGTACCTGTCTTATTCTAGGCAGAGGCCAGAAACTGGACATCAGAAAGCCTCGGAACCGACAGGGGCCGAAAACGGGAACTAGAAAATCAGGACCCAAAACAGGAACCTTAATTCAAAATCCAGACGCCGCACGCAGGTTATAGTACAGTATAGTCTACATATTTGTGGACTGGTTGGTCCCAATTTCTAGTCCTACAGTTATGGCGTCTCCGCAGCAATCGCAGGTGCTATCGCACTCCAAGGCGAGGCGGGCTGCAAACAACAACTACCTAAGGCTCTCTAAAACACTATACAAGAAATTAGCTAAGTTGTGCCAAGAATACGACACCCACGTGTATTTCCTAGCATATCGCAACGGCCGATTCAATGGATTTGTATTAATAGATAAGACAGGCCAGCGTTGGTCGCCTCCGGGCCAAGAGACTCTTGTAAGCTCCTCCCCTCCTACAGATCTTAAGAGTTAACTCCTAACTTATTAAGGATAAATTATACCCCCCGCCAGTAATAAAGTCGCTGGCTTATTGCCGTCGGGCTCAACGAAGACGAGCGAAGGTTCACGGGAACATTTAATTAAATGCGGCGTACCTCGGCACAAGTAAGTTAAGCACGTAGATTATATTATAAATTTGCCAACAAAGGCGTCTAAAGGGCAAGCAGTTAATTTAACATAAAGTTACTATAATCTATTTAACAGCACAATATTAAGCAGATAGCGCTATCTTTTTTTGCTTTACTACTCGCTCGTCCCTTTTGCTATCCTTCTCTGATTCTCTCTTTAGGATCCTTGCCGTGTCTGCGAGTCTATGCTCTGTATCGTTAAGCCAAGTGCTTATCTTCTCCAGCAAGCGGTTACGATTGCTTAGTTCTTGTTTGAGTTCGCAAATTTTTACATCCTTTCTAGCAATTTCACGTTGCAGATCTGCAGCCAACGCAACTAACGTACTTATTCTTTCCTCTAACAGAGTAAGCCACGCTTAGAGTATTCTTAAGATACTTACCTTGCAAATCCTGTAGAGATGGCTGCTTTATCTCCGGGGGTTGGTCTTCGGCAGAGCTTCTATCCGTACCCGCATCGCTACTCTCTGAACAGCTATGTTGCTCCATCGGGGACTTAACGTTCATGTTTTATTAGTAATCGAGCTAAACAGATAGTGGCTAATATAACATACCTCGTCCTTCGTGCCTACGGCTCCCTTCGAGCCGTCATTCTCTACAGCAGGTAGAGTAGTCTATAACTGTGAGCAGGTCTCTAGAAGATTATTCGTCCTACACACCATATTATCATAGTGAGTGGGATCCTCGATGGTGGATCCGGAATCGCTCATCCTTCAAGATTGTGAAAGTGGGCGAAATGGACGAAGTGGATAAAGTGTGGGCGAAGTGGACGAAGAGAATCAGATAGCATGCTCGAGGTATAAGCTCCTTTTATATCCTCCCCTTGCCCCTCTGCGGATTGAGCTCGTAAGCTTGATCGTTTAACGCCCAGTCTTTGTGGCGTGCTTCCTTTCCATGCATACCCCCTGTGCCTCCCTGACAGGCCAAGCTAATTGGGAAGGCGTGGTGCCACCGCCGGCGTAACGAGGTTGCAGGCAGCCGAATTGAACCCACAGCGTCTCCTCTATTAGCTCACCTTTTAAAGCGTCAAGCCTAGCGGTACAGGTCATAGGCATGCACGATCGAAGCCACTCCTGTCTGTCTCGGTATCAAAGGACTCACCGCGCTTATAAGATAGACAGTGTCATGGTACTTGTGACACTGGGCTGAGGCGAATCGGAATACGGACTCATCCCACACAATCGGGCCCCTCAGGACAATAAGGGTAGGGTGTCCTGCTGGGTGACGCGGTCAAGGCATAGAGATAAATCGATTTTCTGTCTTGTGCCGCTTGTGTGCAGCCGGACGAGTAGGGCATCTTGGGTCACAGCGCCGATGCATCGCCACGAGCTCATTCACGCAGCGTCTCCATGATTAGCCTCTCAGGGTGGACCCAGCTCCGCTAGCACGGTATAGAGCCGAGTCCGAAGCAGTCACCCGAATGGGGCCATAGTATAAGCTCCTCTCTAGTTGCATTAAAACAGGGGAAAGTTGTTTACTTCAGTATGACTAATAGCCTCCTTATTCTTTCCATTGTTTGCTTTGCCGTTGGGCTATTACTTAGCGCCTTAATCACGTACCGGGATTGTCGAGCTCTCAGACAGAGACAACGCTACGCAAGCTTTTGGTGGCAGGTTACTCTAGTGGCTTTTAATCTTGCTCAAGATGCTCTGCTCGCGTGCAGCACGGGCCGACGCACTCTCTACGACCCTAAGCCCTCTCCCCGTCTCAGCGCTTTGCTACGTAAGCTCGATACACTTGCGGGTAGACAAGACCTCCGGCAACGATTATCTTTGACGGGATTCTGTAATGTTCGCAAACACCCTTGCCGTCGCCTGCAAAGAAGCCGATAAGTTTCGTTTCCACATTAGGAGGTGCACCCTAGGTTATCATGCTGGCGAGGCTGCACTGTTCTACCTATTCGCGGAGCTTGCATAGGCACGAGGCTTCAGTCTCACTAAATTTAAGATTGACCACTCTGATACGACCTGGGGATGGGAGAAGAAGAGCAGATGGTCTGGGATAGAATTAAGGTGCTGCAGAAAACCGCACTCTACCTGTATGGATTTATATAGAATGCAACGATTCCTGATTTGATGGATCAATGTCTCCGCTGAGGGGGTGTCACATACCAAATCAAGCTCGCGACTGCAGAGGGGAAAAAGACAAGTAAGCAGCTCAGAAAATATATTGCACAACGCTACCTATATGTCTCCCTCAAACGTGAATAGTGGATCCAGTCACTCGTCCATTTAGTACCGCTTGACCGCCGTGCGCCCTCGATATATATCTCCGCATAGCGACCTAGGGATCCTGTACCTGACGCCAGCGGGGTCCTGTTGAGGCCCTGATGCTAATTATTGACGCCTAAGAATAGAGAAGAGACCAAAATGGGCCTATGCCGCCGAAGCGCTGTCGTTGATGATTGGAGGAAGGCTAGACAGGGGCTTCGTGCTTTACCCGTACCTACTCATCGCCAAGCTGTCAGCCTCTGGTCAGCGACTGAGTGGGGATGATAGCATTCATCAGCAGTAAGCATTGGTATCATCATTTGCGAGGCGGACACTTTAGCACTGAAGACGAGTTTGTTAGCAGCCCTGCCACTAGTCAGCGTTGGAAACGGCACTTGCGTGTGGTAAGCAGCATCGTCACTCCTAAGGTGGCATATTCGCCTCGGAAGAGGAACTCGCTAGCATCAACATCAACACCAGCAACCTCGGCACAGCGTTTCAGCGTTTCAACGTAGAGCGTGATGTTTCCGAACCGTACACGTCATCAGCCGTAGCATCAGCAACACCTGTTACCATGGGCATCACAGCGTATCACGAGAAGCTCCCGCAGCTACGGATTGGCTAAGCGCACAAGCACCTCACCACACGCTTATGGAATGCAGATGCTGCTTCGCGCGTCATCACCTCCCAGTGGGCAGTGGATAACCATGTGCACTCAATGTGGCTGTCTGCAAGTTGGCGTGCAACCGCTCACGAACAAAGTGCTTACTGCGGGAGTGTTGCCCACTTGGCCCGTTCCTCGACAACCAGCATTGGCCACCAACGGTAGCTGTAAGTTACCGCGCCGCAGCACTTGAACGCTTTAGTTATGCTGGCCAATCAGCGAGGCAATCGCTCAGATGTGCTCTCTCATCGCAGAGGTGCCAGCGGGTGCGATCGCTATGGTCTTCAATATCACCGTCAGAGCAACGCCTAGCTGCTTCCACTTTCCAAGTCATCCATAGCCAAGTATGCAGACAACATGCAATGCCATTATGGTGACTTGCTGCATCGTGATGCAGGTGCGACTGACTTAGCATTCCGACATGCGGCTCTACATCAGCTACAGCGCAGCTATTGCCCTGTCGGATGAAGAGCGACCTACAGTATCGCAGCGTTCGATTCGGTGCTGAGCATCCTTCTACGCTGACGGGTATAAGCAACTTGGCGATTGTTGGAGCGCCAAGGGAAGTCCGAGGGAGCAGAATCGACGAGCAGGCAGTTGCTGGTGCGGCAAGAGAAGGTGCTCGGTGCTGAGCATGCAAGCACCTTTACAAGCGTGGACTGGCCCGCCCACTACCTTGCGGATCGTACCGTGCCCTCCTTAGAAATGATCACCGACTAGATTCATGCAGCCTCAGCATGAAAGGATCAAGGCTCTGGGCATAAACTTGAGTCTGGGCTGTTGAGGTCATGAAATCCATATAGCCCAAGCCGAATATCCCCGCCCAGCTTAAGATCAACAAATCTGATCTTCAGCCATGCCTCTCCTATTCAAACCTGCTACCGCTGCCTTGCTGCGCCAGTACATCGATGCCTCAACGAGTGGACCTGAGCCAGATCTCCTAGGGGCTATTAGGAACCGCGAACAGTAGTACCCTCATTGGCGAGACTAACGTGGGTACTGGACGTGGTGGAGGGCTGGGAGGCAGCTGAATTACCCCGGCTTTCTGAATTGTTGGTGTTCTGTTGGCCTGTATTGGTGTGCCCTCGAGGGTCGGACATAATGGCTCAACACTTATCGCTGAAAAGTCAGCCTGTGTTCATGGAGAGCAGACGTTGCTCGAAGTTGCATGGCTCACGTGACGTACAGTAAATGAAGCGAGAATGAGGTGTTCGGAGCGTATTAACAAACTATGCCGAAGTGTCGAGGGTATCGGAGGTACTCAGGGTGTTTAAGGTGTGCAATGAGAATTTGTAAAGCAAGAGGAGGTGCGATGACTTCGAGACATTGAAGAATTGGCGATTGACTGCGATCTTTATGCCAACGGCTACGACCCTTCTCGTGATCGATGCTCCCCTAAGGGTCCATGCCCGGTTACTGCACTCCGCCATGTGATCAGACGTTCTCCACCTGCACGTTTCTGCATTGTCGGACGCAATGACAACAGATACAGCAATTACTTGGCATTTGTGAAGAGGCTTGCATGCGGGTCACAAGGTTGGGACCCATAAGGATCGAAGCGCTGTGAGGCGTATGGACTAGCAGTACTTCCCTCTGGCCAAGGCCCAATGCACAGCCATCCTTTTCTACCTGGTATCATCTTAAAGACTAGGCATGTCATGGACCGGGATAGCACTCATCACGACATGCAATACACCGTTCGCTTGTGGTCTCGTCACCGCGAGCCTGTATGGTCTTACGCTTCGATCTCAAGAAATCACTCGTCTGAATTCAAATCAACGGAGGGCGGGTGCGAATAACGTAAATTCAATAAGGTATAACGAAAATTCAGTGAGAGTGACGACTACGTTGGCAGTCTGAGAGAGAATAGTACGATAAACCGACGTCTGTATGCTAGATCCCACGGGCCTGTATGGATGATGTAGCGTTCTCACCGCCGACCTAAACATACCCATCTGTAACAGCGAGCAGATTTCCCGATGTACCTAATTGGTGATATTAACACTAAATCTGTTACGAGAATCACTGTAGCCCGTTATCCGGACCCCTTGGGCCTCTTTTCCTCTACCATGAATTCTGCGAGCGGGTTCCCGTTCACGCCAAACTTCCAATGGTCACTCATGAGTGCTGAAGCGGGGGCCAAATTACCATTCTGGGAGCCGTTCTGCGCTTGGCCATTCTGGGTGACTCCAGCATTGGGGTTGGAGTTCAGGTCCTGCTGCTCAGAGTGTGGAGTGCTTGTCGACGTGTTCAGACTCTGAGGGTGATTGTTGGAGGTAGACATTGTTGCTAGATCTTGACGTAGTGGGAGCTTCTGAGAAGCTCTACAATAAAAGCGTTGCACGCGTGGTAGATGTGATGTACTGGTTCGTTTGTAAAACTGCTAACCGTGGTGGAGAAAAGAGATGTGACTCGATGGAAGGCTCTGATACCTTTGAGAAGGGTGAGCTAATTCATATTCATTCCTGCAGCCCAGGTTTCCGACTGGCCCCCAGAGTGTTCGACCTCCCTGCTGCTGCATTGCTGAACAATATGCAAGGATAAAGCATCCACCCTACAGGTGTGAAGAGGCTTGCAGGCGGATCACAGGGTTGGGACCCACCAGGATAGAACTACGATGGAGTGCATGGACTAGCAGTGCACCCCGCTGGCAATTGCCGATTGCACAGCAATCCCTGTAAACAGGTATCGGCAAGCTTTACAAATGAAGCATCTGATAGTCCGGATGGAGCATGAATAGTGTTACTGCGTGCAACCCACTTTTCGCTTAGAGTCCAGTCACGGTAGTCCGGTATCCCACACTACAATCTCGAGGGATAAATTCCTCATTCAGTAAGGACGTGTGCAAAGAATGGAGATTATCTAGGAACGACAGACCATCTAGTGAGGTTAGGGATTATATTGAATGTAAAACCATACCACTATCGAATCTTTGCCAGCGTGTATCCGACCCTCTAGTTGATGAAATGAATTATAAACCCAGCGCTCGCTTCTCACTGTCAGCCAACCGAGGCTGCACAGAAAGTGCAGAAGTATATGGTTGCGATCGCGGAGCAGCGGAAGCGCTGCCTTGAGATTGACCGTTCCTATCCTCAACTCCGTTGACGATTCGTAGCGTATTGCCCTGCTGGCTCGAGGAAGCATCGGAGGCAGAGTTGGTAGGCATTTTGAAAAGATAGGTCTGCTCCCAATCGGTCAGCCCTTTCGTATCGGTTATTGAACAGGGTAGCGTGGGCAGTATTGGTGCAGCCTTGCGGAAGCAGATGGGAATCCTTTACCGAAGATTTGAGTTCAGTCGAGCTGTAATGGTAGCTATGGAAAACGAAATCGATACTGTATACGTGCAACGGACATTGCTCGCTTATATGCAGAGGTTTCGCAAGGGCTTGCAGACGACACGTACAATGTCACTATTCGGTCTATCAACTCTGCCTGACGTATTGTCTGCACAATCTAATGCATTGTTGCAGATGGTGTGAATTCACTCCTGTCGCGTGAAGCTAGGTTGAGTCAAGTCACGAGCTTCGCTCTCGATGCTCCATTCGGCTCTTCTAAATCCGGGATAGGATGGTGTCAATATTGGAGTGGGGGACGGCGCGTTACCATAGATGCATATACATGACTGCATCCTGGCAAAAGGCAGTGCGGAGATTGTCTCAAAGATAGTAAGAATACGAGGGCGCCTGCGGTGTCTCACGCTAAGGCATCAGGGATGAGTTGACATGGCGGCAGAAGGTCCAGCATTGGTGCGGCGTACAAAGCAAATTATAGTTGACGCGTAGGCAGGCAAATCCATCACGCTGTCGATCAGTAAAATCCATCGTTCTTGCCGTGTTCTCCGCTCGAAGGCTGTGATACGTCTGCAAGCCTCTTCACCCATGCCCGCGTTTTGACGGCAGCCATGCTGCAAGTTCATAAGGTGCTACAAATTCCCCTAGAAAACGTAAGCGTAACTCCCGCGAAGTTGGAACGTTGGTGATGGGTAAGAGGTGCCCAAAGCAAGCCTCCGCGATATCAACCGAGAGCAAAGCATAGTCTAGGTGTGGCCCCACAACTTGCGGCTGTGAGAGGTTTAATTAGTGACAGTGAATCGAGTACATTGGATGACTGACATCAATGCAGATTTCCTTCCATGAACCGAGGGAAGATTCAATGGCAGCAAGAAGGGAGGACGCTCTGTGTCACTCGCGATAACGAAAATCGTTCTCGTCGTCCCATCTCCTAGTACAAGGAGTGGCGGAGTGTCGCTCTGTCGAAGTATGATGGCTGCAAAGTTCTCAGCTGATTCCGTCCATGTCGAAAGACCCTCGGTGCAGTTTTCCAGATTCAGTTCTAGAATGTGTAGCGGGCCGGGAAGTAATGCGTAGAATAGTCCACGGATTAAATGGACTGAAAGGGGGATTTCTTCGATCAGAGGCAGAAGAAGCTGCGACACCTGGGTGCGATTTAGGTAAGCTACGAGTTCATGCGGAAGGCGGAAGTCCGAGCAACATGCAAGATCTAAGTAGTGCTGAAAAGCTGGATCGTCTGCGTAGTTATGGCATCCGCGCTCATGCATTTGGCCTAGCATGGTACGCTCTGACGCCTGATCGTTTGTTGCGGGTTCGAACCCGCTCGCTTCAAAGGCTTCAAGAAAGAAGTGTGGGTATGATAGCTCACTAAGTTCGCCTTCTACTGGGTCGCGGTCATCCATCTGCTCTGCAGCGTGCATCGGTGCCTCGGGTGATGAACTAGGAAACGTTGCGATCGGGATCGTATTCCCATGCCTAAGAAAACTTGCCTCATCACCAAGGAACTGTGGACCTCTAAAGCTCGAGGAAGCCGCCTTCTCGCTCACGGTTGCAGAATAGGGGGCGAAATCAGGCAAGTCTTGGCCTTGGTTCGACGGCCGAATGCGTTTTGCGGCTCGGTTAGTACTTCTACGTTCAAGTGACCCACGGTGGCTGCTCGCATTTTCATTTACATGGCGGAAAACAGTGTTCGACTGCACCTGGGCTGCAGCAGTGCCCTGCCGATCCAGGATTTTCTGTTTGGTGGCGGTTTTCAATAGATCCAGCGCATCCAGTAGAGTTACAAGATTCGTGAGTTCAGGGTCTTCACCTCCAGTTAGCCAGTTGTCAACGAAACGCTAACGCAGTTAGCGTATTCAAACCCTGCCAATGGGTGCCTGGCAATACCTTGATCAAGTACAGGGCTGAGGATAGCATTGTTTCCTACTGTACCGTGGCAGTTTGTCCAGTAGAGAAAGTAGACTGGGAAATTCCTGAAGATAAGACTTATATGAACAACTTACGGGGAATGTGTGGAACGATTGTCGGATGAGTTATGTTTCTATTCTTGTGGGAGATGAGAGAGTGCATTTCGGGCGATGGGCTAGCGTGGGCAGCACGAGAACAGTTTATTCTCGTGCTGACTACGCTAATCCGTGCCGCAGCCGGATGGCTGATGACATAACGATCCTGACCTGTAAGAATTGTCATCACTTACATCCTGTAAGCTTCTGGGAGAGCTTACAGCTGCTAATAGCATACTGAACATCCTAGTCATAGCTCACTCGGCCCTATATGGACTGCAATCTGTTAGACGCCGGTTGGCTTGGTGTTTGGGAAGGAGAGTTAGACCGATATGGCAGTAGGCTAAGGAGTGAAGTTAGAGAAGCCAGCATGTCCAGTCTGCCTATGCATGTATATTGCTCAGAAGGGGCAATTTGCTCTCGCGTCACGGTGGGAAATATTACAGACAATGACTACGGCGGAGCTACCTCCTATAAGGCACTGATTACATTACATGAGTCTCTCGACATGTCACGCACTACATGTCAAAGGCCGCGAGGTACTGAGCCTCGTGCCTACATCGGGGAGGCCTTGCGCGCTCCATCGCGATCGCAGTTCGCCGTACCAACGATCGTCGTGGAAGACCCACGATGTTGCCTCACTGCAGGGCGCATGGCAATGCAAGTATCTGAATCCTTGTGCATTTCGTAGCCGCCGCTCCATCGCACCATCGCAAGCAGCGCTCGAACTGGAGAAACGAATGTTCCAAAACATATGCGCGAACGGAGCACCGGTGCCGAAGCTGCATCTGCCAAACGATTCTGGGGGCCTGACGGGGTACATCCATATTGGCCAGATGCCTTGGGCTTCATGGAATTTGCGGATGTGCTCTTCCGTGGCTTCAGCTGGTAATCCAATATCTTGCAACACCGCGGAGCTTGACTCATCCCCAAAGTTGGCACTGCTTTTCTGACCCCATGAGCGTCCTTTCTGCGTGCCTGAGGGTGGCGATCATCATGCCGAAACAAATATTCCATAACAGGCAAGATCTCGACACGCCGCTTGTAGGCTAATCTCGAGTCATACCAGACGGACCGCGCATGTCGCGAGAAACTGTTGCCCTTCAGTGATTGGAGAACGGATGCACGGCCTGTCGTCGGTGTGAAACGGCCGGTAATCGCGAGGCCCGAGGACGAGTCGAACATGATGACTTCCACAAAGTCCGTCGATAAGTCCAGCATCGACAGGGGTGGCCCCGAAGGACCTCGCTCTATTTGCTGCATCATGCATCTTGCCCCAGAGATGGAAAATATGGGCGAATACATAACCTCCACGTACCCACCTGCCGGGATCAGCGCTATCTCCAACAACGTCGTTAGCCCCAGACTATGCAGCGCCCCAGCACTTCCCCACAACAAGTCCGCGGTATCTTTGTCATCGCTTCTTGCCATCACGTACTGTCCATTACTTAGGATCACCTCCATCGATAATACTGTGCAGTCAAAGGTGCCAAACATGAAAGACGAGGACTCCGTCGTCGTTGCGGCAAATGCATCCGCGACAGATATTGTCTTAGAACCAGCGACGACTGCTGGAACGAATCCGCACTCCAAAGTCGCTTGTACGAGCGTTCCCATGGTTACATTGGGCTCGACCCAAGCGGTGGAAGTATCGAAGTCAAGTTGTACTATCTTATCGAAGCCTGGGACATCACTAGGAGCATTGAAAGCCGCCCTTTGGGCGCGGAAGCTGCTGCTTGGGCGAATTTGGCCTGTTTCTTCTATGGTTCTGCGTAGCGCGGCCACAGCGCTTCGATGCTGCTCCCACGGCTTGGGATCGTATTCGAAAACTGTTAGCATCTAGGGCGAATCAATCGAAAGGTTCAAGGCACAAAGAGCCTGTAGCATGTTCTGAATGATAGTATTCCTTATAATTAGCAGGTTCGCTGACAACGCACTTTGTTTGTGGATTAGCAAATCTCAGTACTCAGCATAAGAGCCGGCGACAAGTCGTTCACATGAATAGCAGAGCGTGTCAGCAGATGCTAGCTATCAAATTCTGATATGCTGAGCTTAGCTCTGAGCCATGGGCAGCTACATACCGTGACCGTGTCTGTCGCTGACACCGCATAGGTTCAGATCACCACCGTTGGCATGTTCTGTGGGGGTTGAAGTAAGCCTATCACGGGCTGGTGGGTGTTCATGGAAGATGCTTATCTGTGCATTTCACACGCGATGTATGTTACGGCAGCAGCTTTTTGGCCGTTCTTGCTTACGCAGTGCTGTGAACGAGGCCAGAGGAAAGCTATGCAGCTCGTGCAGCCTCTTCGTGAGCGAGGAAAAAGAGGAGCGAACCCGTATTCGGTTGTGCCTTCGCTGACAACAAATTATGTCTACAGCTGCTTTAACCATCCAGCCTACTGCAGCTTGATCGAAGTTGTCCGGGAGCTCAATGCGGAAGGTGGAACCAAGCCCCTCGCACGCGGACACAGACGTATGATCCGGTCTACAAAGGTAGGAAGGGCGAATAGTACTACTTAATATGGTGAAATATTTGTGGATGGCATCCAATTTCAGTGGCTAAAAGAAAAGTGGATGATTTGTGAATCGTTTCACTGATCGCGAAATTACCACGGCCTAGTCTAAGGCCATCGGTTCATGCTTGCTCCTGCAGCATCAATGTCTGTGCCTCTCCTTGTTCCGATAATCCCTTGACCAGCCCTATAGTTTCCAGAACACTGATTGAGCGAGCGCGTCCGATTTGCCGGCCTTCAAGGCGCTCGGCACCGACTTGGGCGCCTTAGTGTTGTTTGCAAGTGCCACTTCTGCGATGTGTACATAGCTCCGCCTGCATCGACGAAGAAGACATACTTGCATTCCATCCACTCATCTCATCCAGTCCGATAGTCTTGCGCTCCATGTTCACATTCCTCGTGATTGCATGCACACGGACTTTCGGGGGGTTTTCCGTAGAACGCCATTTTGAAAACATTATTAGGCTTGAGCCGAAAGAGATCACAAGGGCACCTCTTGCAGGCCGTGTTGTGAATCTGTTCCGGCAACATGCGCGGGTGCCTTCTTCCTGATGCGCAACAGTTAGCGTCGCTCGATGAATGGCAACCTTTGGATTAAAACGACAAGTCATTCGTCGAGCCCGCTATACACCTACTTCGAGAAATTATTTCTGTCGCAATGGCGGTGAGGGCAACGATAAGGAACCCTTGAGCAAGATTCATGGCTTGTCTTGTTGTTGAGACTCGTACGTGTGTTGAAGTGAGAAAGGAATGATCAAGTCAAGGACAGCAGCGTCCCCAATTTATGCACCCTGATGTATCCCATCCGTGCATCCGTGCGCAATGATGCCTGCTGCGCAACGAAACGTATCCGACGGCTGCTCAGGGGAGGATCCTGAGACAAACCGGTGAAAACCGAGCTTGCCCGCCGCTCTTTTCCCTTTATATCAGTGAGGTGCGGAGAAGGAATGAGAGACTGAGTTGATTGTACCAAGCTAACCAGAGGATCCCTTAAGTACGAGGATCGTAGTCAGCAGCTAGTTTACATAAGGTCGGTTGTATCATGCGACAGTGCTGAACGTGATGCCAGCTACACTGACACTCAAGATCTCCTCTAGCGTGATCCTCCGAAGCCAGCTCAAAGACCGCCTCCAGAAACGAAAATTCAACCCTACGTGGCCATCCCCCCTGGCCAAATGTAGATCGTACACAGATGACTTCACCTCATTTCCAAGCGGATGGCTGCAGTTCCGCAGAGCAGCACCTGAGTGTGAATTGTGGTTAAGTGTTCCCAGATTTCAGGACTGTCCATTCTTTTGACTTTGTCATACCTGACAGCGCTGATATATCTGCACCACGCGAGAAGAGACCTGAACAGGAACCTTACCCGTACCGTTATTGAGCATTCCTTGCACCCTGTGCATCTACATGGAGGTGTCTTTTAGGCAGCTCCACCCCATTGGAATTTGTCGAACCTCGGACCCTGCGTCTTGCTCAGTATCTGCTTGCAGCTTCGGAATCCTCATGGCTGAACCTTCCAGTAAGCCAGCAGGCTTTTCGTTGCGATCCAGCCGATGCTGTTATCTCCTCACGCGTTATGATGTGGTTTCGCAGTCCTACCACGACTCTACGAGAGACACCTCTCACAAGAGGCGCGTTTGTGATAGGCACCAAATTGGATAACCTCCCCGTTCGGACTTTGAGCCGGCTTCGAGTCGTTGCCAACACATACTAAGCCCGTCTGCCGGAACCTCTTGCAGCTGGACGAGTCGAAATTCCTCTTTCAGATTCTGCGCTTCACCGGTTGAAAGCACCTGATAGGAATATAACTGGTGTCCTAGTAGTAACACATGGCTGCAAGACTTGATTGAAAGACGGAGTTGGACAGTACGGCGGTTACTACAGAAGCCTTTATAATTTATTGTACGATACCCACCCTTGTAATAAAATAACTTGAGACAAGGCTTTTTGGAATAATGGAAGCTTCTGAAGCAAGTTTTAGGGTGGATACTCTCACCGTGAGCACTTGAAACATCATGAACAAGAACCGTCAGTACCATAGTGGCCCGTTACCACTATCTTCTCAAGGACAGAAGATGTACAACGGGGTGAGAAAAAACGACTCGCTCACATTCCATAAAGTAGACGGGACATATCAAGGATATGTTAACGGATTGATATTGTCGCACACTGAGCACGGACCTAGTGTCAAAACCTATGGACGTGGTGTCGCAGGATCAAAGTACTTGCAATGCGGCCATTGATGCATAACACGTGCGCTTCAATACAAGCTCTATGCGTTCATCTCCTTTCTCCACGTATTCCATCAAATGCTTTTCCAGTAGCCCAAGCTCTGGATCACACCTGTCGCAGCGGCCTTGTTTGCAATCCCTACAGTTGGATTTTATTCGAACGTCGACGCAGAGTTTTCTGAGCCCAGGAAGTTGCGCGAGGGCCAGGTTATCGGGAACGGGCTGGGGAATGTCGCTCAACCTCTCCACCATGTGCACAGCCCTCCAAGTAACCAGATGTATCTCAGCGATCGCTTCTCGCTTCGCTGCCTCAAATGTATCCACAAAGGCATGGAGTCCTTGCTCGCTCTTGATGCGGAAAGCGTTGAATATGAACGGAATTAGCCTCGCTTCCGCATGGATCCGCCGGCACGTTCTGAGAAGACTTAGGAAGTTCTTCTGTCGGTTCAGAACTCTAGTTGCAATACTTTTAACACCGTAGCTGGGCCAGCAGTGCACTTCAAAGACCATTCCGCTCAATGTGTGCACCCAAATCTGATTCCTGAGCTCTGCCGAAAGGCAAAGCAGGGAGGGCCCTCTGACCGGACCCCTGGGTAAAGTGGTATCCAGCGCCGCCATACGCGATTTAGTCGCCGTCGGTGTCAGCCACCGGGAAGTCACGGAGAATAAAGGAGGCTCGAAATGCCAGGGTATTGGGTGAGTAGGGCGGTCATCAAGACTGATGGTTAGCCGGGTGTAGAAAGCTACCTTTGTAATGTGTGACAGGACGGAAGATACGACAGGACTAGTGCAAGGATTATTGAACCAGGCAATTGCATGCCAAGAAATCATGTGGAACACAGCTTGAGAATCCATGACAGCGCGTATATGATTACAGAAAAGATGATTGTAACTTAGTCATCTTGTTTACTGAAAATGCTGCCTTGAGAATCCCGTCAGAGAGAGCATCTATGATGTGCTCAATTAGCAGTGTCCAGAAATAGGTCAGCATGTAACGCTAGACCGGTGCATGGAAAATACGATCATCATTCAGCTTACTTCGCCGCGTGATGTTGGGATCGGGAAGAAGTATTGGCCTCCGAGACGTGTCCTACCGCAGAGAGTACATCTCTCACCAGAGATGCATCTCGATGCATCTGACTATGGGGTCACATTGTGTCTAAATAGAACAAGGCGTATGGACTCTCAATAGCAATGGCGTGGGGTTGGCTTTCGTGGAGCAACGCTTTTTCATCCGGCAAGAACATTTTTGAGCTGTCGCAGCAGAGCTGTGGCTGAAAATGGGGGCAAGTCGCACGATATAGTGAGGACCGGGAAGCTGGAATGTACAACGTCATCTGCGGTTGTTACAGCATTTAGCAAACTATCCCCGTATCCCTGACCACTTCGCTGTGTTCTCGTTCCCTTTGCATTATGCGGACATTATCCCTTCGAGCCTTACAATCTGGTGCTGATCCCTACCTCCCAACTTCCACGGATGATTCCAGGATAAGCTGGCTAGCGTCTGACTGGAGTCGTCCCCTCCGCGTCCTCCCGGACCTTCCTGTTCGGGAAACCTTCGGTTAATAGTTTTATACATTTCAGGAGAAACCTTCCCATTCCCAAATAGCACCCAATGAGATGCTTTATTGGTGTAGAATCCGTGATGCTTTCCGGTGTGATCCTAGGAGTGGTCAGCCTTCTGTCAGATGCGACCTGCGTCGGGATACAACAAACTCTAAGTCCGTATGGCATTTCAAGCTTTCGAGAAGCACAGATACTAGACGCTGTTACTATGCATGCGGCATAAGAGGGATGGCTTCATACCGAGAACGACTGAGAGTACGAAGAACATGGGCATGGTGGTGCAGGCGTTGCAAAAACTGTTGGTGTTTGGTAACAGTATTCTGACCTAGCAGAATTCTCTGCTCTTATGGTAATTATATTGGCCAAAAGGTATTAACGGTGTACATTTCCTGTGTAGGCAGACACTTGTGAGACGTTTTATCCGTCACCCGCATAGGCCATGTGAAGCGAAAGTGTCAGCTAATGCACATTTTTGCGTGCAGACGTGGGGCATAGTCGCTGGGACTAAGACGAAAATGAGTAAGGAATTGTTCTTCACTTTAGCCTTCTGCTTACAATTGCGCACGGTATTGATGATGCGTTGGGGACCGGCGCTGTAGGTAAGAACTTCCGTCGAGTAAGCTAGTTTAAAAGGAAACACCGCGCCTGGGTCTAGTTTAACACGTAGATAAGTAGTATCATAATGTGAGTACACGATTTGACGGAACCTCCAGTTTTTTTTTTTTTTTTTTTTTTTTTTTGGTGGAAAGGCTCTCTATCGACAGTCCGGTGCATCTTTGGAATGATGGTCATTTCCTCAACAGGGCCCTAGGAGGGCCCAGATGGGATATCAGACAAGTCGTACTCCGTGCAGATAGAGGTGCGTTCCGACGTTGAGACTATTCCAATAAGCATCGTCCTACCCATCGTTGCCACTGTATCTCGGCTGAGCCAGAATGATGGGAAACAATACTGTTGATGCTGCTGATAGCGCTGAAGGCTGCCGATCCCTGCCGATGTTGCTGATACTGCTGATAGTTCTCATTAGGACGTCCGGTTCAATGCGACTAAGCATGTCCGCACGGCCCCATTGTCTCAACAGCCACGATACCAGCAAACACAGACTCGGGCCGCTACATGGGTGAAAGCTTATAAGGAATGCTATTTCTCTGTAAATTCGCGGTTTTTAAGACGCTACCCACGCCGAGTTCACGTTGTATAAGTTCACCCCGCCACCTAGTATATGACTCAACTCCTCATGGAAGGTGTTCCTATGACAAGTGGTGCGAAGAGCGGAAGCAGGCTCCACACTGAGGAACTCTCCGCTTACAAAATATCTTTATCGTCAAACAGCTCGGAAGGCCTACGTCGTGTACGGGATGATATTCCGGTACGTCTATGGACAGTCGCTTCAATTAGCTTTTGGGAAAAAGCAGCCTTCTGGGGCTTGTGAGTAGCCTGTCTGCGTTTTTTCATAGGTAGGCTAATGCATAATAGGACGGCACCGTGGCAGAACTATATGCAGCACCCTCCTCGGCTCACTCACAAAGAGACTCCTGGTGCACTTGACCTGGGCCAGGTGAAAGCTACACGCATCTACTGCGCCTTTTACATCGCCTACTATGTCTCTCCGATGCTTTTCGCTATCGTGTCCGATTCTCGTCTGGGCCGATACAAAACTCTCTTCGTTTGTTTAGTGCTCTTCAACTTGGGCTGCGCAGCGATGACACTTAGCTCGTTGCCTTCGAGTCTCGCTGCAGGCTGGGGCTTACCAGGCCTCATTATAGCCATGATATGTGTGGCCCTAGGAGGTGGCGGTTTCGAGTCCAACATGGCAGCATTCTTAGCTGATCAGTATGCCGAGACCGAACCGCGCATCAAGACATTATCTTCCGGGGAAGAGGTGCTCACAGATCGAGTCCTCACAATCGAATATATCTATAGTCTGAACTATTGGCTAGGTAACGTTGGATCGCTATCCTGGTTTGCTGTCGTAACTCTGGAAGAGAACGTCAGCTTCGCAGCGGCATACGGTCTGTGTTTCGGGTTCGTATCTATCTCGCTGCTCACGCTACTAGCTGGAAGAGGATATTTCTTAAGGGTGCCGCACGAATCCAAAATCTTCACTCAGGCGAGTCGGGTATTGCTCTGCGCTTCTCGAAATGGTTTTCGACTCGCCTGCGCTGAACCCGAGTACCAACTCGAGCATCGCCGCAAGGTCGTTCCCTGGAGTGGTCAGTTGGTTCGCGAACTTCGTCGAGCGTTGCAAGGGTGCCGAGTCTTGCTCGCTTTCATCGTGTTCTACATTTGCTTTGATCAGATGCAGAACAACTTGATATCGCAATCCGCGCAGATGGAAACCAGCGGTACCCCGAACGACATGCTTCCGGCCATGAACCAAGTGGGTTGCATCCTCTTCACACCCTTCATACATCATGTCATCTACCCTCTGCTCCACAAGCGCCATATATACCTCCAGCCGATCACGCGCATGACTATCGGGTTCGGATTCGTGGTGTCTTCGATGGCATACGCTGCAATCGTGCAGAACATCATCTACTCTTCAGGGCCATGCTACGATCATCCGCGAGCATGTAGCTCGGTCGCAAACCGCGAGCCAAACCACGTCAATGTCTGGATTCAGGCACCGGTATTCTTCCTCATCGCCATGGGCGAGGTGTGGGCGTACGTCACGGCGCTCGAGATCGCGTACAGCCACGCTCCGAAGAATATGAAGTCCGTGATCCAAGCCATCTTCCCACTCATGGCGGGGATTGGATCAGCGTCCGCAATGGGACTGACAACGTTCGCTCACGACCCGAATCTCGTGACCTTCTACGCGTCCTTAGCCGGCGGGATGGCTATCACAACGGTTGCCTTCAGGCTCATGTTCCGCAAGCACGATAGAGACCACGCCGAGAACAAGAGTGATGCGTCTGTGAATATCGCAGACACTCCGTCGACGCGACGCAGTGAGCGCACAAGCATGATTGCAGACCTTGTTCCGGAGCCAGGACATGCTGACACGAAGCTTAGTTTGATCACCCTCCCGTACGCCAACAGTGGACTGGTCTCTCCGAAGCACTCCAATCTCACAGCCACAACGATCGTGAGCTAATAACATGGGATTGCGTTCGGGGTCGACGGCAGCCGTGTCGTACCAGGTGACTCCACCGTCGAGCCCGTCCAAGGTCAGCAGGCACCCGCCCCGGTCCCAGAGCTGGCTCATCCAGTACAAAGCCTCCCATCACCACCTCGAAGCCCGTCCAAGAGCACACGGAAGCTCCAGAAACGACAGCCCCGGTTCTCAATGGTCTTCTAGCGTGGAATGACTTCCGCTTCCACACCTCATTCCAGCCCATCCCTCGATGGTCACCTCGTCACCTGGGCACCCGAGATGAGGGAGTTGCACATGAATTCACAGGAGCAACGGTGGTGAAGAGCGCTTGCATCAATGGCAAGAACCGTCTTGCCTGTATCGAGCCGAAATAGGGTAGCCGTCCAAGCGCCATCCCACGCGTTGTCTGGAAAACGATGCCGAACCGAAGAAACCCACAAACACTTGACCTCTCATTCGCCGTGATCCCTGCGTCTACCACGAGCTCTCCCTTTTCGAAACGATCCCTCTCTTACTTACCTGCAGCCATGTCGTGCTAAATTGCATCCTTGACGCCAAAGTGGTAGAGTTTTGCACACATTTGGCAGGTCAAACATTGTTCCCGTTTCATATGTCTCGATCCGTCTGCTTGAAAACCCGACCCGCTATGACATGGGTGTCGCACGCGTACATAGCATTCGTTTCAATAGATACCACATGAGTTTCGTTATTTGGCCACACACGATAGGAGAGATTGCGCGCAGGCTTCGTGGATGGAGGACAGCAACAAAAGGATAGATCCACAATTGTGATTATCGAGTTCATTGTGGTTCTGTACTGCTGCTTGACGACTACATACATGCAGACAATAAGATGGCACAGCTGAAGATGCAAGTAACGTTATGCGAAAAAGCAAAAATCGTGATGCCCACAATTAGAATGAATGACTTTATCATAGCGACTACTAGTGATACGCACTAACTTTTCACTACTGGCCGCGCTCATCGTTCCTGTCAGCTTAGAATGTGAGGATCGATTCTGGTATATAGCAGCTGCACAACTATCGGGCCAAGACGAAAGCCTTTATAGAGAAACACATGCACAGGGACCTAAGTGGAGTAGAAGAGAGCCGCCTGCGTTCAGATGTTTCTACACTAGATTCAAGTTTCAAGCACTAGTATCTCGATGGGCTGATTGCCGCACAATTGAAACTCCCCCGTCCACAAATTCTCTGAAAGAAAAGGTGGAACGGCCTTGATCCATTAATTTCTCTCGTAGAATCGGGCTTGCCCATCTTGGAATGACATGGCTTTAATATGACCCCTTGTTTCTCATCCCGTGGCTTGTACAGTACTGTAGGCGGGCCCGAACAGGAGAAATGGGTGCTGTTGAGTGCGGCGGTGGAAGCACTTGGGCCTATGCAGGACCGCCGTTGCAAAAGTTCCTCGTCGAAGCGGAAGATGCACTTGTTGTCGACAATTGCTGTTCCCCGTGTTTTGGTGCTGTAGTGCGGTCTACAGCCTTAAACCACACGCCGTGACAGGAGAGCCTAACCGGCTGTTGCCGTGTACTCCTGATGGGTATGGATCCGGATTTTGAAGGTATGGGGATGTTATGAAGTTAGTGTGGCTTCGCTGAATTAGACCCTGGGGAGGCGTTATGTTCCTATGGCCCTGCAACACACCCTCTTATATAGACCGGTATAGCGACCAAAGTAGCGAGAAGGATGTTGGGAAGGCGACATTGCCTATACCTCTTCATAGTAAGCACGGCATGGACATTGGTACGCTTTTAATCACTTCTGTCGAGGCTTGCCCAGAGACCAGCGCATGCACCCACGAACGAGAGCACGACCGAGAGCATATGCGAGCGAGAGATGATGATGGTGAGACTAAAATTGCGCATTAAGATTCTAAAGCACCAGAACTAGAGACTCGTGACAGGAGGAAGAAGCTGCTCTTTGATTAGCGACATTGATGATAAAATAAGAATGTAAGACGAAGGCAGCTCAGTACGATTATGTGGTGTACTGCTTGCTGACTTTCCAGCGCGCTTCTAGGTGTGTGTTAGCCTCACGTTATGTACACGAACATGGAATGGTTGTATGCCCTTATTTACTGACAGCAGATAGTTATATCAAGCGTTAAATGCATAGGTGTCACACTGACTATTGAAAACTCCATTAACTTACGTTACTAAAGGCTAACCATGCGTATTATCTATACGCCGATCGAGAGTAAAATCATAGATAAGCCCACCCGATGATAAACAGTCGCGCTCTTGATGGATTACATGCACACGAAGTAGTTGATAGTGATTAAAGTCGACAGCCGAGCTGTTGCCAAGCTGGAGGCACAGACCCTCATCTCGGCATTTCCCGTTATGCCTTCTGAGTTACCAGCGCAGCCACTGCTACGTTAGCTAGGAGCCTTTGCGCGAGCTGGAAGCGCTACAAGCTGAGGATATCTGAAAGTCACGTCTTTTGCCGTTATAGTAAAGGCCAGCCAGACAGCACGACGTGCAGGTATTCACATGAGGTGACGTTATTGTCTCGGGCCCTTTGCACTTGTCATCTGGACCACACACGGTGGGAAGATCAAGAATGCTCAACCAGAAACAGGGGAGCCGCTGCAGATATGCGCACTCGAGTCAGATGGGCTATGTTAGCGCCACTGGCGATGGTGCTACCGACAACTGGCGCACTGGGGTGATGAGCCTTCCGAGCTCCAGTGGCGCATACGTGGAAGCAGAGGGCTGCATGGAGTAGGTCGAAGCAGGTTTACGGCGACCTGCTGTTGGCGTCTTGATACTAAGCCGTCGTCACTGTTGTAGTGTTTGTAAACGCCACCAGGGCCATGAGCAATTGATTAGAGCTTGTATTGGCGTGGCGAGATAGGTGAAACGCGGGGCACTTTGTTTGAGCCGAGTCTAGCACCCGGCTCACGCTCCTCAATGTGTGCCTATATCTTATATCACAGGCAATTCATAGCCAACATCAAATCACATTCGTACCTAACATTGAAAAGCCAGTAGCTTTACGTTCTCGAAGAATCTCTTGTATAGAGTTGAAGGGATCGTGCCAACAACCCTCATCAAATTAGCTATCGACCCATCTAGATTTCCAGACATCGATCGTCGACGTATATGCCTTCACACAGGCCAATTCGATCATCAGATTCTCGAGGTCTGTAAATCTAAGCGACTACTAAGCTACATGATACCCTGGCGAATGATGCTTGCTGTTCTCTGCCGCTTCCGCGTCTGCGTTTTCGCGTCGTCACCCGAAACCCTCCCATCACCCACCTTACGTTCATCGCAGTCTGTCATAGGCTTGTTGTGTTTCGCAAGTGGCGCGTCCTGTGCGGCCTCCACGTTGCATGGTGGATTGCGGCTTTCAGGTTGGCCTCGACGAGGGGTATGTGCAGCCACGGTATACCCAACAGCCTTTCTTCGGTAGCTAGATCCCAAACCATATTCTCTTCCAGTCGGAGGATCCTCGAAGTGGACGGCGAGTACGTCTGGCGGCTCATAAGTCTCTACCTCGTCTCCAGACTCGCCGGCCGAAGATGTGTGAGCCAGGCTATCCGCAGGCAATCCATCTTCTCCATCTTGATCTTCCTCTTCGACCGACGGCAACACGCTTCGATGAGTCTTAAGTTCAGCTGCAGCAACCCCAGTTACCACACTGCGTGGCGCTAGCTGCGCGCATGCGTTAGTATAGGTCCCTTTTTAGTCAGGCAACAACGTACCGGCTGAAGTGACTCGTTTCCTTGGGCTTTAGCGTCGCCTGATTTCACATACATCTTCATGAGCTCCATGAGCACTGCATCCCGTTGCGCTGCGAGGAAATTGTTCTGCCTGCGATTTCTTAACACGTGTTGTCCAAACGAGCAGTGACATTATTACTGTTGACGCAGATGAAGATCCTGCAATAATCTTCGTATAGGTTGTAGCTCGTGGCCCAGGGAGTCTGCGATACTCTTCTGCATTTGTACCAGCTTTTTTTCGATGTCGCTTTTCTCTAGCTCGGGTTGGGTAGCTGCCATCTCTCTAGAAGTTTCTGGATGTCCAGGGATTGGAGAGTAGGTTTGCATGCCGCCGAGGAGTTACGAACGTTATTTACAGCTCTGGGCGATCGTGCGTCCTCATGCATTGGGCTTATGGGGAGTACAGCACTTTCGTGTTTGGTGATTTCTGGTGTTTACGGTTTGTAAAAAGCATCTACAAGCGTGAGCACTACGAAACTCTATCACTCTTCCAAACAGGCACGTATCCCCGTCATCATTAACCTGCCCTGACGTGTATGTTTGCATTACGTAGTCCTGTAAGATGTGGAGAATTGCACGTCGTGGCTCTTGCTTAGCCGCATCCCAACAACCTCGCTGCTTTTAGGTCAGCAGCTCGACTCGAGATGATCATGGCTAGATTCCGCGAATGTGTCCATACATCGCGCAACCATAACTGTAGATGTGTTGATGAAACAGTATTAGCAACTCTCAATGCCCACGCTTACACAGCTTAACTGTATTTTGCCATACGGATGATTCTTATTGCACAATACGGCTCACATGTCTTCGTCTGTTTGATGCTCAACTCATCACCCGTAAAAGTAATAATCAACATTGACGTAAGCATTTAGAGGCCCAGGTCGTATAATTAAGCTTCCTGTTGATCGAGCCCGCCCTGGTGACCGCGAGTATCTGCACTCGCGAGCCTTCTGTACGTATCCTGTATCTCTCACAGTCATGACTGTACCATTGAGCGGGTCAGGCGCCCAATCCCTTAAGGCTACCCTTCCTCGTGAATGCAAGGTTACTAGCTATAAGAGTTACTTCGCTGAGAGCTCTGCTGGTCCAGACGACCTATTGATAGAGGGCAGCAGCATCGAGGAGAGCGAGGACGACGACGACCTTCTTTTTATTGATCCGGATGAGCTAGGTGATTCGGAAGAAGAGTATGTTCCGCACGACTCAAGTGAAGATGACAGTTGCAGTACAAACTCCGACACCTATTATGACCTTGACGATGACCTGGATGATTGGTACGACCTCAGTGGTCTGTACGCCAGGCTCTGGGAAGACACCGACGATGATGCAGCCGCGGAAGGGAATTTGGAGCATGCAGAGGAGGACGAGGGTGAGAAAGAGTTAGTCTCCCATCTATTGATTTGAAGGCAGCCTAAAGCACTAGCTCTTGGCAGGTTCCAGCAGGAGGCAAGTGCAGCGGCAAGTAGGTACTTTGTGAGGGAGCTACTTCCTTGCAGATGGATCCTTGTATAGAGCAAGGCCATAATGATGATCATATTGACAATATATGTCTAATCGTGGCCTGTTAGGGGAGCGATCGTGGAGTTCAACGGAATCAGACAAATATTGACGATTTGTCCCATTGCACAGGTCCACCATGGGTACGTCTTGTACCGCGCTTGATTTGTGACTTTATCATGATCTCCCGGCCTTTCGAACCTAGCGTAACGTTAGAATAACCACAATAGAATAATTACTGAACAGATACAGTCTGAAAGCATCAGCGTTGAAGTGGCTACGCCCCACTGGGGTGTTAAATTAACGAATTAACGAAAAGCTTATTGCTGCAAAATCTAACGTGCCTCCGTCTGTACTTGGCGCCGGTCCAGGTCGTATCTCGCTTGCGCAACTCAGAGCCCGCAAGAGAGGTATAATTGGGAGTTTAAGACTTGCAATCGATCTTGACAAGCCTTGCAAATTCTCACTGCATCCGTAGCTACGGGGAAATCGTAGGAGTCAACAGGGCAAGACTGGAGATGCAGTTATGCAGTCACTACGACCATATGACCTCATTGATATACCAACTAATCTAACTAATAGATAGCTAACTTAATAAGCAAATCTGTAAATATAATTTACTGGAAAGTAAATGGAACTTCACTGCTCGTTCTTGACCTTCGGGAATGAACGTTTATTACAAGCGCTTAGATAACCCCATGTCACCGTAGAGGTGCTGAAATCCCACCCTACAGACCGTGGATAAACCACCCTTCAGCCAGCTCCTTCAAGCCCTCTATAGCTGCCTGTGCTGATGACGAGCTGAGCAAAGGATGTCTCCGAATGTTGCGCTCGAACAACGACGGATTGAATTTCTCTTCCCTGGGAACCCAGCGGAGATTGAGTGGCACCTGCACATTCATCCTGACTTGCTCAGATTCAGCGTCCAAGAGATAAGATACCGAAGTTGCCTGAACAAGCCGTTTGATGAGTGCGGATTATTTCCGAAGCGCGAACAGGTAGGATAAACCACGGGGAACAAAGTTCGGGTCGGCTTGGGACCAATACGGTATGTGGACTCTCACGGACACGTCGACATTCTTCTTGCAGTAGTTCAGGATCGCTATCAGCATAGCCTGGCCATAATCACTTTCGAAAGTCATCGAGGAGCACTTGATCGCCACTTGGCGAAGCATGGACCAGCGGTGGAAGAGTGGGACGCACTGCTCCATGGCGTTCAAGGAGCGGCTGTCTTCGAGAATAACACGGTTCTGAGGGAGTGCCAGTCCTTTGGTCTCCTTATAAAGTTGCTTGCAGACGTACTTGAGCTGGTTGATTTCGCTTCGATGCGTCCGGGAACGTGGAAAGGCCCGCCGGAGCAAAGCCCTGCGAAGCGCGGCGAGGATGCTCTTGCGAGAGGACCGGTGCGTCGACCTTCTGCAAAGCCTGTTGATGCCATCTTTGTCTTGCTTGTAGAGAAGACCGTCCGCGTCATAAAGTACGGTGAGATAAATCTGGTCACGGAGCTCCCGGGGGAGCCGGAGTAGGGGGGACATGCTGAGTTTCACAAGTCTTTTCTATCTCCACTTATAACCTCCACGGAGCCTCTGTTGACAGTGATCGAATAGCAGTTTTGCCGCGATTCAAACAGCTGACCGTTGCGCCACTGCTGTCAGGTAAGCGGAGAAGATTGCCCCACCCCGCACGTCTACAATAACAATAAGCCGATCCACCCGTTCAGCATAACCTCTTCCACATGTGCATTCCTACGTGATGTGACGGTGTGACTGGCGCATGCTTCTTCATCTTTGCATCTGTCATCGATGGGCTCACCGTTCGCTAGCAGAGTAGCGATTCTTTTCCGGTAGATCTCCATTCTGTGCACTCTCCACGTCGTGACTCCGTTTTCATCTAGCTCTTTGTTATCCGTCACCCTGATGCTTATCTGCGGCAGCGTGGCGGACTCTACTCGCATCGAAAAAAGGGTGCCTGAGTTCGCAAACAGCCTACTCCCTAGCTTAGCTGCGATGCCTGAGCCTGGCTCCATTGCACGGTTATCCCACGACCGTCGGATGAGAAGTGAATGAGGTCGGAAGGGTTTCAGCCAACGGTACTTCTTCGCTATATAGCCCATATCGGCCTCGATGATCGGATCGCCATCGTTGATCAGAGAGAGAAATAACGAGCCCTGATGATTTGAGCGCTCATCACCATGCACGGGAAGCGTAGTGGTCGATATAGGCGGTGCCCCGAATACGATGCAGTGAATAGCGTCGAATTCTGCTGCGGTCTCGGGCAGTGGAGAGGTTTTGGTCGACTTGAGGTGCGCATACAAAAGGCTCGCAATGGCAGCCCCTGCCGAGTGCCCCGTAAATAATAGCGTTGATCCCCTTTCGACAGCACTTAGGGAAACCGCGAGGGGGCTGATTAGTATCTTGACGGCCTCCAGGAATCCAGTGTGACACAGGTTCCGTTGTCCGCCCTTGAAGTCATCAGCACTCAAGTGATCCATCATTTGGCGGTGCTACGAACCAAACCCCCCGTGGCTCGGATGCGCCCTTCTTTAAGTTCACTATCCAGTCTTTGAGACCTCGTGTGCCAGAAACGGCGACGACAGTGACCCGACTCTGCGAGCTAGTACGGCGCTGGCTGATCTTAATCCGCTCCAGTGCGGCGGAGGGGGTCGCTAAAGAAACGGTAACGCCATTGTATGCTTCGTCCGAACAAGCAGCTGCCAGATGTATCAACGGCCAAGCAGCTGGTGCGCTGGGTACTGTTTTAGCTACGCGAATCTGGTACGGAAGGTTACAGACATTTCGTTCTCCGTGGCAGCAATGTGTGCAGGTGTCGCCCGAATAGAGCACGCAGGCAGGATACTAGCTAGTTGAGTATGGGGAGGTTGTTGGGAGGTCTGCCTTCCATTCATCCTGGTATGGGAGCTTTCGACTTGGTCACGCATGCGAAATAAGGGGAGCATCGCATCGCCCCGGCAGAATTTCAATTACGTGTAAGTACAAAATTCAAATACGATTATCTGGAGAGTTGCTTGTTTAGACTAGCTATTGATCACGTACTACCCTTAGCCCTCCATCTTTCTATGAATCTGAAAAGCCTGTGTGACCTGACATGCTAGCGAGTAAGACTGCCACGAACAAGCTTCACTTAGCGCATGTATTGATTGCACTCGGGCTACGGTGCAGCATGACTGCTCCAAGGTAATGGCGTGTAGAACCTCGGTCTCATGCGATTGATGTTGTTCGACACTGACGGATGAGGCTTGTTATTTCCACCGGCACATGATAGTTCGTGTTTCGATGGAGGGCAACGTCACCCACAGGACGTAGTCCAAGTCAATTGCAGCTCCGTCGGGCCTTAAGCTCCCATGTTCGCTTGCTATCGTGGACGAAGCTAATTTCGTGCAGGTTGGTCGCTTCGAAGGCGTCCGCAGAATGAAGGAAACGATTCGATATTTCTCACGATGAATATAGAATGCTAACGTTGAATCGACAAATAGATGGCATCCATATAGTCCATTAAGTCACAACTGAAACATTCCGATACTAGTTCTGCGCGCAACTTAGCCAATACCGCTGGCAACGTGCTCCACGTTATTTCCCGCCCGTGTCAAGTCTCAAGAAGTCACTTTCCGTGATTTGACGTCTGAGCGCTGCAGTTACGATCCTGATGGCGCTAAATTGGTTACGAAGAGTGCCTTCGACAAATTCCAATGCCGTGTCGAGGCTCTCCAAGTCGTGAAGGAACTCTGCCGGCATCTGCTTCCATGCAACATTGTTGGAAGCCTGCAAAGGCAAGTTGCGGCCATTCTTTGGTGTTGAAATTTCGCTTTGGCCGGTTTCCCCGCCCGTTTTTCGGTCGGCATTGATTGGACTGCTTCCAGGACCAGTGACGATCGGCTCCAAGGATTGGCTGTCGCTCCCACGACGTCCACGTGGCACTTCGTCGGCCTGTGCCACTTTACCGGCCTTCTTCGGCTTTGTGCCTAACGCTGCTGTTAGTTTAGTACGGAAGAAGGTGCCAGATACGGACTCCCGGGGGTGCCATTCCTTCTCTCCGCGCCTCCCAGCTCCTTACAGCGTCCTCGTTTTGCAGTATTTGTCCCAGCCATGATCGCAAAATCGGCATCAAGATTTTGTGAGATTCCTGTAGGTAGAACACAAGTATATACGCATTGGACTGTTTGTAGGTTGCCCAACTTCACTCCTTTACCACAGTGTAGTAATCCATTACATTTGATCATCACGCAAGGATACGAATAACGAACTCCGCAGATGTCATTGCCTTCTTACTTCTCTCAATAATCTGCTTATTGCTTGTAAGCGTGTGCTGTGATGCTAGCAGCAGGCCACCGTCACTTCATTGAGTCTGCTTACACCGCTATGTACCGTAGCCCCATCAGCTTGCTCGCCGCACCAAACAATGAGGAATAGCATATAAATCGAGATGCCCGCTCGTAAAGCTGGCTCATGCGTAGCTTCCGTACGATGCTGATCCAAATTGCGTCGCTTGCGTTCGTCTTCACGGTACTCTCAAGCTCTGCGGCGCATATGATACTTGAGAATCCTGTGCCCTACGGTCAGTCTACCCTGAATAACTCTCCCTTGGATGACTCCGGTCTGGACTTCCCCTGCAAACTCCGAGTAGGTGTGTATGACCTGACTCGAATGAACTACTGGACGGCTGGCGAAGCACAGACCGTTAGTTTTCTAGGGTCCGCGGTCCATAGTGGAGGGTCCTGCCAGTTTTCCGTGACAAACGATCTACAGCCCACAAAAGCTAGCCAGTGGAAGGTAGTGCACAGTGTCATTGGCGGATGCCCAACGAGCGCGGACGGTAACCTCGCTAGAGGTTCAACAGGCCACGGAGCGGCCACGTTTGATGTCACGTTACCAAAGGGGCTGCCGAGTGGTAGATATACGTTTGCTTGGACCTGGTTCAATAGGGAAGGAGATCGTGAGATGTATACGAACTGTGCTCCTATCTCAGTCGGCGGCGGTGGAAACGACACCACGTTCTTGGAGAAGCTGCCCGACATGTTCGTCGCCAATCTGCCACGCAGCGCTTGCTCAACAGTAGAAGGTTTTGATTATGCGTTCCCAGACCCAGGAGACTCAGTAACGACGTGCATGCAGGCAAGGATCGCCACAACGCTCGACGGGCCTGCGTGTGCTTCTGTAACCGCACTGGGTGTTGGTTCTGGAATGACGCGCCCTGCTGAGGGTGCTTCACGTAGCCTGCACCACCAAGGCGGCGAAGCAGCGACCCTGCACCAGATATTACCAGCTCCTGCGGGCCCAACACAGTCTACATCCACGACGAACGTAGGGGAAGACGTCGTGCTCATGGGGACGTCCACGGTCGAGCCTCAGATGCATGTCGCACAAATTGCACCTTCTTCGCCAGTAGCTCCGGTGGCCTCTTCTGCTGCTTGCGTGCCGTGCGATTCCGAAGACGACATTCTCTGCATAGATGAGCATCGTTTTGGGATCTGCAATCAAGGCTGCGCGCTCCCTCAGCCACTGGCCGCTGGGACTGTGTGCTTAGACGGACGGATTCAGAGACGTTCTGGACGATTGTCTCCATAATAGAAATCATTGAAGCATTCTAGACCAGAGAAAGTTTATCTAAAGCAAGTTTATTTCATATTCGCCTCGCGTCGATTCAATTCAGAATATGCTTCTCGAAAGGACATTTAACGTTAAGTTAGCTTTGGTTTTTTTTCATATAAGTTGTTCAATCACATGCACTTCAGGATCTTTCGTCTATTTTCTTGACATAGGGATGAGCATGAAGTAATGGAAGGTACTGAGAGTCACACAGTGGTGTCTCAAGTAATGTAACTAACGTCTATCTCTGCACGGCGAAAAAAACTGTGGGCCAAGAACAACCAATTAGATGATGCGGACTGCTGACTTATCTATCATTGTTGCCTTCTCATTGGTTGTTCTCGGCCCACAGTGTTTTTCGCCATACAGTGACAGACGTTAGCAGTAATGCGACTACTAAGTTAGCGCATAACGAACGTAACGTCGCTCACTTATCGCTAGCCATCAAATTGCTTGTCGGCGCGAATATTATCGCCGCGAACCTTCATCATGCATTAACCAGAGCCTACAGAGAGTCGCGCGACATCCACATCAGGACGCAGGCAGAACATGACATAATCCTTTAGTACACCCCAGGCCGTCACGTTTAGCGTTGTTGATGCTCACTTACAGCAACGTATACGCATTCGATTCACGTTATTGCATTAGCAACACTTTTCACCAGCGTCGCCTCAGTGGCATTACAAAGATACGGATGGGTGCTGATATTGTATAACCATTACTATCACCATTACCATTATTAGCTCAAGGCGCAAATTCAATCACCCTTACATTAAAGAAGAACACATAATGAGTTTTTCTTTCCTCCCAAGTTGTTATCGTAATACAGAAAATTCTATTTTCTAACACCAGCGTTATAGTTAGCAGGTGGCTTGTACTCTTCGTAGAAGCACGCATACTGTCGTCTTACAGTCCTCAGCACTTCCCCCTCTATTGTGTAAGCTGCAAATCACTCACACCGCTAGGCCACGCTCTTTCCTACATTCGTCTAGCTTGGTTGCGGAAGACTCTAAGCCTATTAGACATATTGTAGAAGAGAGCTAGGCCTTTGCTAAGTTGGGGTAAACATGAGACGAAATCGTAAGGTTGGACATTGCACGGTATAGCTCGTGAGATGGACTAACGTTAGGTTGATTCTTTCGACTATTAGACCTCTAAGGATTACATTAACAACGCAGGTTCTGATGTATACACGAGCCCTAGCAAAGTCAAAGCATTGCGTAAAATTAGAAATGCAAGCGGGCATAACGTTCGAGCTTATTAGGTCCCAAGTTAATCATGTACACGCTTCGTTGCCCTTCACTTGATTGGTAGTTGTAATTTCGTGGACAGAGACGAAAAAAGAGCCGAGCTCGTGTGTAGCGCTCCAGACAAATCCTAATTTGACTCCACCTTTGGGATCTCGCATCTCCAGTATGGTACTACTAAACACTTAAAGCTGAGAGTATTAGACTGAGGTCTCGTATGCCAAAGTAGCCATCTAACCCACAACGGCAATAGCTCTAGTTAGCGTGACGTGCGACGTGCGCTTGTTAAACTGTTAGTAAAGAAAAGGAACATCGCTTATGACTTAACCCACTATTGGCCGAGCGCTTGGCAGGGAACCACCAGCGCAAGTCTGGATTGTCGCTTTCGAGCGACATGCACAGGTGGGGCTAACGGAACTTCCTATTTATAGCTTCTTTAAAGTCGGAAGCCGCTGCCGAACCAGTCTGAGAACTTAACCAACCGTTCTGCTTAACGTGCTCGGTTGCCGGTCGCATAGAGGAAGCGAAATCGATCCTTCCCGACACACAAGTCTATGGCAGTGTTGCAATTAATATTTCCCTGCTGTAAGCTCGGCATGATGGCCTGCCTGTGAGCTAAGTCGTGCATGGGTTCTATCTCCTGTCAGTATGCGTTTCGTTCACGACTGCTGGACACCATTTTATATACTCACGGTGGGTATGGACCTTTAGGGGTAAATGGAGAGAATGGCGGTGAGCATTCAGCAACATTCAGGCTGATGTGGTCTACGCCAATTGGGTTTTGCGTTAATGGGGTATCCCTACCCCTAACCTGGGCCTTCTGTGCCACATAAAAAAGCACTTCTGCACAAAACGCGATGAAAGCGATGCCGCCAAAAACAATCCCAGCGATGGCGGCAACAGAAAGCCCCAAATAGTGATGGTTCGCTAATGCAGAAACCTGCTACGAGCTAGTCGTAGATGGCGCCAAGAGCGTTAAAGAAGCTTTGTTAGGGACTGCTTCGCCAGGCGCTACCTAGAAATCTGCCTTTTCCGCCGCGTGGATCTGCGCGTCGAGGGTCTGTGTGCTATTGGGACTAATGGCGCCTACTATTAGCTTTCCCTTGCAGGAGTCTGGCGCGGCACAGTAGTAGAAAATAGGCTCTGTGCTGTTAATGGTTAAGTTCCAGTGGGTGATCTACCGCAGTTAGCGGGCATTTCTCCCCGTGTTTATTAAAGGTGGCCACCGACATCATTTACAGTCTCTACCCATTTGGTTTTTAACTAGAATCTAATTCTGTCTTTTCCAGTGTATTTATAGGGGACACATGCGCTTCCATACTCCGCTTGGGCAACTGAGTAATCCAGAGGGTAAAACTCGTAGGTAACAATGTCGCCGACAGACACGTTATTTAACTCGGCGAGCTGGAATTGGAAGCCACCTGCTCCCACTTTAACCAGGTGAATTTGCGGCTCGCCGGAAGTGCTGGTAGACGAGCTGGTAGTTCCCGTTGCAGAAGGTGCTGTGGTTGCGCTCTGAGAATCTAGTGAACCTGACGACGTTATGCTTGCTACCTTGGCCATAGTAGTTTGAGTTAGGCCGAGAGTAAATAGAGCACTAGCCGCAATGGCCAGCGTCGCTGTTAAAGGCCCCTATCTAGTCATGACGTTTGTTGTGACTAAAGAAACTTCTTTATCATTATATGGCTCAACGCGGAGGCGTTACCGGTTTATTAAATTTGAGCGAGAGCAGAGGCGGTACAGCAGAAAAAAAGGCCATGGGGTGCGGAATATAGCTACTCATATGCCATATCCATTTGTGGAATCGAAGCGCCTTTAGCCTCTGGGCTTTTGTTTAGTCGCTACTCGTACGCTATACGGATGACCTGATCTGGGATTACCTAGTTAATTAGCCGTTGCGCTGCTTAATACTAATATTAATCTTAACATAAGCTTACTTCAGCAGCCTGCTGATGCCTGAAACGAACCTTAGGGCGATAAAAAACGGCACACCAGCTGGCTTGCACGGATGCATTACTTGGGCCCTCGCCTGGACACACGACATCCGCACTATTCCACGCAACTGCATGTGGCTGCAAAGCTAATGTGTTATCGTTTGAGCTGGCTGTTAGTAGATCGTGCACAGGTTATGGTGCTTACCGGACAGTGTCGCACTGTTATTATCCAACGACCTCATCTTAGATGCTGTTATGCTACTCTTCGTATTAACATTGCGTTATAGGCCACGTTGCTCTCGTTTCTGTTCAACGTTAAACTTTACTTTGGTCCCACATTAATTAGAGTTTGTTAAAGTAAATAACTATCCTTTTTTATAGGTTTATTATATTTATAGTAATCTTACTTGTTAGTTTAGCCAGAGCCTGTAAAACGGAATGGTTGCCCCCGTCTTACGCAAATGAACGTCATGTCCATAAGCCTTGCCCCAGGTCCTGACTATAAGTACTCCTAGTGTTATTTAGGTCATTCACCCCGCCACAGATGGACGTATTGGATACGAATGCAAAGACGTCTCTAATGGTCGTTGACGTTAACACTGCGCTGCGCACATGTGATCCCGACGCTGTCCCAGAAATATTGAATGGAATGCTAGAGCACAGAGAACAGCCACTTGGTTAAGAAGAGAGCATGCGCCTAGCGTTGCTTGCTAAAGCTAGAGACCTTGTTAGAGCGCTTGAGTCCCCGCGCGAGACAATGGCCAAACATCTTTGGGCCCAGGTGCATTCTGAAAGCCTCATTGATCCTCTCGCTAATTTGTCTCGATGGCATAAGCCTAGTTGTCTCGCCGCAATTACCGCGTGCTACGATTTAGGCGTATTCCAAGTGATGGCGAACGGACAAGGCCAGCCGCTGAGTGTTACGGATATTGAATCCAAGGTGGGGACTGACGTTGATATGCTCGGTAGGCTTTTCCGAAAACTTGTATCCCAGAATTACTAACGCACGTAGGTCGCCTCTTGAAGCATATCGCGGCCATGGATTACATCAAGGAGACAGATGCTGACACATACGCACCGACCAACTTCTCCAACGCCTTGACCATTCCTACCATAGGCGACAGCTACCCCTGTTTGTACGTTTCGCTCTGTTCTTGATGCCGGATTATCACATCAAACACAAATAATAGTGTGAAGGGCCTGTTGCCAGCATGTCTTCACTTCCCCGCGTACTTGACGCAGACAAATTACGCGACGCCGACAGACGTTCGATCTGGCGCCTTCCAATCCGCGTTCAAGACGGAAAAGAACATGTTCGAATATCTGACCGCACACCCGCCTTTGGGCCAGCAGTTCAATCACCACATGGGCGGTTACCGTCTTGGTCAGCCAAATTGGATGGACCCCGGGTTTTACCCCGTCAATGAGAGGCTAGTTCAGGGCATGGCTGAGTCTGATGCTACTCTACTTATATTGGCGGGTCCTTGGGTCATGATCTCCAGGATTTTGCGTACGTCAGCAGCTCATCTTCCCATGCATCCACTAACACGAGATCTAGCACGAAATATCCCAATGAACCCAGCCGCCTGGTACTTCAGGATCTCCCGGTTGTCATTGACGCGATACAATCGCTTCATCCGAAGATCGAGCGCACGAAGTACGACTGAACAGCCCGTGAAAGCTGCCCGCGCGTACTACTTGCACTCAATCCTGCACGGCTGGCCAGACCAGGTATGTAAGGTCATTCTAAAACAAGTCGCAGGCGCCATGGAGCCAGCGTACAGCAAGCTGCTCACCCACGAGAACATTATTCCGAGCAAGGGTGCTGAGTGGGAGGCTACTGCGCTGGACATCATGATGGCTACTCTGCTTTCGTCCAAGGAGAGGACTGAGGAAGAGGGGTACGCGTTGCTAGAGGCACCCGAACTGGGGCCGAAGATATCGGGTATCTGGAAAGTGAGTGGTGCGGAGAGTCTCATTGAGTGCACAAGACTCAGGGATGAGATGATGTAACTATCTCTAGGATCTCGGCATCAATGCAATGTACTGATTGCTCGTATACCGTCCATAATTGTCGTCGCGAACATGTGTTTGGTCTTAGTGCGGGTCGAATTCACGGTGACTGGTCGTCTGGTTCATAACGTTACTAACGTCCGTCCCTACGTAAAGGAAAGCCCTAAGTGAAGAAATCTACCAATTAGATCGTCGGAATCGAACTAGCGTCAGCATTCCTCGTGCTCTGATAGGTCCATTCTGGCCCACCGGGTTTTCCGTCTCGGAGGGGGGGACGTTAACTCAGTGACGAGGCAGAAAAACCTTTGATGAGGTGCGGTACCTCTCTTAGAATTTCCTGAGTTACGTAGGAGTCCTGTAGCTATTCTGTGATCTTATACTAGTCCTTTGGGTCCCAAAGCGAACCTCTTCATCGTGATTCTTGACGAGTTCCCGTCGCACATGACCCTAGCAGCGCGCGGTTTTGCACGTCGGTCGGTTCTTGCCGCCCTTCTCGAGGAAATAGCCAATTCACACTTTCCCATCTACTAACATGCACACGGAGAATTTTGTAAAGGAAGCAATCTGCTTTGATCAGCTTCCTCGCAACATGGACCAGACATACGACGATCTCATCTGATCCGGAGGCTCTCGGAGTTGGGGCCGATAAACGTGTACCAGCTACTACAGAATGAGCTAAAGGTTGACCGAAGCGACGAAGGGAAGGTGAACAAGAAAGCCTAACAACAATGAACACAACGTAGATGCCCTCTCTCACGCTGGATCAAAATCGGGCCGCGCGTCTGGTCACGTCTGCCCGGAGTTCCGGAAGCTTTCGGCCTCCCGAAACACATCCAGTCTCTGTGGATGACGTACTTTTTCAATAGTGTCAACAACATTCTAGATCGTGGTGCAGTGAGGTAGTTTCGCGACTGGCTTCAGGGTTCTTCTGAGCATTTGGACGGACAGAACGGAAAAGACCTGTCTTGGGCCAGCCAGCCATGATGTTTCAGCTAGTGAACGTTGGATCCCATGCACGGCTACAGAGCAACGTAAAGTGCTGCGTTACCACTGTCATAGCCCCGCCTCGACTGTTCCCGAGATGCGGCCTTCAGCGTGGCAAGCACGCAAGCGTCGGATGGCCTGAGCTTGTGTAAAGTATACAAGGCCATGCGACCCAAGACAAGGTTGCTTTCAGCGCATTACTCTATCAATGCGATGTAGAACCTACGCGCTCCACCTCTTCATCTCCTTTTCGAGAACCTTCCGAGCGCCCTCAAACCTAGGTCGTAACCGGACTTCGATCGGCGCTGGGCTCCTGCCACTCTCTCCATCATATTCGTTGAGGTCGATCGGCTTGCCAGCAATCTGCTGCATGTCGAACGCCCATAGCATCCGCGAAATGGTGAGCCATATCTCGCGCTACGCAACAAGCATTTCCGGGCATATCCGCCGCCCGGCGCCGAACATCCAGTGAACGCGCTCGTTCGGGTTGGACAGCTTAGCGCTGGCGGAGGAGTGGAGCTGCTCGTTGACATAACGGTCGGGCTGTGGACGGTCAGTAGGAGAACAGCTGTCTCATGAGCAGAGGAGTCTGAAGCGAACGAAGGCTTACATTGAATTCCATCGGATTTTCCCATCTGTCGGGGTCGTGATGCATTGTCCACGTGTTCAGTACGACGACCGTGCCCTTGGGGATAAGGTGCTCGCCGTAAACGAAGTCCCGGCTCGCCATGTGCGGTGTACCAAGCCAGAAAGGATTGTGGCAACGCTCGACTTCTTTGATGATTGCCCTACAGTAAGGCAAGCTCGCTTCATCCTCCACGGTCGGAAGGCGGTCGCGGCCTACGATGCGGTCCAGTTCCTCTTGGGCGCGCTTCTGAATATGCGGATGCGCAGGGATCAAGGCCGTGAACCATTGCATTACGGAAGCAGTCTGATGGCGCGTGTAAGTATTTTCAGTGCGGAATACAAGGGCGCCTTACCGTCTCGATTCCTCCAATCATGAAGGCGCTTGCGAGCATCGTGATGTCGAGTTCGTCTAGACCCTCCTTCTCCTTCCTCAGCAGCATCGTCTTTACCAGGCAATCCTGCACATCGCCACCAGCTTGCATCTTCTCGTCAATCTCCTTGATGAGACCGCCGTACACGTTCACCAACTCCGAGTGAAGTGTACGCGCTCTGCGCCGCATGTTGGACGGCAGCCTTTGCAATATCGGCACGAAGTCGACCACGTTAGAAATAGGGCCTGTGATGTTCATGAACTCGAGCGATAGACGAAACGCCCGGGCGACCATAGGGTGGTGGATGCTGTCGGTCCGGAAGCCAAAGGTAATGGTGAGCATGTTGTTTAGCGAGCATCGACCTGCGTACACCTGCGGGTTCACGTCTGCCATGCCGTCCGTCCAGTCTCTGTGCAGATGATGGATCATGTCTGTAGCTTCGAAGTCGAGGACGTGCGTATAAGACTCGACGGCCTTGCGATTCAGCCAGAGGCTGGCTATACGGCGGTGCTTCCTCCTGTACTATCGTCAGCCAGATCAGGCAGAACGAAATTGCTTGGAGAGCTTCTCTACCACCGCTTGCCGTACGGTGACGCTGTGATACCTCTGCCGACCAAAACAGTCTGGCTTTTGATGAACATCTCCTTCCTATCAGAGAAGACCGCGACGTGGGTGGCCATCAGGCCCTTTGCGATGCCTGGCTCTGACACGATGATGAAGAGCTGGTTGCCTAGCCATACGGAGTAGATGGGCCCGTAGTACTTTGCCCATCGGTCGAGGGTACGCTCGGGATAGCGCTTCAGCGATAGAAACGAGCCTGATGCGTGGTCAGCAGACGCATTTAGTTGCCGGCAGATGTTGGTATACCTAGCATGGGCAGCCCCGTGGGGCCCTTGGGAATGCTGGCTGCCTTTATCTTGGGCGAGACAAGCGGAAGGGGATGGTTGAAAAGTAAAGAGGCTGCTGCCACCGCTACAACGAATGCAAACCCCACCTTGATGCGAGGATGTTCAGAGTTTTTTTTTCAGGAAGGTCACCCATGAGACTGGCGGGAAGGAGAGCATGGTAACTGCTGAGGTGGCTTGCGAAGACCAATGTAGGTTCGCCCATGTTACGAGTTGAACAATAGGTCCCTGCTTGAGTTTACAACAGTCTCCTATTTCAGTGTCGAGCTGCTAGCAACATTGATGAGTGGTTCGATGACCGCGGGCACTTTTCGTCGATTCGTGCGCTTCCCGCGGAAGTCGTTTGTCTGCATTCTCTCATAGCTGCGATATACACTAGCCTAGGTACGGCACCGCAACGACTGTAGGATGACACTTCCTTTACCCAGTCGTACATTCGGCAACTTGATGTGCTGATGAAGAAGCACTACGAAGCCGGATTACGAAACTGGCAAGGACCATGCGTCAGCAGGCCGCCTCTTGGCACCAATGTTCACTCTGCTGCCAGCTCGGTTCCTCGCTACGAGGATGCGTAGGGACAACGATCATCCGCATCATCATAACATGTGAACTTAGGCCAGCATGGCGCCCCACCACGGCCAACGTGCTGCTTAGCGCAGTAATCTTTTGATCAGCAGCTGACAGGTTCGCTTAGTTTAGTGTTACGGATCTCGCAGCGCTCCTGGAACAAACCCTGGCATGTGTCTATGCGATGATGCAGAAGTAGAATCTCGTGCGAAGCTTGCACGGAATACGTTGCCGTCCCCACGTCTCAGTCATTGTTGTCTTTACATTAAACCTGCACCTATTTAAACACGCAGCTTCCTCTATATTTCGGCAATTACGATCCTGCGATTAGGGAACGATTGCTACGCAATACCGTACGTGAGTTCTCAAGCTATTGAAGCGCTTCTAGCGTTGTTTGGTTTCACCCCCGACATGTTCAGTCATTTTGGCGAATCGCTCCGCAAGTATCCAGCGTACTGTTATCAAATGCCGAAGACTGTACGCGGGCCACGGCGCCGACATCCTGAGCCACCTTTCCCTCGGCCTTGCTATCCTGGCACGCATCTCACCTACGAACAACGACGTCGCATATATTCCCTCTCACATCAAAGCCGCACCAGTCAGAGGAAAATAGCATCAATGCTCAACCTTCCCCGCACGACAGTCCCATCAGCAATATACTCCATGGAGAAAAAGTCCAGCACGCAAAAGGAACGCGTGAGCATCTATAAGGATGGTGCTTCGCAGGCCGTCAGAACTGAAAACAGTGCTGAGCTACACACTGTCCGTAGCACGACAACCCGTGCTTCCCACGACCGCTTGGTAACAACAATCCCTCAATCACCTATCCCGGAACCCAATCAGAGCTCCGACCAAGACAGAGTACGCGAGTACGTAGATTCTAGCGGCGCCAAATCTCTTCTGGAGAACAATGCTATATGCTGCATGAGGCTGCTGCTCCTGATACTGATTATCGCTGATAGTGCCAAGCCTGCGCTGATGCCTTTGGTACGCATGACGTGGTGACCACCGAAAAGTTCCGTGCTGCTGACGCTGCTAATGCTGTCAAGAGACGCACTCGCTGGAGACCACAGAAAACTATAGACTGATGTTGCCGAACCTGTCATGGTACCCATGCAGCCGATGAAGCCAGTACCGGTACCGCTAATACTTGCTGACACTGCCGACCCCGCTGGATGATGCATATGTTTGCCGACGTTGTGGCGTGGCTGCAGGCACCTTGAACGCTATAATCGGCGATGCGGCACAGCATCAACAGTAAGCTGCAGAAAAGTTGGTGGGCCGTCCACTTCGGGCTCGTCAGCAGTATCATCTGCATCGGCGTTATCTGGATTCGTGTGGTCCCACTTGTGCGTATTGGTAACATCAGCGCACCGAGCCTTCCTGATGTACGGTAAGCGTCATCAGCATGGGAGAATTGGCATTCGTGGAATGTGTGGGTCTCCACCTGGTGTCAGCAGCATGTGAAAAGTGTTCGTCTCCACCTGCTGCACGGTAAGCGCCAGCAGCACGGAACAAACGGCATTCATGGAATGCTTATGGTCCCCACTTGGTGAGAGTCAGCAGCATGCGGCTATTGAAAATTTTGACATCTCCACTTTCTGTACGGTAAGCATAAAAAGCCTGGAAAAAATGTCATTCGTGGAATCTGTGGGTCTCCACTTGGTGAGGGTCAGCAAGTGAAAAAAAATTTCTCTCCACTTGCTGCACGGTAGGCATAAGCAGGATGGAAGAATTGGCATTGGTGGAATCTATGAGTCTCCACTTCGTGTGTGTGAGCAGGATAAGGTACTATCGGAACTTCTTCCGTCTCCACTTGCTCTATAGTAACCGTAAGCAGCATGGAAGGATTGTCATTCGTGGATTTTAGATATCTCCACATGATGTCAGCAGCTTGCGGCTCTAACTATTGAAAATTCATCCGTCTCCACTTGCTGCATTGTAAGCGTAAGTATCATAGAGCATGGAATCTATGGGTCTCCACATGGTGGGTGTCAGCAGCATACGGCACTATCGAAAACTTTTCTGCCTCCACTTAGTCTACTGTAAGCGTCAGCGGCATGGAGCACAAAGGATTCGTGGAATTTACGTGTCTCCACTCAGTGTGTGTAAGCAGCATATGACATTATTGAAAGTTTTCCGTCTCCACTTCGTGCGTGTCAGCAGCCGAGCAGTAAGCTTGCATGAAGATACGTGTGGTCCCCAATTAGTGCTTGTCAGGATTTTCCTCAGCATTGGCGTCATCCAGGCTTGTGTCGCCTCTTAGTGCGTGTCAGCAGCGTAAGCAGCATATAGCTTTCTCGAGATTTCTGCCGTCTCCACTTGGTGCGTATCAGTCACATGAGCAGCATCCGCGTTATCTAGATTTGTGTGGTCTCACTTAGGGCATTGGTCCAGTCATAGGAGCCCAGCTGGGATGAGGGACAGACTTTCCTCAACCGAGGAATGTATAGTATGTCTCGTGGAACAAGGGAACTTCTCACACTATTCGCCTCGCGCCGTAGTCGCTAGCATTTCCGTCTCCGTCCACGCTCGTCCTTGTTACGCTTCGCATGACCTTTCCTAAGACTGTCGTAGCCACTCAGACTGGCTACTGTCTGATTGGTCGCAGGCTTGCGCAACCAAATTAGTTGTTTGATGCCTGACAGAAGCTAGAGCTGGGAAAAGACTTTGGCTGAGCGAGATAGGCTTGGCATGCCACGAACTAATTCTTCCTCGCAAGGTGTGAAGCCTGGACGTGCAAGCGGGGCGGGCAAAGCTCCTAGGAGCAAGTCAGGTGTACACGTACATCTGAGGTGGACATGCATGTTGCATGACTAAGGAACAGCTCGATAGCGTAGCATCGTCCAACGACGATTCCAGCGTTCTAGGCAAGACCGGGTTTAGCGTACGGCGACAAACATGGGCGCAACAGAGATAGATTGATACTTCGTAGGCTGGGTTGCGATGGAACATCCCTAAATTTTAGCCTTCAAGTCATGCAGTCCAAGCTCCCATCCTTGCAGCCACTCCGCCAATAGATCTTCGCTGATTGGAACCACGCGTGGCAATGCTTCCATGGCCCTTCCATTCCGGAAGGACATGTTGTACTCTCTGCCATTTCCTAGTGCTCTGAGAAAACCATGCAGCTCAGTTTTCCTCCATCCACCCTATCCAGCCAATCCGAAAGACTGGTCGTCTTCAGCGAAAGCCTAAACCTACGCTGCAGTGTTTCGTACAGCGCGTTCCAAGGGGCTGGCTCTGGATGGAACATGTTGAAGACCTCTACCATCTTAGACTTAGGCAGGCGATTCGTGCTGTTGGCTATCCCTTCGGCAAAAGCGTCCACAGGAATCCAATCCAATGCTTGGATGTGCATCGGAAAGTATCCGAGCCTCTTGGATGCCTTGAGTATCGAGTAAACCCAGCCTTGCCGCGGCCACATGCGGAGCCCCGATCTTGATGGTCCGCCGATCTGACCCGCGCGCACGATGTTAACATGGAGTCCCGATGCTTCTTGTGCTTTCGCGAGGAGTTGCTCGGCGACGCATTTCGACTCCCCGTAGCCATGTGGCATTGCGCTGCGATTGTCCCATGCGGCTTCCTCTGGCACTCGCGGTCGTGCGGGGTGTACGAGCGGCCAGTCTCCAACCGAACAAATGGAGGAGACGAAGGTTATGCGGGGACGCTTGGAGGCCGAAGTGCAGAAGTCTATGGCGTTGCGTACGGCCCTCAAGAAAGGCTCAAAATGCGCGAGCGACTTGCTCCAGTTCGTATCCCAAGTATTGAAGACCAGCTCATCCACCTCGGACGCGAGCCGAGCTGCCTGTTCCGTGTCGAGCCCGAAGTCTGGTTTCGTAACATCTGCGACGAGGAATCGTAGTCGGGGAAGGCCTGTGGAAATATCGCTGGATGTGGCATGCTCTAACGCTGATACGGTCCTCTGTCCACCGTCGGCGCTTCGGTTGAGACAAAAGACTCTGGATTCGGTGTGCAGCTTCAGTAGAGATGCTACAATGTAAGGTCCCAGGAACCCAGTCGAACCGATGATTGCAATCGTCTTGCGGCCGCAAGCGGGTGTAGCCTCCTTTTTGGACGGTGGCAGGCAGTCGGCATAGCGAGCGAACAGATCTTGCATTCCCTCGAAGTCGGTGACCTCAACACGACCGCTTGGGAATCCTCCATGGCTGGAAGGCTCCGGCGACCTGTTTAGAGACATTGGAGCGCGGACGATCGCCTTCTCAGTACAGAAACTTGGACGCCGACGATGTCCACTGCAAGACTTTAAATGCTGTAGAAGTGCGCCGAAACCTGTCGGCTGCTTAGCCGCGAACAAACGTATGGCAAAGGTGGCAATCAGCAACACTGAACGAGTTAGGCTCACTTTGGCGTGATTTTGCTGTTTTCCATAACTACCATCATCAGTAAAACGTAAATGTGTCCTCGTGGAATAATGGATTATCACCTATCGCCGGGAAGACGCGAAGATATCACCGAGGGCAGCAGTGCCGATGAGCGCTAATCTCTGGGCATATTCGTAGACCGTCATCACGATGTCGCTTGGTACAGCTACAGTATCATCTCAGCAGTAAAGCCCCATAGTATACTTGCTGTCGGACTCCGAGATGTGCGGAGGCGCTCACGTTGCTGATATCGCTGCTATGTGTCAACACGTCATGGCTCTATTCTGCTGCCTGCTGGTGTTCATCTGTGGCAAAGTTGCTATTGGTTCTATACCACTTGCAAGCTGTGTTGTGCCCCAAAGCATAGAAGGAAGCAGTGTTTTATCTCATACGAGCGCGTAGCCAGTATTCTCGTGTGCTAGATTCTTGATCTTGGTTGCATCCTTCGCTTTCACGTGGCATTCGACATCTGCGAGCTAGCCGCGTCATCCTGTGCATGTCTGAAGGGCCTCACTCCATCCGAGGGCTCTGTGCAGACTTTCCTCGGATATGCCTCGATGTAGATCCCCGCTTTGGTGCTGTGACATCTTTGGCTGGCACTCTGGTTATTCTTGCCGAAGTATCCACCAAATCCACGCCAAATAGGACTCTATCCATCCGGGAGTGGCCCGCCAACTTGTCTTGGAAGTGATTAGATGCTAGCCCTCGCCCTTGCGAATAATGAATGCAAATCCGCTTCCACCTTGCTATTGGACTTTGCTCTTACGATTCCGACCTGTCCGTGAAAGCTTACACTTGAATGCAGCATTCTATGCAGCTTGACAATATTTAGCACATAGGAAGATAACAAATTTTGTAAAACGGCTTGCTACGATGCTATGCAGTCCGGTTTCACTTCTACATCCTGATTGCTACGCTACCTGTCTGGCGGGATTGCTGTCCTCCGGTCCCTTTTCAGTAAGGACAGTTTGTATGTGATCCTTGATTTTGTCCAGTACAGGCCAAAACCGGGGAACATAGTGGCTGCCATGATGTTCAAGAAAGAAATCATCCTCACAAACTGCCAACATCTGGCAAGTACTTTCCAGTGGTATAACAGGATCAAGTGGCCCAACGACCAGCAGCACTGGTGTTTGGATGTGTGGCTCATAGTAACCGGCATAGAATTCCTTTGCAAGGGAGAACCCCGAGATGCAGATGGCGAACTTCAAGCGTCCTTGGGCGACTGCCCACGATGTCGGCCGGCCCAGTTTTTGTAGAGCCTTCCGCCTTTCTGGACGGGCCTGGGACTCGCATACGGAAGCAAACAATGCAGCCAAAGCAGCTCCCTGAGAGAAGCCCACAACAGCATCAAAGGGCCCGGAAGACTCGACCACGGCGGATAGTGTTGTTAAAGATGGCTCGAGATCTACACGGCAGCCGTCCAAATCGAGCCACCAGCCCCACGTATCGCAGTCTTCGGAAGGCTCTGCGTCCACTCCCACAAAGTCTGAGGGATCGAGTCTTATGTGAGCCGTCGGATACGTATATTCCACATGGTTGACAGAATCCGGGCATATGGATGCGCATGCCTCTTCTATACAGCGGCGCAGCGGTCGGGTCTTGATCTCGAACTTCTTCTCTGACTGGGCATATCCTAGACATACATTAGGTGTCTTGACGAAAGTACGTTCACCAACCGGTCTGGCCTACCATGCAACATTAAAATACGCATGTTCGAGTGCGGCAACTGCTTGAGCGGGCGTAGAACGACTATGATAACATACGCACTTGTCCTAGGATTCAACCGTATGATAGTGGAGTATATTCATAGGAAACTGCTGCAGTGATTCAACCAGAATTTCAAATAAGGCAGACATTATTATACTAGAAGAGTGCAGAGAATACAGATTGACTGTTCCATAAGTTCGTCAGACTCGGCTGATTGGCATTGGTGAGCAAGAGTTTGGACTGGCTGGGGGTGATGGACTCCCAAGCAACCCTATGCCCTCGCTCGTTGATCTGTTTGAGCATCGTAAGCAGGCACAACTGTAGTAAATTATTCTTCTTATGCTTATGACCAATTACCCGGCGGTGGCGACGGAAAACTATTTGCGCATGAATCTGATCGACTGCTCCATAAACACGCCTCATCATCTTAGGACCATCGCGACGGCTTGGCAAAGAAACGAACATCCACATGAATTATACAGTCTGACGAGTGCCTTTTTCGAAGACGACGAGTCTTGGCGGATCTAAACACACGAAAGCCGGAGCGAACCACCGCAATGGGTGCGAGCATAGGCAACGACCAGAACATCTGCAACGTTCAATTCAATTTCTGGAAAGGCCTGAAAGGCGGAAATGATTTCCTTTGATTCGGTCAAGAGTAACGGATCCGCTCTGGACCTCTTCTCGACTCTTTTCCTCCATGCTGTCGCCACCCTCCCTCCCAAACCCATCTATGATGCCCAAAATGAACGGAGCCGAAGAACTGAAAGTGTGTCAGAGCCGGTTACAGACCTTAACAGAGGAGTTGACAAGAGAATGGACCATCGCTATTTCGAGGGAGTCGGAGGAAGTGGCCACGTTGGCGGTGGTCCTAGACAAGGAGGAAGTGGTTGCGATGACATTGTGGATTCACTGGAATGAAGGGTGGTGAGAAGCAAGTGAAGCAGGAAAGATGGCCTTTAGGATGAGCCAGGCCGGGCTCTAGGACGATGTATCGAGGCGCAGGTTGGTCCTGGACTTTCTACAGCGGTATAAACCTACGCTCTTTACATAGCAATGGCAAAACCGCTCTGGACCATGCAATAACGTGGAATGCAACCTCACCGGGCGTCGGCATAGTAGAACCGCGGATTATAAGATGCTTACTGTAGACGTCACAATCCATCATGTCGTGCAAATCACTAAAGCGAAGCAACGCAAGTGTGATCAAAGATCCATCAACATACGAGGGGTCCGACTTAGGGTCCACACCGTAAGCAGTGTGGTAACGCGCAAGCGCAGAGTAGCATTGCAGCGCGTAAATGTCAACATGGCATTGTTCAGCTAGCGTCAGAAGGCGGAAACCTGCTTGCACTCAGCATCAGCATGAGCAGTCTTGGCGCACTATTTTAGTGTCAGATATGACAATCATTAATAGCGATAAGTGCTGTCACACTCCTAAGTGGCTCTCCGCAGGATAGTGCACAGCCCCCAGTTCGGTTGGTTCCTCGGCAACGGGCGGCAACTTCAAGCTACCCCACTAGGTACCGAACGTAAATGCTTTGCTATGATCCTAATTTTCCCAAGGCAATCACCCAAGTGTACCTTGTCATCATCAATTAGCGAATGGAACAGTACGGTCAGGTCCAGCACCGTCACCAGAGTCGCTGTCGCAGCGACTCCGACACTGCTTAGCCTTTCAAGTCGGATGTGTAGCGTTACGTGTCAGACCGAGCATCTGCCAAATGACGTCAGTATAAGGATTAACTATGCGGGAGAGTACTCAACAAGATAAGCGTAACTAACTAGCTAGTTAACTAAATGAAAGCTTAAATTGACGCACCAGGCGAAGCCTAATGCCAAGCAAAATGCGGAATATAACGCTATGCATCGGGATAAACACGAAGAGGCGCAGCGCAAGCACAAGACTGCTATGATTTGGAAGTAGAGAGACTGAGCCGAAATATCTTTAGAACCCTACGCCATTAAAGGCTCGAGTTCCAAGGTACAATGCCATCCAGTACACCTCCATCCCATTGGTAGCATAATATCAGCGCGTAGGGGTAGCCTGGGGAAATCATCGACAGGGGGGCGCCCCGTCGAGAAGCGCGATATCGAGTCCGTATCCTAGAGGATTTGCAGACTTGCAGGAGCAACATGACTCGCGGGGGTACACTGATGCGCGCTGTCAATGACCGTCAACCTAGAACCAACGATAGCAATTTGCTTCAGCGCTGGATAGCCGTCGTCATCGGGTGCATGGTTCCGCCGCAAGGTAGCTCTCAATTCCGTGCTCGGCTGCGCTTCGACTTGGGTCGGATCAGGCCGCTCTGGGAATCAGGAGCTGGGCTCAGATGTTGCTGCACCTTAGCGACACGTTTGCACTTTGTCTGCCGTTGCGGATTTTCTGAATCGAGCGGCCGCTGGATGCTGAGGAACATCGTCAACGGCCAGATTTCAAAGTAAAAGTCTTCGGAATCAATGCATAGATCCCACTCAAGCATCCCGAGTAACTGTCGCTCCATGAAATTTACTTCAGTGATGGGGAAGCCGAAGCGTTCGTAGCCGGGTACAATGCTATATCTGGCCCATTCTTTGTTTGTCGGTGAAGTATCGTTGAGATATTTGGCCGCCAGGATCAGAGCGGCAAGGAAGACCCTGTGGACGGTAGAAGGCATGAACTTGCTGTTGGGAGGCAACCGTGATTGTAACCGCCGCAGATAGACCAGGCTCGTAACCAGCGTGGGTACCGGAACAGAAGAATTGCGAACCACAGATTCTATGAAGTAGAATGTTGACGGAAGTGTGGTCCCACGAGTTCGGAGCGTACAGAGCGGGACAGCTTGTGCGCTCTGCTGAGCCAGGTAAGAGATCAGGCTCGATGACACCGGGATTTGGGAAGGGCACACAGCCATTTTGATCTTCTTCCTGAGGGCGGGCTATAGTGGAACTTGACCCGTCGTGATCGGAGATTAGGCCCGGCCTCGTTGAAAGAGGACTGGGACCTGCGGCGGCTAGCAATGCAAACGCTGCGCTATAGAAGTGAATTGCGACTGCCGGTGGATTGAGCGTCTACTTATATTATTTCACTTCAGGTGAACTCGAAGCTTTCGTGTTTCATAGCTGATATAAAGCTAAGAAGTCCGACGTGCCTCAATGAATCCTCGATCTTATGCCTCTTGTTAGTTCGTGTGGCTGGAACCGAGGACACAGAAGTAATTGACCCAAACGCTAGTTGCCGTACGAGTGAATCATTTACAATGTGTGTGCCCGCGAGACGTTATCGGCATCATCTTGCACGTTAGCTCCACAGACCCTCCCAGAGCGATGATGCATGTGTTGCTTACGATAGCATATGTAAAAGTGCTAGCTTCGGCAACATAACCCTGGGATATCGGCGAAATCTCGTGTGCCGAGGAGGATTGCACACGGCTGATCTAGTTTTAGGTGAGGGTGCGGCGTAATGGAACGAAGAATGAGAACTGTAGAAAGAAGCTCCTAGACTACATACAGCTGACGCAGTTCTAGCATCCCTCTGTTGTCTCGAGATCGTTCTATCTTGGTGGGCTACCCATTCTGCCGCCAAGCCATGCTAGTCACGTGATGATTGAGTAATTCACCCCGCGCTTAGCGTGTTGAGGCTCATCAGTGCATAGCCTGGGGAATACAGGGCAAGGACTTCATCCATAGGCCGGAAGAGTTCAACTTGAGGCCCACTCAAGTCGGACTTTTTTTGCAAGGCTGTAACTTGGCGGACATCTCGAGTTGAGGCGCTACTTTCCTTGAAAGACTCGTTAAATAGAAGCATGAGAGCTCGCCGTCTGCCCCCGTGCATGTGGCACACCTTGAATACCGTTTTGAGCAGCTATAGAGTACTTATAGATGAGATTTATGAGCACCTCCTAGTCCCCGCCGCCTTCTATCCTGATGTTATGAACTCACCTGGTGTTAGATAGAATGATGATGAGGTCGTCACGTTGATCAGTATCTCAATAATGGGTGTACTGTTTTTGATTGTCCTATTTACTAACGTTCCTTTTGACCATGAGTTTCTGACACCTTAATCTGACAAGAGACCTGAGCATCACAGTGTAATCTGACACCTGGAAAGACTGAAATGGCTCATTGATTTGCTAGGTACCTCTCAATGTCCTTAATATACAGGCGCAAGATTCTATCCCTTACCTTCTGCGTCGGAATATGCGCTGGAACCATAGCTAATGGCCACTTCTTGTTCCTTCCGCGGCTGCGACCCGGTTTCTCTACGTGTGTGGCAACGTGCGCTACGCAGATGTCGTTCCTGACGAACGTCTTCCAGCACAACGGGCAACTGTAGTTTTTGCTCCCCCAGTGATTATGTAAGTGGCGCTGCAGACCGTGCTGCCTCGTGAATGACCTGGTGCAGAACGGGCAAGGGAACTTTTCTTGCTTGGCACGATTCGCTCGTGCTCGTCTCCAGTCCTGTTCACACCGGCCCCAATTTGGATGTAACATAGCTCTGGTTCCATCCGGGACGATCGGGTTACCATCCTTGGCTCCGGACTGTACTTCTCCAGTGGGCCTTGAGTTTCTGTAGCGTTTGCTCTGTTCACAACAGTACTGTAGACTGTTCTTGACGATCGTCTCTCCAGTTGACCCCACGTATGTCAACCTTGCCGCTCGTTCCACGTCGTCATCGAGTCTCAGCATTAAATATGGGCAGATCCTGTTTTGGGAGCCTTCCTGCGGCGACGAGCGTTCCATCGATTTGCGTCTGCAGGGATGACAAAGATGACAGCGGTTACTCGTAGCCTGTCCATTGGAAACCAGAGCTGGGCATGATGCTACTCTGCACCGATAATCCTTGGACAGGTAATTCTGAAGGCGCAAGGGGTATCACCGGATTAAAAGCAACTGGCGCCTGCGGTCCAGGGTGCTCTGTACTGGGCCACGGCGGGATCATTAGATCAGGTTTGGTTTCCGCACAGTAGCTTAGCGGGCACGCTTCCTGCAGGGGTGGATTCAGTACTGGCAATCGGAGCTTGGAGGTGGAACCCGCATAGAGGCCAAGCACGGCTTCGGCCATTGTTTGTGGACACTGGGCCTCCCAGTTGCCTTGATAATCAAAGTGCGACTTGCATTGATGATTAAGCTCAAGGCTAGGTAATGCGGCGAGACCACGAAATTGTTCGGCTACTTCGACGGTTGTCAGGGTATCGTGTTCCCTAATCGAAGGCGCAGGTCGCTGATCGAGGTGTTGAGGGACTCATGAGTTTGCGCCTCAAGGCAAAGTATCGAAGACATTGTCTGCACCTGTGCCAGCGCATAAGTGCTCTTCTCTTCAAAGTCCTGCAGAAAGAGTTGCTGATGCATCAGTCAAGATCAAGTCCTGCATTCCCGAAGCGATTTCTTGTTTGATTCGCCCCGTACATTTCTCCTTGCTGATCGGGCCCCTTTGAACGTGTTGAGTGTTGCTAGTCGAATCATTTTCCAGGTACAAGGCGGGTCCGTTCTTGAACCCTGTACTAGGGAGGGGACGTTGACCATTCATCGCTGGACCCCAGTATGTTACGCGTCGATGCTCGGATAGTGCGTCTGCATACGCAGCTGGACATACTCTAGTCCTCAAGCTGGATTCAGGTGCAAGGTCGTTTATCCTATGTATATTAGCGAAGTCAGTCAATCCTGGCACATGCTGTGATTCATACCGTGGGTTGGATTCTTTTTACGTCAGTCATCATGGTATCCGGGTACTGATGCCATACCCATTCTTGGCCGGTCCCATGATCCCACGCGGAAAATCCAAATGCGTGCTGAGGAACATACTGATTCCGGTGGTCGAATGAGATGATATTACCGTCGTGCCAAGTTCCCGAAGCAACGCTCTGCACAAACGTTCGAGAGGTAATTGTTTCTGCCGGATTCTGTTGGAGCTCGCATGACTTATTGACCTTTGTAGTTGCATTGGGAGGTTCCGAAGTCAATGACTAAGTAAAGTTAGCTATGAGCTTTGTCGTGTCGTCTGCGCCTCTATGAATACCATAGCATTGCTTCCTATGAATGACGTGAAGGAATCATTTTTTGTGTCGCTTTGACGAAATGAGGGATGAGTCGAAATAATAAAAGGCTTGTCTTGTTTCTCCTCATGACTGGAATATACCCACTCCTTCGAGTTTCGCCTAGGGTAGGAACATGCCATATGATTTTCATAGCATCGAGTGCAACTTGGCTGTCCTCTGTTACATCTGACTTTCCTCGTGCGGCATTCGTTGCTGGTATATATTCAGAAGTGAGGCTTGAAACATGTTGTACAACTGACCATGCGAGTGTTCGCCGGCTCATCTGGTCGCTCGGAACGAAGAGTATGAAGTAGGGATTAACGACAGCGTAAGACAGGCACAGTGCAATGTGTAGTAATGCGCGCGATTGTCAAGTGGCTTATGGGAAGAGTTCGGCGACTGGTAAATAGACAACAATGCAGATATAGTCTTGACCCAGGCAAAGTCTCTGAACATTACGTCTAGGTAGGAGGTGAGCCTTATGTACAATACCAAACGAAAATCTTTCCCATTGCCTAGCAAAGCTAGGCAATGGGTGTCTTATCTGACTACGAGATTAGGCAACATCCTAAAAATCCCTCAGACTAATTATCTACCCTTCGAAGGTCCTGAGATGTACAGCCACGCAGGATTCTGCAGAACAGCAACAAAGAATGACGGTGCGCTGGCTGTTCGTGAGCTGAAAGCAAGCGACAGCAACGCCACTCTCGTCATACGCCAAGCCTGTATCGCCTGATCACGTGGTTTATTGCCCTTCTGAGATTCGTGAGAAGTATGCTGTGGTCTCACACCCTTGACTCACGTCTGGTCACCGTTGAAACCCAGTCACTGTCGCATAAGCAGAGCTCACAGCTTCGTCTAACATAGGGCGTCCATGAGCTAGGCACCACGGCGTCTTTCCATGGTTAAATCTCAAAAGCCTGCGCGTCGGCTCAAGGTAAGACCACGAGCCAGAAATGGTGTTGAGGGGGGCGTTCGCACAGCTGATGGTTACGAAATGCACGAGTAGGATCAAGTCACCGAGTAACGTCATGACAAGAGGACTAAGGATCCATTCTTCTGAAATCGGTCGTGCATGGAGGCGGAGGGGCGGGCTAAATCTCACCGAGTCCATGATGGTTGGGAGGATCAGACCGTAAACCATGGTACGCGCGTATGATTTCAACGATTACCACATGCTCCCCCACCCTCCGAGGTACTCCCACGGGCTCCCCACGGGTAACTTCCGCTTCTGTCGCGGAGCAGGTGGTGAAGGACACTTACGGCCACTCACCAAGATGGACAGATCGCCAATATTATTCAGATGCCACCAAACACGGTCAAGGTGAACCACAACAACAATGATTGCTTAATGTAACTTACCATCTTCAGATCACATAGTACTCACGTCGCATGCTGCTACACTGAAGACACATATACTAATGAAGAGCCTTGTTGTCTGCAGGAGCCGCCATAGAGCTTTCGGGAAACTCGACGACCTGTCTGCACGGAAGACGTTGGTGATGGCGATATTGCCTAGCTAGTTCCAAAGCACCTGCACAATCATTATTTCGGGCTCGAGACGCACGCGACTAAGGGGCTATATGCACTTATCCAATCCATCAACGTGCTAGCTAGTCCTTGTTTGAGCAGGTAAGGATGTAGGACGAAAAGGAAGGGGGATGGTTACGCAGGCCCGCAATGTGATAACTCTATCCGCAGATAATTTTGATCTCGCTACTGCGTGCACAAGATAGATCTGGAACAAGACGTGGCACTGCTACAGCTGATGTCTTTCCTCGGACTCCAATCAGCTTACGATTCCATTTCCACTTTGATTCTGTCTCTACGGATGGAGTAAGTCCATTTTCGAGTCGAGAAGACAGACGGGGCTGCTTTGGTGTTCCAGATAGAATGGTGATGGCCCCGGATAATGCTGCGATGACAGGCACTTGCACCGCTCATGCAGCAGTGTCCCCATGAAGAAGTCGAAGATCTGAGTACGGTGCAACGGGGGCTATCTCTTCTTGACGGTTCTTCTGCGAAAGCACACCGCAAATTCATCGTTACCACATGAAGGTGGACAGCTAGCTCCAGTTTCTATAGGATGTGTTCGAGCACCCAGTTGTGGCGAAGGCCCGGGCGCCATGTCCAGTTCCATCAAGTTCTGGTACGGGCATTTCTTGAAGTATGTTCGAAGCCTGCAAGCGCTCTCTAGCCCAACATGTGCAATCGCGGCAACAGCAGGGCCGCAGGATGACAACCGTGGGGCGGCGGAGCTTCCGTCTCCGCTGTTTTCTATGACGAGAAGAAGGTGCGCGTTCGCTGCTAGACGTCGACCGAATGAATTCGCATTTCGTGTCCGTGGGTTTTGGGAGTTCAGGGCCTTCATGGCGGAGCCAATTTCTGAGTAGGGTAAGAATTTCCCGAACGCAGTGTCGCCAGTGATTCGGCGTACGTCCGTGATGCGCCATCATGAGATGGCAAATAGCTAGAAATTGCACCAACAAACTGACGACTGGAGTCTACAACACGAAGGAGATCTGGTATATAATGAAGGCAGTGGTGGGACAAGCCGATGGCACGTTCCATGGTGCAGAAAACGGAGGCCATTGTGTTGCTGAGATGTTCGCGAAAGAGGTGTAAAAGCGGTCATCAGCAAATGGACACCTCCCTGCTCATGCAGTGATATGAATGACCAGTTTCCATGTTGCCAAGCAAGACAGAGTAGTGAAGCATGTCGGTCGCGCACAGCATCCCCAACTGGCATGATGAATTGGGGCCACAACACCTGCACGCATAGTGATCGTGGCTTTGCTCGTTCCTGACTTCGCTGCATATTCCACACTCGACACCCGATAGTGCTTGCGTGCTGAACACGCTAGGATCTTTCCTGCCCCACGAATTAGTATGCCTCAGAAGCTTAGTGCGTCATGCTGTCGTGGCAGATTACCGTGAGAGCAAAGCTAGCAGGTGCAGGGCCATCATGCGAACTATCGACTTTCTTCGTATATGAGGTACGGAAGCTGCGGCTGGCGCAAACGCGACGTGCTGTGGCAGCGATTTATAGGAAGACCGTCAAGGTGCTTGGAAGACCAACTCTACGCTATGCTGCCCTACAGAACTATCATGAGATTGACCGTTCCATGGCTCCTAGCAGCAGGGTGAGTGACGAAACATGTCGTTAGAGCGGCCAAACTGAGAGAGCTAGGTACATGTTATTATCTGGACTGTATACGCGCGATCCACGATTGAGGCTCGACAACGCACTGCTATGCTTCTTCGCCATCCTCTCTTGCGCGCTGGGTCATTTTTTCGTCATCTTTCTCTTGATAGAAGACACCGGTCTTGATTCGCAAGAGGATCTTGTTCTCGTGTAAGCGCTCGGCCTACCCCTAGTGAGCGTTACTAACGCGATATAAGCCCAGCGCTGCATGCGACTCTGTTTGGCCTTTTTTCGATACCGTGCAACATGTTGGCTTCGCGTGATTATGTTTGGGGCCCTGCCTCCGCAGCAGGCATCGTCGTAGGTGCAGTATCGGCCTCGACGTTTGGAGCCCTGCTCATGTGGAAGCAAGCAAGCAAGTCAAGATCAAAAGGTGCCGTTGCAAGCCTGCAGAATCACGGCAGCCCATTGCGAGCAGTGTCTACACCAAAAGGTGACATTGAACACCAGATGTCTGCACTTCTGTTGAGCCCAGAACCACCAGAGGCCGATAGCTCATTTCGGATAGACATGCCGCCGGTCCCTGAGGTACAGAAGCGCTTGGAGGGGCGAAGTTCTGGGAGCATATAGCATGGAGCGCGGTATCACTGGAGCGGGCGCTCTCTGGCCGTGTGGCTGACCTCTCTCGTAATCATAACAAGAGAATCATACTTCAATGCACCCTGGATAGCTTCAAAGATAAGCTGCTTTTGCTCTCTCCTGTATGAAAGGGGGCTGGTTGCCTTGTGTACAGCCGAGAATGATGACCAACAGCAATCGTTGTCACGATATGAAAGCTGACATCAGCCAAACGATGCTTCTGTGCTAATATCAATACAGAAAGAGCTGCTGATGAAATACGTCAGTAACTGTTACAGATGAGCGTTCTGTTACCATAAGCGTTGGGGATGATCACTCTATCGCTAGCATGAACATGATATCCGTCATGCGTAATGCGTCTGATACTTTCTTGGTATATATTCCTTCCTAGGTCTTCTGAGTATACCAGATTATAATACTTCTGTCCTTCTTTATTTTTTCATTTACTAACCTAGCTCTACGTCTTGTGTATCCTCACAGCCTCCGATATCATGAGGACCTGTAATCATACATCCTGGCTATCCTTCCATGGAAAGGACCAGATCACGTTTCGGCATGCGAGTACACTGAGCGACATTGTTACGAGCCTTGACGCGCCTGCAAAGAGATTCCCAAGCCTAGCCGTTGTGATTGGCAATGCAGGCGATGTACTACCCAGCACCAGGAAGCATGCTGACCGTCGAGACGAGGACGGCTTAAGTTTACAACTGGATCCAGACACTGCATTTAGTGACCACCTGACAATGTTTGCACATGAACACTTCTCCAAACAAACCAGATTCAGCCCAGAGCCCACGGCGTCCACATGCCATAGGCACACGATACGTGAATTACAATGCCAAGCCACCAGTCCAGCTGAGGCCCTCAACAGCCTTTACTGTAGACTAGTCCGCCCGTTCGCGGACATAGTGTGCTTTTTCGCTGCAGGAGACGATGGTATCCCGCAAATCGCGGACAGACTGGTGCCATGGCTCGAACAAAGTAACTCACCCAAGTGTCGCCCCCTGTTTCCCCCGCGCTTGCTGGTGGTATCAGCACCGAGCGAGACGCGCACCCCTACCGAAGTAAGGATGCAGTTGTTCGAACTTCTCCTTCAGCGATTGAAGTATGCCAAATTAGACAGCTTCTCGTGCCTTTCGGTCTACATCAGGCATGGCAGCGACCAAACACTGAGAGATCGCATCAAACGAGAAACCGATCTCGCGAAGGACTTTCGTGCTCGGAACCATATATCCCTGAATGCTGTCCATTTCGATCGTCTGTTTCGCCATGCTTGTGACCACTTTGCCCGCACAGGCGAAGCACCCTTTGACATGCTCGCCGCATCGCGCTTGCATAGGCCTGTACCGCGAAGCTTGCACACACATCTGGCTGACTTGCTCACGAACGTAGATACCTACGAAGACCTGACAGCATTCGCAGCGCCGTTCATCCCTGGATGCCTCGCATTGGAAAACTACGCATACGACGTGCCCTGTCAGTGTTGCTTCTGCGATCAGTCTCCGTCTGCTAACTTGCGTAAGACTTCGGCCCCGAGGAAGTATTCGACGCCCATTACAGAAGGTTCTGCGTGGGTGCCATAGGAAACAAGACGTTCAAATGCTCCGGAAAGACCAACATCCCGGTGTTGATGCTTCGAACTAGGGCTGTATCTCTTATCGAAAAGCACTTCCTAACGAACAGCAGACACGTTAAGCTGGGCAGTGAAGGACGTTCGGAGCTGCTGAGCCAGTTCCGCCCCTGGCTCTGTCGGCCAAAGACTCATAAGTCGTGCCTCGCATGCATGCAAAGCGCGCCTGAGCACAAATTCCCATGCGGCCACGTGCTCTGCGAGGACTGCTGCAAAGCGCTGGGACGTCATTTCGATACGGACCCTCATCTCTATGAGTTTGACTACTGCCCGATTTGCGAACTGCCATGCAAGGTGGCCCTACGGGTTAGGCCGGTAACGGCAGGCTTTCGAGTGCTGTCTATTGATGGCGGAGGTATCCGTGCCGTGATCCCCATCCAGTTCCTTCGTGCGCTCGAGCAAACCATCGGCCTCGACATGCCCGTCCAAGAGCACTTTGACCTCAGTTACGGAACGAGTTCAGGTACGTACCCGGCAGTTACGTGCACTTCTACCGCTTACTCGTCATTGCCAGGCTCCATGGTCAACTTGGCCCTCTACGGGCTGGGAATGAAGGCGAGTGAAGCCTTCGACTTGTTCAAGCAGCTGTCCGCGCGCGTGTTTCGTGGTCGTAGCCGTGTTGGCGTCGGCTTGGCTGCCACCCTGCAGGCGCTCGTGATGTCTTATCGAAACGGCAGATTTCCAGCTGGGGACATAGACGGCGCTCTGTCGGACATTTTCAACGATGCTACCTTGCTTGATCATCCGTACATGTCATCGATCGGCGCCCGCACCGGCTTCCCCATCGTGAACGCTGAAACATCGGAGACCTGCTTGGTGACTAGCTATAACGGGGCTGCTCGAGGGCCAGACCTCAGCGACTGCAGCGGGACCACGACGTATAGGGTCCTTCGTTCTGACACGGCCCTTGATGATATCCTGATCAAAGATGCGTAAGTGTCTACGTGCCTCTCTGGAAGCCACTGTTCATACGATGGTGTAGCGCGCGATGTGCATCGGCAGCTCCATGGTAAGTGGTTCAGACCATAGTACGTACTCTCCTCACAGCCGCAGGTATTTTACGCCGCACAAGATACCCTATCACGGAACGTATATCGATGGCGGTCTAAGCGATAACAACCCCTGCATGCTTGCCATGCAAGAGTTGCAGAGGATGGCGCCTGAGCTGCCACGACCGGACCAGTTCGTCTCTGTTGGCACAGGCCTGAGCAGAGCGAGCCAGGCCGCTGGCACGGGAGGCAAAGACAGCTTCCTTTTTGGCAACAATTCTCTCCGGCAAACATTCAAGCACTACTGGAGCGAGAATTTCGACGGTGATAAGAAGTTTGCCAGCATGCGCAACATGATGGCGGCAACGCTACCGAATGGGACCGGTGACGTCAATGGATGGCTCCGCCGGTTTAACCTCTCTTTGGAGGAAGAGCTGCCCGATCTGGCAGATGCTCGAGCCATGGATGACTTGGCTAACGCAGCCTGGGTCCTTTTCACCTCCGATCCGGCTCTGCACGATCTGGCCCGGGCCGTTCTGGCCTCCAGCTTCTATTTCGAACTACGGTGCATACCCATGTACGAGAACGGTTACTACACTTGTTATGTCCGCATATTGTGCCGCATCCACGTTACCAAGCCTGCATTTACGGGGCTCCTGCAGAAGCTTGACGCCATGGGTGCTCGCTTCCTGCTTCAGAAGCGAACTGCACGACAGATAAAGCCCGTAGCCGCCTCGTTTGATCAGACAGGAAACTTCAGTCAACCCGTCTCTCTGCGCGTTCGAGATCTCGAAGAGCCACTAGACGTGCGGCTGAGGTTTTTGGGTACGCGCGGCTACCACATCAGCGCGTCGCCTGTATCGATTGACACGCTGATCAAACAGCAGAAACTAGAATTGGCAAGCCTCAGCCATGCCGGCTCCGCGTACAATAGCCCCACCAAGAAGAGACGGCCTAGTGGACATTGCCATCGAAAGGTTAAGCGGCACTGTTCAAGCGTAAGATAGGATGACCATCGCTCTATCCAAGATGGAAGCTTGTGCATGCATTAGTTACAATAGAGGATGGTTTCGAAAGCAACCATGTACGGTACGGTCGCTTGCAAGGCTGGTAGAGTGTGAACATTGATGCAAGTAGGCTACCGCTTGTACGGCCGATAAGCATAGCATTAAGCTCGACATTTACCATAGATGATTGGACGGGCTTATGACGACCCCATTCTGCACTGACTGAACGAGATGCGTTGCTAGAAACTCATTATGGTGACAGGTGTGTGGGCGGGTCCGGATGCGGCGATGCAGCTATCACCCCTGGCAACTACTTCCTATGGCTTTCGTTTGCCCAGTCTGAGCCCAGGCGTCGTAGAGCAAATAGAAGCATGACGTAAGCAGGTATAGACAAGATATGTAGCAACGACTGAGTTTCTCCAGAAGTCATCCCTAACGTTAGTATCAGCAGCGTCAGCACAACCTGGAACTTTCTCTCCACTTAGCGCGTGTCAGTAGCATATGCAGCATGAAACATATAACGTTAGCACTCGTGGTATGTGTGCGGAGATCACTGAGTGCGTGTCAGGCTGTCAGCGGCATCTGGAAGAATTAATTCTTCCATGAGCAGCGCATCATGCACCACGAGCATCAGCAGGGTTGGCACTATCGGCAGTAATCGTTTTCATCAGCATCAGCAGCATGAAACATAGCATGTGGATTTCACGGGTGTCCACATAGTGTGCGTGAGCAGCATAAGCAGCATAAAGCAATATCGAAATTTCTTTCGTCTGCGCTTGGTGTACTGTAAGCGTGATTGGGTTGTCTCCAATTAGGATTTTTGAGCATCATATAGCACTATCGAACCTTATGCCGTCTCCACTTGCTGCACGGTCAGCGTCAGCAGTACGGAATAATTGGCATTCGTGGAATCTATGACCTCCACTCGATGAGCGTCAGCAACATATAATACTATTGAAGTCTCATCCGTCTGCATTTGGTGTACTGTAAGCGTCAGCAGTGTGGAGCACATAGGATTCGAGGCTTCATGGATACTATGAATCTCCACCTGATGAGGGTCAGCAGCAAGCGGCATTATTGAAAGCTCGTCCATCTCCACTCGGTCCACGGTAAGCATAAGCAGGATGGTAGAATTGGCATTCGTGGTCTCCACTTAGTGTATGTGAGCAGCACATGCACTATCGAAGTCTTTTCCGTCTCCACTTCTGTGTGTCAGCAGCAGCATAAGCCGCGTCACCAGTAAGCTGCACATACGTGTGGTCCGCTTTTAGTGCTTGTCACGAACATCATCAGCATCTGCGTCATTTAGGTTCGTGTGGCCCCACTTAGTGCGTTTGAACATCCTGAGAAGCATCTAGCATACTCGAACATTCTACCGCAACCACTTGATGCGTATCTGCAATATCAGCAACATCGGCGTTATCTAGATTTGTGTTGTCCCACTTGGTGCGTATTGGCGGCATCACCAGGGTCGGCGGCCGTAGTGTCGTGAACACCGCTTACCATAGGAACGACACATGTATCATTAGAAGCTCACAGTAACACAGTAATGCATGCCCGGATGCCTGAATGCAGTAAGTGCAAGCGTAAGCTTGTGCCTCATCGCCCTCTCAGCAGACAATCACTTACCGGCGGCCTTTAGTGCAAATGGAGCCCCGATGCCTCGCTCTATCGGGGTCATAGGTAAGGCTACTGCGTGCTGGTTGACAGTGGTACTGCCGTAATCACTTAGAGGGTCTCTTCCCTCCGCGGAGCTAGCGGCCAGTAGAGGATTACTGCAGCTGCACATTATTGAGAGCTTCGAGACCGTACTAGGCAATGACCTGCTGAGACAAAGTAAAGCATGAACAATAATACACGTTTCGGTTTTGTGCGTCAAGGGCTGGCAGGGTCTGGCGTGGGCCAAACGCTTTGTAGTTTGCAGGAACCGCGAAACGGGAAGTGCGTGCGGGTGCGCTGTACACTTTCTTAAAGCCCGCCTAGTCATCTATATAGTCGATATGACGCCCACAATACTACCTCGGTCGCCTAATTCCGGCAATGCTTTTTTGCTGATTGCAAGGAATACGATGATGTGTCGACTACCGTAATGCGAGCATGTTAGTTTTTAGGCCACCGCGTGTCAGGTGCATTGTCGAGAAGGTTCACGGTTGAGACGAAGTAACAAAACTTTACATGCTTGGAACATTCCTGAGACTTAAATGCACGTGCATCGAAGCCTTACTTGGAGGCGTTCATGCTTCCTCCCAGTGCGCGTGCCCTTCGTATTAACTACTCGCTTGAATCCCACTTCCTTTGAAGCAGCGTCTGTCGAAGATGCCAGAGCTTCGATTCGAGATCCACACTTCACAAAGCTCATATTGTGCCGTCGGTGAACGCCAAAATGCCGTACCGGCGTCACCAATACCTGTCCCCACCACCACCCTTCCTGACGAATCGTACCCATTGGCCACTGGACTCGGTTGGAGAACTCAGAAGATCAGTTTGGGGTGCACTGGAAGACATGTGTCAAGACATTTCCCCATTCCACCGCGTGCTCATCTCGCAGCTACTCATGGTCCTCGTGGCCGTCGAGCTGCTTAGATCGGGCCGCACCGATCCTTTGCTGTCTTTCGTAGGATTGATCAAGATTGGACTTGTGGCGGACTGTATTTCAATCCTCACTCTTCATATGAGACGACTCTCGGGATCCAGCGGAGTTCTGGCTTTCTTGCTCAGCAACGTACCTATCGTAACGGGTCCTTCCGCGGAGCTGGCAATTGCCATTCGCGTCTTGAGAGATAACAAACCTTCGACCGCGAACAGATTCCTAGTTGGGAGTGTGTACGCAAAGGCCTTGGCCATGGGAGCTTCGTGTCTTATCCTTCAGGGCCTGCGTGGTCGGAGTCCCAGAGTCGATATGCCGGCTGAGTCGTCGATCGTTCCTTGGTTGTTGGGCGTGAGCGGAGTCTTAGTTTTGGCATCGGCTCCGCACATCGACAGTAAGTATAGGGCACGATGTGAGCTGCTGCTGCTAACCAGGGTCATAGGCGACAACCAGTGGTTCTCGCAGGGTGTACCTCTGTTCCTTGTCCTGCACGCCGGCTTCAGCTACTACTTTGGAACCTGGCGAGCTGCTAGACGCAAGCGGAGCGTAGAAGGTGGCCGCGTCTTGGTGCACAAATCCAACAGCATCGCTGCGACCCGTGAATGGGTGGCTTTGCTCATCTGTCTCGGTACACTGAAGGCAGGCGCCGTTCTTCTAGTGGGTGGTCTGCTGGACCACGCGCAAGCATTCGCCCTACATCCGGAAGCCAGCAACACCTTACTGGCAGACGCAGCCTTGATTGATTTCACGGTGCTCCCGCTCGCGACGGCTGCATTGGATCACTTGGCAGACCTCAAGATGGCTCACGAGGGGGACAACGTCTCGTCGTGGGCGAACCTCATCCAATCTACGCTGCAAACGTACTACTTCGTAAGGCCTCTGGCTGCACTGGCGGGCCATGACGTCGATCCGAAAGACGGCCGAATGTGCATCGGGCTCTGCTTTATGGCCATCGCCTCCGGCTTATCATTGCCAGTTGTTCCACGTAGGTCCCGACGACGATCTGATGCGAGACACAGCTAATGCTTAATCAAGGATCAATCGAAGGTTCACTGCTGCTACTGGCGTACTTGTACTTGTCCCTCCAACGTTCGTCGTACAGGGCCTTGTGGAATCCGCTTGCCGTAGCTAGACGCGCGAAGCCAAAGTGCTCACACAGCGAGCGACGCTTCGGCCATGCTTATGTTGCTACGTACATCCACCAAGGCCGCGCCACCGAGATCTATCTGCGCTCGTCTGCCCAGCCTGATCGGCCACGGCCAACGGGTCCTGAGCCAACTGGTATGTCCACGTCACACACGGTGAGCAGGAAGCTGCGAGGCGCCCTCCAACCGCAAAGCCGGCCACGTTGACTCTGTTTAGGGTCTTCGCATGACATCGCCCCTCCTGCATTCACGACATGACCGTAGGCGGATCTGATTGTTCTACGAGCGTCATCTACACCTTCCGAGCAATACATGGTCGACCAAGGGACCGGTTCGCTGATGGTCGGGTTTCAGATGGAGAGACTGTCGAGTGCTGACCTGCTATTGTTGCAAGGCGCTTGTTTTTTTCCCTCATATATCCTCCTTGTGAGCATCACACATAGGAAGTTGACATGGCGCAGCAGCTTCGCTTGGCGCGAACGCCACTGCGGACTACACTAGTCCGTCTAAAAATGAAGCAGAGTGACACCACAGGTCATGGAGAAGGGAAACTAGGTCATCTTGCATCGTTAGCACCTGATAATGTACACATCGCAGCAAGCTGAGGCAAAGCTACGGGCACGTGAAATCGAGACATGTGAGAGGATGGCAAATAAGGATCATTTATCAGAGTTAACGTTAACGTTAGTCGATAACAGAATCATACGCACGGGCTGGGGACCAGAACACCATCACTACATGAAGCGCGTGGCTTACTGAGGTTGTGCGTCGCTAGAAAGCTGGTTCATTCACCCGGCCCATCAGCACGTAACGCTTTCGCTTACCTTGTACGCGATGTGCCATTTCAGATAAGCATATCAGCTTCTCTAGGGATAGGGCGCTGCTTTCCTTAATGACATCCTTAAAAAGCAAAACACATGGTGCTGTGCTGATGCTCATGATGGTGCCGATCGCACTAAGTGGAGCCCTGACGAATCCAATGACGTCTATGCTCATGATACGGCTATGTTCATGCACGAACCAGGGCCCCACAGATCTATGTGCAACTTATTACCCCTGGTGATGCTGCTCATACTCATCACAAACTGTATATGCAGCTGACACTGCTGGTGCTGCCAGTGCGCAGGGAGTGCCAGAGATTTTGGGAATGCTATATGCTCACACGCACTAACTGGACACTGATAGATTCCATGAATGACATTTGGTCCAAGCTGCTGACGCTAACCGTGCACTAAGTGGAAACGAAGGTTTTTTTCTACTCGTGCCATGTGCTGCTGACCGTCACCAAGTAGATATCCCTATATTCCACCAATACTATTTCTTCCATCCGGCTTATGCTCACTGTGCAGCAAGTGGGGACGAACTTTTCACATGCTGACCGTACACCAAGTGGAGGCGAAAAACTTTTCACATGCTGACCAAAGTGGAGACCCATAGATTCCACCAATACTGATTCTTCCATCCTGCTTATCTCACCGTGCAGCAAGTGGGGGACGAAAATTTCCATATGACATCGCCAAGTGGAGGAAACCATAGATGCCACGAATCCTATGCGCTCCATACTGCTGACGCTCATAGCAGAATAAGTAACTTAGACGAGGAATCTTCCAGAATGCTATCTGCTGCTGATTCTGCCAACACGCACCGTGCCGACCCCGCAGAATCTCCAGGGTTGTTGGCTCTTTGATGCCAAAGACGCATTGCCAAAGTGCCGCGGAGCGAAAACGCGCTCCTACCGGCCGCCGCTGATGCTTGTGGCTTGGTCCGGAAAAACTCCGACACGGCGCCAGACACGCCTTGGCAATGCCCGTTAGCTTAGCGGCATTGTCGCCTATGCGTAAGCATACTTAATGATGCTGCATAAGCATATCCTCCTGCGCTATGTATGCTATCATGTCTTGCTGAAGGAGATCGAGATGACGTGGGATTGATAGCGTGGAGCTCACGGATTACAAGCCGCGCTAGACTTCTCCCGCATTATTATGGTGGTAGCTAGAGTAGTCTCAATGCTTGATCATCGCATACGGATGCTATGCGCAGTCCTGCTCCCCAGCAGCAGGATGGCGCAAACTGCCTGGCTCGGGGGTGTCCTTGGCACCTATCCGGCTAGTGCACGCGAGCTAGGTACCGTATCTTGGCAGTCAGTGCACGCCGGCAGTCAATGCACGCGCAACAGCAAAATCCGGCCCCAGTAATATGAGGCTGTAGAGACGCCCACAAATACGATTAACACGGGATTTTCTGGAGTTGAGGCCTGTAGGGCACGTAGATAGTCTCTATGTGATCATATTATCTGTATCTACTTGGTGTTTCGACCAGGCGGCCCCGGCGTGTTAATGGAGTTGATGCCGACGATGCAACCTCATCTAGATCCGCAGCTCCACTGAGGGCCTGCGTGGGCCTAATTACCTGTTTACGAGGTGTTGAAGGCTTCTTAGGAGCTGACCGAGCTATTTTGATCGATTGTTGGTGTTGTTTTCGGGCCCTACGGGCCTGTTGATCAAGGCGTTTCTGGATAGCCTTATCGGCCCTCTGCCTTGCGCGCGCCTCCCTGGCAGTTGATCGCGCAACACGCCTCTCATAGAGTAATCTAGCCTTAAGCTGTTGCCTGGCCCTACGGGCCTCCATCTGATCAGCTTTTTCACGCTGTTTTCGCTCCTTATCCAGATCATCTTAGTGTTGACGATCACGGGCCCTCTGTACGCTGCGAGGTGACCAGAAAACAGCTCCTCCATGATAGCTATCGCTCTAATCAAGAGGCAGAGGCCTACCTCGCGTTGAGAGGCGTTTCTTAGTTACTAAGGCCTCTCGTAGATGCTTGTTCTCCTCCTCTAAGAGCTGTTTTTAGATAGTAAGATAGTGTACAGTTTGGCTTAGCTTCTTAGCCCAATTATCACCTCCTACGTTAACAACAGCCTTTAGGAGTTGATTGATTTTCTGCCAATCTGACGCGCTGAGGGCCGACGTTGAGCTATTAGGTGTTTCTTGATCAGATGGTGTTGATTGATCAAACCTATCAAGGATTCTCGCTGGATTGAGTGGCTGGTTGGTTGGTTGGTTGGTATTCATTTTTCGTCCGTATGATGAGGAGTAAGTCCACCATATCGCCTCCCGAGGGGCATATAAGACGTGCTAAGCTATGGATTTACAGTGCCAGCGCGCTACCTTAGAAAGCATTTCTTGCCTATGCGGGTATTGCTACCATTTCAAGCTGTAGCTCCCCTTCCAGTTAGGGAGACTAGGCCGTGTATGTACATCAGGGAGAGTCCCTTATATTATAAGGCATTATTATGCCGTTACAGTAGAGAAGAGAGTAAGAGGGTGAGAAGGAGAGGGTGGAGAGAGAAGTAGAAAGATAAGAAGTGTCGCAGCTATTATGCTGCTAGGCTAAGTGCAGTGGGGTTGTTGTTGCTAGTGCAGGGCAGGACTACCGAGGACAAACCTTAGTATAGTACTGTGTGAGCTGGGTAAAGGCTTCGAAGTAAGAGGCCAGTGGCCTTAAAGGCCTTGAGTATAGTATCCTTTTTGAACGAGGCCTCCCAGGCAGCTATAAACATAGGATAGAAGTCTCTTTTGCTCATAGATGTGAGCCCCTGGCATCTCTCCATAAATACAGCTACCTGGTTTAAGTAGGCTGATGAGAATGGCTTAAACATAACGACGTCAGGCGGCTGGAGGGTGTGAGTTGAATGAGGGGGGTATACTGCAAGGAGGATTCTATTCCGATCGCAGTATTCGATAAAATCCATCGTGAGATAAGATCCATAGCTATTAAGGATAAGTAATCGATAGCTCCGTCCTGCCTTCTCCTTCGTAGATCGATCAAACACTTGTTTGAGCCAGGATAGTCCTATATCGTTGTTCGACCAGCCAGAAGGTGAGGAGGATATATATACTCGATCCTCAGGCCTTAGGGCCTGTAGCCAGGTGTCCTGTATCGAGCCTGAGGCTGATTGATATATCAGCGCAGGCTCGAGGGCTAATCCATTAGCACATATGCAGGCCAGCAGCGTTATCCACTCCCAATTGCCATCCTAGATGTGAGCCTTAATCTTCCCTTCCTCATATAGCCTCCTACTAAACATCCGCTTTGAGCGGGTAAGTATCCCTAGCATGCAGCCCTTCTTATCCATATTGTACATATTGCAAGGCTCTATATTATATTGGCTGAGCTTACTGCGTAGAAGCTCGAAATAGAAGCTGTGCTTTGACTAAGAGTCAGCTTAGTGACGTGAGCGATCGATGCCGGTGGCCCAGCATGAGATTAGTTCAACCTAGTGTCGCTTGATATATCAATCAACCCAGTGTATACCAAGCTCTCTTCTGGCTATCTCTGAGACAAAGCGTCGTATCATAGGCCGTGTGGGAGGTAGGCCTTGCCTTGTAAGGCGCTCGATATAGCGTAGGAGCTCCTGCTCTTGCTGGGGGTGGAGATTTTGACGTTCTGCTGCACTAGCTGTTCGTGAGGTAGTTTGGCCGCGGTGCCTTCGACTAAGCGTAGAGCGATCAATCCCATACTTTTGTGCAATTTTCGTATACCATATCTCTTCTCCTGGCTCTAGCGCTTCGATAGCTGCAAGCGCAGCCTCAATTGAGCTCATATTAATGGAGTTATCGCGTGTTGAAGTACTGGGTTTTCGGTGTTGTTGCGGGGTGAGCGTGCATTGACCCATCGCGTGCATTGACCCGTCGCGTGCATTGACCCGTCACACACGGTACCTATGGCGCCGGTAAGCAGGAACACTAAATATCAACACTAGCAACCTCGGCACACGGTCTTGGCACAGAGCGTAATTTTGCTGATCCACCAGTAGCTGACAATACCGTAGCTGTACATTCACTAAGCGCGCAAGATCTTCACGAATTCATGTCCATACGATCAAAACAATCATGTGATTGCGTTCTTTCTCTGTGCCAAGGCGTGTGCCCTGTGCCGTGTACTGTCCCCTTTCGATTGTTCGTGTCAAAGTTAGACCGCCCTCCTTATGGCTGGATGTAACAGCATAAGCAAAGACGAACGAGAGAGGGAACATCGGTCGTCCCCGAGGTTGTGGTACATGCAGCTTGATCGGAAGACAGACATTGGGACATCAAACAAGACCTTAAGTACGGGTTATTGGCGTCTTTCAATCGCATCGCAAAAGCCGAACGTTCTCGCCTAATCGTGACCGACGAGTCCGATCACGAGCCATGCCTCTCCTGTTCAAGCCGTCTGTCGCTGCCTTGCTGCACGAATACATCGATGTCGCCACGAGCGGACCAGAGGCATGTCTCCCAGGAGCCATTGTCCACGTTGTCGATCACAACAATGCCACGCTCTTCTCTTACGCTTCACACCGACACAGCACTCAAACTCTCTTCGACGTGCACTCAAACTCTCTTCGACGTGTACTCTGTGACAAAGATTGTTTGCACGATCGCTTTCATGCAACTCGTTGACAGCAACGCTCTCTCGCTTGATGATCACTTCATCATCAAGCGCCATTTACCGGAGCTTGAAGCGAAGAGAGTGTTGGCTGAGACGGGATCGGTGCGAGGGAAGGAGGACAAGAGCTCACTGTTGAACTTTGAGAAGCAACACACAGACATCACGCCCAGGATGCTCTTGAACCATACAAACGGGACTGGCCATTCGCTGTTCAATGCTCGCCTGCGTGAATACCTGGGGCGTGGCTTCGATGACGAGAACGAGACGGTTGAGCCTTACGGTACGATCTTGCAGTCACCTCTGATGTGGCAGCCAGGCACGCATGCCAGCTATGGCCAGGGATTCGATTGGTTGGGTGTGCTCCTGGAACGTGTCACGCATCGAGCATTGGGCGATGTGTTCCACCAAAATTTGTTTGCAAAGATGGGAGTCACGCGGTCTGGATACTCGGGCGGACGAAGTGGTTCCATGCCGACTGGGGAAGGAACAGATCACTGGCCAACGAGGTTTAGGGTGCTTGGTGGGTTTGGTCTCGTGCCCCGTCTGAGAGTCACGAGAGACGACACATGGCCGATAGGGGGCCACCACGTCGAAACGGGAGCCATGGGAGTAGTATCATGCGTTGCAGATCTTGGGCGCTTGCTGACTATTCTTCTGCCGCAGAATGGCGGCGTGGTAAGTCGAACTTTCCGGACACGCAGTGGCAAGAGGCTGACTGACCACGTGTCAAACAGGACCCTGTGAGTGGAGTTCGAGTGCTGTCCACCGAAAGTGTAGCGGAAATTGGGAAGGTTCAATTAACGAAACATCTGAAAAACGGATGGGGCAACATACGTAGCACCGATCTTTCCATGATGAATCATGTGGATCTACAAGAGCCTCACCTAGACCCTGCAGGCGGTTTCGGACTGGGTTGCGCTATACAAGGTGCCGATAGGATACTCCGAGGCGGGTTGGAAGGCAGGAGCGAGGGTAGTATCTATTGGTATGGAGCTGCAAGCACGGATTACTGGGTCGATGTGAAGATGGGTTTCGCGGTCGTCATGACGGGCAACTTCTTCCCATTTGGGGACGCAAGGTGGGTAGAATTCGTTGCTGGCATAGAAGGATTGATATATAAGGGATTGACAGAGTGAAGTGGACTGCATTAGCGCTTGGGTTCAGCTGGTGGTGGAAATTGCCTCGTCCATGTGCAGCGCCCCAACAATGCCGCGTGGTCCACTGGTCCATACATAATCAGCGCGGTGAGTGTGATGTTAGTTCAATCCTGCTTGGCGGTAATCGCATCGCGCCCCGAGTGCTTCCAAGCGGCGGCATGTGTTCCCGCACGTGGTCATCAAATGTGAGATCGCTGCGATGCGTACGTAGTTTTGGTCTACCCTAATCTTGGAAGTAGCACGCACGAAAGCGAGCGACCCTGTAGCGTAGATGCAGAAATTCGCGACATTGCCACCCTCGTCAGCTCCTAGCGAGGCCAGGAAGTTGCGACAGTCGTCATCGTATGTCCTTGTAAGGCCATCCCTCAGACCATATCACGATGGAACCGAGATTCCACGCAGATCTCTAAGTTCTTTCCGACGGCATGCATAGGCGTCTTCTTCCTGGTGTACAAGAATTAGCTTCACTCGGTGAAAGGGAATCCTTCTATGTGATGCTCCACACCTCGACCAATGATTTGTGTCGCAGTAGCGATGAGGAATATAGTAGTGAAAATGCCCTTAGAAAGGCTCATAGCTTCGTTCGTTATTCGGTCTTTGCACACAAACATTGATCGGGTGGCTTCGCCGTTATCTAGTATTGATCCGCTGGAGCAGAAGCACGCACGACGAACGTTCTTTCGGTGAACTAAGCTCTTTCTTGATCATCCTGTTTGCTGACACAACAATGACATATGCGGGGCCTTCCTCTTGATCAAGAGCCACGTTTGTACTGGCATAGGTCACTAATTTCTCGAGCCGATGTAGTTCCAATGTGATAATATGTCTCGTGACTAGAGACAAATGCTTACCATGCGGATCGTGGAATTCCACCGTTTCGGAATTCCATGAAATATGGTTTTGGAATTCCATCAATGTGGAATACCGTTGTTTGGAATTCCAGAGCCGCGTTATCATAACGCATAAGCCGTGAGATAAACCTAGCGGCAAAGCTAGGTTCGAACGTATCGTAATCAGGGATGCCCAAGACCTTAAAACATCACTTCCCCGGACGTTTCGCCGGACCGCTCACTGGTTGCTGCCTCCTGCTCGCCGAAAGCGTCCATCGACTGGCTACATCTTAAACCTAGGAAGGTATGCGCCGCCTGCGCAACTCAATTCACCCAACGAAATTTCTAACCGTTCGCTAGTCGTCGCAAAGCTAGAGAAATGGTATGGTTCTTCTTCTGCTGGGGCTTGGATCGGTGGAAACGGCAACGCACGAAAAAGATGTCCCAGAAGTCGCCTATTCATAGAGCGTGAGGATTTCTGGTGAAATCGGGGTTAGGGCTTTTCTTTCCCACTATACTAGAAGTAAGTTGTGGTAACTAGCAGGCCGATAGAAGCTGTCTTCATGTAGTACCATTAAGAGTATTTTCGATATCTGATTTAGGCTCCAAACAACAGAAAGTTAGTGTCAACAGATCAGTACCTGGATGCGATTAGGCTTGGAAGGAATGGTAGGATTATGCCGAAATATGTGCCCCAGAACTCTGTTGTTCCATATCCTTTAACGTCCATCTTTTGTCGAGATTTTCTTTCCGTGAGAACGCACTGTCAACCATATCAATGCGGACTTCAAGACTCAAGAAATGTAAATGGTCGCTCACTTGGTTTCCGGTCATTTGGCTGTGGCTACACGCATCTGTCACGATGATCCGAGCATGAAGTGATGAATACTACTAAGATGAAGTCTAGTGTTTCGAACCCATAATGGCTTAGCCATCGCTTCTTGTGCACCCAAGACAACGGGTAGCGACATTGCACTACACTGCTTGATGTCGCTATCCTTCTACACTGCAATTTTTAGCGCCAAGGAGGCGATACTCTTGCAGTAGCTTTACTTGAATTCGCCTTGGCTAATGTGCGCGCGCGCGGAAAAACTTTGATAATGTATATCACGGGAATCCAAAGAGCCTAGAGTAGGTTTCAGGCACCGTATTAGATCGCGATAGAATCCTAGAGGGCTAGAAGATAATGAAGGCATCTCCATTCCCCTATGTAGCGTAGATGGTAAGTTGTAAAGAATGGGCATTTCCGTCCGTCATCTATATAGTATACTGAGAAAATGCGTTTAAGAGTTATCTGCAAGCCCAAAAGGATTTCCTTGAGTATTAGCTTTGCGATTGGCGTGGTCGCGCTGCCAAGCGTGTGACCAAGGGTGACACACTAAAAATGAGATCTTTCGTAAGTCGGGGAGGATTTGCTTTCCCACCGAGTGTTTGCTCCTGCTTCGAAACAATATGCGGGAATTGTGCTTTGCACCGGGTGCGTACCTGTACTCGTGCATGGACAACATCGAGCCTGTTCACTGGAGTCTAGGGTGTAAGCGCCTTGGTTAGCATGGAGCAGCATGGCTGTCCCGTCGCTAACGAACTTCAATTATCTAGTCACTATCCTCAGCCACCATGAAGCAGGTTTTTTCCAACACATTGTATACCGGAACTAAATAGACGTACTTGCTTCTTGTGATCCGTCGAATGAACGAAACGGACTCTGGACTCGGGCAAACCCCTTTCTGCCGAACCTGATGACGTTCAAGCTGACGGATCAGCGCTGTGGAAATCCGTTATTCTGGAATTCCACCAGCTGGTTTTCCAGCGGGCTGGAATTCCACAAGCTGCTGTAAGCTCTCCCAGAAAGCAAGCGATGACGGATTACGGGTGAGCAGAGGGTTAGGTTAGGTATCATTGCTATGGTTCGCCCTTCAGTCGAGACTCTAGTAGACTCAGAGAGGCACAATAAGATGAAGTGTAAACCCTAGGCTGGAACATGCGTTATGTGTAGAGCTGGGCCCCAAGGAGTACAGAAAGAATCGACTGTAGCCCAGGCGACCGTCTGTGGTGCACTAGTAAGCAATTGCAACCGCCAGCTAATCCTAGAAGACAGAGCCAGCCCTCTACTTGTACGTGGCACGTCGCACATGACACTGCTGTCGAGCATCTCCAATTCGGGGCAGTTGCTGTTGGTGGTGGCCAAGAGGATCTCAGCCGTAACGACAAAGGCCTTACGAACAATCACTTGATTCGCCCCCGATTTCAAGATGCAGGCATGCCCCTAAAACCTGTTCCAGTATCTAGGCCTTGTTATCCTGTTCACCCCGTGGGTTACGGATGCATGGGCCATATGCAATAAACCAGGGCTAGCTGTGAATGGATACCAACGACACTCTCGGTCATCACAGGTAAGTGTCATGTTCGTTGCGCGGAAGAGGAAGTTCTGCAAGCCCGAAACGTGCCTAAAGCCCCAAGACTCAGCTCCCCAAGTAGCAGAGGGGGGTGTAGATGGGCCCCAAACCTCTGCGTCTTATAACGTTCTGTGCATAACGTCGATAAAATTCAATTTCGCAGATGAATCCACCGCTTCTTTATTATTAGCTGCTGGCCTAACTACTAGAACGACCAGCATGGGCGCATAAATCTCCGGCCCTGGCTCCAATTGAGATGGTGGTCTTCTTGTGCCGTCGTAGGATCAGATGGCGAATGCATTTTCAAGATATCATTGTTTCTACGCAAGCTCAACGATAGTGTAATCTTTAATATGTAGAAAAAGATAGATCGGGCTGCGTGAAAGTAATTATCCTGGCCGCCAACAAGATGGTGGCCTCGCGGGATGGAGATGTTATAGAGCTAGGGTGACTTTAGGTCCAGCATTGACAAAGGATAGACTAACGCAAGGTATGTACAGAGTCTTGAATCTCACGCTATCTGCGTGGAATTTGGCAATGATATACGCTGCATGAGAATGACCAGAAGAGGTATCGGGCAAGATTCGTAATGGTTCCCAGGAGCTAACTCCGGAATGCTTCGCTTAACTCCGTCAGCTCATCAGCCATCCAAGTTCGTTGCAAAATGAACATTTTGAGGCATCACGCAGGAACGACTTCGCATATAGACCAGTCGAACGAATTGGATGTCCTCAGTCCTTTCATGTGATGGGATAAGGAAGTAAACCCGATTAGAGCAGTATGCGAGGGGAGTCTGAGCCAGGGCACAACCCAGTAAACATTCACTTACTTAATTCCAATCTTATTTTTCCCTTTGTCCCATATTATGGAGCGAAAAGAAAACTTCATCGCTTTGATCTAGTCCAAGTTTGAAGTCATTTCAACGAGGGTCTCAAAACGGTCATTTCGCAACGGACTTCACGCGCTGATGAGCTGGCGGACTAAAACCTTTGAAATCGGATTCGATTGAGACACTTGGGCCACTGTATTTCTAGCGACGCACTGAAGATAACGAACGAACTTGGTTCCATTTACAAGCTGTATGTGTTGAAGCAAGCTATCGAACGAAAGTAGTTGTCTTGTATCGAAGGGTGGTGAGATGTTATCTTCCTTCACCCATACAGGTGATTTACAGCCACATCGATGTTTGAAGATACGCTGCAGTCCTTCTGAACGAGCTTTTCGGTAGATTCACGGATGCTCTGTAACAACCATCGTATACTGGACAACGACTTTGACCACATCTTGGGCACGTGATTTAGGTCACGTCGCGGATTCGCGAAGCGAGATCGCGGACCCGCCAAAAAGCGTCTATATATACTCAGAAAGAACATAGTAGTGATTGATCGACGTTCTACTACTACTGCAGGCAACGCCTTCAACACGAGATGTTCAATTGCTTGCATGCTCCTGCACTAGATCAAGATTTTTGCGCAACGAGCGATCGCCATCAGCCTCATAAGTATCGTCCCTCCGGCGTGATGATGACTTGCAGTTAGACGCTGAGGGAGACACGCGTGTCGTCTTCTGGGAACGAGGCCGCTTTCCGATCGATGGCTTCGCAAGGGTACGAATCATTATCTGTGGCGCCCTCCACCGAAATGAGCTTCGTTATAATCACGATTAGCGTTAGGGGAATAGCAACGGTTTTCAAACTCTTAAACTGACCCTGGCGCAAACAGGACGACGATACACCTTTGTTCAGCACCATCGACTCAGGTTCAGATTCGCGCAGGCTACACTACTTCGATAGGATGACGACGAGATTGAAGTTCGGCAGATGTACATGGTGGGAACTCGTCTTACCATTTCAAGGCTAGCTGAACAAGAAAGGGTGACTGAACAATGCGAGCTGGCACCAGTGGGAGAAAAAACGCTTTGAAAAGCCGGCCCGCTCGAACAAGACATGTCGTGAGAGTGAATTGAGCTGCCCCAAGACCGATAAATCCACAGGCGAAGGTGGATGCTCAAGCTCAAACGGAGATCGCAGTGAAGAATCTTCCACAACGAGGTCGGCCGGTTCGTCAAGAGGGTGTATGCGAGAAGCAGGCATTGGCTTTGAGATACTCCTCTCACAATCGTCATGGCAATGAGCTGCAAGCCCCTCTCTTCTTTGCGATTCGATACTGTGCTTGGCTTTGATATCAAAAAGCTGAACATCAGGTTGCTTTCCTGTACGGTGACGTAGGACATGAGATGTGTCTCGAGCAGGTCCACCGCATATCACATTGCCGTATCATAAGTTCACATTCGGGGATGCTGTTGCACCATTGATAAGTTTTCCTCCGATTCGATCGCAGAGCAGGGAGCAGCCAGGGCAGCAAGCCGGGAAGAGTCTGTTCGAGATGTACGGGCCGGTGCAGCTGGCGAAGAGGAAGTGGCTGGAGCTGCAGGGGCAGATAATTGAATAGCAAATAATGTTGCTGCGGATCATGGGTGCCACTTTTACGAGCGGGAAGTTCGAGACGTGGACGTATCGCCGCGCGCTTCTTCCACAATTTTGGGCTAGCATACAAGTTACACTGCGTGCCCCAGTTTTGTCCCGGTCGTTCCAATCACTCTTCCGTTATTGCGCTGGCAATTCATGGTAAAGATGTGCGAGTAGCCGTTCTCCCCTCAGTCTCTCTTTTTTTTTGCCTGTGACAGTATCCCCAGACCACCTGCCCGCATTGTCCTAAGTTACCTCACTCACTTGCATTTTCCATAACGTGGATTTGGTAAAAAGCTCCAGCTGCGAACGCCCTCATTGCTGCTTACTCACACAAACGTCGAATAGTCTCAGAGCCACAGTCAGAGTCGTTGGTAGGATAGGTAAGCCTAGGACGAAGTGAACCCGAATCAATCTGCATGCCAACGCCGCGGGAGGGATTGCCTGATCTGAGAATGACTTCTTGTAACCTGTTCCAGATCGGTTCTGTGATATGAAATTTCCAATTTATTACGAGGAAAACCCTCTCGTTTGCGTTGATCTCGTATGCCTTGAGACCGAAGATCTCGACCGACTTTTGAGTAGAGTAATCGCAGTCGTCAAGATACTTAGAAGCAAGGATGAGCGCAGCAAGAAACATGCGTCGACCGCATTGCAGTGACTTTGGGGCGTCGGCATATTTATGATTTGATAGGTGAGTCTCAAGCAGCGACAGGTAATGTAAGGATACTTCGACAGTGAAGTACGTTGCTCGGGAGTGATGCGAGAGTTGCTGGATGAAATTGCGAAGAGGAAGAGAATGTTTTTGACGTGTTTGTCCATTTAGAGCACCGTGTCGACGTAGTCGGTAAGTGGGACTTCTCCAGTTATGGCGCGATGCATTGCCACGGCCTTGATTATGCGGCCGTGTCTGAGACAGCTATTCGGCCGCTTCTAGGAAGGACTCAGCTGCACTAGCATGGTATAGAGCCAGGCAGGAAACAGCCGGCATGCGAGGCGGATACGTCCGCAGGGGGGACGTGAATATAAGCTCTGCTGTAATCACATAGAACGACAAGAAGTTCCTCACCTTACTTCACCATGGCTGACGTCCTCCTTGTTTTCTCCATCACCTGCTTTGCCGTTGGACTCACGTTCAGCGCCCTGATCACGTACCGTGACTTTCGAGCTCTTAGAGAGAGACAGCGTTTCATAAGTGTTCCGTGGCAGATCGCTCTGGTGACTTTTGATCTCGTCCAGGACGGTTTACTTCTATGCTGCCTCGGGTTGACCATCTTCATGATGAAGAGCCATAGGCTCAACTGGGCAGAGCCCATAGCTTCGTCGGCTGTCCAATTCATGTCGGCGACCAACGTGAGTTTTATGGTCCATTCTACGAATTAGACTAATAGGACAGCTTTCGCGTCTTCTCCAAGCTCTGCCCGCTCACTCCTTGGTAACGGTGCTAGCGTACGCAACACTGATAGCCTCACTCACGACCAAAGCAGTGATTTATCGCAAATGTAAGAAACGCTCCATTTTCCTGACTTCTACTAATTCAGAACAGCGATGTGATCCATACCTTGGTCTACAAGGTTGTTATGCTTGTGGCCATAGCTGCTTCGTCCCTTCTTTCCGGTATTATCGCATGGCGTCGACGTTGTCTGCACCGCTCGTCAGGGGCCAACCCAAACCGAGATGTAATATGCTTCTTCACCGCAATGGCTGTTTCCAGCGCTCTCACGACCCTATTCACACTCGCGTGTGCTGTCACGTTCTTCCTTTCTGGGAGAACTGAGAGTGAAGTCGGCTATCGCCTTCGCTTCACAATTTTCACCGTACGCTACAGGTCCAGCTTGATGATATCACCTAACGCGCCGCAGGTATGTGCCGGTGTCCAGACATTGGGTATATTCTGCTTCGTTTTAAATGCAACGGAGCGCTCTGTTTCATTGATAAGTGATTCATTGATACGATTGACGACGAGATGATTGTCAATGCAATGAGCGTGGCGTGTACTGTAAAGTAACGAGACTAGTTATCAGTTAGAGTTATAAAAATAGCCCTACGAAGTCTTCATCTGTCCTGGCTTTGGCTCTTGCGCGTTCGCGGCTAACCTGGGTGCGGTACTGACCCACTCGGGTCAACTCGTTTGCGATTCGTAGGGCGCGCGAAGCGTAGCCGCCGGACAGCCTGGACATGCCTACGTCAGGCCGATCCAGCTTCCAGGCCACAGATGTGTCCACATCCTAGGCATCAACCGCAAAATGGCGCCGGTCACGACATCTAGTGCACCATGTAAAATTAGATTATCATTTACCTCATAGATGTCTTTAGACGACGAAGCTGCTATGACGACCTACCACTTGTATTTGATAACGCTAAACGGCATAAGCAGGAATAGGTGGCAACGCTTTCTTTTCCTAGTCATAAGCACGGGCTTGGAATCAGAACCCGTTCCTGCTGATGCTGAAGCCTTCAAAATTTCTATGCGAAGAGGGAACTGCTGATGGTTTGCAAGCGCAGGCGAATGCTGCTTGTCCTTCAGCTTTTACAAGGCATTCGTACAGTGATGCTCGGACCCCATAGTTTCTGGCGCTTCTGTAGCGCAAGCCTGTGTGCTTATATCAACTTAATGTCATGGAATAGTCAGTGAAGAGGGGGATAGTACGGAATAATAGAATACATGCGAGGCAACGCTTCTCCTCGTCGCAGATAGCTTGCGACGCATTTGCTCGAGCCTCTACCTAACCCCTAGTAATCCCTCTTTCCGTTTACTCCTCAGCGTCGTTCGCACACATTTCTCAATTTGCGTGCAGCAATTTATTACAGTACAGCAGCTCTTGCTACATTGGCTTGCGCCAGCCCAACTTCCTCGTTTTCGCCTCAACATCACGGACGAGATGAGCACAATCGCGGATATTACCACGAAGGCGATAGCTTCAGAGAACTTTCACCCTATCTCCCTGACGTTTTTCCCAACCCCTCTCTCGAACAGATCCGCGAGACCCAGGAACGAGCCCACGGCACGCTCCCCAACACCCCTCTACCCGCGCATCTCAGCAAGGAAGGCATCACCAACTTCAAGCTCGTCGCCTTCAACGAACTTTTCGAAGTTGCTTTCTTCTTCGAGCTTGTCCAGAACATCACCAACAACGTCGACGGGTACGACCTTGGCGAGGGACGCGACGAGATCCTCGAGGACCTCACTATCATTCTTGCCGTGGAGTAGCTCCACGCTCTCGGTGCCAACGCTATCCTCCAAGCTAATGGCGTTGATCCAATCAAACCCTGCAGGTACAATTTCCCTGTCAGTGACTACAAGTCGGCCGTTGCACTCGCTGCTACTTTCACCGATGTCGTGCTCGGCGCGCTCCAGGATGTGAACGATATCTTTGCCCAGAACGCTGAGAACGGTCTCGTGCGTCTCATTTCTTGGTTTGTGGGTTAGCAACTCTCAGCACTCAGCTCAAGACCCGACGACAAACTTGGACAGCAGACGTGTGAGCAGATTCTAGCTATCCAGTTCTGATATGCTGAGCCTAGCCCTGAACCATAGGCTGCTACTTACCGTAACCGCGTCTGTCGCTGACACCGCATAGGTTCAGATCATCACTGTTGGCATTCTCTGAGTGGATTTAATAAGCCCATCACGGACTAGTAGGTGTTCAGGAAGATGCTTGTCTGTACAATTCACACGCGATGCGTGTTACGAAAGCAGCCTTTTGGCCGTTCTTGCTTACGCAGTGCTGAGAGGGTCAGAGGAGAGTTACGCAGCTCATGCAGCCTGCTCATGAGCAGAAAAAGGAAGAACATACCCGTGTTCGGTCCTGCCTTCGCTGACAACAAATTGTGTCTACAGCTGCTTCAACCGTTCAGCCTACAGCAGTCTGATCGGACTTGTCCGGGAGCTGAAAGCGGACGGTGGAACCAAGCCACTTTTCACGCGGACACAAACGTATGATTCGATCTACAAAGGTAGGAAGGGTGGATAATACTATTACATATGGTGAGATGCTAGGATTGCCGTGATTGGCATCTGATATGAGCGGTCAGAAGAATAGTTGATGATTAGTGAATCATTCTTCTGATCGCAAAACTACCACGGGCTAGTCTGAGGCATCCGTTCATGCCTGCTACTGCAGCATCGTTCTCTGAGCCTCTCCTGTTCTGATAATCACCTGACAGGCCTTGTAGTGTCCAAAACACTAGTTGAGCGAGCGTATCCGATTTGCCGGCCTTCCAGGAGCTTGGCATCGGCTTGGGCGTCTTGATGTTGTTTGTATGTGCCACTTCGGCGATGTGTACATAGCTCCGCCCGTATCGATGAAGAAAACAGACTTCCTATTCCACCCACTCATTTCGTCGAGTCCGATAGTCTCTTATTGCTCCATGGTCAGATTCCTCGTGATTGCATATACACGGCCCCTTGGGGAGTTGTTCGTACAACGCTTGTTTCTCATCCCGTGTCTTGTACAGTACTGCAGGTGGGTTCGAACCGGAGAAATGGGTGCTGTTGAGTGCGGCCGTGGAAGTACTCGTGTCTATGCAGGACCTTTGTTGTAGAAGTTCCTTGTCGAAGCGGAAGATGCACTCGTCGTCGGCGATTGCTGTTTCCTCGTGACTTGCTCCTGTAGTGCGGTAGGAAGCCCCAAAACATACGCCGTAACATACAAGCCTAACAGACCGTTGCTGAGAACGCATGATAGGTCTAGATCCAGATTCGGAAGGCATGGTGATGTTATGCAGGTAGAGCTAGTTTCGCCAAAATAGATATATGGCCCTGCAACACACCCTCTTATATAGACTGGTGTAGCGATCAAAGCAGCCAGAAGGATGTTAGGAAGGGGACACTGCCTATATTTCTTCGTCGAAAGCGCAGCGTGGGACATTCCTACGCGTTCAATGACTGTAAAGGCAAGCCTTGCCCCGAGACCAGCGCATGCAATCACGACCGAGAGCATGCCGAGAGCATATGCGAGCGGGAGGTGATGCTGGTGAGGCTAGAGTCCGCATGACAGTGACGCACCAGAAGCGGAGACGGGTGCCGGGAGGATGAAGTTGCTCTCTGATCAACGTAATCGATGATAAAACAAGCATGCAAGACGAAGGCAGCTCGCTGCATCATGTGGTGTACTACTTGCTGACCTTCCATCCGCTTCTACCTGTACTTTAGCCTCACGTTAGTACACGTATGCAATAGTCTTATGCGCTTGTTTGCTTACAGCAGATAGTCGTGTTACGCGTTGCATGCTCAGCGGTGCGGAGCACAAGTGACACCAGCTCCCGCAAACTCCAATCCCTTGCATCACTAAAGGCTTACTATGCATCAGCTATGCGCCGATCGAGAGCAGAACCTTAGCTAGGCCGACTCGATGGCCGTACTCGCGATGGATTACATGCGCTCAGTGTATGTGATGTTCAGGGTCGACGGTGGTCGAACCGCTGCCAAGCTGGACGCACAGACCCTCGCCTCGGCATTTCCCTGCCTGCCTGCTGGATTTTCAGCGCAGCCACTGCTATGTCAGGTAGGAGCCTTTGCGCAAGCTAGAAGCGCCATAAGCTAAGGACATCTAAAAGTCACGTCTTGTGCCATCATAGTGAAGGCGCTTGAGGCAGCAAGACGTGCAGCTGTTCACATGAGGTGGTCTCTTGTCTTGGGCCCTTCGCATGTTCCCCGGACTACGCACGGTGGGAAGCCCAAGATTGCTCAACCAGAAACAGGCGAGACGCGTATCAGTGGACGCCACTAGGGTGATAAACAGCTAATGTCCCACACTGCGACGCGAATCACACAGGGTAAAGAACCACTTTCCACCTTTGAAAGTTTAATATCGATGCACGATAGAGACATATTGCTATTAACTATAGAACAGCTTCCTATAGCCGTTTCTCTGTCTCCACATAGATCTGCAACATGGATTACCGTAGCGTTGGTATCGCTATCAACCAATTTGTTAACGCCCTTCAGGACTGTTTTAGTTTCCTACCCTAGTTATTCTGCGCATTTTCAATTAAAATTCCATTTCGGAGGCACTGGACCCAAGGCAAGTCGAAAAGGATCCTACTGCAGTCGTTGAGCGAGGATTTCAAGCTGAATGCTGCCGTTCGATTTGATTTGATTTGATTATTCTTACGCCTCGGGTGCCAATCGGCCCGGTAAGCTGCTATACGATATTTACGCTAGTGCGAACGCTGAGAACGTTCAGTCCATTGTCTCATTCTCGGTCCTCTCTTTTATACTGCTGGGCTTTCCACTCTGACCTTGATCATTCGCTTCGTTGTCTATTATCTGTACCTACCTGCTTTGCTCCAGATTCTGGCCCCATCGAGAGCGATTTCTCAAGTGTTGGCCATCGGGATAACGGTCGGCCAGCTCGCCATCGTCCAGAGTTATTTGAGTAGGGAGGTTCCAATTATTCGAGTCGTCCGGTGGCCAGGGCAAACTGTATGGTTTGGTTGACTACTTCCATGTCCGGCTTCCAGGATTTGGATGGTCCGTCCAGGTATTCTCCTTTCGCTGTCTTCCGTTCTGTCCTTCCCCCCAGGAAAAATGAGAGGTCACCCCACCGGTCTCCTGCCACCTCTACCAGCGGTTTCCGTTGTTCTGTCCATCTAGTACACTCGAACAGGAAGTGTCGGGCTGTTTCCCTTTTGGGTCCACATTCGCAATCAGTCGATTCTACGGCCTTCGTTCTTGCCAGGTCATTGTTGAGGCGACTATGCTTTGTCCGTAGCTGGCAGAGTACCTTTGCTTCTCTGTACGTGCATTTGTCGTATAGTAGTCTGGTATGCTTCCCCGGGAGGGCGCTGTCGATTTCGTATTTGCCTTTCTGTCTCAGCTCGATCTCGTTTTTTACTTGCTTCAGCGCGGGCGCCAGTGTTGTTATCCGGATCCTAGGTAGGGGCTTGGTTGTAGCGTCTTGGGCAAGATCATGAGCCATGTCACCCCCTATGACTCCTGACCTCGCTGGTACCCACTGTAAGCAGATCGCCGGTCCTCCTCCATCTCTGAGTTTTCGGGCTATCTCGCACGTTCTTCCGATGATGCTCTGTCCACTTTGCCTGGCAGGTTTCGCTAGGGCGCGCAGAGCTGAGGTGTTGTCGCTTGCAATCACGGTGGGCAGCGCGAGTTTCCTCACGTCCGGGGGAAAGTTCCCCATGTTGTTCCATATGCATTCGATATGTGCCATCGCGTGGTGTATCGCCATAAGTTCGGTGTGATTTGCGGTGATTCGATCGTTTCGCCCGATTCGCAGGCATTGTTTGTCCTCCACCCGGCCATGGTCGAGGCTGAAGTAGATCCCAACGCCGATGTTGCCTTTCCGGTAGGATGCGTCGACAAAGAGTATCCTCTCATTTGCTGCGTTCGCCCACTCGACCGCTTCCTCCCTTTCCTGGATGGTAGTCTTGAAGCCAGGGTGCCATGGTGCCTTGCAGTAGGGTTCAATCGTTTCGAGGTCTGCCAGATCGATCTTCTCGAACCTGCGTGCAATCTGTTGTAGCGGCGACCGGAAGCGTCTGTTCCGTATGTCCAGCTGCCGTTGCAGACGCCAGAAAGGGTGCTTCTTCGGCAGTGTGTGACACTTGACCCAGAACTTGCCTTGCTGGTGCTCCCATCGGTTGCGCATCGGGACAATGCTTGATTCGGCCTCTGCTCTCTCTATTCCTAGTGTTCGGAACGCTCCTATGGTCGCTTGCGCTCCCAGCCTTTGTGCTTGGTTAAGTATCTTCGTCGTCTGTTTTGCCGCCTTGGGGGACCATATCGGCGAGGCATAGTCGATTACTGGCGCAACCTTTGACGTGAAGAGGGTCCGGGCTGTCTGCGGGTTCAGTCCTTTTATGCGTTTCAGTGCAAGAGCTGCCTTCAATCCCCTCTTTCCAGCTCGGACTACGTGCTCTTTGTAGCGTAGCTGCTGATCGAGAATCACTCCCAGGATCTTAACTTCGTGTGTAGGCGCGATTTCCTCTCCGTCTATTACCAGAGGTAAGCTCGAGAGCTTGCTGTTGTTGCGTGTGAGGTGCGCGAAGGCTGTTTTGCTCCCTTCGAAAGATGCCCCACTTGCCTTAGCCCACCGTTCCGCTCTTTCGACAACCGTGGTTTGCAACGTCGATGTGTTGGCTTCCGCTGAGTCGCCCACGACCCATGCAGTGTAGTCGTCGACGAAAGCTATTGCCCCCTTATTTCGATTCTGCTGTGACGTGACCAGGTCGGCGTTGAAAAACAGGAATGCGATTGGCGAGATGTTGGATCCTTGCGGTAGCCCTGATTGGGGCAGGTCGGTGAGTGGGGTCGTTTCCCCATTGATAGTAACGGAGGCTTTCCGTTCTGTGCAGAAGTCGCGGATCCATTTCGTGAGCGGGCGTGGTATACCACGCCTTTCTAGTCTCTGGCTGAGCACTTCGACATCCACTCCATTGAATGCTCCGCGCACATCAAAGCTGGCCAAGCTAAGTACTTTGCCATCTCTCCACGCCTGGAAGGCTCGTTCCTGTAGCATGGTAAGTGCTTGTGTTGTCGATCGACCTTTCCGGGCTCCAAAGTGGCTCTTGGGGAGTAGGTGGTGTTCCTCCGCAAAGTAGGCTAGTCGCTGCGCGATGACGGCCTCCAAGCCCTTGCCTAATGTCGCCAGCAGGGATATTGGTCTGTATGATTGAGCCCTGGTCCAGTCTCTTGTTCCTCCCTTTTTGAGAGGGATGATTGTTGCTATCTTCCACTGCCGCGGTAGTTTGCCGGTTTCGAGTGACAGCCGGTAAAGTGCCACTATGTGTTCTTTAAGGACTGCCCAGAGCTCTTGCCATACCACTGCTGGCATTCCATCGTTTCCAGGTGCTTTAAACGGGTTCGCGGCGAAGATGGCCCTGTGGACCTCGTCTTCCGCCAATGGTTCCATAGGTAACTCGTCTTGTTGCCGCCCCTCTTCAAAAGCCTCTGTAACTGGTGCCGGCCGAGGAAAGAATTCCCTAAGGAGTTCTTGAGCGATGCTCTCATTTTTGGTGCGCACTGGCCCGCGTGCGGCCTTGAGTGCTGGTATCTTGGTGAGACTCCTCTCCTGGCTTGGGTCCATGTACTTGGCTACTGTCCAGATGTTGTCGGCGTCCGCGATGAAGTCGAGCCAGTGTGTTTTCCTCTGTTTTCGTGCCGCATCGTGGAATCTCTTGCGATAGGAGTCCGCCATCTCTCGCGTGTAGCGATCTTCCGTTCCGGCTCTTCTCCTTGCCCTTGCTTTGTTGCGCCAGAAGGTATAATCTGCCCGCAACTTTGTAAGGTCCTCGTTCCACCACCTCTTTGCATATGGAGATGGCTTTGCTACCGGGACGTGTTTCTCCACTGCAGGTGTCACCAACTCCATAATGTATTCGCAGTATGCATCGACGCTGCCACAGTCCTGTGGTTCGGGGCGAGCATGCATCGCGGCTTCCACCATCCGCCTCACATCTGACCACCTGGTTTTCCTCCATAACTTCCTAGGTTTGGTGTCCGGGCTCTGCCATTCGACCACCATTTCAGTTCGGATTGCACTGTGGTCCGAGCCGTGTTCTGTTTCGTCGATGCTGCAGCTGCACACCTCGTTCGCCAACTGGGGCGTAGCGAGTATGAGGTCGATTGTGGATGCTCTGCTATCGTCGTCCGAGTGCCAGGTGGCAGTTCCGCGGGGCGCGAGGCTTTGCAAGTCCAGGTCAGCCATCAGGTCTATGATGCTTTCAGCTTCGCCTTGGCGGTCCGTCGTGCCAACATGGTCACCTCCCCAGAGTTGGTCGTGCCGATTGAAGTCGCCAGCTAGGATCAGTTCCACGTGGTTCCTTTGGCTCCTCCTGGTTTCGTTGATTATCCTTTCGATTCGACGTAGGCTTTCGGGCAACTCTGGATCGGTTCTGCTCGTCTTGATTGGGATATAAACTGAGATCACCAGTGCTTGTCTGTCTCCAATCTCCACTAGCGCCGCTGCTAAGTCACGCGAGTGGGTGTTTATAGGTCTTGCGGTTAGGTCTTTATGCGTCCAGATCATGTCTCTAGGCCGGTTGTTTCCTCCGTTTGTCACTGGCAGCATTGGTTTCCAGTACGCATGGTTCCTGGGCCCCGGCTGCCACGATCCCTCTTCGTCTTGGTAGACGTGTGGCTCCTGAAAGAGAAGGAGGGCATAGTCTTGTAAGTATTCTGCATTCATAATACTGTGCTGTGTTTCGGACATTCTTCTTACGTTCGCTTGGTAGATTTTCAGTTCTCTATGCATTCGGTATGGCCTGTAGTTCGCTCCGGAGCCTTTTGTAGACGGGGCAGCCTCGATCGCTGGCGCGGTGTGGTCCCTCGCAGTTGGCGCATTTTGGTTCTCCAGCTGTGCATTCTCGGTTCGTGTGACCTGTTCTCGCGCATACTCCGCACGTCGGCTCTGGTTCCGGGCATCGGTGCGCTTTGTGATTGTCGAATGTCTGGCAGTTGTAGCATCTTTGCGGCGTGGCCATCCTTACGTACGGCTTGGTGTAGGCTAGTTCTCCTTCGATTTCCACGAATTTACGGTGTAGGAGGCTCTCGGCTTCCTCTCTGCTCGCGAGGTAGACTGCAATGGAGCAGTACAGCTTGTCGGGGGATTGTTGGCCGAGGAAATGCATCTTTCTGATCGTTACACCGTTCTCGGCGCTTAGTCTCTCGCAGGCATCCCCATGGATCCGGATCCTTGTGTCATCGCAGATGGCGTTCTTGTTCACACGGTCCACTTTCACCACGTGCCATTGTTCACCGTGAATGCGTGCGCCGTTGAAGTGTGTGGTGATCCAGTCCGTGTAAATCCTTGCTTTCCTCTCGTCTTCGTGGGTACGGAGGCATACCCTGACTCTCGCCAGGTTGCCCCCTCGTCTTGCGATTCCCACCCATCCGATGTCCTGTGTTGGGCCATGACTCTTGAATGCCTGCTGTATCCTTTCTCGGATACGCTTCACGCTTGCGTCTTCCATGTGCATTCCATAGGCTTCCGTCATATCCAGATCGAAGCCTGGGAGGCTCGCCAGTGTATCCGAGGGGCCGTTCGTGTTGTTGGGGATCGGTTGGCTCGGTTGGCTCGGTTGGCTCGGTTGGCTCGGTTGGCTCGGTTGGCTCGGTTGTGGGGATTCCCTGGTGCTTGTTAAGGCTGCAGCGTACGTCGGCCGGTTGGTCGCCCCTTGCGCGAGCGCGTCTTTGCACGCTTTTATTTCTTGCTTGCATTCATGTAGCTCCTGCTTCAGCTGTTCGTTCTGGGCTCTGAGCCCCTGTAGTTCCGCTTGGAGTTCCCTGTGTCGTTCGTCCGCTAGCTCTTCTTGTTCCTTCATCGCTGCCATGATCTTGTCGACCGCTTCTTGCAGTCCTTTCGTCTGATCGATTCTTCCCTGCCGTAGTTGCGATGCAATCGGTGCCGCAGCTGATGTCAGTGTTTGAAGTCTCATCGTTTTGGTCTTTCTCGTCTTTCTCTGGGGTGAGTTGTGGTTCGTGGAAGTCGGCGTTTGCGGTGCCTCCCTCGCGGTTCCTTGCACATCTTCAATTTCTCCATCGTCCTGCTCGCGTGCCTGGGAGAGCGCTCTGAAGTTGTTCGAGTATAATATCGTGCCGCTGTGGAGGATTCGGGGTGCGTGTCGCGTCGGTCGCTTCGGTCTTTCGCGGTCGTCGGTTGGCCGCACCTCGCGTGGGCTCGACGCGTCGCCCGTCCCACGCGTGGAGGGTCGCGACATCGGTCGTAGGACTCCCGTCTGTCGTCTGGATTATCGAGCGAAGGATCAATGAGCAAATTGCTGATCAGTCCGTTGGTTCCTGCTGCCGTTCCGAGAGTTTCTCCGATCTTGCAGGCTGCGTGATTTTCGCTAGCTGTATTTTATCCTGAGCTAGCACTGACTTAGATTTCCTTACAAATGGATACCTGACGGAACTACTCCAGATCGAGTGTAACTAGAGAGCCCATGCCCTTCAGGTGTCTTCTGTTAGTTGATCATTGTAACCGAATGGAGGACTTCCGAGGCCCCATGTTGCACAATAGACTTGCTTGGCACGTGGATTAAGGAGATTGTACATGGTATAGATATTTACAATTAGACCATGATTACGATATCCGTGTCTCCGATGTATAGCGCATAACCATACCAGCACGTAATCTGACTTTAACATACATGCTGCTTCAAAAAGTGATAAGAAGCACAATTACAACACAGACAGGTTGAGAACCGTTACGCGACCTGAAGAATGCCCTAAGCAAGCGACGCCTTGATGGATTGCAGAGCAGGTCGGCCGGTAGTCGGGAGGAAGCCAGAGCAGCGGCTGTTGATCTAGAGAGATCCACTGAGCCTCTATTAAAATATGGGACACTTCCGAAACTGGAATTAACGACGATGGCTTCGTAGGAGAAGGAAGAGGAATTTCACCTCGATCTGTCTGGATACATTGTCCATCTGGCGAGAAGGCCATCGCGTTAACTGACTCAGAGTGGCACTCAAGCGTGCTTTGGTGTGTCCCTGCTTCCCACAACCGCACTGTACTGTCAGTTGAGGCAGACGCGACCAGCTTCCCATCTGGCGAGAAGGCTACTGCACTAACTAAGCTAGAGTGGCCTTTAAGCGTGCTATGGTGCGCCCCTGTCTTTGCCTCCCACAGACGCACTGTTCCGTCGTAAGAGGCAGACGCGACCAGCCTCCCGTCTAGCGAGAAGGCTACTGCGCTAACTGACTCAGAGTGGCACTCAAGCGTGCTTTGGTGTGTCCCTGCTTCCCACAACCGCACTGTACTGTCAGTTGAGGCAGACGCGACCAGCTTCCCGTCCGGTGAGAAGGCTACTGCGTTGACGTATTTTGAGTGGCCCTCAAGCGTGCTGCGACACGCATCCCAATACGTTTCCCTCCTAGACACCTTAATATTTTGAGGGGCTAGGTTCTCGAAAATTCGGCGTATCAAACTTTTCTCTGGTGCGAACGTAAGTGCAGAGTAATAAACCTGCAATGGAACACCTTCTATAATAGGCTGGAACCGTAGTACGAATTACTTAGCACCTCAAAGAAAACTAATAACAGCGGATGCTGATGGCTATAGTGCACGTTAGTACAACACTAATTTATTTCATTAGTATAGATCTTACAGTCACAAGACTCCTAAGCCTATCAATTCAGTCAAAACATCGTCTTGACTCTCTTATAAGACTCAAAGCTTCGAGCCAATGTAGCAGATGCTCCTGGAGAAACTGGTGTATCGTATCTCCATCAGCTATCTCATGATGGCTTTGCTCAAGATGACTGACCCAGTAACGACACGCATACTGTAGCTCACGTGCCAAGCTACTGGTGACCATCCCATCATCTGTCTCACTCCTCATGACCCTAGGTCCTGACAGGCTGCAGATATTCTTACAAAGGCCACCTGGCTTAGACATAAGCTCAAGACAGTAAACACAAGACTCTTATGTGCCTCAGGCGCATCTACCCAGAACTGGTGCTTCTTCTGTCTTTGGCAATCGACAAGAAAGTCGCGGGAAGACAAATGAAGCAATCTAACGGGAACGTCCTTATTGTCAGGAATACTAAGGACGGAGTGTAAAGCGTCTAAATGACACTCTATCTCTATCTGTGGGACTTGCAGGAGGCGTGCAAGCGAGGTAAGGGAGAGCGGGCTCTCCAGAATAACAATTCTGCGCACAATTTCCCGAAACGCCTGGAGCCAAGCTTCCTTCTCATCCTCTTCCTGTTCGACAAGCAGCTGCTCTAGGATAGGGAGATAGGTTCGATCGAGTTGTGAGAAGGTTGTCTTTTTATACTCGAGGACCTTTCTTAGGTGTCCTTCCGGGTAGCCTCCTTTTGTGCCGATGTATCGGCACACAGTGGCAGAGAAAATGAATAGCGGCACAGCTTGCTCGACCAGGGCCTGAATCTGATCACCTGTCGGCCAGTCCGGAGGCAGCATGCGCGCTCGGCGTATGACACTAAGCTCATGCTCGTAGAAGAGACGTATATCGTGTTCAACGGTGTTCTTTGCAACTTCATGAAGGATAAGGTCTTGGTACGTCCTGTTCGGCATCTCTTGAAAGCCAAGACGAATATGGAGCTCTCGCCTACTTGTTACTAAGACTCGCAATGATACTGACTGCATGCCTTGGCCTGAGTAAGGAGCTTGAGTATGACTCCGACGTCGTTCTCCCTCTCACATTCGTCTAATGCATCTATGACAATTACACGTGTAGTAGTAGCTGAGTGTGTTTGCTATAGCTCTCTCGCCCACGCAACTACAATCGCACAGCAGGTTGTGGAGAATGACTGACAAGGAAAGCCTAATCCTAGCACAGGAAATCCCTGCCGGCATCAATAAATCGTATCGATCTCGTGCAGACCATGGCGGAGTGGCTGTCTCGACCCTCATCCACCGGGCGCTGGGCCGACGCTCGATGAAGGCAAAGGCTCAAAGCCAACAGTACCTCACTCCTTGGGAAGAGGAAGCCCTAGCCAAGTTCCTCCTCCAAATGGCCAACCTCGGCTTCCCTGTTCGAGTGAAGTTTATCCCGTCTCTAGCTTACCGCCTTACCCTTCATCGACCTGCGTCAGCTAGACCGTCGAAGCCGCCGCACCCAAATTGGACACTAGCTTTTAGAAAGCGCCACCCAGAATTACAAGTCAAGATGGTGAAAGCGTTAGACTGGAACCGTCATGATAAAAACATCTATCCGAAAATTACGCGGTGGTTTGAGGTAATTGGAGAGGTGTTGAGGGACCCAGCTATCCTCGCGGAGAACGTTTATAACATGGACGAAACCGGGGTCATGCTCTCTATGCTACGGTCTATCAAGGTTTTCGTAGGTAAGGATGATAAGCGGAATTATAGAGGTGCGCGGGTTAAGCGTACCACCGTAACTGCGATCGAGTGCATCAGCGCCGATGGTAGGTATCTGAACCCTATGATTATCTGGCCGGCCACCACTCATCGAACTAACTGGACCACGTTTCCCACGCCGGGTTGGCACTACGCATGCTCCGAGTCTGGATATACTGATTCCTATATTAGCCTGCAGTGGTTGAAGCGTATCTTCGACCCCGAGACTAGGGAACGAGCTGATGGTAAACCGCGTGTCCTGATTTGCGATGGTTTCGGTACCCACGAGACCCTCGAAATTCTTGAGTTCTGTCTTGACAGTAACATCATCCTCTGTCGGCTCCCATCCCATACCTCTCATAAGCTCCAGCCTTGCGATGTGTCTGTATTCGCTCCACTCAAAGACGCGTATCGCGAACAATTCGAGCGATTAGAGCGAGGTGGTGTGAACACTATCGGTAAGCAGCACTTTACCAGCCTGTATAGTCGTGCCAGGGCCGATGCCTTTACGCCGCGGAACATTAGGGCTGGTTTCTCTGCGTGCGGTCTGTTCCCTTTCAACCCGGATAGAGTACTTCGAGGCATACCAAAGCCACAGGAGGATCAGGTACTCCTATCAGCGTCATCAAATTCCCAAGAAATCGTACAGCCTCCTCTTACGCCAATAACACCAGTAACACCATTAACGCCTGTGACCACGGAGGGCCTGGTGTCGCTGCAAAACATCATAGTCAACAAAGACGCCCAAGACCTAGATGAGAGGAGCAAATGTAGTTTGCAGAACCACCTAGACAGGATCTCGAAAGCTGCCCATCTCGCCTTTTCAAGAGGCATCCTCCAGCGAGATCAGATCAAATTCCTAATGCAGGTTAATGACGAAGCTAAGGTTCGAAAAGCCACCCAATCAATCGTCCTCGCGAAGGGAAAGGGTGAGGGAAAGGTTATGGGCTTTGAGGACCTAGAGGAAGCCCGGAGGAAGCGTGCTGAGCAAAAGGCACTCCAAGAAGCGAAGGGCAAGGGGAAGTGTGGCCGCAAGAACAAGGATTCGTTGGAAGACAAAGAAGCAGAAGAAGAGAGACATGAAGCAGGCGCTTCGAGCGCAGCAAAGCGCGGACGGAAACGCAAAGCTACATCAGACATCGAAAGGGTGCAGGCGAAGATAGCGACGCAGAGCGAGGCGCTGGATGAGAATATTCTGGGTGGAGGTACGGAACGAGATGAACTCGTAACCGAATGGAGAGCTCCTGAGGCTCCTATGCTGCATAATAGATTTGCTTAGAAATAGTTTAGAGATTTTTGAATCAGTCAGACCCTCGAAATCAGACCGGCATGATCTCCAGTCGAAATTGCTTATATCTCTGATGCAGCACCTGACTAGATTAGCACGTGAGCTGATCCTTGACCTTCGCTAATGCTTATGGATGACTCTCGATGATTATCTAAGATACATTACCGCATGATCGTCTACGCCTGGGCCATGTGCATCACTCGCTTAGAATTCAAGAGCTGACCAGGGTGGCAATGTCGTAAATCTCCGCATCCTGTAGTAGCTATAGGGCCGATATAAGCTAGCCAGTAGGAGTAAGAGATTTTACATATCCGTCTTGTACCTTTGGTGATACGTGAAAGCCAGAAAGCCGCGCCTGCAAGCCTGCTGCTCAGTGATAACGATTTCTTCCAATAGCAGTACTGATGTTTGAATGGGCATGAAGGCCAGTACGCGACTGTAATTTTTGTATAACAAGGGCGGAATACGTCAATAAGACTGTGAAGAATAGTACTTCCCCTAGAATTAAGAAATTATGGGTTTGCTGCGACCTCTATCATAAGTTTGACCTAGAAATCCTCTGATTGGCTTCGCGACACTGTGTGATTCGCGTCGCAGTGGGGGACTTTAGCGCCTGTATTGGCGTGGCGAGATAGGGGAACTGGCAGGGCACTTTGTCCCAGCCAAGTCTAGCACAAAGTTTCATACTCCTCAATGTGTGCCTAAGTTAAATTAAGTTAACTTTATCTTATGTCACGAGCGCTTCGGCATTTCATAGGCAGCATCAGAACACATTCAACCTAGCATTGAAAAGCCAGTACGCTCTGGAAAGATCATTCGTAACGTTATAGAGTTGAAGGCATCATGCGAACAGCCTTCATCGTATTAGCTATGGACACATCTTGATACTAAGACTTCGATTTTCGAAGCTCCGCACAGGCCACCGATCATCAGATTCTCGGCGTCTGCAAATGTAAGCAACTACTCAGCTAACTACGTGATGCGCTTCGGGAATGATGCTTGCTGTTCTCGGCCGCTTCCGCATCTGCGTTGTCGCGTCGCTACCCGGAACCCTCCCATCACCCGCCTTACGTTCATCGCAGTCTGTCCCGGGCTCGTTGCACGGTTGGTGTGACGCAAGTGGCGCGTCCTCTGCGGCATCCATGTTGCATGGTGGATTGCGGCTTTTAGGTTGGCTTCGACGAGCGGTACGTGCAGCCACAGTATACCCAACAGCCTGTCTCCGGGAGCTAGACCTCAGCCCATACTCTCTTCCAGTTCGAGGGTCCTCGAAGTGGACGGCGAGTGCGTCTGGCGGCTCATAAGTCACCAATTCGTCTCCAGACTCGCCGGCAGAAGATGTGTGCGCCGGGCTCTCTCCAAGCAGTCCATCTTCTCCATCTTGATCTTCCTCTTCGACCGAAGGTAACACGCTTCGATGAATCGTAAGCTCAGCCGCAGCACCCTCGGTTATCACACTGCGTAGCTGCAGCTGCGCGCATGCGTTAGTAAAGGTCCCGTTTTAGTCACGCAACAACGTACCGGCTGAAGTGATTCGTTTCCTTGGGCTTTAGTGTCGCCTGATCGTACATGCATCTTCATGAGCTCCATGAGCTCTGCATCCCGTTGCGCTGCGAGGGAATTGTTCTGCTTGCGGTTTCTTAACAAGTGTTTTCCAAACGAGCAGTGACATCATTACTGTTGGCGCAGATAAAGACCATGCAGTAATCTTCGTATAGGTTCAGCTCGTGGCCCAGGGAGTCTGCGATATCCTTCTGCATCCGTACCAGCTTTTTTTCAATGTCATTTTCCTTCACTTCGGGCCGGGTGGCTGTAGGGTGTGATCCATTGGCCGCGCTTGCCATGTCTCTAGAAATTTATGACTGTCCAGCGATTGGATAGTAGGGTTGCCAATTCGTGACTACGGACACCATTTAATAGCTCTGCACGATCGTACGTCCATGTGAGTCACCTTATGGGGAGAACAGCGCTTCATTGTCTGGTGATTTCTAGCGTTTACGGTCTAGAAAAAGCATCGACAAGCGAGAGCACTACGGCCGCCCATCATTCTTTTCAAACGGATGAATGTCCCCGTCATCATCAACCTGCCTCAATGGGCATGTTCATTACGTGGTCCGGTAAGATGTGAGAATTGCACGTCCTGGCTCTGGGTCAATCGCGTCCTTATGACCTCCTCGCTTTCAGGTCAGCGATCGACTTGCAATGATCATTGCTAGATTCCGCGAACACAATCATACATCGCGCCCCCATGACTGAAGATGGATTGATGAAACATTCTCAGCAGATCTCGATGCCCACGATTACACGGCTTGACTGTAAAGAGATGGTGAGGGACTCCAAGTATTCCATGCCGATGATTCTTGTTCATCGTGGCGGACAAGTTTTCATCTGTTTGGTGATCAAGTGACAACTTGTGCAAGTAAGAGTTACGATTGGCTTAGGTGTCTAAAGTCCCACCCAACTCATATAATTAAGCCTGCCGTTGGTCAAGCCCGCCCTGTTGCCCACGAGTAGCTGCACTCGCGAGCCTTCTGAACGTATCCAAGGTCTATCGCAGTCATGTCTGTACCAACGAGCGGGTCCGGTGCCCAATCCATCAAGGGTACCCTTCCTCGTCAATGCAAGGTCACTGGCTATAAGGGCCACTTCTCTGAGAGCTCTGCTGGTCCAGACGACCTATCGATAGAGGACAGCAGCATCGAGGAGAGCGAGAACGACGAAGACCTTCTTTTTATTGATCCGGATGAGCTAGGTGATTCGGAAGAGAAATATGTTCCGCACGACTCAAGTGAAGATGAGAGTACAGACTCCGACACCTATTACGACGTTGACGATGACGTGGACGATTGGTAGGACCTAAGTGATCTGTATGCCGGGCTCTGGGAAGACACCAACGATGATTAGCCGCGGAAGGGAATTTGGAGCATGCGGAAGGGGAGGGTGAGGAAGAGCTAGTCCCCCATCTATCGATGAAGGCAGCCTGAAGCACCAAAAGCTCTTAGCAGGTTCGAGCGGAGGCAAGTGCAGCTGCAAGCACGTACTTTGTGAGGAAGCTACTCTTTTGCCAATGGATCCCTGTAGAGAGAAAGGCCATCATGATGATCATATTGACAACATATATATAATCGTGGCCTGTCAGGGGAGCGATCGTGGAGTTCAACAGAATGAGACCAATGATCACAATTTTTCCCATTGCACAAGTCCACTATGGTTACGTCTTGTACACATTGGATTTGTGACTTTATCATGACCTGCCGGCGATTTCGAACCTAGCGTAACGTTAGAATATCCACAATAGAATATTTGCCGAAGAGATACAGTCTCAAAAAGTCAGCGTTGAAGTGGCCACGCCCCACTGGGGTGGTTAAACTAACGAGTTAACGTTAATTAATGTCAAGCTCATTGCTGCAAAATCTAACGTGCCTCCGTCCGTACGTGGCGCCGGTCCAGGTCGTATCTCGCTTGCGCAACTCAGAGCCCGCAAGAGAGGTAGGTTATAATGCTAAATGGTAGCTGAAGGCTTGCAATCAATCTTGAAAAGCCATGCAAATTCTCACTGCATCGTAGGAGTCAAAAGGGCAAGACTGGAGATGCCGTCATGCGGTCACTACGACATTATGACCTCGTCGATACACCAACGAATCTAATAGATAGCCAACTTAATAAACATATCTATAAGAATAACTTACTGGAAAGTAAATGAAACTTCATCTGTCGTTCTTGACCTTCGGGAATGAACGTGTATTACAAGCGCTTGGATAAGCCTATGCCACCGTAGAGGTGCTGAATTCCCACCCTACAGGCCGTGCATGAACCATCCTCCAGCCAGCTCCTTCAAGCCCTCAATCGCTGCCTGTGCTGATGGCGAGCTGAGCTAAGGATGTCTGCGAATATTGTGCTCGAACAACGACAGATCGAATTCCTCCTCCCTGGGAGCCCAACGGAGATTGGATGGGACCTGCACATTCACCCTGACTTGTTCAGACTCAGCGTCGCAGAGGTATGAAACCGAAGTTGCCTGCGCCATCTTTGTCTTACTTGTAGAGAAGTCCGTCTGCGTCATAAAGCACGGTGAGATAGACCTGGTCGCGGAGCTCTCGTGGAAGCCGAAATGGGGAGGACATGTTGCTTTTCACGAGGCTATTCTACCCCCACTTATAAAACCCACAGAGTCTCTGCTGACAGTGTTGGAATAGCAGCTATGCCGCGATGTAGAGGGCTGACCGTTGGGCTACTCCTGTCAGCTAAGCCTCTACGATGGCTCGCCCCGCACGTCTACAATAACAGTAAGCCGATCCACCCGTTCAGCATGACCTCTTCCACATGTGCATTCCCACGTGATGTGGTGTGACCGCTACAAGCTTTTTCGTCTGTGCATCCGTAATCGATGAGCTCTCCGGCCGCTAGCAGAGTGGCGATTCTTTTCCGGTAGATCTTCATTCCGTGCACCCTCCACGTCGTGACTCTGTCTTCGTCTAGCTCTTGGTTATCTGTTATCCTGATGCTTATCTTGGGTGCCGTGGCGGACTCTATCCGCATCGAAAGAAGGGTGCCTGAGTTCGCAAACAGCCTACTCCCTGGCTTAGCTGCGACGCCGGAGCTTGACTCGATTGCACGGTTATCCCACGACCGTCGGATGAGAAGTGAATGAGGTCGGAAGGGTTTCAGCCAACGGTACTTCTTCGCTATATAGCCCATATCGGCTTTGATGATCGGATCGCCGTCGTTGATCAGAGACAGAAATAACGAGCCCTGGTGATTTGAGCGCTCATCATCATGCACCGGAAGCGGAGTGGTCGATATGGGCGGTGCTCCGAATACGATACAGTGAATAGTGTCGAATCCTGTAGCGGTTACGGCCAGTGGAGAGGTTTTGATCGATTTAACGTGCGCATACAAAAGGCTCCCAATGGCAGCTCCTGCCGAGTGCCCTGTGAACAGCAGGATAGATCCCTTTTCGACCGCACTGAGGGAAAGTGCCAGGGGACTGATCAGTGTCTTGACGGCCTCCAGGAACCCAGTGTGACACAGATTCCGTGGCCCGCCCTTAGAATTATCAGCACTTATTCGCAAGCGATCCATCCTTTGACGGGGCTACGAACCAAAACTCCGACTGTCTCTGATACGCTGTTCTTCAAGTTCAATCTCCAGTCTTTGAGACCTCGTGTGCCGGCAACAGCAATAACAGTGACTCGACCCTGCGGACTGGTACGGTGCTGGCTGATGGTGATCCGCTCTAGTACGACGGAAGAAATCGCTAATGGAACGGCAACGCCATTGTATGCTGCTTCCGAACAAGTAGCTGCCAGGTGTATTAACGGCCAAGCAGCTGGCGATCTAGCTACTGTCTTAGCTAAGCGGATCTGGTGCGGGAGGTTACAGACATCTCGTTCTCCGTGGCAACAACGTGTGCAGGGGCCGGTCGACTAGAGCACGCAGGCGAGACGCTGGCGAGGTGAGTATGGGGAGGTTGTTGGGAGCTCTGCCCTCCATTCATCCTGGTATGGTAGCTTTCGATGGCCACGCATGCGAAATAAGGTAGCAAAATCGCATCGCCTCGGCCGAAGTCCAATTACTTGTAAGTACATACTTCGAATACGATTATCCTGAGGGCTGCTTATCTAGACTAGCTATTGATCACGTGCTAGTTACCGTTCGTTCTCCCAAATTTTACCAATTGAAGAAGCTTGTGTGGCCCGACATGCTAGCGAGTAAGACCGCCACGAGCAAGCTTTACCTAGCGTATGTATTGCTTACACTGAGGACTACGCTGCAGCGTGACTGCTCCAACGCAATCCTGGTACATGACAGGTTAATTTGTATATGCGCGGAAGTTAGTGAACATCAATCGCAGCTTCGTTGGGCCTCATCTTTCGTCGTTTGGCTTGCTCTCGTAGACGACCTAGTGTCTACAGACTAGCTACGTTGTAGGCGTCCGCAGAGTAGAGATAACAAGCTGATACTTCTCATGATGAAATGGAATGTTAATGTCAGTTTGGAGTTGATACATAGATGCATGTAGAAAGTCTAACGAATACCGGCAGTTGTTTTTAGACACGAGCTGTCTGGCCACAAGGTATGCGTATCCCTGGAGACCTGAGCTGGGGATTGGTGATGGCTTACAAGAGTTGGCATGGTAAACTATTGACGACTGGCTTGTGCGGGTAAGTTCCATTGATCTTGGGGAAGGCGCTCGTGGCAGTGATGGTTGGTAAGGTGGCATTGCGCGAGACTCCGTTGGCCTTCTCAATTGTTGTTGCCCAAGCATGTTGGACCTGGCTGTGTGGTTTCCGGCACCGGAGGCTAATGAAAATGATTCAATATTGGCATAAGACCAGTTTCCCTATGGATAGCCTATTCATTTCAGATCATTGAATGGTTTAAGGTGGGGTATATGCTGACCAGTCGATTCTTTGTTTGGAAGGGGCCAATATTGCCCCATATCCAGTGCAGGCTCCATGATGAACATATCCAGTGCAGGCTCCATGATGAACATATCCAGTGCAGGCTCCATGATGAACCACCACGGTGCTATCATGGTAAGATTAGAGTAGTTTTCAGCGCCAGATTGGATTGAAGGATATACCTCGGGTCCTAGTTCCCGGTGGAGGACTGTGGGATGAATTTGAATAGGTAGGATCAGTCGCAGTATGACTTCCTGACAGGCAAGGCAGTGTTGAAGGATGACGATCGGCAGGAACACTGGAATGGGTGGAAGGATTGGTTGTCAGATCACCCTGGTTGAACAGACACTGGTACGGAGGAGGCTTTGCGTGGCAGGTGGTAGGTGCCGATATCAAGAGCCTCCTGGAGAGGTAGGTTGGACTGCTTTAGATCGAGTGGTATAGAGGTAAATATACATTAGTGTTCCTGCATTGGCTTCTATCCATGTACATGAAACAGAGGCTCGCAAGGCAGACTGGTGAAGTTGGACTCCTTCTCCTGAGATCCCGTGCGTCGTGGCAATGCCCGGCGTTGCTGGCAGTCATATGCGGGTGATGAGCCGTATGGCCCGAGGCCCAATAACAGTGCATCTGCGACGCCGGCAGCCCCACTCCCGGCAAAGAGGCTGGAATTGGTTGCTATCTTGAAGCCTTGTCATCCTAGGCAGCTGCACAGCCAAGCGCTACCCATCATTTACGAGGGCTCCACGCGGCAACGCCCTAGACTTTGCCCACGACCAGGGCCGTTGATCAGGACTCGGGAAAGCGGGTGTAATTGCCCTAAGTTGCGGTGACAAGAGGGATGTCACCCTCTCCTGTTGGCGGCGGGAGGCACTTGGGCGTCGCTGGGCCCTTCTGCTGGTGTCACGTTCGAAGGCGACGGCCTTTCCTGCACGCCCAGCGTGCATACATGGAGTAAGTGTGGCTATTTGTGCTATCCTCCGCCGGTCACTCGGTATCTTCGCGTATGGTTAGCAGCACATGTCACTGCCGTCGAGCATCTCCCACTTGGTGCAGTCGCTGTTGGTGGCGAGCAGGGGCATCGCAGCTATGATGATGGAGGCCTTGCGAAGAGTTACCGATCCGCCCCCGAATTCGATACGCAGAGGTACCCCTGAGAACCTTTTCGGAAAGGTATCAGTATCCAGGCTGCCACTTTCAATCCAATGCCGTCGGTTGCAGATGCATGGACCAAATCCCAAAAATAGGCCAGGATTGGCTGTGAACGGGTACCCAGAACACACTCGGTCAAAAGTAAGTGCCATGCTCATTCCGCGGAACGACAAGCGCTACATGTCCACACGTCCCTAAAGTCCGGAGTATCAGCTCCCCAACTCATGATGATTGATCCTCGCTCCTATACCAGCGGCTCGAAGTAGGGGGTGTTCTCCTGGACCATTCCCTTGCGACATCTCTCCCCCGACCTCATCACATGGCCTCACTCACGCGCCGCCATCGACTAGTGTGTCACTATCATTCACTGGCGAACAGGCCAGGCAGTACTCTTCCTATGGCGCAGCTTGCGGGAAAGCGAGCGACCAGAAAGGGTAACAGATCGCCCGGGAATGTCTTACCGGCGTCTCCATGACACAGTAGCGCTGAATTCCCGAGATGAAGCGCAGATGAATGTGAAGACGTGACGGGCTGCGCAGAATCCCCACACGTCGCCACGCTGGCGTCTACGCCATCTCCCAGCGAAAGGAAGGGTGTATGAAGACGTTTCTACGTCCGTAACTGCTTCTGGCTGTTCACAGTTGATAAAAAATGAAAACACCTGCTTTTCTCGTGCCACTGCAGCAGCTAAACGCTCTCGTGATCGAGCCTATCCAGATCATTTCACTATCTCCGAAGGAGGCCTTATGGCGCTACTACAGTGCAGCTGCTGGTCTAGCTTCGTGGCCGCATCGGAAACGCCGGTGGAATGAGCAGTGCATATACTGCCACATGCACCTGCTATTGCTGGGGTAGAAGAGATAAATCACGGCCTATACACAGACATTGGGGGCCAAAGGTACGCCTGGCATCGTTTTGACCTATAGATGGCTCTAGACACCTCGAGCATAATCCTAATGAGTCTCACTGCCGCTGAAGCTACTGCTTGGATGTTGAGGCTCACCCGCTCAGGGCTTCTGTACTCTGCTCAGGGGGACCTGGGCCTGCTTACTAGCTCACTCTTCATGCCTTGCCTAGTCATGAAAAGAATGAAAGTGACGGGCGCGCTAGTTGCGAGTCAACAGAGTGAAAAGTCGGACACTGCTTGCTGGCCACCCTGCCCTTTCAGTCTCGGCGCCGCACGCCTATAGGGTTCATATGGACATCCCGGCGGCAAAACTTCTAACCAGTGTATACCACCATTGGAAGGATTTCGTTGACCTCCTGCTACCATTGGATCCTCAATAAGATTTGCAGCCCCAGGCTTACGGATCATGGCTGAGTCGCCCTGCGTTCTCCACGCCTCCTGACTTCCAGGCCGAAAATAGGATGGCGGCAGTGGTACTGGAGCGCGGAGGGGACGCATTGACCGCTGCACATGAATCCTGAGACCTTTTGGCTCCTCGTTGCCGCTCTGGGGAGTGTAGACAATGGTCTCCAAAGAGAGCTAGTGTCGACAACTATATAAGCGCGGTTCTGGTCGGTTCCTGCATTCTATCACAGTCTCGTAAGCGAAGCATACAATTAGCGGATGCTTATACATTTTCGATAACTGATCTGCTATGCAAATATCTCTCAAGAACATAAGTCAACCCAGCATATTCCGAGACGTCGAACAATACGACCCATTGTTCCTGTAGGGTTGATATCAGTGGGGTGCGGAGGAAGAGTGAGAGACTGAGTTGATTGTAACAAGCTAACCAGAGGATCACTTAAGTACGGATCGTAGGCAGCAGCTAGTCTACATAAGGTTGGTTGTATCATGTGACAGTGTTGAACGTGATGCCACCTACACTGACATTTTATCTTTAGTTTCAGGCCCTGGCAGGTAACGTAACCAAATTGTTCTCAAATTTTTCTTCCCACGCCGGCCCTTCCTCTCTCAGCCGTGATCGTTCCTAGGCAGGACAATTCCATCGAAAAGGCGTACCGTTCTCACGTGTACCCCTGGAGCTTACTCTTTCACGAATCAAGTACCTTGAAGGACAAAAACCCGCGTCCGTAAATACTTCGGTAGAAGTTAATTGTGATTGAGTGCTAGGGCTCCAAAGAGCCGCTCCCTAGAACAATTTTCCTATTGATGTTCACCTTAAAGATGGCAAGGGCGTGTGTCTTGCTCGATCGACTACCGGAAGCAACGGAACTGCTGTACTATTTTCACCTATCTAAAGCGGTCAGCTCAGAAGTCTGTGGACCTTGATGGCCAGAGCTCGACTTTGGGGAGCTAAAGCTCATGCCAAGCGCTGAGGCGATCAGTGTCGAGAAAAACAAGCTGTCTACATACCTCATTGATGAAACGCTTACCACACAGATAGAAGACTTATCGCTCACCTGCAGCGATAAGCGACAGCAAGATGCACACGCACTAGTAGCGTAAGAATGATAGTGATCTAATGCGGTGACAAACTGCAGAGCAAGAAATTACCACGCTACCAGGTCAGCACCTCGAACAAGCATATCCTCATCATCCACGTAAGTCTTCCAGACAATGCTAATTTTGGCGCCGATGGTAAGCCACAGATATGGTACGGTCGTGGTAGAGTTCGTCGTGCTGCAAGAAGTTACCGAAACTAGCGATGAAGCTGAGCCGATATCGAGCAGCTCCGCTTATGGCTCACGCTGTTCCCTGGCGCTTGCAGGTGAGCTCGTGTACATAAATGCCTACACGTGCATCAGACAGCTATGTGCTGCTTTCCCCGAACCACTCCACGCATCCAGTCGGGTTTTCAATGGCGCTTCGCATGACCTCCATGAACATGCACACTGCAACTACCTTGGAGGATCACTTCCCTGGCGAGATACAAATGGACTTCGCCGCACGTACAGGGAAGCATTCGTTCTCGCCCTTGAGTGCTATCAGCCCCCGGAGCAGAAAGAGAATGAGAATATCGCGCGACAAGCCGGAATTGCGCGTGGACTGTACTGTATCGCCACGATTGCCACCACAGCCAATCTCCTATCTGTCTCCGCTCCAGTTTCCACTCGATCCAACCGTGGCTCCAAACCGCTCTCTCCAGTATACGTCTGCGCTCTACCAGCAGCAATCCTGCATCCAGCAGCCAATGACATCGCAGGACTGGGCGAATTGCACAGGAAACTTCACACCCATGTGGGCGCCTTCCACCCTTCCGTATAGCGTCAGACCGAATTTTATGGAAACGTGTCAAACCAGCGCGGCATCGTACTCGGTATACTCGAGTATCTCTGCCATCCAAAATCCCATCATAAGTCCCTCTGAGGCTGTGGGCGTGGGTGGGCAGTCCTCGCTCGAAAGCCAAACCGAGGATGTTCGCGATAGTTTCATTAGCGCAAGTCTCTCACGTCTCACTAGGCTCAAAGAAACACTAGCCATAGAGCAAAGAGCTGTAGAAGATTTGCTCGAAGTGGCAGCTCTCTTGATTGGATATGGACGTGGTGCTGAGAACAGGGTTTGAGAGGTAACATTCGCCCCTGTGTGCGGAGAGACATGAGGAGTATTTCGACTCCAAGCAACTTCAGGTTGGTGCACGCGTTAACATTTCCTGTCTTTCTTTACGAGCCGTGTGGTGTTCCTATTGTTTATACACCTGCGACTCCTCCAACTACTCGATCACGTTTATATTGCTGCCTCCGTGCTTAGCTCTCCAAGCTCTTTTCCATCCTGTAACGTTAGCCACTTTTCTTCTCTACATCGCTGTTCTACCCTTAGTATTGAGATTTCGTCAACCTTAAGGGCTGATTAATGCAATGGTGGAGAGTCGTGATAAGCGTTGTGCCTGCTGAGGCGTGCAAATTCCTGCATGGCCTGAGTCCACTGTGCTTGCGTCTCGGTTCCCGATACCGTTATCTCTAGTACTTTAGCGCACCTCATTCCTGCTTCTTCAAAGTGCATCAAGGTTAAGTTAGGTCATGATCGTTGACTTCCCTGACACCATCTTAGCACTCGGTTGGCCGAAAAGTTTTGTGTTCACGCTCTTATCAACAGCAACCGATTCTGACTCCGAGAAGGGGCTCTTTCTGCAAGATGGCTAAGCGATGTTACATGAATGTTATTGCAGAAGCGCTCGTAAGTTTAATGGAAAAACTCCTTAGAAAATACTGAAGCATGATTGGAGATCTTTGACTGCTGGCAAACGCAGATCAACTTGTAATTAGTAGAATATAGAACTAACACGTAAGGTGCTAATCGTTATCATTGCTATCTTTCGTCACTGGGGAATGGATTAGGTGGATTGGCAATGAAGTAAGAGAATGGATCCAAGCTGTGGGCTAGTGTGATCCCTCGTGAACCCCAAAAATGTACCGGAACGCCTGTGTACTAGTGTGACAGCTGGACGCGACACGGAATGTATGCTTCGCATGTGGAAGTGCAGGAGCCTCTACGAGGAAGGGCGCGCCTTCTTATGGAACTAGTCGAGGAGATAACGTTGTTTCTCGTACCGTTAAACGCTATCTATTCTTCTTTGGTCCAAGATCGGTGGAGATTTCAATCTACCAGCAATACTACATGAGCATGATCGCATGTGATGTCTAGGGTATGTGGATGGATATAGGGCCCGACAATACCTATTCACAATGACGCGACAGGACCGCGTTTATATGGCTCTGTTGCAATATCGAAGTACCTTGAGAATTATTATTTGCATCATGGAAAGCCGTATCCTTGGAAAGTATAGTTTTGCGTGATTTGACATCTCGCAAGCTACCATCGGAATATACTACTGGAGGAGCGGCACCTTCAAGGTACCATTCCCTTAGTGCCAAGGGAGGTTTCCACACGGTGCTTACCGTAGCTTACATTTAGTTCACGCTCAGCCATTCATACTTCAACAATCAGCTCAGCCTAAGCATAAGCACTCAGCAGCTATATAGACCTGCTCGTAGGGAACACCTAGCTCGACGTACAATCCCACTATCCCTTCTCAGCATGTGTTCGGAATATTTTATACATTCCACCATAGAACCCACGCAGCCGCCTTACCAGTCTCACACTGACAGGAGAGATGCACAGAGCTGCTCGGTCGACCCGCAGATCTCAGGCTATGAGACGTGGCTCGCGTGTGAGTCGCAGGACTCTCACGTCCTGGGCAGTCAAGACGAGACGGGCCAATCGGCAAACAGCACGAAGAAACCACCATCGGTATTACCTCAGGCCTCGCCACTCCACACCACCGGAGCATCGTGGCTAGCAAGCTCACGCCTTTCACTATTCTACATTTGCAATTGAACACCGATAATAGTCTCCCCGCCTGAATACTCTATTCGGATCGACCAATGTGCTCGTCGTCGTACCACGCCAATCCATAGTCGTCCTTTGATCATCTCCGGTAGCTGCCTTGATCTTACCAATCCTGGTTCCTACTCATGGATAAGCTTGCACTGAAAATCCAGATGCTTAACGTGTAGCAGGGAAACTTAATGGGTGGAAGGGATATCAGGCCCAGCGTTGTGCCTGTCGTCGGTTCGGGCGCGCCACGGCGGTAGTCTTCGGAACCTAGTGCAGGATATAGAGAAGAAACACTGGAAATGAATTGACTCGTCAAGATGCGTTGGCTCTCACGTGAAAATCCTTGATGCAGAAGGCCCTACGCGAACTCTGCCATCGTGTTGCTCGCGTCGAGTCGCTTGGTGACGCTGCGGTAAGAAGGGTGTAATTACACTGCCATGATACCTTTCGATGACGTCATCAGACAAAGTGACCAATGTGACGATTGCAGTAGCTAGTGCCGAGATGCTCTGCCAGCTGGCATGCCCGAGCCATCCTTGAGCAACGCTCGAGCTAGTCATATTTACGTCGTGTTTCTAATTGTTTCTCTAAGTGCGGACATGGCGTCCGCCAAGAACCTGAGCGTCTGTTCCTAGTACGCTAACGTCAGATCGGCGCTGCGATAAAGGTGCTCTGATGCCGGACGCCTCGAGCGCCGGATCGCTATCGTGACACAATGCTTCCTGAAAGTGGCTTGACCAGCCACTGCTGATGCTCGCCATGTACATAAGTGCTCTGAGGAGCTCATTCATCGATTCGCAAATCCAGCGTTCAGCTAAATCACAGTCCATGACGACCCAGGCAGTCCGCGCAGGAATGCAGTGCCCTGCCGTCAGCACACCGAGACGATATGTGCAATAGAATCATCGTAGATACGGTTCTGTTTCCCGTTCCATGACTTGCACGCCACATAGCCTTTAGCACTTACTAGGAACCCGTCTTGCTTAGCTTATGCGTTCCCTAGATGTAGCCTCGGTAAGAAGAAACTCATCCAGTGCGATGACCATACGTAGATGCGGCAAAGTCATCACCAAGCGGTACGAAGATTGGGAAAGTTTGTGCAAGCGAGCGTATCGCGTTGACAGTACCACAAAGGATGCATAACAACAAACGCACTTACAGTACAGGCACCTGTGGAAAGACCTCAATGAACTTATACACCTCAGAATACGGTAGTAGGATGCTGCGGCCCGGGGATGGGGCGAAAACGCATAGAGTCAATTTGACGATCACTGTGAGACGTCTATATACAAATCTCGAAGTAAAGCGAGCACGTGATACCTAGACATGTGAAATAGAGGCAGAAATCAACAGGATGTAACTGTCTGGCGTGCTCGGCTAATAGCGGACGTATGAAAGATTGGAATACAAGTTCAGGACCATATCTGTTCAGCAGATAGAGCAGAAGATCAAGTTCGTAGTAATGGTGTTGTTACACTTGCTGCAAATCGAACAATGCAACAAGTGCCCAACGTAACGTTAGGCTACCTTCTAGAGTCACAAGGCAAACAGGAAGTCGAGCTGGTCCGGCTGGAGTGGCAGGTTCACAGACATGCAAGTTTCGGCGTACAGCCGCCTTAATCAATGCTCAACCTTCAATTAATCTTCATTGCCGAAGAACTGGAATCCAATGATTCCAGACTGCTTCTTGAGCTGAGATGAGAAAATGTCGCAGGGGTGGATCAACAACCCATCCTTCTGGTAGGGCGATGCTGGATAAAGAGTCGAGACCGAAGAGCGTCAGCCTACGGAGCGCTTGGGACTCCGAGTCGTGGCCCAGAGCCTCGGTCAGGACACTAGAACGTAATTTTATGCTACATTCATCGATGGAGTTGTAAAAAAAATTGTAACAAACGCAATTCCCTACTCCAATGCACCGATGCATCATGAAAGAACGGCAGAAGTCAAGGTCGCAACTCTGATCGGAATAGCAGTAGGGGCAGCTGCTACTTCGGTCGCTTTCATAGCCTGAACACCAACGGAAGTGCAAGCCGTAGGACGTGCAAGTCTCAAGCGCTGTGGGTCAAACAGCTCACCGAACGCAGAGGCCGAGTACAAAGAAGCGGGTCGGTTGTGAAGGCACTGCAAGCAGCTGAAAAATTAACAATGCCTTTGAGTGCTAGTGGAGAACATATTTCCCATCTCCTAATTCCATTTTCTATCATGGTAAAGCAGAAGCTCAGGCTTCGATGTGGACCGTCCAATTCTAACGATAGTCGACTGTGACGGCATTATATGTCGCTCCGTTACATATTAATTTGTACTGAAGCGTACTCTGAATCGAGAGCTCTATGATGCACTCATACTTATGGTACCGTGAGCCAGACGACATGCCCCGTTTGCGTTTGCGTCTGCATATAGTATAGGGTAGTTTTATCAGGTCAACGATGATGGTGGCAACCGCATATACATTCTGCGGGCGTTAATAGAGAGCGAAGTGATGGCAGGCAAGTATACTCACCTCATTTGTCGAATCATCTGGTGCAGTATCGAGATCGCACGCCTTGAGTTCGATTTTTCCAACTGGTTTTTCCTCGTCAATTGCAAAAGACCATTCAACTTCGTGCGATACATGTACAGAATCTTCAGTCGGTAAATCTTTGCCCTTTGGCAAGATCCATCGCATTCTCTGACACGCGAACTTTGCTCCGGTGACTTTGCAGATCTCCGTGGTGCTGCCTTCATGGTGCTTCTTATCGTAGGGAGTGTTTACTTCCGTGCCATAGTGGCGGCGACACATTCGACTACTGACGATAGGACTCTGCCGACATTGGAGTCCAGTGAGAACTGCACCCATCACTACGGCAGCCCACCTGGCAATGGATCAGTTTTCCGCAAAGGCAAGTAAGAAGCCGGTACACACGGATTTTGCGGGCGCACCACATGCATGGTGCCACTGAATCTCTCCACAGCCGCTTCGATTTCCTTGTACATGTACTGAGAAGCCGCAAACCCGCCAACGACTAGCACTTGCTGCCACAACAACATCAGAGTCGGCTAGTTCTCCATTGAGGGGGGTAATCACCTTGACGGTAGCTTTATTACGTTTTGCGCGCTCCAGTTGTTCTTGAATAAGATCGACTACCTGGGCGCAGCAAGGTCGGAACAGTGTCACCATCTCATCCCTGCCATGAACTTAGTGTCGCATGTGAATACTCAAGACTTACTACTGACTTCGAAATGGGCAGCTCCCCGTCTTGAATGCCCTGGACATCATGTAAACAGTGCGGGAGTTCGATCAGACCGCCTTCCCGTCCATCGAAGCCGCACTTCATTTGGGAAAAGCGTTGCAAAAGCTTGGCGAGTATGGCTGGAATGGCTGCACGTTGGATTTCGGCTGCTTCACAGTTCTCGGACATCTCGAAGAAACGCTCGTCGCCCAGCTTATTTTGTAGGAACAACAAAAACTCTTGGTCGATGAAGCTACTACCGCATTGTCGGCCCGCGCCAACTGTGACCTCTTTGAGGATCAAAGGTTCGATCTGGTCAACCTCGTATGCGACAGTGTCCACTGTTCCGCCGCCCAAATCACAGACCAGGAAGCTTTCGCCAACTCCAATTTCACCAAAGACTCTTGAGGTTCTCATGGTGTGCAAGACATACAATGTTGCTGCTTCTGGCTCTGTAGTGGTCACAATCTGCTTGAGATGGGGAAGCTCATATTTGTTAAAGCCGGTCTTGTCTACTGCCTTCAGGGTTTTGTCTTTCGCAGACTCTGACCAGATCGCGGGGAAGGTAATGACAAGTTCCAGACTGAGCGATCCCCAAAGATCAACCCCCCGCTCTTTGCCTAGCACCTTGAACAGGTGCGTCTTCACATGGGCGAGGAAGGCTGCTGTGATGTCTACCGCCGACGAGTCGGTTTTGTCCGAGCCCCCGCGATCAGTTTCTAAGTGCAGCTTGAACCAAGTGTGACGTTTCATGTCAGGTGGTATGTCATAACCCCAGCGATGTCCGGCACCGCCGTCAGCCAAAGACTGTATTTGGGACGGCACCTTCACAGCAGACACGGTCCCGGTCTGTGCTTTCGGCCAATCCTGCACCACGGTGATTTCCGGGGCACCACCGCAATAATCAGAGGGCACTTCGGCATAGGCGACACCTGTGGCCGCTCAATTCGACCTTCCGACAATGTGTTCGCAGCTGGGGGTAGCGCATACCCGTAAAGGTCGTTCCGAAGTCGATGGCTGCGTACGTATATTCTTAGTAAAGGCCGAGCAAAGATTAATCGTATGTACTGACCGACAATGATTCTGTTTGTCGCCGCCATGGCTGTTGAAGAACTGCAGTGATGTGGTTCCGGTGTTCAGTACAGAAAATCAAGAGAAGCCATGCAAAAAGATTTTCTTGTACCACATGAACGCGTCAAGTGGTTACACCAGCACCCGCCCCCCATACACTTCAATGGCCAAGTTTGGCCCTTGCTATCGCCGGACATTAAGCGCATGTCATGCTGTATTGGACTATTCGTATCGCGAAGTCGAAGATAGGGGCGATATATTCGAGATGGAAAGATTGGTGATGGCGGATGAGGAGTAGTGGGTGTGTGTTGTGCAAGAGATGGCGCGGCCTCGCAAGACTATGAGACCGTTTGCGCTAGATTTGTCACCAGTCACGTGAAAAAGCAGTCACGTGAGTGACATTCATCCATGGATTTCAGCCGATAATTTGCTGGTATCTTAATATACAAAATTATACCTTGGTGAATCTCCGCTTTATGAAGCTCGTGATTATTATTTTTTCGAAGCAGGCACTGGGCATGCGATACCATGGCTCAAGCCGTGCAGTCTGTGCGCCCGGAGCATGCTGACAGTATTGATTAGGCAGTTACCCTTGACGGAGCGGACTGACTCATAGTTAATAACACGGAGGTAACCGGTAATTGACGGACTACCTGCTGTTTCCACCCGATCTAGACGCGGTTTGATGAACTGTGCCACATGCCATGTCTTGATTCATTGCAACTGGCTCGTCCTATTTCTGACGTGCTTATGTGCGGCGGCATACCACTTGCATTTTGCTCTCGATTGTGGTGAAGGTTCCAATAGATGTGTCCAAGTCATTGCCCTCTCTTGTAGCGAATGCGGTTTCACCCCTCAGAAAGCTTCTTGCACCAATTACCCTGCTGTCAGCATCACTTGAGCGTTCATTGTTGGTCCGGAGCACAGACGTGTATGGGGTGGCCTCTTAGCAGAAGCGTACTAGCTATAGCAATGGTAATCCCTATTTTTACAGCTACTTCAAGTCAGGAGATAGAAGCTTGTGGAAGGCATCAACGCCATACACCAACAAGGTAGGTAGATGCGAGCTAGTTCGCGACCTCAAGCGAAATCGTGAAACGGATAGGGGCAGAATACAATTCATTTGCTCCGCTTAACAGATTGCTGTCATAATCCAAGATGCTTGACCCCGCATGCAAACCAAATTACGAAAATGACCGTCGAAATGTGCGAATCCACCTCCTTCTGGTACAAAGATTTGATGCATATTATCTGATTGATTGAATGAATATCAATTGCTAGCGATGTTGAATCGCTATGAAACTATCCTTCGCCTAGGTACCAAGATATTCCTAGATTGTTGCTTGCTTTGCAATCTCCAATGCCTTTTGCAGTTGCTCAAACCGAATAGTAAGCTCGTTTCTGATGCTTGAAGTTGCGAAATTCTCGCTTGCAATGTCCGTAAGGTCATCGTCCTGTAGATTGCGAACCATCTCTGGGGACAGAATCTTGACTGGACCGTCGTTATCCTGAAGACAACGCTCGGTGACTTGAAGTACAACATTTTCCGCGAACAGTTTGATTGCCAGCTTGTAGTAAGCCTTCAATAGATCATGGATATCGTTAACCGCCTGATTTTCGTTACTGAGGTGAACGGTTTTGACCACTTCGGTGATATTGAGTCTGAATGCGTCGTCGTCGAGCCCGGCCGCTTTCAATCTCGGGAGCATCCTTTCTTCACGGATGGCGTTAAGCGTGTCGGCGAAGTAGTGATTGACTGTTTGAAGTGTTCCCCCTCTTTCACCATAAAGTATCTTGATGACCTGTTCGTTAGCTTCCCTGAACGTGCTATTCTGTTTTGAGCACAGCTTGGCCTTAAGTTTCTCTCTCAGATTCTCATCCGGAATTAACGATGCATGTGTAGTCTCATTGAATTCATGAACTGCAGCGTTGATCCTTTCGATGTAGTCGTTCGCAAAGCTCTTCAAGGGACTGGATTGTTGACGGAACATATTTTCGAGGACCCTCGGATTGATCGTTCCGGGAAGTTCCGCTCCGCGAGATTCTCTATAAAGGTCTCGCATCGACTCCATGATATCGCCTTCATCCCCATTTGAACGCGCGAACTCTGTATCGATGGCTCCTTGCACGGCCTGAAATTTTTTGGCATGACCGGAACGCGCCATGCATTCTGCAAAGCTATCGCCAAGCTTGCGTATATGCATTCGCAGCTTGAGTAGGCTATCCCCTTCAAGCTCCGCGTCGTAGTTTCCACTCAAAGCCTCCCGGACTTCTTGCTGGTAAGCATTCGTAAGACGCGTCAAGAAGCGTTCCTGCTCCATAGTGGACTGGCGCGACGGTCCAAGCAATTCCAATTTTGGGTGCTTACAGAAAGTTTTTCAACACCTCTGACAACATCTGGGAATTCATTGTTGATGTGCGTATACAGGAGCCCACCAAGGAATGTTTTAAGGGGGTAGATTCCGGTCCGATCCTTAGGCAAAGCTGTCCATGGGGCTTTTGTTGAGAAAAAGATGATTTTCGCGTTTGTGTCTTTCTTTGATCGTGACTCCAGCTATGATCTCTTGCGTCGAGCGGTTCTTTACGACGAACCAACCATGAGTGAGTTTTTCAACCTCGTTCTTGGCAATGCGAAGAACCTATGTGGTTTTAGTTACGCCGTCGCTTGTGGTCGTTATACGTACGCCTTGCTCGTCGCCGGGTTGCAGCGCATCGCACTTTGTAATGTTTGCCCGCAGGATCGGCGGCACGTGCCATCGAGAACCTAGACGTCGTGAGTCTCGTCTGGTGGAGTCGAGCTCAGCGTCATTACAGATGACGCAAAGAGAATCAAGTTTAGTACCCAACCAGAAATCCGGTACCTCGCTAGGTACAGTGATGAGCACGAAGCTCCTGCATGTTCTTTTCTGCGTGGCGGAGCATTGCCCCACTCACACTACTTAGGGCCGCAACCACTTTACGGCGAAAGTATAAGTATCAGGTATTACGCATGACGGATATCTTAATAGATAGATGAGTGAATTATTGATGTTGTCCATGTTCTATCTAGCTACGCCGAATATACACGGAGCTTCTTAACTGTTCCTCGAAGTCTTCCAGCGCGCCTGGCTCAAGTTCTATATAATCGTCATGGAGCTCCAAGCCGCTTCCCTACATGGAATTAGTGATCTACGTGCGTTAAGAACGATTCGGAAGAAAGCACATTTGTCCAGTACAGACGCCGATGACCTTGTCGGATGGGTTCCTCACCCCACCCCAGTTGTAGGAGACATCTTCTTCTGTCGTATTATCTGCATCAACTCCAGAAACCCATGAAATAGCATTCCAAGAGTGAATCTCTTAGATAGAGAACTCGAGGTATCTTCTCGGCTCATGGACCCGATCTCGTGAAAGGAGCGCTAGGCTTCACCCGCGCCGGGCTAAAGACTAGAAGCTCTGTATGTTTATCCGTTCGTACGTCGCGATCGGTGTCGATGACTATCGTTGCATGGATGCAGGTAATATAGCGGAGGGGGAAGGCTGCGTTGCAACCGGGTATTACAGTGGAGGGTAGCGTACGTTAACTGAAGAAGCAGCTTGCTGCGCTTGCTCGAAATTGGGTACCGTAACTAACTAACTAACTAACGTTACACTGTTTTTTGTAGGGTCCACATGCAACTCTGTCGCGCCCACCTTCTACGCGTCATTCACACAATGTTCCAGGATTGCTACCTCTTGGCGACATTCCGGTCCCGTGATTGTAAGCTGCTTACCCTGTTGCTTATGCTTTGCGCGTAATCTAAGATGAAGTTCTTGACTGTGCCGCATAGCCACTTGGCAGGAAAACTCTTTCCCGCTTTATCATTAGCAACTCATAGAGGAAGTGTTTCCATAGCCTTGGGAAACCTTTGCTGCAGTGTGAACCAATCCTCGCCTTCTTTCCTAGCTTAATTGATTTGTGATATTTAAATGAATTTATTTCGGCGGCAGCTGCGATATCTCCGCAGTCTCACGGGCGCGTGCGCATTTGAATGGCGGTATTTACTCAGTTTGTACTGCTGTGGTAGTTACAAGCCTTCGTATCTGTCCCGATGTATAGGTTGATCCGGTCCTTGCATGTGCGTCCTCCCGCCCTTGTGCAACCGCTGCGCTTGGGTATCACGTAACTGGACACAGACATATCGGTGGCATGAAAAGGCAACACCAAAATCATATTCTGTGGCTGTAGAGGCATACATTATCGTGACATTGCATAAGCGAGGCTGCAGGGGTGTGCTGTGGAGGATTGACTGATGAAACTCTGCAGTTCAACACGCCAGAAGCGCATCTAGTTCCTTAGCGTAGCCTGCGCCTTTCTGCTGATCCTTCATGTCACTTGGCTTCTAAGAAGGGGAAAGGAAAGAAATGCTGCCGAGAAAGCTTGGCGACCAGCTTACTCACGACATCTTCCGAACGACCTCGCCTTGACCCGTGCGAACGTCAGCTCAGTCCGTTCTTCGAACCACCTGTCCTCCTGTATACGCTTGGTAGGACGAGAAGGAAGCGCACGCGGCTATTCGCACAGTGATTGGAGGTCCGTGGGAGCGCGCATGGCGTGTCGCCGTTGCACTGGGGCTTTGGCTGGGCCATGCCACGAGCACGTCAATAATACTGGGTCCATTTGAAAGTATGTGAGGATGACACTCATCTCAGCCCCGGCACTAATGTATTCATCGGGGTCTGTTAGATTGGGAAGAACAATCTCCTCCCCAACAGCAAGCGTATTTAGGTCGAGGAGGTGATCGGTCTGTCCTACTATACTGCTAGGGAGATACTTCTGGTTGACGCTTGCCGTGGAGAACGTCTTCGTAGCAGGTGAATCGGTAGAGCTGCATTCCAAGGAGACGTAAAGGTCTAACTAGCCTGGACAGATGGGAGAAGGCAAATTGAGATCCACTCGGCCACGGTGGTCCTCGGTGCAGTCGGGTGCTTCCTCACCGGAAGTATTGTCTGAAGAGCCCTTTGGTGGAATGGACATTGACACTGCGCTTAGGGGAGAGTGCTGGTTCAAACTAAGTTGACTTATCCTCGACATCACGCTTTCCAACGAGACAGGCGACAGATGCGGTGATGAAGGGCTGACTGTTCCACTCGGGATATCTGTTGCCTCGGAAGGTAAAGAGTGGATGGTGGTTACAGATGGTGTCGGGTAACGAGGGTGGAGCAAATTTATAGAACTCTGGAGGGGGAATGCGCGAAACTTGCGGTCGCATCTGGCTTGCTTGAGAGCGCTAGCAACATCCTGGTAAACCGTAGTTAAGGTTCGCTGCAACCGATTCAGCGATTCTGCGCTATAATCTGCAAGGTCCGGTATCGTCCACTGGGAATAGATCTGACGGTGCGCTTTCGAGACAAAGAAAAACCCGTGTGCGTTGATGAACGAGTTGCAAAGGAAGCATGCTTCTTTGGAAGCTCCGAGTACGCGAGGCCAGTTCCATGGTCCTCGTCTCTCATAGTAGGCTAGTAGCTGGATCTCTGCATGAACGTATCTCCTCTTGTGGCTTCCGAGCCGGACTGACGGTGCGAACGGCTCGATCTCCTTTAGCGTTATCTTGGAAAACAGGGTGCGATAGGATCGCGAGAGATGTGCCAGACTGTGACAAACACGCCAATAATTGGCTATCTTGTTGATCTCGCGGATTTCTCTCGAATCCATGGCGGAGGGCGGAAACCCGGCCGATTCAAGGCGAACAGAAAGAGAAACCCCATTCACAGTAAGTTGAAAAGCTTCCATCACAACACGTCTTATTTTGCCTGTCTCAGCTTCAGAATTTTCGACGTCCAAGAAGGCAACATGGAAAGCAGCTACTTGGCGATGGAGTTCTTCGGTCTTCGCGGATTGGCGCTTTAGTATTTTGGTATACGCTTTGAGACGTTCTGAGAGAGCGGGGCGATCCGGGCCGTTCTCATGCTGCGGGCGTCGGAAGTGGCGTGACGCCAGTCACCCAAGGATCCTATTTCTGTTCAAGGTAAGAACGATGTTGAACGCGTCTTCTCTGCATTGTTCTCGAGAGATCGCTTGCAGTCATTAGAATCGATCGTGGCATCGAAGCAAGCACTAACCCTTCTTAGCGCATCTCTCCAGAGTGGAGAACAGGCGCGTCAATGCATCCACAACCGTAGCGCAAACACCCTCATTCGCAGCGAGGCGGACTATGAGACCATCGCACTCGCTGGCTTCAATCGCGGCAGCCGTCACAAATCGGACGCCATAGTCGTATGCAGAGACGAAGGCAATGTCATCAGCCAGCTGCTTCTCGATGGCAAACGGAAGGATCTCGCTCGTACGCGGTCTCGGCCAGTCTTCTTCCTGGAGAGTATGTGGCCCGAGGACAAAATTGGTGTTATGTAAGCTGTCTAGGTCATTCTCAAATGTTTCGCGGTCTATCTGGGTCCAGACAGATCGCCCAGGCTGCGCAGTATTAGGAGAGAGCATCCCTGAAACATCAACACGGCTCGGGTTACGATAGCGATCATGAGGCAGTGAGATATCTTGATAGAAGATTCGTTATATACCCTCCCGGCGGCTGCAGACTGTGGTGTCACATCTCTTTGCATACGATTCGTGGATGAAAAGGGACTCATGCCGACACCTCAGGTAGCTGTAGCTTGCGGCTTTTGATGAATGAAGCGGCAGCCGAGGCGCAGGCTCAGAACTGGCATACACGCCTACCTCGTTCACCCAAAGATTTAGACAATTCGGCAAAGCATCATCAATTTCGTGAGGTGGACCGATGCGGTGTAGCGGGGCCAGCGTCACGACTTTCAACGCTTTGTTGGCCCCACTAGTTCTGATTGGATTCCGACATTGATCGGCGCCATGTCAGAAGACCATATTTGTGCTGAAAGCGAGCTGTAGAAACTAAATTTACATCTACTCTGGACTCAACGTTACATCAACGCTTTCCAGAAGACTGATTGCCACGGACTACAATCTGGGGAGCCGCATCAATGTATTTGGATCAGCTCTTCAAAGGCGGCCAACGAGATCCATCCGCTTGCGCTGGACCAGGATCCCGCTTGGTTTTGCGTTCCAATTTTGGGCTACCTGCCTCAAAAGCGGCCTCCTGCTGCTATTTTAGTTCGCAGGCCTAAGCGAGACGCACTGTGTGGCGAGACAAATGAGGGGTACTTGGGTACTTTGACTTTCAGCAACTAGAAAGCCCATGCGCACAAAGAATATTACTATAATTCGATAAAAATAATCTGCTATAGCTAATCCTGAATGTCCATAACGCAGTCTTTCCTAAAAATTACCATCGCATCGTCGCCTCTGAGCCGGATTTGTACAGCGCCTTCTTTCGTGGCGTAGCAGACCTTCCTCCCCACAGCGCCAACGTCAAGTCTTTATCGCTCCAAATTTTCGTAGAATAGCCTTATCTGAGCCTCAGAACCTTCCTCTAATGCTTGGAAGCCCATCATCAGCCTTGTGCGCGCTGTCGCGGGCGAATTCATGCAGGGCCGCCATGTTGGTTGGTACTTCCACGGAAGGGAACCCCTAATCCTGGCTAATGCGAGATGACCCCGCACTTCTCAGCTCATACATCCGTGGGCATCTTACTGTAAGAAATGTGGCTGTATGGATCAGGGCAGTGACGAGGAATGATGATGAGGCTCGTCATTGACTAATGGGAGTAGATGTCCAGATGACGCCTGCCAGGGAAGGTGCAATCGACATCTTCACTGCTGGTTCCGCCGCGAAGGACTCCAAAACTACTGGCTATCCATCCGAAAAGACTTCGCAAATGGCCCTACCGAACCGACCAACTCTGTTCGTCGTTTGGGCATTGATGGGATACAGTACCTACGTACATCCTGTTGGGTATCAACGCATGGGTGCAGCCAATCCTCGGGTCGGTGGTGTCGCACAGCAGGCACGCCATGAATCGACGTGGTCTTTGATCATCCCAACCTCTCCAATTTATTTCCATGGTGTTTGAAATGTTTACTTTATTAGGTCACTCCAAACCCTCATCGACATCGACGAATAGATATGGATCCAGCCTCGGGCTCTCCCTCGCAACGCGTTCAGTACAAGCCTCTCGACGCTTCCCGCAACGAGATTCGAGTTTTGTCCTTCGAGCCTCCCTCGACACCCGATGACTTGAGTAGTCGCCTAGATCGCATTCTAGGTCTACGTCTCGATCCCTTGCGCCTTACGCTTGAGCACGTATCTTTGGACGACTTTAAGCCAGAATATACAACATTTCGTACCGCACACCTTGCGCAATGGAGCAGGAGCCAGGTTGACGATGCCTGGTGCGAGCAGTTTGACTTTGAACTAGGGTCAACATCCTCAGACGTGTTCCGCACTATTGCTAGGTTCACATGGGGTGACTACACCGCAATCAGTTACATGTGGGGAAGTCCAGAAGATACGAAGACAATCACCATCAACGGGATGCCCGTCACCGTTGGGGAGAACCTGGCTGTTGCTTTGGACTGCCTTCGGTCTTCCCTCGTGGACAAGGTCTGGATCGATGCCATTTGCATCAATCAGGACGACATCGACGAGCGCAATGCTCAGATCCTCAGGATAAGAGATATCTTCAGCCAGTCGCTAGCAGTAACGATATGGCTCGGAGAAGATGAAATGAGTGGTACAGGCCTGGACTCATGGGTTGAGACTTCATTTGATAACCTTCGCCTTTGCAACACAATTTTGGAGGCCCACGGCAGGCAAACATTGGAAGCAGCTTTGGGGATCGACGTGAAGGCATGGGAGTCCGATCATGACTATGACGAGCTAGAGGGATTACCCTTATCAGGGGATGTCTTGTATTTTGACAACGAGTGGTGGGCCGACTCAGATGACGAGGATGAATTTGGACCCTCGCATTTTCGCGATCTTGTCGCTATGGCACTCTTTCACCTCTGTGGGAATCCGTACTGGACTCGCCTGTGGATAATTCAGGAATTAGCCGTCAGCCCGATCCGTTCGACCCTCGACTGGGGCGATTCAAGCGTGCCCCTTCGGGTAGTTTTAGCGCTTGCGGATATCTCTTGCAACAAGATTTTCGACGGCAGCATCTTAGATTCTCGCGCGGGGACCAGGATTTCACCTTGTTTGCAACTACTGAAATCCATTGGGCAGTGGCAGAAGTTGGGGGTCTTGTCTGATAAGGAAGACGGGCTGAAGGGCACGGCAGTGGACGACTTATGTCGCTTGGCAGGATCTGCACAGTGTACTCTCCCCCACGACAAGGTATTCGGATTACTGGGCTTGTTGCCTCAAGCCATATCTAGCAAGATCACGATTGACTATAAACGTGACGAAACAGAACTTTCGTCTGAGTTCACCGCGGCAATTTTCATTGCAAATGAGAATAGCAGGAACTTGGAGGGAGCAGGAGACGTAACGGCACAGAGCACCACGGTCGATTCCATATACGCCTTGCAGGATGTTCCAGGGAGAGGGAAAGGTCTCGTTGCAAGGGAGAAGATCTCCAAGGGCACGCGAATTCTCTCTGAAGAGGCCGTCGTTACAGTCAGTGAATCGGTCGGCAGCGAGCGGCTTCGAACATCCATCTGCAAGCAAGTTGAAGCCCTTAGCGAAAACCAGCGGCGAGACTTCCTATCCATGCACAATATCCACCCATACAGGAATGCTGCTGAGCAGTATCTCGGGATTTTTCGAACAAACTCCCTACCTGTCGAAGCCGTTGGAGATCAAGGGGCAATCTTCCTAGAAGCATGTCGCATTAACCACGCTTGCGATAATAATGCACAGAAGAACTGGAATGAAAAGATCAAACGACACACAGTGCATGCTCTGAGAGACATCAACAAAGGCGAAGAGATCATGATAACCTACCTAGGCCCTCTCAAGAACCGTAAAGCCCGGCAGGAGGCTCTTCAGGAAAAGTTTGACTTTACATGTTTGTGCCATCTCTGCTCCTTACCGCCAGAGCAGAGCCAGGAGAGCGATAGGAGATTGGAGGAGATCCACCGCTTAGACTGTGTCATCGACCAACTCGGCACAGATGGGGTTTTGGTATCCCCACTCCGGACCCTCCGCTACTTTGATCAACAGGTACGTCTCTATAACGAGCAAGGACGAGAGGACGTTGGTTTTGCGCAGGCCTTTGTCGATGCGGCGCAGCTCGTTATCGCCAATAGCGACTTGGCAAGGGGACGCGTCTTCGCGGAGAGGGCGGCGTCTGTTTGGAAGATAACCCTTGGCGGTGACAGCACGCAAGCTATCAAGCGCAGAGCTCTAGCACAGGACCCCTCAAAGTACGAGCTATTCGGAGTCTCAACGAAGTGGAAGACGAAAGTAGATGAAACCCCGCAAGGACTCGAACCGAGCGACTTCGAAGACTGGCTTTGGAGGAGGGAGAAGCCAAAAGCCCTGGGACAGCTGGCGAATCTGCGGAGCCGTGCGACATTCCCCGGGTTCACTGATCTCCCAGACGAGAACGACGTCGACCCGGAGTTTTATGAGAGAAGCAATATAGGTACATACCGACCGCGACGCCATTGGTGCTTCTTTGGTGAGATTGTGGATTTCGCTTCGCTACTTCGTCTACAGATGGAGATCAAGGATGTTGACGGTACGACAATTCCGCTATACTTCTATACCGATAGCCGAGGCAGTGAATTAGTACCAGGACAGTTTCAAAAGGGGTACACAGTCGCCATTCTCTACGCAGAGCGCCACGCATTTATGTTCTGTGAGCCCGGTATCCGCCATGAGGATCCCCAGACGATCAAGGTACTTTAAAATTACTAATCTACAGCTTGGTTCATGTGCGCTAACCGAACGGGACGTCGTATAGATCTTTCCACTGTCACTGGATAAGCTGCTGGCGTTGAACGACCAGGTCCAACAGTTCTCAATAGAGATTAATGGTATGAGAATATGTCACGGGTGCGGAAAGAAGGCAGCCTCTCTGCAACGGTGCAGCAAGTGCTCGTCTTTCTGGTATTGCAATAGGGTAAGACTGCCATTGAAAATCTTCCTCGTATTATGTTAATTTTGATGCTAATACGGGTGTGATAAGGCCTGCCAAGTAGCTGGCTGGAACGAGAAAGGTCACAAGGCTGATTGCAAGCTCCTTAAGGATCCCGATTTGCGAGGATTGTTTGTTCTCAAATGGGACGAGTTTGATAACCATATTCTATTTCCTCTCCAAGCTGCGAAGGACTCCTAAAATAGTCTGCTTTCAGTCGCTTAGGAGAGAGCTTGAAGAGAATTCGGCGCAACTTCATTTACCAATATCTATAACTTTAGTCCAGACTATTTCCCTTTTGTGAAAATACTAGTTGTAATCTGTATTGAGGTTGCACCACGATTCCCTTTGCCTTGGCGAAGTTCGATAGCATTGACCTGGCGATTTCATTACCGGCGCGGGATAGAATTTACCCTCAAAAGGCATTAACGTTAAATCAAAGACTTCTTCAAAGGAAGACCCACAAGAGTTTCTTGGTCAGGAGGTATCCAAGGCTGGCCCGCTTTGTCCGTAGATACGAACCCACTGAACCGGCCATTTCGGTAAGCTAGGAAGTACACCTGGGTGTCGTAATCCAAGCAAAGCTTAGCCAGTTTCTCGCAAAGTGTCTTCGATAGTTTTTGATAATTATTGTTTGCAGCTCGTCTGGACCTTGACACGGAGGTGCGTGATGACCGTTGAGACGACATGATTGACAGGCTCAAGCTGCGATATCCCTGGGCGAATATCTGTGCATCGCTGCTACACTGAACTTATATCAGATTAAAAGGCATCCATTCTGCAGTTTGCAGTGAATGATTTCGTTTTTCAACCTCCTGGGTCCTGTTCTTCGTTTTCCGCTTTCCATCTTCCTGTTTCAGCGTTCTGGTTTGCACCTTCACTTTTCGTAGTCTGGTACGCATGGGCCGGGGTCCCGCGCGGGCTGCTTCTGTGCGGACAGCACTCCCCTGAGGGCAGATCCCACATGATGGGTTTGTTCCTACGGACCAAATTCCCGCGCGGGCTTTCTCCGTGCGGGCGGCGCTTCCCTGAGGGCAAGTCTCGCATGGCGGATTAGGGGATACGGTCTATAAGCCCTTGCGCCTAAAGCGCCCGCACGCTACGATCTGCCCGTGCGGGCAAATTCTCTGTGCGGTCGATTCTACCACACGTTGAATTTGACCGTAGCGCGAATGCCCGCACGCCAAAATCTCCCGTGTACGATAATACCGTGCGGCTCATATCGCCGCATCCCCTTCTGTACCCCGCAGCATGCGCCCGCGCTCGCTGAATGCCCATGCGGGAATTGCCCATGCACTCAAAAACGCCATGTACATTGGGGCTGCTTGGGACCTTGATGCTTAAATACGTTTCGATCCTTTTCCAATGTCACTTAGAATTGGCTTCATGATGATTGATTGATGTCTACTTATTTGTTTGGCTTTGCGAATGAGCAGGTCCCACTTCACTACAATACCCGACAGGTTACATGAACATTCGCGAGAGCGCTCTCATCCTAACGTTACTTTAACGCGATGGCACTCAAACAAGCAGTGCTCTCGTGAACCTGCGCCGCGACAAAAGGCCGCTACCGCGCTCGGCGGATAACAACCGACTTACTTAGGAACCAGTGGGAAAATTGCCGGCTGCAGCGATACCAGAATGCGGAAATCGAAGAAAGAAAATTGAGATTTGGTCTTCACGATTCCAAAGATTTCTTTCTCTATGTACACAAAAGGGTCTGATCAGCATTCATCTAGCCTTGATTAGGAAGAAAGGCCGCAACATCTGAGACCTGTCTCGGCGAAATTCTCAACACGGTAACGATCATCAGATTAGCCGATCACTGCGATGCAGGAACGGTTTCGAGGCCCAGGTCCTGATCAGGGCGCTTTTCTAAGCGCCTTGTCTTCAGGGCTTAAGATAGAAATCAGCACGCCATAGAAGCAACCAATGAATGAGCGTGCAGGATCAAGCCGACATTTAACCTACAACAGGCGCCTATCTCCCCTCCGATCGAGCACTCGCGACGACAAGCTGTGCATTCTGTCTGCTTCCAGCATCTCACCAAGGAGCATGCTCATTCCAAGTGAAATGGTCAAGCACGAGTCGTCTGGCTTTGCTGAATTGTGACTCGTGCGTTGTACATACGCTTTGACGGACTCGATCTCGAATGACCGGGCCTCAATATAAGTATCCCGCTGTGGAGGCCGACCATTGCATCAAATTTCAGTCGTGCCGCGTTCCTGCTGTTGATCAATGATAGTCTTGTAATTGCTGCAAGTCCTGTGACTGCAGGCTGTTGCACGTTTGGTCATACGCCGTAGCGCTCAGGACGGCATTTCCACAAGATCAACCAAGAGGCTTCCATGTTGCCAGCTACTATCTCTTGCACCGGCCCATAAGGTTGGTCTATGCACGTGAGCGGTATGAGTGAGTATCTAGAGAATAAGCACAGTGCAATCTTGCAGGCGTGGTTCCACAGTGAGGATTCTCTACATTATTTTTTGCCCTTAATCAACGACGCGGATCGGATCAAAAGGATGCATAGATCGGAAAGGGCGAAGCAGGTGGATCTGACCTGGAGACTATCGCTCGGGCTTGCAATTCAGAATTCAGAACCATCGTGCCACACTCTGCCGCAAAGCTGCATATCAGAGATGACCCCTCAGCCGCTCCGATGGATTTCTCCATCAATCGATTGTGACCCGCGGGGCGGCAATGCTTCGTCGCTTTGTCTGGGGCACGGTACCCTCTAAGGCAGCCTCGAGGCGACGGGATGTGGGCCGCCAACGATGACCAGGCGTTCCCGCAAACCAATCACACCTGACCTAGGCCATAGTTAAGCGCTGACCTTACACCTTTAGCTCGGATAGAATCCGGAGCACATGCGGAGATTGATTGAGAAGTACGCTGCACGCACGTCAACGCTTTCAAAAAAAGGGTGAACGCACCTCCGAGAGTTGCGTTGCAATGAACAGAAGGACATCTGTAAAATCATGCTTTACGAAATCAGCCGAAGCGTCATAGAGTAAGTGATCGTAAGGACGGTGTTTGATTGTTACTTCCGAATGACCAGCCTGGGCCCTCCTAAAACCCCGCCAATCGTTGAGGTGAGTTTGGCAAAGTGCTTTGCTGCAGCGCCGTACGCGTCAGACCTTCAATGGCGAGCCGATCTGCACAAGACGTGAGCTGAAGGTGGAAACTGAGAAGCAGGAAACGAATAATCAATATCAGCAACTAAGTCAGCCAGGCAATTGTGAAAGACGATGACGCTTATGCAGATACCATCTATGCAAGTCAAGGTGCTGAAGTCTAGACCCTAATGATCCTGATCCTATTTTTGGCGAAGGCCTCAGGTTCAGCCTTGAACCTCTGTCTGATTGGTCAGAGTAGATGGTGATCGTTAACCCTGCGTTATCACCACGCGCCCAAGCACACATTTAGTTTACCGTTATTCACACTGCCAACATTTCTCCAAGTCAGCGACGTTGGCCGACGCGCTGCTAAACTCTTATCTACACAGGGATATCTGCAGAAAGCGATCCGTAAGGCGATGGGACAATTCCATAAGTGATTACATCCCATATCTGGGCCTTTATTCGTAACCTTCGAGTGCAAACAATTGGACCGTCGAATCGCGCCGGGATACGCGCTCCTACGTCAGCGATGTGGGCTCCTGGGAGAGACCCAGACGCTGATAGGACAGGTTTCCTCAACGGAAAGGATTCCAATTCTCATAATTGATATTTCAGCTGCGAAAACCAAAAACTAGAAGTCGAAATCGTCAATTTTACAAGAGGACGGGGGGCTCCACAGCCAAGTATATAAACCTCGCGCTGCACCTCCTCAAATGCTCCATCGAATTTCCTCGATATCTTGCCGGCACTCTCTGGCTCCTCGAACACATAGCTGCTTGCAGAATTATTTCACGTGATGCTGATTAGGTACGACACGCCGTAAGTTAACATGCAGGGAACTGCTACCCCGTCATAAGGCAAATCGTAAATGGAAGCAAATCCCCCGCGGAATTGCGAAGGTGGAAACAGTCATCCCCCCTTTATGGTACTCAGGTGCGGGTGCGAATCCCCTGCGGTATCCAATAACCCGTTAGCCAACCTGCCTACGGGCTGCCATCCCGCGCGGCCTGATCATATCCTGGATCCACGATCCCTTCCCCAAGCAAGTCGACCACGGGCTCAGATCCCGCGCGGCAAATGCGAAGATCGGGACCGTAAGCCCTTCTTCGGACTACCCCCATCCGGGCGTTCATTCCGCATGGGATCCTAAAATAAGGTTCAGCAAGTCTGCCTATGGGCTATTATCCCCTACGGGTTGCTCTACCCCGATGATTTGACTTCTCATCCCCACAAGCTGACCGCGGGTGAAGCTACCGCGCGGTAAGCTTAAACCCGGAATCACAGCGCCAAGCTCGAGGAAGGCTAATGCCGGCGAAAATCCCCTGCGGACTGTTCGATTCAGGAAGCGTAGTGCCGTAAGCTGGTGTACTGCAGCCGGGCTTGTATCCCATGCGGTATGTCTCTAAGGTGGCCCAGGATATAAAGTCTGTAGCGTGGAATCGTTGGGGCTACGAGGAGTTATGTAACGCTAACTTTGGGCAATTGCACCTCGGAATCAACCCTGTCATTTCTACATTGAATACTCGTTTGATCCTCCCGATCCTGAGGGGCATCTTGACGACGCAGCACCGCGGCTGAGCCACCTGAGACGCTGAGCGCTCTCCTACTTACACTGCAGGAAGCTACCCGCAGCCTCACAAACTCACGCCGCGCTCTAAGATCGGCTCCGAAGATCGCAAAGGCAGCAGGCCCTCCAGGCGACAACACAGCGAAGGACTGCAAACCGATCCACGCCGGAGCCTTCCAAGCCTCGTGCACAGCGGACGCGATACAGTAACTTACATATAGCACCAAACGGTGTCGTGCATCGCACGTGAGATGGCCTGGACAGGGGATTGGAAACAGGAACCAGAAGCATGGGGGCAGAACCTAGCAGGAGCCCGAAAACGGGAACCTCGCAAGGTCTCGAAAACGGGAACCAGAAACCGCGTCACGGCAACGGAAAGCCGTAAACCAAGCACATGTCATGACGTCCTATTCTGCCTATAAGAAAGCGCAAGTCCCTTTTCCACAGCTCATCCTAGCATCTGTGAGGGCACTGTAATTGAAGATCCGACCATCTCAACGCAAGACCGCTCGAGTTTCCGACTAGCCGATCCTATTTCCAGTCCTATAATCATGTCGTCTCAACAGTGCTCGGGGTTGCTAGAGTGCGCAAAGGCGAGACGAGCTGCGAACAACAATTATCTAAAGCAGACCAACACCCTCTATGAAAAGCTCGCCAGGCTGTGCATCGAATATGACGCCCATATATACTTTCTAGCATATCGCAATGGCCGATTCAACGGATTCGCATCCACAGATGAGACAGGCCAGCCGTGGTCCCCACCAGGCCGGGAAGCTCTTGTAAGGCCATCTCCATCCGCAGAGTCAGAGCTGACGCTTATCAAGGGCAAACTATATCCGCCCCCGGTGATGAAATCTCCATCCCATTGCCCTCGAGCTCAACAGCGACGAGGAAAGGTAGCTTTCCGAAAAGCGATTTCACAGAAAGGTTCGGCTGGATGCGGCGCGACCTGGACCTCGACACAGAGTAGGGATTAAGTCTGGTCAATCGTGCAGAGAGGGGAGAGGGAACGCCAAATTCAGCTTATACAACCTAATAGCAAAGCGCGCCGCTACCATTCCTCCTATACCATTCAAGTAGAATGCGTTTTCTTTCTCTTTTTCCCTGTCGCTGCCTGCTTGCCCTCGTCTCCCTTCCTACCCCCAGCTTCCCTCTTCAGTATCCTTCCTGCTTCTTCGAAATGATATCCTAAGCTGACCAGCCAGTCACCCATATTCCATAGACGATTCTGAAGCCTTCCTATTCTTGCATCTTGGTCGGCGAGCTTGCGGTTAAGTTCCTCGACCAACTGTACACTCGTTTAGCAACCGACTTAAATATGACGTGGAAATTATCGCATACTGCTTCTGCCGTACCAGCTGCTTCTTGCAGACTTTGGACGCTATCGTCAGGTGCACTTTCGTCTTCTCTGCGTCGCTCTTCGACAAGTGGGTTGAAGTCATGCTGCGAGGGCTTAGTGTCGGTTTTCTGGGCGTCACCTCCGCCAGAGTATATTCCTTGTAGGTCACAAACTTCCTGCAAGGCAGAATCTAACGTGGATAGGTATGTACATTTGTAAAATTATTAAGTCTTTTCGCGTTTTCCTGAACTAGCATCAACCACCGAATCATTGAGCCTGTGAGAGCTCGAATGCATCTGCCACGTTCGACTGCAGGCGATCATGAGGGGGTAATAAGACTGAATAGTCTACGAGACCGTTCGGAATTCACAAGTGTATTAAGCCGATACAAGTGCAGGCGCCCCAGAAAGGTTTTCGAGGAACGAAGTCGCGTAGAATACGCTAGCGTACTTTCAGACTAGATCCAGCCAAGCATTTACGTCAACGGGGAACCGTTTTGGCCCTGGTGCCAAACATGGCTACCACCTCGAAATAGGAAAGGGACCAAAACCGGTCCAGGCTGCCACAGGTGTATGAACATCGACCCTGGTCAATTCTCGACTAGATCTCAACGGGTGTCTCAAAGGCACTACAGGTGAGTTCATTCGAGATATATGGGATCGTCGCTTTGATCCGATGAACACGATGATTGGACTGACTTAGCTGGCAGTGACAATCGAACTGACTTGCGTAACGTTACTGTAGTCGCAACGCATAGACGTTGTCGCCGGTGGATTGTTCCACATACCTGAAGTTCTGGAAGTCTCGGTTGTAAGATCCATCTGTGGTTCATGATGGTGGATGGGATCTGGTATTGGTGCTCCCTCTCTTTTCATGTTTGCCCGCGGTGGCAAGGTACGCTCAGCGTCAAGGTCAGATGGAGCACGCATGACTCCTTTAACAGGATGACACAGTGGAACCACTGCATTGGGAGTGCGATAGCTTTTGTTGAAGAGTTTCACTGCCCATGTCGGACATTTGTTGACAGCAAACAGGTACACCAGCAGTGTTTCATCAGCATTTCGGAGCTGTCTGTCCCCCTCTTCTGCCGTTCCACCATCCACCTCACATTTCATCGCGGACATCTGTCCGTCATCCAACACTTCCTGCGGCAGCGCATGTATCCCCGTCCCGAACATGTCAAGACGCTGAAAGACCCTCAACATCCGTGCTGTCTGAGCCTAGAATCCTGCTGTCGTCGATTTCATCCACGCACGATGCTGCATCGCCTCGTCGCAAATACGTTGGACGCTTTTCAACCTCACGCCTCGTTGTATGTCGGTCGGGTGTAATCTCTGGTTTCAATCTCTCCTGTACGTCCTGGCACGCGAGTAGCACAGGCGTCCAGATCTGAAGGGCAAGGCGGCCGGGTGAATGAGCTTGACCGTGCAAGAGAGTGTGAGAATTGACCCATGAATTCCAGGCTTCGCAAACATGGATGGCTAATTAACTTTTGGCAGAGGTTTCCAGTCTCACATACCTCTAACGTTATGCCCAGTGCCTCACTATTGAGAGTGCTATAGGCCGGTATTTCCAATAACGCAGCAAATCGTCTCAGTCTGAAATGCGATGCGCCATTTACACTCACCCCACTCAGCCGTATCTGATCAAACAGAAAAATGATTTCATTCTAGTACAAGACTAGTCCACTGTATACATTGCAACGAGCGTTTCGACCGCTACATAGCAAGCCAGTAAAAAGCAACCATGCAACGCCACAACTACCACCATGCTATAAATAAAAAACATCCCGCTAACCTGGCTATCAGGTGCAGTCAGATAGTCCGATAAGCCACAACAGATTGAAAGCCTTTGAAATCGTTAGTTGGGAGTCTAGGAGACGCATCGTTCTGCGTACCTGTTATTCAGAGAGTCTCGGTTGTAGACGAAGTGGTCCTCGTTATCCTCGACAAGCTCGATCCATAGTTCTTCCTCCACTTTGCTCGCTCCGCAGCTGGCAGATGGGCCGTGGTACGACTGTGACGGTGCGTTCAGCGTTACGATGCGGAGCATGCATGCCAGATCCAGCGGGAAGCTACATTCGAACTCCAGCACTTGGTGTTCCATGTCTTCTGCCAAAAAGGCGCCATGCCCGTTTCCCGGACGGCTGTAGACAGCGATCGGGTATACCAGCAGCGTTTCCTCCCGATTTTCAGGCTGTGTAAATGCCTCCTCCCCCACCCCACTGTCTCCCTCACTTTTCACTGGTGAGTTTCGCTGATGCTCCGACACGTCCTGGGGAAATGAACAGGTCTCCGTATTAAATACGGAGAGAATGCCTTCAGTCCCTTGCCCTGCAGGCTTGGGAGAGAGGTCCCACAACATCACAGCGCCTGAAATATAATCGTAGCCGCCATCGTCTTCACCTAACATATTACTGTCCTCAGTCTTCGTCGAAGAGAATGCTCCAGCATTGCTGCAGAGGTAGGGTGGCCGCGTTGTGACGCTACGTTTCTTCGTAAACTGTTTAGGCATGACCTGCAATTGTCCCTATGTTGTAAGCATTCGTTCATGAGCAGATGGCAGAAGGGAGGATGATGCCTCAACTGACGTACGTAATTATAGATGTTTACAATCTCCAAGGAGGCTTGTGCAGGTACAAAGGACGGCGGGCAACTGGATAGGCCTTGATCGTACAAGAGCGACTCGGATAAGATTCAAAGGAAATAAGGCTTCGAGGTGATGGGCAGCTGAATTTCCAGCAGAGGCTTGAGGTCTTATACTCCATCTCTAACCGCCCGGCTTGCAGCACTGCCTTCGACCAGTGTTTCCATGTCCTGCACTGTTGAATCAGCCAGGGATCGCCGAACCTACCAGACGCTCTGCATAACGACTGTGCCCGCAAAAGTGATACGGACCCATCGAGACTGCCTTGCTGTCGTCTAGTAAGTGGTAGCAGCGCCTCATCCTGTATCAGATCTCTGCTGAGAGCACAGGATAGCAGGCTACCATCGGCACCCTGTTTTTCCACGTCATATCCCGGTCAGCAAGGACCGGAGACGCGAGGTCTGCCACCGAGGCGTGTCCTGCACGATAAGCTAGGATTGTTCTGCATGGCTATCCTCTTTCCACTCTCCCAGTCGCCCAGGATCCTAGCCCAGAGGCGGAGCGTAACTTAGCAATCATACCCAGCACATCGAGCTTCCACAGTGTGCTTGTTCGGCTTGCACCTTGCTCGTATGCTATCGGCTCCACTAGGTAAGTGTCGTCCTCGGTGAGACACTTTGAGTACTTTCCCCCCTTGACCTCAGCCACAGCACTGCCATCGACCAGTGTTTCAATATCGTTCACTGCTGAACGAGCCAAAGAGTTTTCATCCTATCAGGCAGCTTGCATGATGGCCGAGTGCCCAGAAAGGGTTGCAGATTTATCGAGAATGCTTTACCAGCGTCTATTATAACGCCGCGACGCCAGGTTCCCGGGATGAAGGCCAGCAGGAAGTGTGGGCGTGACGAGCTGGGCAGAATCCCCACATGTCGCTGCCCTGACTTTTGCCATCTCCCGGTGAGCGAGAGCAGTGTGAACGAAGCCTCTCACCGAGCCATCCCGTAGCCGATGAGTTCTAGAGCTGAGCAAGCCGATTAACCATAGCAGATGTGGCACCGGTGTTCATCGGGCTGGTCAATCCAGTCTTCCTTCCAGCCTCATTACGCAAGGTGAGCCGAAACAGCGATACCATCCGCCCCCCTCCGTTGCCCCTGCACACAATCAGCAGCCTGACTTACCCAAAGCCGATAGAACCGCCGACGGGCAGAGATGGGTCCTTCGTATAGAGCTTTCATCGCCTCTAACTAGTGATTCCTACCAGACACTCCGCGTGATCATCGAGTCCGCAATAGGGGTGCAGACCCGTCGACACCGCCTCGCCGTCGTCTGCTATGTGGCAGAAGCGCCTAATCCTGGGATAGACTTTCGCTGAGAGCGAAGCCGTACAGGTGGCTCAACAACGTGACAAGACCGACACTGCTCGCTGACCACCCTGCCCTTCTACTCTCGGTGTCATACACCTCAATTCAAGAGCCACAAGGTTTCAGACGCACATCCAGATAAAGAATCTCATGAGCGTTCTATACCACGATCGGAAGGACGTCGTTGACCCTTCTGCAGCCTCATCAATAACATTTGCAACACTGGGCCTAGGGATGCCGGCTGAGTCGCACTGCGGCTGGGGCTTTCTGTACGCCTTCTGACTTTTAGTAGATGCATATTTTAGTAGATGCATACACCGTAGTGTCACTGATCTGACTTTATATGCCATCCCAATATTCCTGTCCTCGCACTTTCTCTCTATACACCCCTTCCAACGAAGCAGGGTGACGAAGTGGATGTGGATGAAGCGGACGAGTAGAGTGATAGGTACGTCCTTTATCGTCTACTGTAGCCAAGTACACTCATACGCTATCTTCTATTCATGCGTACCCCCTGCACCTTCCGTACTTCGTTAGGTCTTCATCGGCCGCATCCTCTACTAATTCCGTCTTGCCGTTGCAGGGAACGGGTATGCAAGACAAACACCCTCATCCTCCACAGCATCGCTAGCGCCAGCTACGCCTTCACAGTTAGAAAGGGGGGAGTTATGCGGAGTGCCGGACTATGAAGCAACCAGCCACGGCTTAGAGGCGTCCTAGATCCTTGCCAGCATGGGGGCCTTTGTGGGCTATATGGGCGCTTGGGATGCCTTTGGTCGTGGTCTGTTGGTGCCGTCAGGGTCAAGATCTGATGCCCTGTCCACACACGGGGGCGTATCAGCGGAAGAGCGACCCAATGCTCATGCCTAGTTGAAGGGCGACGTGTTCAGAACCCCGATGCACCGAGTGGTTAGCACGTGCATGCCCTTGCGATCGGCCGTGCCAGTCACAGTGAGGCTTTGAGACATCCGTGAAGTCTCGTTGTTTGACGCAGCTCCGTGCAAGGCACTAATCCGACGAGGTGAGATCGGGATCCGACAGTTAAGAAGCTGTGTTCGCGCCAGATGCTCCACAGCATTTCTCCTCCATTATGGTCCTTGTACTTCTTATCGGCCTCCTTATTTGCTTCGTTTGCGGATTTCTGCTGAGCGTAGTGTTCTTTCTCAAGGATTTCTCCTGGCTTAGGAAGAATAGGCACTCGCGCTTCTGGGAAAGAGCGGTGGCTCTCCTTTTCAGCACCTGTCAAGGCGGCTTTTCGATCGCCGGTATGGTCGCTGTCGCGATCGCATTCACCACAGACACCGAACCGTATCGGCTTGACCCAGTCACCCTTTGTACCCTTCAGCTGTTTGCTGGCGCGAATGTGAGCGTAATTTCTTCTAGAATTAGTTCACGGACTCATCCTCACGGTAGCTTACCTGGACACTTCGAGGTATCAAAGATTGCCGCAAGGCTATTTGGCTAGTTTACGGCAGTATCGCGTGGACGGCACCTGATATTGCCTTCTTTACGCGGTACGAGACCTTCCCCCTCTTCTTGTGCATTCTTCTGATGACGGGCAGGGACAACTTCGCTTACGAGCATGCACTACTCACTCGCGTTGCTATAGCGTCCACTGTGTCGTGGGGGCATTGGCACGAGGCTCTACAAATCCACAAGGACTCAGGAAACCCCATCCCCAAACGAGTGCATGCCCTACTACAGTTCGTCATCGCCAACGCAGTGGCAGCGTCCTTTCAGATCATCGGAGCTGTCGTTCTCTACGGTCTATCGCTTGTCAACGTGCGAATAAGCGAGCTCCGTCAGGGCATCGTTCTTGTACGTCTTTTCCTCCTGACAGTACTTACTCTTACGTGGACAGGCGTGTATACTCGCACAAGCAGGAACGTTGATCGCTCTTTGCATGGTCAGCCTCGAGCGTCACATGAGTGAGCCTAGTAGACGCTGGGCTCGCACCCGGAATCGTGAATGGGGGGGAGCTGTACGGCTGACCAGCCTGACCGACCTACAAGTCACAGCGAGCTCACAAGGGAGGACGATTAGGCAGAGTTCAGCATGCTGACTATGCCTCAACCCAACGTAGTAGCGTGAGCTTTCAATGGAAAGGACTGGTATCGACCGTTGAATCTAATTTTCTCTACGTCACGTCCACGCCCCACCATCTGCTGGAAGCTTAAGTGCAGTCTCGCATCTCGAAAGACCAGGCTAGTCGTCGATTGTGTGGTGAGACTCGCCACCATTGTAGCTCAAACACCAACCGTTCGCTGCGAACTCCCGTGCGAGCATAGCCTTCATACCACGGGGAGATGCACCTTTTGCGCCGTGTCATGCGGACGGTTGGGAGCTATACTCAGCCCCCAGGATGGTTTCGGCGCCTGACCTCCTTTTGCAATGGCATCTCCCCCGTCTAGTGGAAAGATGAGTCCGAGGCATCGAGCTTACAGGGGACCGCGTCTCCAAGTCTCCTGGGAAGCTGGCCAGCTCATCAGTGTTTCGATCTTTGCCTATCCGGGTATTCGTCCTGGCTCTGCCTGGCGGTAATGGAATCGCTCATGGGCTGCAAAACACCCTTGACCTTGTGCTCTGGCTGTGTCTGTCCAAACCGCTAGCGAAACGATCAAGCCACACGTGACCGTAACCACCCCTGGTGCTTGCGAGAGCGCGTCCCAGGCACTGTTCGATTACTCGCCGTCAACACCCCGATAGCTTCGACGACGTCTCCCCCACAACAAGTCCCCTCGCCGTTGCCAAATCAGACACCAGGGAGTGCTATATTCAGAATTTGGGCAGAGTCAGGAAACAGGAACCAGAAAATCGACGCCAACCGGGGCTGAAAACGGGAAACGGAAACTTTGATTCAATTCTATGAAAACTGTTCTACGACTTCCGAGCGCTTCGACCCTTAGGTACATAGTCGTCATCGTTCTCGTCGCCGTCGCCCATGGTGATTGCACCACTCTCTCTTTCTGCCTCCAGCTCTTGCAAGCGCACCAAAGCCTTTCCAAACCGCCGCAAGACTGGCAGTAATCCTTGCTGAATGTCCTCCCACCGCCTGCAAAAGTTTGTGTGCTTTTCCACGACGCAGATTCTCGTCGTCCTGACTGGACAATCTTATCATACTGTCGGAAAATCCGGAGAGTAGCTCATATCCGTGAAACACCTCGCATTCATACTCAGCCCATAGCTTTTGCGTGGTTACCCACTCCATGCGAAACATATCTTCTATATTTTCCTTATGCGCTGCCGATGTCCAATCAACCATATCATCTAAGTGTTGTGACAGTTGAGAACGTCTAGCGTTTCTTTTGCTTTGCGCATCGGGGTGCACGCCCTCATCCGTGGCCTCTTCGGAGCCCTCGGCGTCCGTACCCTCAGAGCCATTGTCGGTTGTAGTAGGCTGTTGTTGGTCTGCAGTATCCATGTCCTCCTCAGAGCCCTCAGCATCCATATCCTCGAAGCCGGCGTCATTTGAAATAGGATGTTGTTCGTTTGCATTATCCACGTCCTCTTCCGAGCCCTCAGCATCCATATCCTCGAAGTCGTCGTCGTTTGAAACAGGCTGTTCTTGGCCTGCAGTATCCATGTCCTCTTTAGAGCCACCGTATATAATAGGCTGTTCTCCAGCATCAGCATCGGTGCCCTCTACAGGACCCTCAGTATCCATGTTCTCGGAGCCATCGTCATTTGTGATAGGCTGTTGCCCATCCTCGGCGTCTATGTCCTCCTCGGGGTGATTCTTGCTAGGAATAGCTTTGCCGGCCTCGTCTTCGTCCTCAGTATCTGTATCCTCTCCGGAGTCATCATCTAGCATGATTGGACAGCCTTCTGTTGCTCCAGTCTCCATTTGCGGTGTCTCTACTTCGGTCATCTCAGTATCTTCGGATGTGGCACGGGCAAGCTGAATTGATTGTCTGTCCTTATTCAGGCCGGCCTTCACCTGGGTTTCCACGTATGAGACGGGTTCGACGTGTGAGACGGGCTCGGCGGGTTCGACGGGCAAGATCGGGGGTTCATCGAGACTAGGATCCCGCTTCTGCCTTGGACGGTTTCGTGCCTTGGAGGAGCTCTTCAGGTACAGGCTGTTTTCTGGCCGGCAGAAAGAATGCGTTTTCCTAGCTTTGAGCGGTTGGGCACCCGGAAACTCGATATGGACATTGCGATGCATCTGAAGTCCTCTCTCGGCCCTTCTCCAAAGTTCTTTAGCGGCCCTTCTCTGAACCTTTCTAGCGGCCCTTATCTGAAGCTTAAGGGACTTCGTATCGCTCTGGTATACGGAATTCCACGTTGGATTCATGTCGTCTAAGGAATCGTTCGTTTCGCACCGGAGTGTGGGTTCGTGGTCACAGGATCAAAGGCAGATGATATGTTGGTGGTAAAAGAGGAGGCACAGAAGCTCATGACACAACCCGGGAGCACCGTGATTCTTATATTCGTTTTCTGCCGCTACGCCTCACCAGGGGTAGGTCTGGGAAAGCCTCATATCTGTGTCGGAGCTAGGATGTTAACCTAGTGACGGTGGCGATGCTATAGGCTTTGAGCTTAATATAACGGTTGCATGAACAAGGTGCAAGACCTGGATATTGGCGACTGGCCCAGGCTCGCTCGTAAGGCGTTCTTGAGCACTTAACCTGCGTTGCCGCCATGGTTTGCAGCAGACACCCTGGTGTATCTTGAATTATGGCCTTGCATTGGTGGAAAAGTACTCTGGTGGTCCGACCAAGTACCCATTTCGGAACTCCCGGAGTGATAGTCCTGCAGGCAGAATCGCAGGTCTTCATGCAATCGGAAGGATTGGTCCAGAATGCCCGTCTTTTTGAGAACTTCGCCTTCCGAGGGCGCCCTGCGGTACCTCCCTAATCGTCCACGATGACGTGTTCGACCTTCAGAAGGCGCCCACAGTGCCTCCCTCAACCTCCGCATGACGGCGTCTCCGCCAATCGACCCAGCCTGTCTTATCACGCATGGTGAATGCGCACCCGGCGATCCATGCCTATGCCTGTACCATGAGTCGTTCGATCGATCATCGTCGGCTACGACGGCTCACACCAGAACAATCTGCATGGGAGTATCGTCTTTCTTACGCCTGCTCTTGCCTTCCGTACGTGGTATGAGTTCTTCCTTTACCTTTTCTCAACCCACTAATTCTATGCAGGAACAACTTCGTTTACGACTACGCACTACTCTCATGATTTACTATAGCATCCTTGGTGTCAATTGGGCTTTGGTGCGACGCTCGAAAAACCCGCTTGCTCTCTAATCAGCGCGACCTTGGATACCTACGCTCGCTGGTGCTCTTCATCGGTGCCAATGCTGTTGCAGCGTTCTTCCAGATGTGTGGAGCAATCTTGTTTTACATTCTATCGCTTGCCGGCCGGAATATAAGCAATCTCTGTCAAAGTATTCTTCTTGTGCGTCTTCACCTCCTGAGATTACATAATCTAACACGAACAGGTTTGTATGCTCACGCAGGTGGTAAATATGTTCGCTGTGTGCATGAGTACTATCAAGAATCACGTTATTAGACGCTTAGCTCGTTCTAGGAACAGCGATATAGAAGGGGCAGTACGACTGAACAGCCTATGAGCGTCTTGCAGCATTCACGATGCGGAACAGGCCGATGGCTCGTATAGTTGTAGCTTGAGCCTCGAATGGAGAAAAACCGGATCAGCCGTTGAGCCTGTTGCACCACCTACGTTCCGCCCACAGGTGGCATCGCAAAACACCAAGCCACCGCGCGTCTGGGTGTATGATTCCACGCTGGGAGTCCCCATTCCGTCAGTCCCATGTCATGCGGGCAGTTGGGAGCCAAACCCAGCCCAGATTGGCTTCGACCATCGCCCTCCTTCCGTGGCCAGCTTCGCCTTCGATTGCAAGCATTGGGTCAGAAGCATCGAGCTTGCAGGGAACTGCGTCTCCCCCGTCTTCGGTGTTTCAATCGTGCAAGGCAGACTGGAACTCTCTCCGGGGGGTGCGTCACGCCTGTGCCTCCCGCCCCCTTCTGGCGGCAAAATAGTGTCTGATGGCCAGTAAACGCCCCTGTCCTCTCTAGCTATATCTCCCTCGCAGCAATGGAGTTACCGATGGACGACATGGGCCCTGGCTTGCATGGTGTGACTATTGCCGCTGCGGCGCACCGCCACCTATGCAGAACCGTTAGGAGTCTTGGATGCATGGCAAGACGTTGCTGGCGGTTTCCCGTGCCGTAAAATTTATGTGTGGTAGACTGGTTGTTGCAGACATGCTCACTGTAGCCAGCAGAGGCACAATGAAAGGCGAATCCTGCTTCCACGGTGCATTTTCGTGGGGAGTTGGTCACCGCAACCAGCCCGCCCTGACGGCACTAGCAGACGCATGACTGAAGGCGTGCGTATCCCTAGCGCCTACACTGCCAACAGACTCACATCCGTTGCAGTCCAGGGTCCGGAATGTTTCCAATCCGTAGCTGGTTGCTTCACAATTCGGCACTCTGCATGAATCCCCTTGCTAGCTGATGGCGTGGCTGGCGCTAGCAATGCTGTGGAGGATGGGTGTTGGTCTTACATGCCCGTTCCTTGCAACGGCATGGCGAAGTGGGTGGAGACGGTGCCGTGGCGTGTTCATTCAGCTGCCTGCATGCTCGTCGCACTTCCTCCCTCAACCAACTTGGGGTGGACTGGCAGGCGCAGGGGGCACGCATGAACGGAAGACAGGCAGCGGATACTACGTCCGTGGTGGTGCGTCTGAGTGTGCCTTGCTTTCTTAGCCGCCGTAGCAGGAGGAGGATAAAGGGCGTACCTGCCACTTCGCTTCGTCCCCTTCGTCTCTTCGTCCCCTCCGTCTCTTCTTCCCCTTCGTCTCTTCTTCCCCTTCGTCTCTTCTTCCCCTTCGTCTCTTCTTCCCCTTTGTTACCAGCTTCAGTACATTCCTATCCAGCAATGTCACAAAGCCCAACCGATTCCCTTGCCACCATCGAGGACAACACCCTTTATGAGGCAGTATATAGGGAGGGAGTATCCAGGGAGGAAGTATATAGGGAAGTATATAGGGAAGAGATGCAAAGTCAGGTCAGTGACACTACTGTGCGTTCTTCCACCAGGCGCTTACCTGTCATCATGGTAGCCAGGCGTAGAGTTGGCAGATCCGCACAGCGGTGTGCTACCTCATCCAGGGCCCGTATCCCAAGGCGGCGGGCACTTGGGGCGCGAGCGAGTTCACTTCGAAGATTCAGACTCGGACGACTTGCGTCCTAGCGTCAGGAGAAAGGTTTCTAGAACAGTAAGCATATTCTACAAATACTTAACAATATAAGCAGGTGCTCATGCATATGTAGGAGGAAAGCTCGGCCCTACTAACAGCTACAAAAAAGATGCAGGATCTGGAAGCGAGGGTCGAAGCGCTAGAAGAAGGGAAGGTGAAGTGCGTGAAAGTCGTTCAAGAGTGGGCTAAGATGAACGAGAAATTCATGCAAGACCTCACAGCGCTCATAGCAAGCTAGCGATACTGGCAAATGACTTGGAGAAATGCTATGCATAGTATGTACAGGTGAATGGGCGGGAGAGAGCAAGCGTGTGGACTTGTAGTGACGTTGAGATGGAACTTAGCACCTGGCCGCCTTTAGTCATAGGCCGATCTTGCTCTGATGTAATCCATCCTCCTCGCGTGCCTTGGGCTACGCCGATTCGGTCGAACCACGTGAGGTTGTCTTTCGGAACGACCCTCTTCCATGTCGAGCCCGCCGGCAATGAGCTGGCGACTTCAGTACTGGCGGAGGATACAGTTTTTCCTCACCTGGTGTTAGCGATGGACAGAAGCGAAAAGGAAGTGCTTACGAGAGTATCTCGATCTGGTGGTGACCATGGCTGACCTTTCTCTTCTGTAGATACGAAGCCGTTGAACTGTTCTTTTTAATAGATTTAGTTAATAGGCTGAAGCCGTTATGCTTGTTTTCAATCACCGCCTTGAGTCACTTTCTACTGTAACGGGACAACAAAATGGCATGGATGTGACACTAACCCCTCTCTCTTAAGGCTTCGTATTCTCAATGTGCTCATTCCGGAATCGGACGGGTGAAGAGAAAGCATGGAGCTGCGACGCAACAAATATTTCGGCGAGTCCTGCCTCGATTCGGAAACGACTCATCCGCAGCTAGGTAAGCAGCCTTGGCGAATAGCCGAGGTGACTCTTGGCCCACCACTCCGCACCAATTCATCCTGACCCCCAAAGTCAAGTCTTTCGTTGCTCGTCACTTTATGCAATGTACCGCTGGACAGACTGCAAAACTGCGAGATGAAACTCTTACTAGTTGATTAACTGCGCGCAGGCTTCCTAGAGACATCGTCGCATTCGCTGTACCTCCGGTCTTCCCTAAGCGCCCAAGCTCAACTACGCAGCGTCATCTGAACAGGCACCACGGCAAGTTGCTGTCAATCAGGACCCTACCCGCATACACTGGAGCCCGCGTCGCTCACGATGTTCCCCCTGCATTGAGACACTGCGTTTAGAGGCGATCTCGGGCTTGTAGGCATCGCGAAGCAGACAATCGCCAAAGATCGCTATCAATAGCAACAAGCTCATACGCGGGGCATTGGTGACAAGGCGTCCGTCGTCAGAGACACAGATTGCTAATGGTCATGTTGAATATCGCGGTGCTGACCAAGATCTGTTGAATGCTGAGGTGCTGACATCACGCGATGTGTGTCAGCTTGCAGTGAAGCTATATAGACTAGCACCCTCAGCGTCCCTTAGATGATAACGAATGAATGAACAATCACTTATCTCAACACATATCTCCAGCGACTAGCGACTGCAGCGACTGGAGATCACACCATCTCCAGCGACCAGCAACTCCAGCGACAAGCAACGATCGCTAAGCATAGCCATCGCTGGCGATGCCAGTTACTATGACCTGTTGAGATAAGTGATTGTTCATTCATTCGTTATCATCTAAGGGACGCTGAGGGTGCTAGTCTATATAGCTTCACTGCAAGCTGACACACATCGCGTGATGTCAGCACCTCAGCATTCAACAGATCTTGGTCAGCACCGCGATATTCAACATGGTCTTCGGCGACTGTTGGCGCCAGCGCTGGCCATCTTCAGCGATCGATGAGCCGATGGTACCCAGTGACGGCAAAAGTAGAATGTTCGCGAGCTCACTAAAGAGGTACGCTGACCCGTTTGCCGAGAGCCAATAACAAGCTAAGTGGGCTGAAGAGTGAGTACCGCTCGTCGGACTGATGACACTTAGACTGGCTTCGACCTCACGCTCGCCTTTGAGGACGGTGTGACTGCTCAGTGTCCTGGGACTGCTCAGTGTCCTGCAACTGGTGCGTGTCCTGCGACTGCTCAGTGTCCTGCGACTGCTCAGTGTCCTTGTTGAATATTGTTGAATATCGCGGTGCTGACCAAGATCTGTTGAACGCTGAGGTGCTGACACCACACGAGTGGCGTCAACTCGCAGTGAAGCTATATAGACTAGCACCCTCAGTGTTGTTCAACTGATAACAAAAACGGACAACTTGAATAAACATCACTTATCTTAACAAATATCGCGGTGCTGAGAGTGGCGTCAACTCGCAGTGAAGCTATGTAGACTAGCACCCTCAGTGTTGTTCAACTGATAACAAAAACGAACAACTTGAATCAACATCACTTATCTTAACAGATATCGACGGAATGAGGCCCAAAAATGGTCTCTCAGAGTTGTTGTTTGCTCAAATGTAGCCACAAAGAATGCCTCCGCATAGAGGCCCAGATTGGGGCGCTATCTCTTGTACCCGCTGTGCCTATTCTTAGCGTGGCTATGCCCGCCTTAATACGCCATGAGAAACACAATAGGCACGAGAAATACACTGCCAATGAACTGATTAAGTTACGAAAAGCTCAACAGTCTATCACTACCGCTGACATACTAGGATATACGAACGCTTGTAAACTGCAAATTACGTGTCAGTTGGTGGGGACGAACCTGTCTCGGTCAAATCCCATCCAATCGGGAATGCGCTGTGGATCCTAGGGCCAAATGTTAGACAGGCTAGCACACTTCCAGCGATTCGACCTTTCCGCTTGATCGACCACGACGCCGATGACTGCCAAGCATGTGTAGCACTAGCTTCCATACATTGAAGAAAAGCTCCCAAACTGTGACACGGACGAAAGGCCGCGCAAATGAATGTTTTGATTGAAACTAGAAGGCTAAAATAATGACTACTTGCGATAGATTCAAACATGCCACAAGAAACGAGACTGGCTGAAGGAATGTGCTGGGTGGGGCCTTACTGCGACGATGGGACCCCGTCCAAGCAGTATCAATGGTCGTCAATTTCATCCTCGTCATTCAGCACCCACGAATTCGTCCTCGATAATTTCTTCCTTTCTTCTCGACTCTTCTCCACCCACGCACCAACATCGGCAACAGCACGGCGGGGTAAGTGCTTGTTTGCCAGCAGAAAGGACATAATCTTCGCTGGACTGAACTCAAATTCCGGTATCTTTGCCGCTAATTTTTTTGCCAACTGACGCAACTCACGATTATGTGTGATGTTGACTTTACTGTCCTCATCGGCGCTGTCCTCATCGGCGCTGTCCTCGGATCCATCGCGTTGAATAAGATTGGACGGCTCAGAACCATAAATGAAGAAGAACAACTGGATAATCATGTCTCTGTCAGCCAACTGAAACTCAACTCTCATGTCTGCACGGCCAGGGCGAATGAGCGCAGGGTCGAGGTGCTCGATGTGATTAGTGGTCATGATTAATACTCGTCCCTCCGATGAACTTATGCCGTCGAGGACGTTGAGTAGGGTCGATAGGGACACTTTGCCGGCAGACTTTTGAGGACGTCCATCCGAGCTGGCGTCCGTGATGACGCCCTGGGACCGATCTAAGCCAACCGCATCGACATCTTCAAGGAGGACAACGCATTGTTGCGGAAGTTCGGCGAAGAGCGTTTTTAGGCTCCGGTCGCTGAGGCTAGGAATACTAAGCACGTAAAGATCCAAATCGAACCGTCCTGCAATGGAGAGACTGAAGCTCGATTTTCCAGTTCCTGGTAGTCCATAGAAGAGGTACCCTCGTTGGTATGGTAGACTCCGCGCGTAGTACCATGACCTCGTCTGAGGATCAAGAAATTCAGCAACGTCATCAATTAGCATCTTTTTCAGATGCTCTTTGATGACCACAGTCGCTGCGTCTCTCTTGCTTTTCGATCTGGACGATTTCCACCTGTCATTTTCGTGCTCAAAGACGCAGGTCTTGTTCTCAACAAGCCCCATGTAGTGGCTGCGGCATTCACCTAGTAGCTCCCTCAAAACACCTGAATTTCGTCCAAAGTAGGATAGGGTGACTTCCTCTCTCGTGCAACCGAATTGTTCTTGGCTTCGATGACGTGCAAATATGAACAGATTCCGTTTATGCCAGAAGTAAGAGCGACCGTTACATGGAGAGAAGTGGAGTGGCTTCTTGTCGATAAGCCCGTCTCCAGAAGTGGTTGGTTTGAGATTGACTGTGACAAGGGAAGTGCGCGCCGACTGCGCAAATGGTTGAGCACATACCCAGGAAATAAGCATGTCGTAAGCTTCGTCGCGATGAGGCACGTCGATCGTCGTAGCTATGTGTCTGTTAGGAATCGATCTCATAGTGACCTGAAGGTGCGGTCCACTGACTGAAGTAGGTTTCCAGCAATGATGCCACGTATTGGGAAACATATTTTCCGAACACAAGAAGCAAACCACAGAAACATAATAGGCCACCGTAGCCGTTTGGGATTACAGTGAGAAGCGCCCAAAGAGAGGAAGTCACAGGCGCGAGGCCGGGGAAGAACAAGTTCAGAAAAGGAGTCTGCTCGGATAAGAGCGACTGAATGTGAGAAGCGTTGAATTCGCCGGACGAAGCCATAGTGGAGAAGGCTTGAACCGAGCGAGACGAGATGAGGGGAGATGACGACAAAGTTGTAATTGTGAATCAAGGGAACAGTTCCACAGGAAAGCTGAGGAGCTGACTAGCTGCGATTGATAGACTTCGCTTTCGAGAGGAACCCGATCGTTCTTATACCTATACTTGAGGGCGCGGGCCGAGGAACAGAAGATGCGCAGTCGGATGAACCCTACAGAGGACCCCCACATTGCGATATGTTGTGTTGGCCAAGGTCCTGTCTGCACAATGCATCCATGTCGCAATGGTAGCGTGGATCCCATTGCTGTGCCGCGTGAAGCCAGATTGAATCAGGCCATAGAATTCGCTTTTGATGCTCCATTCGGCTTTGTTGTATTGGTATCGTTCCGAAAGAGCCACGAGGACGCGTAAAGGGCCAATACTTCGCAGAACAGTGCGAGGCTGTGAGGAATTGAATGTTGATGTGTATTCTACACGTATCTGTAAGGACTCCTCGCCATGTCTGCTCTCTCGATTCGCACTCTGGAATTGTCGCGGCTGTAGAAGCAACACCAGCCATCATTGCGAAGCTGCATGAGGATGTGAAAGTGCTTGCATGACCTGGTGCGAGTCACAAACTGTGGCCGACAGGGACCACATTCTGTGGTCAACAGGGGTCAACCCCTAAAGGTACCCGTCACTCGTGCGATGAAGCGGCCCATCCCCCACTTTCTCCAGACGGAATGCGACTGGAAGCATGATTCCCCGCGTTTATGAATCAGCCCAAAGCAAGCCTTTGTAACTAGCATTGTATCTACCTTTGTCCTCACCACCCAATTCGCAAGAGTAGGAACAATGGTTGAGGACGGAAGGGAGCTAATTCGTTCACGTGACTGATCACGCTAATCGCGGGGCTTCCAAGCTTTGAATGCCAAGAACAACTTCCATGAGCACGGCAGCTACAGCATCGACAGCGCGTTCTAAACAAACACCGATCTGCCTTGTTCATGGCATTAACAGAATTTTCGTTGGAGGAAGCTCTAGAGTCTGTGCTCGAAGAGGGGTTCTTTGACTTCAATACCCCGGAAGTCGGAGAGCTCGTCTCGGAGATGGAGCGCGAACGCTTTCAATTCTTGTCTCCATATGGCCTGGACTATTGCAAAGAACACGTCCTCGAAAATACGGTAATGGCAATAAGATACTATTGAGCTAACTACTGACACTTTTCAGCGCATTCGACCCATTATCGAAAAGCTCCTCAACGAATGCAAATTTGCACATTGGATTAGATACAACGCACGCCCTGGTCATTTCGAATGCTTTAGGAAAGGAGGTGAAAAGGCCGGTCTGCGTCAGCTCATCGTTCAGCAATGGGCCAAAGGATCACGAGTGGAGTATTACGGCGGCTCGCACAAACATGATCTGCCTGTAGAGGAAGGCGTGCGAGGCTTGTTTGAAACAACCCAGGCTGCACTCAACGCAGCAGGCTGTCAACCCACCGAAAAAGAATTCCCAGCTGGAGGCTTGTAAGTTCCCTCTTGATTTACAACTACATGGTTTGACACGGTATTAGAGTAATTCACGATGGTCGAACGTTTACGCAAATCAAGACGGGGTATGGAATCACCTTTCAATTTGCCACAGACGATGTCATACAGAAATGGCCCAAGATCACCGTACCAAACTCTACGGACTTGGTGCGAAAGGTGGTCAATATGGAGAGTGCGAAAATCAAGGTGAATTTCGCAATCGGTAATGCCGGAGGCGCCAAAAAATAGCTATCTAGAAATGAGGTTCATAATTATCGAATTCAGGACAATTTACTATGCCGAGAATAGGAGCATAATAGCAATCTTCGCTCGGCACTCGATCATTGTACACCAGCCCGTCGAAGCTACCTATGGTCGAAACTTGTGGTCCTTCGTTATTGAACACCGGCATGAACGACGTGACCGGCTGCATAGCAGGAAAAGGTAGATTTCCCCCTTCAATATTGTCAGTAGAGCCAAGAAGCACTTGAAGTACATCAATACCATTACGTTGTTGAAGGTTGCCCATGATCATCGAATTGGACTTGTTTCTTTTATGAGGACCCAATATGTCTGCATCCGAACCTCCCTCTTCCCTCGCCCTCTTTTTACAGACACCCTCTGCTAGTGACTTTACGTGTTCCACATGTTCTAGCTCTTCATCGACACAAGTCTTGAGCTCAAGAGCCGTCGCATCCAAGAATACTCTTATCCTCCCGGTCAACTCTTTGTGGTTCGTTTCAGTATGTCTGATGAACTCGCCTGCGGCACTAAATCTCTTTTTACATCCGGGGCATATCTCGTCACAGTAAACGTCTGTTCAAGGTGTTACTCCCTTAAAGCCCGCACAATATGTACCGAAAACTCACGTGTCTGGTAGTGCCGTCGAAGCTTGCTCCGCCCATTAAACGGTTTTGTACATCCAGTCTCAGGACATATCACGGAGAGAGCGTTATGATTGCAAACAATATCTTCGTCGCTAGCTCTCGAATGGTTTTTACACTTTTCAAGCTGAGCATGGTGGTACTTGGCTTGGGACTAGAGGGGGTTACTTGTGTATTAGCAAGCTGTGGACACACTTACTTGGATCTCCTCAAGGTGAATCTCTAACGCTTCGCGGGTAATAAAGTATGCATCGCAGGTACATTCGTAGGGTTTGCTCGACATATTACCAATTGTGAAGGCAAAACGGCTTAGGCAGAGGACGAAGTCGAGGTTTCTCTCGGTAATTCCTGACCCCGCAACCGTGTGAGCTCGAGCCACCAAAACTTAGTCATCCGACCATCCGAGCTCGGGTTTTTTTTAATCAATGCACGAGGTTAAGCTATATAATCACCGGCGTTGCTATCTACCCCCACCTCGGACATCTCAACTTAGAGCATCATTGCTGAAAAGCTGTGAGACGCGCCGAACCAAATTCTCTCCCTTATTTTTCTCAAGAGCGAAACTATGCCTTCCTGCGAAACATGCGGCGGAAACGGCATCCGGGGGACCACCTGTCCTACTTGCGGTCAGCCAGGACCCGAAGAAAGCAACATCGACTAGGTGAGGCTGAGTTGGAGCCTTCTATGTGAAGGCCCCGCTAACCGTTTTTATGTAAAGCAAGCAACTGAATCTGTGGTCGGCTCGGCCGGTTTGAACTTACGGTCCGTCAAATGTTACGTATAGCTGCGCACTGTCAATGAATATTGTTATTCTACCCATAGCCTGGTGACCTCGTTGCAGTGTATCTGAGATGCCCCGTTTATCGTGTTGTACGTGCCATTCTGACCAGCTGATAGAAGCCGTCAGTAAGCGAGTAACCACGTGTGCGTTCCGGCCGCGGATCATGGTGCCCTGTCGCCCACAGGTTGTGGTCCCTGTCGCCCACAGGTTGTGGTCCCTGTCGCCCACAGGTTGTAGTCCCTGTCGGCAGCAGATTGCTGGTCCCTGTCGACCGTGCCATGACCGCGCCATGTGTCACTTTGTGATTGGCTTCGATATGATCGTGGTTTAGAATAAGCTTAGTGTATATCGAGCGTCGAGCTCGACGGATTGGCCGGTGCACAGCGGAGGTTGACTCGGAGAACAATGCACAAGGCAATGATCAAACCAAAAGGGATACTGAGGAGTTCCGGACTCCTGGATTGCATGCAGGACGGCTAAGGCGGGTTGATAGATGCCGTCAAATCTAGGCAAGTAAATTGTGACCTAGGCCGATGCACTAGGCTACCACAAGTCGTTCAGCGGCGATTCCGCGCACTCTAGTCCTTTTCCATCGTGAACAAGCAGGAGGGGCCGTGTGCCGACAGAGAGCACGGACCATCGCATTCAACCGAGGACTCACATTCCTAGCAGGCAGCAGTGGCAATGGCGGCAGCTTAACATAGCTACCGCAGCACGATGAGAATCTGTCCTGCTGACAAGCTTATGGCCACTCTACGCGTTGGCCGACTTCCAAGCGAGGTTACAAGGGGCTGCAAATGAAAGAGACTGCTTGCATCTCTTTCAGACCTGGTACGGGTAAACCCGTTCGATTCTTGGGTATAAAAGCTTCATCTTGCTCATTGTTCCTAGTCAGTACTTAGGGTCAAAGGTTTTCTTTGGATATATTATCCCGACCGTGGCATAATTGTCTCAGTGACTCAAAGCCAACTAGGTATGCTTGAAATATAAAAGCTTCGCGCCAATCAAACGCGCAACTACATAGCTAAAACTTAGATTCGCAGACTGTCTAAACAATGTCTTCAAATGTCGTGAAGCTTCGCTTCCTGACCACCGCCCAAGTCATACGTCTTCACAACTCCTTAGTTTCAACCGCTCAGCCTACTCAACCGACTCTGCTAGAATCAGCAGTGCAATCGCCTATGAGCATCAAACACTACACGGGCCAAAGCAACATCTTCCAGCTTGCAGGGAGCCTTTCCGAAAAGATCATGAAGAATCACGCCTTCCAAGATGGCAACAAGCGCACGGCGCTTGTGGCAGCAGATATGTTTCTGAAGATCAATGGATACAAACTCAACAAAGTGCCCCTTCAAGCCGATCCAGAGCATACTCTAGAAAATGCTCACGTGGCGGTCTGTACGAATGTATGGACAGCAGAGCAGCTCGGTCATTTTTACCAGCAGATGGCTACACCGATAACATCCTGGACCTCCGATATCTTGGAATTCAGGAACAGTGCTTTGGAATATTGATCGTTGAATTTGTGATACTTTGGGTGGCCACGTTCAACACGAAGCCGTAGTTTCCATCTTCCTCAGGTATACTTTGTAGTTCTCTGGCGCTTATAGTATCAATACTATGTCATCCATACGAGGATTGAGAGAAACGACCATTTAGCCTTCGTGTCATGTCGTCCGTGCATTCATGTGCATTCCGCGGTCAAGTCACAAGCATAGGCCTCTCAGCTATCTCACCCTGCATTAGCGTCGGGATTTAGATGCTAAGAGTCAGTCCCATCGCAGTCGTCTTGTGTTTTGATCTTGGGACCCCTTCACCGGCTTCTTTCGCGATGGCAAATAGGGAAATTAGAGTGTTATCAAATGGAGGTATCCATTTTTGTCACGTGATGGTGTTGCCAAGAAGGCGCTGACACAACCCTTACGCGCTAGTCACAACCGCGTCTCGCCCTTCATTACAACCAGGCTCCTCATAGTCACTCCTACCCACCTCGCCATGATGACTCCAACAAGCGCAGTGACGGCGAGGACTATATATACTGTCTTTGCACGGCCTTTCCACGCGACAAGACACTCCTGCATTGCTGTAGAGCGCTTCCGTCATACCGCAGCTGCAAGAGCCATTCACGTTGCGTCGGCCGAGCTCACTAATGTTGGCCCGGACGGCACGCTCGTGACGGAAGAAGTCTCCATTCGAGTAGGAGACCCTGGGGAAGCGTACGTGTTGATTCCAACTGAAGTTGGCAATGCCCTGCGGGCTGGTAGTCGACTTTCGAATAGCTCCTCGGCCTTTCTCGAACGCCTAGATAGGTTCAAGATGAGTTTTTTTCATGATACGCAACACTTTGCCTCCGGTAAATTATTTGCCATACTATAAATGAATGCTGCTAACGTCACAATCTTCAGAGTCATCGCCCAGTTGCCCACGCCTTGTCATTTCTCAACAGCTCCCTCGTCAATCCAACGCGAATATAAGCCCAGCAACGCTGTATCTCTACGGCGTCATGCATACGATTGCTCTAGACGGAACCCCAGATGGTATTTTGCCTAGGACTTGAACTCGGTTCGAGAATGCTGACCAAAGGCAGCGGAGTTTGCGGAGCTTGCTAGTACCATCACACCAGAAATAGGAGAGGCGCTAGATAAATTGAAAGATATGTAAAAGTTCGACGAGCTCTAAAGGGCAAGTATAACTGGATTTTTAGAATTAATCTATCAATGCCTGCCCATTCTTCACAGTAATTACTGATTAATCACCTTCCTTTCACTCTTTTTTAGATATTGAAGGCTGAAGATGTGGCAACAGCAAGCACAGCGAGGGCAGCTTAGGATGACATTGTGATCTACCGCCCCAAAGCAAGTGTCCATTTCTGACATGTAAATGCAAAGGCCTCATAGGTAGTGCGCTACTAGGGCTCTTGTCTATTCTTGACTGTCTACATGCACGTCCTTTATATAATTGAAAGAATTTCCGCACTGTACTTTCTAGTATCCCTCATCTACATGTTCATCTCATATATGTCTTATCGAGCAAACTACTCAAAGCAACTTTAATATGTACCTTTATCCTGTCGGCGATCCCCAAACCCAAAATTCGGCTTAAGCCCTCGTTCATACATCATAGAGTGCGCTCTCAGCTACATAAGGAATTGCAACCTGAACAACAAACCCGCATACCATAAAGGCGTACTTTTTCCTTCCGTTCCTATAGGCTAGAACGCCGAAAGTCAACCCCGTCACCGCTTTCGATTGCTGTCTCCCCGATATTCTGTGATCATCTGGCGAATGCAACACCAAAGCCTCGAATAGCCTTGTGCATGTCTGTGCTGGTTGCACGCGTGATCTTCGCTAACCTTACGTTACTAAGCGCATTCACTGCTCGGCGCTCTTGCTTCGGTCGCGCTTGATCGAGAGCGTGACCTCTGCTCATTCCGCATTCCCTCGACAAGTTCTCACACCACAGTGCTGAGGGCATCTCCAGCAAGAAAGCTACGTTGCCGGAATGTGCAATTGCACGGTTGGCTGCTGCCTGTCCGACAGCACCGCATCCTCCCGCTGAAAGCCTGCTTCTTACTGGCATGTTTGCATTGGGCCAGTTCGCATCCTCCAGTACTCCGTTCCCTTCTGCATTCATACGCATCGACGCACTGTGCTGCCATCGAAAGAGAGTGTAGCGCTCCTGTTAAACGAAGTGTAATTCCATTGACTCTAGTCCATGTGTGGATGGCGAGAGATAGGGGCCATGCAGATAAGTGAGAGCGCTTAAATGGAGATGGATTGGAGGATGTTTGGAGCGCCTATTCAACGATTGGCGTGGTGATCAACGCATGACGCGACCCACTTTCAGAGTTGGGACTGGTTGTGCGGATTTGTGGTCGATTCGGAGCGCGCGCTTTCGTTGGCTCGCTTGAAGATTAGCACCCTGGTTGCTGCTCACGTGTTGCCGTGACTGATCTAACGGAGAATGTCCAGGGAGTTACGCTAAGCTCTTCCTTCTCTCCTGTCGTCCTCTAAACCTGCACCTTAACTTTATTTATGACTCACTTGCCGCCGAGGGCGGCGCACGCAATGAGCTACACCTGAAGATAATAGCGCCAACGTGTGATGGCGCCTGTCACGACAAAAGCGCGCCGCTCTGCACCTGCTGAGGCACCTTCATACGTACCCCAGATCAACAGTTCGCATATCGAAAAGAACTGTATGCTCGAGTCAAGCCTCTCTACCCCACGCAAGCGTCGCAAGCGCGCTCGTTCGGAGCAGCACTCGGACCAACAAAACGAAGCATCACTCTCGACCAAGAGAAGGAAAGCCAGCCATTTTAGGGAACCTCCACCGGCGTTCTGGGACAATTTGTCTAAGATCTGGTTCATGATACATTCTCGGCGTAAATTATCGAGATCGGAACGTCTGTTGAGCCGGTTCATCTTGCCGAGATTGTTTCGGTCAACCCGCATGGAAGCGTGCTGTGGGCATTTGCTCCCCCAGTCTCTTCCTACCGCACAGTATGCCAGCTTCTTAGCAGAAAGTACGTACCTTGAGGCATTACGGCACCCAGCCCTCGACATGCCCCGGCCGGAGTATGGGAGGCGATGCGTCCTTCAGAGTCGCGATCGTCTTGTGTGACGGGCTATGACGCGCCTGTATCAGCCCGGCTTCACCGGCCATTGCCGACGTGACTACCCAGCGGGCTGAAGGTATTGTTTTGGTCCAAGTCAAGGGGATGGATCAGGCTGGGGTCGCGGCGTGCGGTCGCTCGACTAGCTGGAGTACGATATCAACGGCATGGGCCTCGTTTTACGATTCCCGTTGCAGGGCCTGGGCACGCTTTCTGGCTTTTGTTCGAGAGCCCCATGTTCATTCTCCTGTCTCCAAGTTCACGGTCTATTTTAAACGTTCTGGTGCCCGACTTTGTGGCCGTTGTCAAAAACGAGCCTCCATGCGCCAGCAGTAACCGCCGCCAACATCGTAGCCCCAGTATCTAACAATAGAACATTCAAGCATGTGACCGATGGGTGCGCAAGCGCCAAACGCGGGGTAACCCCATAGACCCGTACGAGCGATGAAACGAGCCAATGCGGGTGGCGATTGGTTCTCGTCGCAGGTTCCATGTGACTCATCTACCGCCAAGAACAAGATGCACGGTCCGTCCAGTGTCAGCCGAATCGACGCGACTCTAACCTCTCAGCTACGCACTACATAGACCCCGCCTTCTGCCCGCCTTCAATTCACCTTCTCATGTCGCCGGATTCGACGTCCATACGCCCGATAATTACCATATGCTCGAATTGCCACTCCCAAGTCCACGCAAACGTCAATGCCCAGAGCCGCCTGAACAGACTGGAACGTCGCAACCTCCTTTCAAGAAGCAGAGGCTCAACCATCCTAGTGGATCTCAACCACCATCGGCGTTTTGGGACAATCTGACGAAACTCTGGTTGACGAAGCGAGCGTTGAGGGAGCTAGACCGAAGAAACAGTCAAGCTGCTCCAAGCCTATCTCATTCGCCGCATCGACGCGCCCGCCGGCCGGTCACTCGAAGGTTCATCGCTGAGCAGAAGACGAACTATCAACTTGCCCACTGTACAGACTATCTTTCCCGCTGCACGCCGAGGATATTGAAGAACATAAGGGTACTCGCCAGACACGGTGGTCCGGATCTGTCAGATCTCCGGAACGTATGTATCGCAAAACACTTGCCGGCTTCATCGAAGCTGACGCTCCTAGTACCCCGAACCTACACGTCGTTTCGATCACACAATGAGCTCTAGCCAGTCGGCTCAGAGCCGACAGCGGGGTTCCGCAACTACCTCGAGCACCAGACCCACCACGAATACGACAAGAACAAAGAGCACCGGGGTCTATGACCGTGCCTTTCACCAACATCTTGTTGATAACGGTGTATATCCTGATGCATACGAGTCCCCGGATGGGAGTGTATCTGCTGACCCAAACAACTTGGAGGACCTTACACGGATGCTGGCCCAGCCTCGACCGTCGCTTTCGCCGTCTCGTTTTGCCGACCGAGAGTTTAGAGAACTCAGACGCGCAGATGCGCATGCTGTCAAAGAAAGACAAGTGTCTGAGTCGGTGATTCCCATCATCGAAGGCAAGATGATAGATGCGAGATGCCGCTCAGGAGGAATCCCTTTTACCAATCTCGAGCCTTTGACGGATGGCACGCTCAAGCCGGGCAATCCAGATGTCTACTACGGGGCGCGGCCCGAACAGCTCAGTCGAAAGGTCCGCGGCGAACTTAGCGACCTGATCATCCCTTCGACGCAGCACGACCTCCCCACGGTGCCAAATTTCTTTCTAGCAACCAAGGGGCCAGATGGATCTGCTGCCGTGGCCAAGCGCCAGGCCTGTTACGACGGCGCGTTAGGAGCGAGAGGTATGCACAGACTGTTATCATACGGACAGGGCGAATCAGTCTACAACAATGCATCTACCATCACATCGATTTATCATGATGGTACTCTCAAGATGTACACCAGCCATGTTGCCCTGTCACCCAGTCCTGGAGCCCGTCCAGAGTACCACATGACTCAAGTCAACACTTGGGGATTGACTGGCAACATCGAGGCCTGTCGAGACGGACTCCGCGCATACAGGAACGGACGAGACTGGTGCAAGGAACAGAGGGACGAGGCAATCAGGCAGGCGAATGAGAGAGCAAACCCTGTCGAAGCTGAAGCACCAACTGGCGATGCAGCCGCCAGCCCAGCTTTAAGCTTTGTAACTGCAGTGTCGGAGACAGAGGCTTACACCATGAGTCAGGAGTCTCGGACGTCCTTAGATGAAGACTCGGACGGCTTGGAGGAATCTGATAGCTCAGAGGACCTTACGGTTCACATATTCCCCGCCAAACGTCCCAACAAGCATTCGAAGCAGGCGCAGACTCGGAAACGACGCAACGTTAATCCGACAGCTGAACAAGCGAGATAGTGGACGGCAAACGTTGAGCGTTAAAGAAAGAGGAAAAGACATACTGCTATGCAGTGCAACTGCACCGTTGCGCCTGCCCTTCTCTCGCACGACCTTCAACGCGGCCTGGAGCTTCCGACCTACATCAGCAATGGATCCGTTTGTAGAAGAGTCAGCATCCACGTCCCCATGCCCATCCTCCACGGTCAAGCGCAGGCCAACGAAACGCTCCCCTCGCAACCGAATAGCACGAAAACTCCGCTATCTTCTATCAGCGTGTGTGCTCCTCATGTGACTTTCCACGTCACTCGCACTGCGACCGTGACGAATGTCTACAATACGTTGCCCTGATTCCTTCACCGTTGACGATTCGATCGTTCGCCCCGTCCCGCATCCCTGCTCCAGCAGAAGTAATCCAAGGTCGTCTTCGTCGTCCATAATACGTCGGTCTACATCCTTCGGCGAGACACGATAGCACTGCGCCGACATGTCGCTCCTTGATCTACCCAACGAATTGCTTTGCACCATCCTCGATAACCTCGATGCCGCCCGAGATGTATGCTTTGAGGCAAACGAGCCAGAAATTGCGTGACATAGCGACACTGCATCTCTGCCAGAATGCGAGCTACTATATCTTCGCGTGGGTCATTGCAACACATCGATCAAGGATACTCGAGATGCTATTGAAGGAACGATCCGGTTTACAAAGAAAAAGGTCGTTGTGCTATTGGCGACTCTTTTAGGCAGCACCTGTTCGGCATGCACGATGATAAGGGGTTGATTCGTGAGTCGAAGCGCCACCATATGCGGAAGTACGTCTGCAGTCACAGGTCCGAATGTTGCTTACCGTGACCCCAACAAATCGAAAGAGCCACGGAAACGACGTAATCGCGGAAGGACCAAAAATAGGCACAAGAGCCTCAAGAGCTCGAAAGAGCTTTCATATTTGGTCCAGTACTTTTTCCAGGCAATGCGGTCTTAGAACAACCAGCCTGGTAACCTAGAACGATGAAGAGCACTCATGCCTCGCGCTGAAACATAGTAGGATCAGCTGATGACCGTAGAGCAGTGGAAATATCGAGAACAGCATGAAGCTAAGGTTGGGTGGCAGAAAAAGAGTCCAGCAGCGTGTGAGCTCTTGGTGTTCGGTGATCAGGTCCTATTGCCGAGGTTGATTCGGCCAACCCTTCTCATCAGCGGGTCATGGGTATTCGCTCATAGGGTTCTGTATTCACCACGCACGTATGCACCACAAGCTATCTTTACTCAATTCATTCCCACCGCTGCTTCTAACCGAAGCTTAGCCTTCCAGCATATGCACCTTCCCAATGTCTTGTCTTCCTATACCTTGTAGCGATGCAACGATCCGTGGCTGTCTAGGGACACTTAAGTAACGTTAACACCTAGAGCATCGGCCATTCACTAGTATCGATTGCCTAAGCGCGTGGTCGCTCGTTGTTTGAAGCACATGGCGGGTCCCTGAGTAATTGGAGTAATTACCAAGAAGAACACCTGATTGAACGCCAAGCTAGTGGCACTAATTATCGGGGGTGTTAACGTGCCGAGGTTGTTCCGGTCTTGGCAGCGTTCGAGGGCATTCGCTCTCCGAATTGTTTGCCATCCAATTAAACACACACGAACGCCACGAATGCCAATTATTCTTATTACACGCAGCCTGCGATGCGGAAATAGCTAAATTTTGCTCGTCATGCGACTGTGACAATGTCCACGGTACATCGCGTTCGTCGCGAGGACACTTCACCGTCATCGAGTCGATGCTCGAGTGCGAGGTGTCGGAGCCTATGCGCTCGGCGGGATGAACAGCGCCCACAGAGATGACTCCATTATGGGAAGCCTCGCGATCGCCGTTAGACGTAAAGCTGCCCACCAGGCTCATCTCGCGACCCCTTCTTGTTCACTCAGGCTGCAGATCGCTCGTCCCGTCGCGCGTTCCCTTCAGCAGATGCAATGGAAGGTTCCCTCATAATACGTCGACCTGAACCGCTCAGCGAGCACATCCTGCTACACGCCTGCCTCGATCGCGACACGTGTCCAGTAACTTGCTATCGACAGACCCAATCGCTTCAACGATGTCTCCCCACTGCGGAGCCCCGACGGACCCCCCCCCCCCCCCCCCCCCGACGCCAAAATAGATACATTGGAGTGGTACATACGCTCAGCAAGCGGGCGAATTTATGGAAAGGTGAATGAAACATGGACATAAAACAGGGCCTGGAATCGGGAACTGGAAGCTTGCTGACTCCCAGAATAGAGTCTTACTAGGGTCCAGAACAGGAACCCGCAACCTCGCCCAGGGCCTTGTTATGGACACTGTTTCCCCATGTGTATATTATTCTCGATGCCCTTGATGAGTGTTCTGTGCGGGCAGATTATCTGCATGGTAGCTTCAGAACTCGCACACCCTCTTGGCCAGCCGCAGAGAACGGTACATTGAGAGTTCGTTAAAGACATCTATACAGCAGCAGGACTTCGTCGATCTACAAAGCGAGCTGGTGGACAGTGACATACGGAAATCCATACAGCAACGACTTATCGACGACGTACGATTGAGCAGGTGGAGAGCAGACCTTAGGGCAATTCTTGATCAGGGGTAAAGGCCTCCTCGTCTGCCTTCACTGCAGCCCCCGCTCGAGCTCTCGGACACCAGCATCAACGCATGTAGCCAGGAGTTGCGCCTTGGTATCTGCGATCTTGCTTCTTGTCGCTTGAATCGTGGGGCTTCGGCTGCGCTTCTGTTCGACGTCCTGCATGGCCAGCGGCGCCTGATGAGCTTCAAGCCCTGCTTCATGTAATGTATGCTGGGTGAAAGAGGAGGCAGCGAAAGCGCCCATGGTGAGAGACCAGGGGGCGGCGAAAGCGCTCGCGGTAAGAGAGATGGGAGGTTCCAATGGCAGTCGAGGTAAGAGGGGGAGCCCTAAACAAACGATGCGCAGTATAGCGAGGGTGTCTTTGGCAGCAGCCTGCCACCTCTTTACTCCTCGCACCCCTCTTCGCACCTCTCTACTCCTCGCACACTCTCCGCTCCACCGCTCCCGACTCGCCGACTGCCGTTAGCGAGATTTCGGCCGAAGAACTCACGCGAATGCATGTAAGTGTATGGCAGAACCTTTCTGCCAACATTTTGCTGCCTCTGTGCAGAATAGTAGGTATAGTTCGTGTTGAAGATGTGTATACATTCACACAGGACCTAGGCAGAACTCCAACACTTCGAGCGTCTCGTTCGTCCCAAGCCGTCGCAGATCAGCACCGTGGTCTTGCATTAGCCAGAAACCCTATACCACCCTAGTACCATCCTGTGCCACCCTTCACCAGCTTTAGCTGCCTTTCCCAAAGCTGAACCCTGACATTGTACCAGAGTTGTGGCCCACCTGAACACCAGTATTACCACTGCCTGAAAACACGATGTGGTGCGACTGTCCAACACTCTCCGCAGCCTTCGTGATAGCCTGTTCTAACAATTTGTCCTGGGAGGCGGCAATTTCTCTCAACGCAGAGATGCTTTCGCCTTCTCCAATGGCGGATACTTCGATGTCGCAGAGGTCCCGCTGGGACTGCTGAGTGGCGGGGAAAAGGCCGTCTAAGTCGTTGACCAACTCGGTGATGTCCTCAATCAGTCGTCTGAACTGTTTCTCTTGATACAATGCCCACTTGGCCTTCTGCCGTAAGCCAGCCCGGTTCTGGCGCTCGATGGCTAGCTGGCGCAGTTTCTCATGGAGCTTCGCCATTGCCGGATCCAGATCTGTCTGCGGATCGTATACCACAAGGCTGACGCCCTGAGGCTCTTTTCGGCTCCTATATTTGTTCGACACGCCTTCAGCTTCCGCGAACAGTTCTTCGATCTGGCCCAGCAAAGCTGCAGCGTGCTTGACGTTTGCCACCGACCCAAAATGCCCCTGAAGAGATACCGTATCTCGAACATCATCATCCAGACCTAGAGACTTGCCCCACCGCGACAAGCGGAGTCTTGCGTTGTCTAGTTTGAGCTGACTGGTTTGGAAGCTCTTTCCGAATGAACGGCCGAGCTGGACGAATTCGAAGCACTCGACTGTGTTGTTGAAGAGGCCAGCGAGGGCGACAACGCCGGCCACAAGACCGGCGGCCTCTGCCATGTTGGTCCGCTGAAGTGAAGACGGAACAAGGGCAGAGATACGGATGCACTTCTGCTTGACGCTCACTTGTGACCTGAGGTACTAAGGCAGCAGTAGCGGTGGGGACGAGTGGACGTAACTCTTGCACAGGCGCGCGATCGCAGGGTGCTCATTAAAGAACGTGCCAGCGGCTCAGCCGAGGCTGGCGCCTCAGCCTCATGCGTGAGAGTAGCTGTGCCGCTTCGCAAAGCCTGCAACAACGCGCAAACTCAATCGCTGTCACGTACAGCATAATGGCTCACTCTAGCATCACCACTACGTTTACAGGCCACGGAAACGAGGGAATGCAAATTGGATACAACTCTGGCTCTATCCACATCGCTGCACCCGGCAAGTGCCCGCCAACTTTGACCCACCTTGCGTTAACTAATCGCGCTTCTCTTCATAGCACGTCCCGAGACACCACCGCAACCCTCGTGCTTCGTGCCGTTCCCTCGCGATGCAGACTTTGTCGACCGCGGCACGCTGCTCGACCAGATCCGCGAACGATGCTCTGCGCCAGCATCGCGAGGAGCGCTGGTGGGCCTCGGCGGTGTGGGGTAAGTTTGGCGGAAGATTCTTAGGTTAACGTAGGAAGTCGCAGCTAGCCATCGAGCACTGCTACCGCACCGCCGAGCAGTCGCCGGAGACGTGGGTGTTCTGGGCGCACGCCAGCAATACAGCGCGACTCGAGCAGAGCTTCCGCGAGATCGCCGAGCATGTCAAGGTTCGCGGGCGCAAGGACCCGCACGCAGATGTGTTCAGGATGGTGCACGACTGGCTGCGCGACGCGAATAATGGGCGGTGGCTATTAGTGTTAGACAACGCTGACGATGCTGCTGTGCTTTCTCAGGCAGACGGCGGCGGCGGCAGCGCTCTCCAACAGCATCTGTCGAGGTATCTGCCCTCAAGCAGGCACGGCTCCGTCCTGGTGACGAGCCGGACAAAGCGCGCGGCGAGGCAGGTCGTGGAAGAGAGCGACATTATACCGATAGAGCCGATGCACAATGCGGCTGCACACGCTCTGCTCCGCAAGAAGCTAGGCAGCACAAAAGAGGAAGATAGCAGCATTGTTCAGCTCGCGACGACGCTCGATCACATGCCACTTGCTCTCGTGCAGGCAGCAGCATACATTCGAGAACGAGCGCCGCGATGCTCAGTGCGGCAGTACCTAGAGGAGTATCGGCAGAGCGACAGCAGGAAGACAAGCCTGCTGAACAGGGGGGCGGGCCATCTTCGCCGAGACGAGTCAGCCAGCAACTCGGTCCTTGTAACATGGCAGATCTCGTTCGACCACATACGGAGCACAAGACAGTCAGCAGCAGACCTGCTGTCACTGATGAGCTTCTTCGACCGACAGGGGATCCAGGAAGCTCTGCTCCGACGCCAGAGCAACACAGCGGCCGAACGCGGGTTGGCTGTGCAGTTGGACGACGGGTTTGAAGACGATGTGCTGGCGCTACGAGACTACTCGTTCATCACAGTGACTAGAGATGCGAGCACGTTTGAGATGCACAGCCTAGTGCAGCTAGCGACGCGTACATGGTTGGAGAACGAAGGGCAGCTCGAGAAGTGGAGGAAGCAGTTCATTTCCAACCTTTGCGCGGAGCTGCCGACAGCAGAGCACAAGAACTGGGAGAAGTGCCAGGCGCTGTTCCCGCATGCACGAGCGGCATTCGCACAGCGGCCACATGATAGCGAGTCATTGAAAGAGTGGGCACTGTTGCTGTACAAGGCGGCATGGTACGCGTGGCAACGAGGCAGAGCAGGCGAGGCAGAGCAGATGTCAGTGATGTCGATGCAGGTCAGGAGCGAGGTGCTTGGGAAAGAGCATGCGCAGACGTTGACGAGCGTGGAGATGGTGGGAATAGCTAAGGAGTTTGGGGGCAAGTACGGAGAGGCGGAGGCGATGCACAGACAGACGCTGGCGCGGAGGGAGAAGGTGCTGGGGCATGAGCACCCAGACACGCTGGGAAGCATGAACAACTTGGCAGGAGTGCTAGGCAGCCAGGGCAAGTACGAAGAGGCGGAGGCGATGTACAGACAGACGCTGGCGCGGATGGAAAAGGTGTTGGGGCATGAGCATCCATCCACGCTGGGAAGCATGCACAACCTAGCACGAGTGCTAGGCAGCCAGGGCAAGTACGAAGAGGCGGAAGCGATGCACAGACAGACGCTGGCGCGGAAGGAGAAGGTGCTGGGGCATAAGCATCCAGACACGCTGGGAAGCATGAACAACTTGGCAGGAGTGCTGGGCAGTCAGGGCAAGTACGAAGAGGCGGAGGCAATGTACAGACAGACGCTGGCGCGGTATGAGAAGGTACTAGGGCTTGAGCATCCAGACACACTAGGGAGCATGAACAACCTGCACATGAAGCGCCCGCACGCTACAATCCGCCCGTGCGGGCAAACTCTCTGTGCGGTCGATTCAACCACATAGCCAGTTTGACCGTAGCGCGAACGCCCGCACGTCGAAACAGCCCGTGCCCGACAATCCCGTGCGGTCCATAAAGCCGCGCCCCTCTTTTGTTCCCTGCAGAATGCGCCCGCACTCGCTGAATGCCTATGCGGGAATCGCCCGTGCACTCTAAAACGCCGTTCGCAGTGGGTTACACCACAAAACACGGCTACATAGGAACCTAGTGGGCAGCTTCGCAAGTCAGGGAACGTATTTCAACCCTAATAGCTCGAAAGCAAGCTAGCATATACGTGGAAGGCACACTAGGGGAGACTAAAGGTATTGCACCCGCAAACGTAATTAAGGACCAAAAACACAGGCGCAGATACAAACGGAGATGTGTTGGTGTTCGACTCGGGGAAGAGTGACCAGGTCCGAATCTACCTCGGCTCGATGTCAGCCAATCGTTCCTCAGTATGAACCGGATCTGTGTCCTGCTGCGAACGACGTCTTTGAGGATTGCCGTTCCTGGTATACTGGACATGTGGCCTCCAGCTGCCTTGACCGGACCTTCACTGCGTAGGCCTCAATTGGGTGGCAGATGTCTGTGTCCCTGCGCGGTCAACGCGGCACCCGAGAAGGTCGTCCGACAGCCTCGATGCAAATAGCGGCAGGCAAGCCACCAATAGTGATGAGCAAGGAATAGTACTCGGTTGCAAGTATGTCTGGGGCACAGTACGTGAATCACAGCATTAGACAGGTGAGCCACCAACAATCATGAGCAAGCGTTGCAGCCAAAATACGTCAGCGAACCTTAGCCGTAGTTTGCCGTCGACGTCATACCAAATTGCACGATTGAGAAGAGTATGTCAAGGCTCGCAAGGGAAGATGAATACATTACTGAGCGTCACGTTGCAATGAATGAACAACAGGACGTCTATACTCACGCATTGTCTAGCTTTGCCAAATTCATTCGAATATTGTGGAGCAAACGACCAAGTCTGGGAACTCCACATAGCGGCGCTGTCGGTGGCGGAGCAGCTCTGACTTTAGTGGAGCGCTCCTGAACAAGGCCAATCATTAGGACAGATTTGGCGCGCCTTGCTGCAGCACCGGGCGCCTCTGTCTCTTAATATGACGTGGAAATGGCTGAAACAAATATAGAAGAATTCAGAAATGGGAGACGAAAATTTAAAATGAACAACTGATTACGGTAGCCAACCTAGCGCTGCTCGCTAACCCTAGAAGCGAATCTCCAGTCTTCTTCAGGTTGATACTAGAATTGCATTTAGCTCCTAGTACGCGATTTCTTGATCTTCTGTCTAAAGCGGCGGATGATGTAACGAGACGTCGCAGCGTGGGACTTGCTTATTCTGTATTTGCTGAGGTCGTTAGTAGACTTCAATAGCGACACGGCGCGTCGGCTGAGACCCGGCAGAGAGCACAGAGGCACAGCCAATCAAGCGTAGCTAAACCTTGGCATGAGGGCGCTTAATACCCAGGCACTAGCGCAGGTCTTTCCGCTAAATGGATTCTTCGTTTTAGAAATTAATATTTTAATTGCGAAAACTAAAATCCAGAAGTTAAAATTGTAAGTTCTATAAGAGGATAAGGGGCTTTAAAGCCAAGTATATAAATCTCGCGCTGCCCCCCCTTAAATGCTCTATTAAATTTCCTCGATATTATTTCAGCACTATCTGGCTTCTTGAGCACTAAGCCGCTTACAGAATTAACTCACGTGATGCTAATTAGGTTAGCTCTGGAATAAATCTCGAAAGGCTGATACTTAATAAACCACCCAAAGGATAACGTGTTCCACCAGTCAGTGGGACACCCCAGTCAGTGGGACACACCACCAAAATCACGACGCGTCCTCCACCAAACACGCCATGCCGCCCACCCTAAACACTCAGCAATCCCAGAAGGAAGGCAGACTAGCTCTTTTAATATATGCGATTCAAAATAAGCAGGTTTCAAGTTACCGGCGCGCAGAGCGGCTCTATAATATCCCTCGATCAACACTCCATAGACGCGTTAGTGGTGCGCTACCTCAGGCTATTACCAACGCGCAGAAACGGAAGCTACACCCTGTAGAGGAGCAGTCTCTTGTAGAGTGGATCCTAGACCTTGACCGACGAGGATTTCCACCCCAGATCATCGACGTACGACGGATGGCAGACAATCTACTCGCTGCGCGTGGCCAGAATCCTCCACCTCAGCCAGTAGGCAAGAACTGGGTATCCCGCTTTATTAAGACCCAGCCAGAGCTTCAGACAAAGTGGGATAGGAAGCTCCATAGTCAGCGCGCGCTCTGTGAGGATCCGATCAAGATCTCTGCCTGGTATCAGCGCGTAGAGGAGACGCGCCAGGTGTACGGTATACAGGATGGAGATACCTACAACGTTGATGAGACAGGGTTCATGATGGGGGTCGCTGCTTCATCTATGGTAGTCACCAGCGCAGACACTGTAGGCAGAGCTATACATATACAGCCAGGTAATCGAGACTGGGTCACAACAATTGAGGCTATTAACGCATCTGGCTGGAGCCTACCACCTCTTATTATCCTATCTGGCAAGCTCCACCAGGCCAGCTGGTATACAGGCCTACCTGCTGGCTGGGTACTCGCAGTTAGTGACAATGGCTGGACCACTGATCAGCTAGGGCTCGCCTGGCTAGAGCACTTCAACCGGCATACAGAGGCTCGTACAGTAGGCACCTATCGGCTGCTTATCCTAGATGGCCACAGCAGCCATGCTACACCTGAGTTCGATCAGTACTGTACAGAGCATAGGATAATCACCCTCTGTATGCCTGCGCATACAAGCCACCTCCTGCAGCCCCTTGATGTGAGCTGTTTCTCCCCACTTAAGGCAGCGTACGGAGGTGCGGTAGCTGAGCTCGCCCGCCAAGGTATCTTCCATATTGATAAGGAGGAGTTTCTCTCTCTCTACCCACGCGTACGGAGCTCTGTGTTTACAGAGCAGACTATCCAGAGTGGCTTTCGAGCGACTGGTCTTGTCCCTCCCTGTCCAGAGCGGGTCCTCTCATGCCTGACAGTGGTTAGGACCCCGTCACCACCAGGGACAGTAGCAGACGCTGAGGCGGTATGGACAGCGGAGACACCTCATACTACCCAGCAGCTTGAGCAGCAGGCACGGCTTGTACGGGATCGCCTCCAGAGACAGTCTCAGAGTCCTACAAGTCGAGCTATCGCCCAGATTGTCAAGAGCTGTCAGCTAGCGATAAATTCAGCAACAATCTTAGCAGAGGAGAATAGGAAGCTCCGCGCTGCTAACCACCGCCGGAGACAAAGGCAGGATAGAAGGCGGCAGTATATTGCCTCTGGGGGTGCTCTGCAGGCTGAGGAAGGCCGTAGGCTAGCTGCAGAGGCAGAAAGGGTGCTCCAGCAGGTAGAGCAGGAGGACCGTGTAGGACGGCCACGAGCACCACCAACATGCAGTAATTGCCATGAGCAAGGTCATAAGCGAAATCAATGTACCCAGAGATTGTAGCTATCATATAAATCTATCTGTAGCTTTTTTAACTATCGCGTTGTTGAGCTATCGTGTAGGAAGCTGCATCGATTTTGGTGGGGTGTCCCACTGACTGGGGTGTCCCACTGACTGGTGGAACACGTTAACGTGTTTTATCAGTCATTGGCGTATATCAGTCATTGGCGTATATCAGTCATTGGCGTATATCAGTCATTGGCGTATATCAGTCATTGGCGTATATCAGTCATTGGCGCACCCCACCAACATGCGCGACACCTGAACACCGATATCTCCACAACAGTAAGGTATTTTTGTATAGGATTTTGTATAGGGATAGTTTATTACTGTCTACACTGAGTCCTTCTATGTCCTTGTTCATGGCACTTGCTGCACGTTGGTGGTGCGCGCTGGGAGGGCTAAGATGGCCCAGCCTCAGCAGCCTCCGCCAGAGCTAGATGAGCTGTAGCAGCTAGAGCACGGCCTTGCTCAGCCTGTAGAGCGCCTCCTGTAGCAATATACTGTCTTCGTCTATCTTGCCTTTGTCTCCGGCGGTGATTTGTGGCCCGTAGCTTCTTATTCTCCTCTGCTAAGGTTATTGCTGAGTTCATTACTAGCTGGCAGCCTTTGATAAGCTGGCGGATAGCCTGGCTTGTAGGACTCTGAGACTGCCGCTGGAGGAGCTCTCGTACGTGACGCGCCTGCTGCTCAAGCTGGGTAGTGGTATGAGGTGTCTTGGCTGTCCATGCTGCCTTAGTGCCTGCTGTTGTCCCTGGCGGTGACGGGGTCCTAACCACTGTCAGGCATGAGAGGACCCGCTCTGGACAGGGAGGGACAAGACTAGTCGCTCGAAAGCCACTCTAGATAGTCTGCTCTGTAAACACAGAGCTCCGTATGCGTGGGTAGATAGAGAGAAACTCCTCTTTATCGATATGGAAGACTCCTTGGCGGGCAAGCTCAGTAACCTCATGCCCGTACGCTGCCTTGAGCGGGGAGAAGCAGCTTACATCAAGAGGCTGTAGGAGATGGCTTGTATACGCAGGCATACAGAGGGTGACTATCCTATGCTCTGCACAGTAGGTATCGAACTCAGGGGTAGCATGGCTGCTATGGCCATCTAGGATAAGCAGCCGATAGGTGCCTACTGTACGAGCCTCTGTATGGCGATTGAAGTGTTCTAGCCAGGCAAGGCCTAGCTGATTAGTGGTCCAGCCATTGTCGCTGACTGCAAGGACCCAGCCGGTAGGCAGGTCTGTATACCAGCTAGCCTGGTGGAGCTTGCCAGCTAGGATGATAAAGGGCGGTATAGGCCAGCCAGCCGTGCAGATACACTCAATCGTTGTGACCCAGTCTCGATTGCCTGGCTGTATGTGGATAGCTCTGCCCACAGTATCTGCGCTAGTTACTACCTTTGACGATGATCCTACACCCATCATGAAGCCAGTCTCGTTAAAGTTATAGGTATCTCTATCCTGGATACCATAGGCCTGGCGCGTCTCCTCCACCACCTTATACCAGGCAGAGATCTTGATAGGATCCTCACAGAGCGCGCGCTGACTGTGGAGCTTCCTATCCCACTTTGTCTGTAGCTCTGGCTGGGTCTTAATAAAGCGGGATACCCAGCACTTGCCTACTGGCTGAGGTGGAGGATCCTGGCCACGCGCAGCTAGTAGATGGTCGGCCATCCGTCGTACGTCGATGATATGGGGTGGAAATCCGCGTTGGTTAAGGTCTAGGATCCACTCTACTAGGGCTTGCTCCTCTGTAGGGTGTAGCTTCCGTTTCTGAGCATTGGCGATAGCTTGTGGGCGAGTACCTGTTATACGGTTGCGGATAGAGGTCTCTGGAACATTGTATAGCCGCGCAGCCTGGCGATAACTTCTAACCTGCTTATTCTGAATCGCATATATTGAAAGAGCTAGTCTGCCTTCCTTCTGGGGTTGCTGGGCGTTCTAGGTGGGTGGCATGGCGCGTTTCGTGGAGGACGCGTCGTGATTTTGGTGGGGTGCGCCAATGACTGATAAAACACGTTATCCTCTACTCGGGCAGCTCTCAGTCGCCGTTTCCACTTATTATCTCGCCGCTGCATCTTTCTGCAGTCCTCCTGATCGCTCTCAGAAAGTCCTGTATACCAAAATCGCCACTGAATTGCCATTCTCCGGAGTCGCAGAAGCAGTGGGACTGGCAGCTCGAAATCCTCTCTCCAAACGTTGTACGGCATACCTGCGTTCGATCCATCCATAAGCATGTTCAGATCGATCTGCCCGCCCTTAACAACCTCTGTAAGTACTCTCTTGATATCTGGCACTTGTACAGCCATTGCCTGATCCATCCACCAGTCAAAGAAGTACCGAGTATGATAGGAAAGCTCGATGTTGTTCTCGTACGTCAGATCTCTCCACCCTGACACTGGCACGCTTGGAGTACTTGCAGAGCTTGCAGCGGGCGCTGCAGGTACAGGTGCCTGCCGTGCAAGCAGTTGACTGTGTGCTAACTGACTGACAGATAGCGCGCTGGCAGCGATCGCGCTCATAAAGCTATCTGCCGTAAAGGCAGGCGTAGAGCTCTGTTGCGCCTTCTCCTTCGCCTTCTCCTTCGCCGCCAGCTCTCTGGACGTACACAGAGCTACGCGTATGATATCGTCTGGCTCGTTGACGCTGCACTTCCCGAGGGTGACGTTGCGCGCCCACATGGCCACAACATTGCTGCTTATCGGGTAATGGTTCTCAAATCGATCGGGCTGGCCAGCTGTACGTTGGATCCAGCACACGTACGGGTAGTTGCCACAGTAGGTATCTTGGCACCTCCATTTATCACGGATAGCGATCGAGGGCCCGTCAGCAACAGCATGGCCAGCTAGGATCTCTGGCAGCTCTTGCAGCTGCCTTTGTGTTGCAGTAAGTCGAACCTGGCCTTGGGAGCTAGAGGAGCCTCTGCTACGTTGTTGGCCTATGGGACTGATCACCTCTACAGACTCAGTACCAAGCGTCGCCTCAAAGTCAACATACGTGGCGTCGATCGAGGACTCCTTCAGGTGCTGCGCGTACTCGATAACCTGCATGAAGCCGGCACCTTCTCCACGCTTGAGCGATTGCCGCAGCTTCTGCTTCTCTGGGGTCTTTGGCTTATACGCGCAGGCGGAAACGTCCCTAATAATCACTTTCTGCGGCGGAGTTGTCTCTATAGCTAAGTCTTGAACAACCTCATCTACCCATGCCCAAAGCTGACCTGCGTAGCAGCGATCTAGATCGAACTCCGCTTTAAATTTTGGCTTGTAGAGCTCCTTTTTAGGACCCACGAAGGCCTGCCAGCGACAAGTAGCGTACGACGACTCTACTTCAGGTACCCCAGTAGCTGATTTTGGCTCCTCTTGCTGAGTTTCTTCCTGTATAGGGCCACTAATTGGATCAGATACACCTCCACTGGGCGGGTCACTAGGCGGGTCACTGGGTAGATCACTGGACAATACAATTGCTGGCAGTAGCTGCGCAGACGAAGGCTCGATCTCCCGATTAGGGTCAACAACGTTGCCCTCTGGCGGAGGAGGATCCTTGTTGGATACTTTTCTCCGTAACTTGGCACCTCTGGCAGCTGCTGCAGGCGCCCAGCGCGCACGTTTGGAGGATTTTCACCTCCATCAAATGGCTGGGTAGCTGTACGCTTACGTTGACTACGCAGCGGCATAATACAGGTATTAATACAGGGTGAATGTTCACTGTAATCATTGTTTTACTACCTAAGTTTAGGTTTTGGTGTTGGTGCATCCAAATTCAGCGGCTTTGGGCGCCGCTTTTGGAGGCTCGAACACCTTGTACAGGCCCTGCAACCGATTGCCGCTTTAAAGGCCTAAGCGAGGGATCCCTGTCTCCTTCGACCCCATCGAAAGTGCGTGCTACGCCTCACGCAACTGCTTACGCTCGAAGCATCGAGGGTATTAAAGGAATGCCTTTCAAATATGCCCGTCCCCCACCTGTACCGTTCTCCCCTCGCCAGCGCCGCATGCCTCTGTCCGTTCGCGCTGCTCCAGCCTTCTTCACCCTCCCCGTGCGCCGTTCACTTGCCAACCAGCATCTCTGCGGCCCTCCCTCTCAGCGGCCGTCCGCTTCCCAGTGCAACTACTCGCCACGTTCCCTTGACCCTCGATGGTTGCTTCCGCGATGGCAGCGCACAAGAAACCGCAGCGTCGCCTCCGAGTCTCCCGCCCAGAAGGATACTATAAAGGTCTGCGGGAAAAGCTAGCAGTGCAAGGTTATACACAACCTAAATACGCTGCCGCCACTCAAAGGAACTTGAGAGGGACGTGGAAGAAGTGGACAAGGTAAGCACCCCTTGTGCAACTACTGAGCAGTAGCACCGGCTCATCATCTTGTCAGATACTGCGAGGATGTCAAGGAGGAACCGATCCCCTTCATCAAGAGTCAAGATGCGGCCGACTATAAAGCGTTTTGCCAATGGATCTTAGACAACTATCCTAGGGTGAATACGCATTCCTCCCTACACGAGTACTGGCGGCAGTTGCGTATGCTTTACCAAGAGCATGCGAACGATCGGCTACCGAAGAACCTTAAGGACGATGTGAACAATGTAAGTCGCACTCGCAGAGGCCCTAAAGATTCAAGTTTAGTAATGCTGTGCTGCAGTACATCCGCGATCTTACGATAACTTACAGGCTTATCAAAACGCCTCGCACAAAGCCAGTGACGTCCAGCGACGACATGTACGTGCTAAGGTTTCACCATTGGATGCACTGCAAGAGAGTGTACCCAGACGAAGAACAGAGGATCGGGTTCTCTTTGCTATTAAAGTTTGCCGGCAGCACGGGTGCACGGCCTGTATCATTCCTCGATGCGAGTGTCAAGGTACCAGACGAGGATGCAAGAAGCACTATCAGAGATGAAGCGATTCGTTTCTACGGCCCAGACGAAGAAGATCCAACCGATGACGACGGTGGTGAGGAAGCAAACTTCGATAGAGGTGAGCTGCCTCCTGAGGAGGAGCTCATGTCGGTTCTCTTCGAGCATATTACGATCATGTTAGCAAGAGTAGAAGACCGTACGGAACTCGTCATGTACCTTACCCTTATACATACAAAGGGAGAGGACAGAAGGCCACAACCGTACGTATCGAAGACGTCCCTCTTTGTTTCCGAGCTGATGACCGATTAAGGAAAACGTTCAGGATACACCAGCATAAAGATCCTTTACTTTGCCCTATCTTAGAGATGATTAGCATAGGCTTGGCCCGTAACGCATTTGCCGCCACTACTGTCCGCGAACCCGAAGACATCTTGCTTGCACGCATCCCTAAGCGAAAGGACTGCCTCATCTTCAGATGGAAGGAGGATCTATGGGAGGAGCCCGTCTTTCGAGAACCTGAAAGCTCGAAGTGCGGGATTTCATCGCCGAGGCCGTCCAAGCCTTTACGCGCGGCCACTGCAGCAAGGTACATGAAGCGTCTAGGGCTAGATGCCGGTATAGAGGCGACCTTGACGCATACGTGCATTCGACGCGGCGTGGGAAATGCCGTCAACCGTACGTGCTCCCGTTCTCTGCGCCCTTTGGCTGAAGGCTGACAACTTGGCAGACAAGGCCCCGGTGGCTACGCGGAATCAAGTGATGGGACACAGCCGGTCGAAGATCTTCCAATCCTACATCAACCAAGACGTGGAGTTCGACGTCCATGCAGCCTACCTAGACGAACCCTCCGACACGGCTGTGATCAAGGCAATGGGGAACATGTCGCTCACGCGTGACCCGCTCGCACCGACTAAGCTCAGTCGGGACGATGCCCGTGCGATCGAACAGGACGCTACCGTTGCCAAGCTGCGTCAGCAACGAGACGCTTTAACGAAGGAAATACGCGAGGTCCGACGAGACGGCGGACCTTGTGAAGTGCTTTGCGAGTTGAGGGAGACGACGCGGGCAAAATTGCTTAGAAAAAGGAAGAAGCTGCAGGACCACAGAAAAAAGAAGGCCAGGAAGAGGTATTTCCTGGAGAACGATACGAGAGAGCTTGACCGCGAGGGCGACCTGTCCCTTGAAGATGAGGATGAGGCTAAACCTGCTGCCACCACCTACGCACTTGAAGAGCGGGCTTGCATCGCAAGGATGCTTTGCGAAACCCCCCGTGACCAGTACGAGCCCGGCGCTTTGGAGCAGCGATGCGAGCTGCTTCGAACCATGACGAAATTGTGCCGCCGTCGAGAAATCCGGCGGCGCCCCGTCGCTTTCGAACCAGCAGCGTCCCAGACCATGCAAGAGCACAGTCCGACGGTCTCTTCGTTTCCCTTGGTGTGCGACCCTCGCCAATGCCTATTCTGCATAGGCGATGAGCGCCCACCCATCGCCCAGCGGATGTTTTGCTACAGTCGGGTGGCGAAGATGTGGGACCATATCGAAGACGAGCACCTCCGCCGCTTCGCACCGGACGCAACATTCCCTTGCCCCCATCCAATATGCCGAAAAGAGGGGGTGCCATTGGATGGTGTTCTGCATTTTAAAAGACACGCCCAGGATGTTCACGGCATCAAGCTTCGGTTTCCGAAGGTCTACGTCCTAGAAGAATCGACAAAGGGAACGGTGGCAAGCTGCGACAGTCATAGTTCGTAGACCGGTACCTCGATCCTTCAAACTGAAGTTTCAACACCACCCGCCCACTCGTTCGATAGGATGTGCGTTTTTATAGATTTTTCAACGCACAACATTTCAACATCCTGCTAGACTATGGAACATGCCTTGCTAGAGCCACCGCTGGAACCAGGCCAGCACTTACTTCTCTATGCCTTCGAGACACAGGGTCGTCGGGGTTGCCGCGTTTCAAATCAGGGTCACGGTAGTTGTCTAAGAAACCACGAGATAACTGATACTTCGCATCCATCTCTACAAGGTTTAATTGGTACCTTTCGACGTCAGAGGATTGGGAAGGTAGCATGCGAGAAACCACGCTGTCCAAAGTCGTCTTCCCGTCTGCTAGAGGGATCGCTGATCGCGTAGGAATAGGAACGCTTCGCACTTCAAAGCCGTGGAGGATAGCGGATAATGGTGAAGCACAAGTGAGCAAATCATTGGCTACTCGGAAATGATGACCAAGTCGCCCGATGTAGTGCCTCACTGAGGAAAAAGCATGGTGGATTGCATCCTTGTTACTTTTGTAGCTGGGCTCGGCACCCAGTCTTGCGAGAGGCTGCATGAAGTCTGATTTTCGCTCTTGATAAGAAAGGCGACACAGATCCTTAGGGTCCCTCTCATCGTTCCAGTTTTGTAGCCATTCACTTAGATCATGTGCTTCGTCTGATGTTCTCGTTAGTACTTTTTGTAGAATTGCTGGCGCAGTGCAAGCCTTTAGTACACTTACTATCGTCATGATCTTGGTTGTTAAGATGATGTAGACATCGTTGCAGCACTGGCTGAAGATGGTTCCTGTATGCCTTAATCCTTAGAGCTGCGAAGTCAAGACATTTTTTGCGGCCAGATCTTCCACTTGTTCTAGAGCAATCACGGGTGTCTTCGTCGCTCCGTCCGCCGCAATTACACCTAGGGCCTTCCATGGAACCACAGCTTTGCACGCTCCGATCGTCTTCCTCGAAGGTGGATGAACCCCTGATCAAGTTGACATGCTTGGACATCTGCATCTGGAGGTGAAGGAATCGCTGGTGCTCAACCTGAGTTATACCGGACGATCCTCCCACACCCCGCATGTCTTCTCTGCATATGCAGGGAAGACTTCTCACACGAATGGCGCATGCGCTATATACCGCGAAAAGACATCCCTAGAAAGCACGTGAAGACATATGTAGATATTGGATTATCTGGCAGATCTAATTACTTACAGTACCATCAGCAGCAACGGCGTTGTCGACGTCTCCCCACAACTAGGGTCAAAAATGGGAGCTTTGCGCTTCCTCGACATGATTGAATGCCGCTTCGCTCGCAACACTGCTGTTGCAATTTAAATACTGAATCATACATACACGCTGGTGTTCAGGCTCCTTCGAACATAGCTAAAACTTTCGGCTGATATCAAGCATGGTCATAGATTGACCATTCGATAAACCACCACTTTCCATCTGCCTCATCAGTCTCCGCACCTCTGAACCATTTTCCCCCATTGTGCCCCTGCCATAAATTACTTCAGCCAACAATCGCAGTTGCAACGGCATCTTTTCGTATCCGTAATGCTGAATGACTTCGTGCTTTGTCACTTTCTTCTTTAAATCGCTCCATGCGCGACTCATGCCAAAGGCGACACACTCTTCGATCTTCTTCGGATCCCACCATGACGGTAGAAGGTTTTGACATGCGGTTGCCCTGTCGAGGTATTGGCGAAAGGGTTCGGTGCTGGATGGAGCGCCAGTATAGATGCTTGGCGGTGTGGTCCTTTTCTCGTATTGAAAGTCGTCCGCTTGCCGCATACGAAATGAGTCGATGAGAAGCTTGAATGTGTCCGTTTCTGGACGATCGTGCAGATACGTGCCCTCATCGAGTCTCGTGAACGGATCGGGTACATGCTGCTCAAGATCGTGAAGACGAGGTGCGGAGTAGGAATTGGAGTGCTCGACCGGCTTAGGGCAGACTTTCTTATGACTCTTGTAGTCGGCCTTCTGGCAATCGCGACCACAGTATAAAGCCGTCTTACAACGTGCGCATGCTTGGAGGCATGGGACTTCCCTGGCTTCGGCTGTTTTTTTGCAGTAGGCGCAGGTCTTTGTTTCGTTTGCCATATGGAATGAACAGCTCAGAGCTAAAAGTCGCAGACATGAATCAAGTCTCAAGGCTAGCACAAGCGCTATCAGGGTGCGAAAGGACAGGCAGTGGGTTTGGGAAACGTGGCTAAACGCCTGGCGCGAGGCGGTTATAGGTGCGGGGTCGGATACGCTAAACTCATAAGAGAACGGGTCATGGTGGTAATTTAGAGGCCCCTAGCTAACAAAACTCCCGAGCCACATTGACAAGCTTACGCCAAGCCGATGATATGGCTCATGCGGTGCCGTTTCATGCTGGTAGCCGTGATAGCAAACCATCAGAAAAAGTACACGCGCTCCGCAGCCTCACCCGCAACTTACCTTCAAGTGCCGCCATCAATATAAGATGCTTTCGCGCCTCGCCCGTGCTTCACATATTCCATCTCTATTTCGATATCGGATTCCTAGGATAGCAACGGTTCTTGTCCATTCCACAACACCAGATTCTGCGACATCCTTGATCCGGTGGCATCATTGTGGCCGTGGCCGTAGAGCAGTCAGTTTTGCATCCCCTCTGGATCTAGAGGACAACAAAATAAACAAGCCTCGACATGTGTCCGCTACACAATTATCTGACAGAGACTACGTTGATCTAGCAGATACGTATTTTGAAGCAGTCGAAGAGTATGCAGGATATGTAATAGAACTCACCGTTGAACATCAGGTATGGTCTCATCTTCTCAGTATCAGATGCAGTCATGTCACAATCCTTGGAACCATCTGTAATTAAGCTCAGGCTAACAGTCTTCTTTCCTTTCGAACGACGTGATCACGATCACCGCTCCGGGCATTGGTAACTACGTCCTCAAGCGCCACGATTCGATCAGACAAATATGGTTGAGTTCGCCAATCTCAGGGTCGACCGGCTTCGAGTGGTTTGAATATGGTGGGAGTGGTGAGAAACAAGATGTGTATGACGAGAATGGAGAGCAACAAGACGGGTACGGCGATGTAGTAATGGGACAATGGCTACAGCTGAGTGATGGTACAAATTTGTCGGAGGTTTTGAACGGAGACTTAAGGATGGAGATGGAAATGAACTGGTTTTATTGATTTCATGCTGGACGAGAGCTCGTGTACAGTACTGCTGCTCGAGGGCTCGTTTACCCTCACGAGCATAACAACATCGTCAAAATCTGGAATCAAGCTGATAGAGATTGCTTCTAGGCAAGAGTTGATGTGTTGCCACTGCCATCTATGGGTCCGTTCAGACATAGGCCACAATTGATTGATTGATTGATTGATTGATTGATTCCTACTCGGTTTCAGCCGCAATGTCTCCGCAGCTATGCCCGGAAACAGAGGTTTGGCAAACAGCCGACGCGCTGCGAAAAGAAATCGAAATGCCCCACTTCACCGTACTAAAAGTACAGCCAGCTGTTCCCTCGCCTCCGCTTGTGGTCTGGCTTCTATCTATGACTACGTACATGCCGTCAAGAAGTGACGTATCTGTGCCTGTGTTTTTGGCTTCCAATGTATTGTCTCTGGTTTGTGCCGTGAAATAAGTCTTTTTCGTTGCCGTTGTATTGAGACGTCGTAGAGGCCTTGACCTCGTTTGTCGTATCTGTGTACCTACAGTCTCCCCCTAGTGTTCGGCTTCATGTTGCTGTACCTGCCCTTGACCCTCAGGGCTTGCGTTTGTTCTGTGTACTTATTTCTCCCATCTTCTTGCTGCCTCTCACTAGGTTCCTATGTGGCCGTGTATTGTGTTGTGACCTGCCATTGGCGGCAGCGTCAACGCACCAGCTGCGATGCAGCTTCCCGAGAACGAGGCTCCGCTCCTTCGTGCTCTTGGGTCTAGTAGCCATGCAACGCTACCGCGACTCGCCTCAGACCTTGTCGGGTATGTCGAAAGGGGCACCACTCCTTCGACATGGGGGCGACAGTGGACGAGGCTGTCTGTGACTGTGTATTGTGTGGCATCTATAGTAGCATGCCGGGTGTCTGTGAGGCGATTTGCGTGAGCGTTGATGTCGTTCCACCCGAAGGGCCGTCGATGCGGGACGTCGCAAACGATGTCGAGTGGTGGGCTGATCGGGAAGCCCACCGGAAACTGTGTGTTGTAGCTTTACGAGGTTTGGGCTCCGTCGTCGCTCTCGCGATGCGGCATCGTGGCTAGAGGGTTGTTGCTGCCGTCAATGGGTGTGTCATGTTTTGTAGCCTGCTCGCAAATTTTGCTTTCGTGACTGCCGCGGCCGCAACCATGTCTCTACAGGTACCAGCTAACGCAGAGGGATGCGTTTTGGCCTATAGAGACGGCTACGACCGCCAGCAGATAAGTCTCGATGCTGTGTGATGGATAATCCAGGAATTGAATTCTCGCTGTTTGTCGTGTTTTTTTAGGCCACAATTGTGGAGTTGCGCCAAACCCCACCTTGGCGGGGTCGGCCGGGGTGCGGCTTGGCACGTCTGATCTGTTAGATGCATAATTCTGGGAAAGCTTGGCGCGCACCGTCGATTTTCCCCCCACCACACTAATTGTATAGAGCGTCGAAATTGGTAGATGCCGCGCCCGCCCCGCCCATGCGCCATTTACGGGTCAGGTAAGCTTGAGGTCGTAGATTCACGCGTATAAGGCTATACTGACTTTTTCTTGGTGTTGTAGCTATCAAACATGCGTCCCCCAGGCCGCCAGCGGCTCCCGCCCATTACGCTACGGAACCTAGAAGAGCACGCAGACCGCTTTGCCAACACGGCGCATAAGTCTAGAGCTATTAAAGCTGCTAGAGCTACAAGATCTCGGCGTAAGATGGTTATAAGCCATATAAGTTAGATACCTACTTACTCCATAGTGTAGGAGCTGCACCTAGAACACCATCGCCGCCAGCAAGGCCGGTTAAAAAGACGCGTGTCACGAAGACAAAGGCACAGGCGGCACTAGTAGAAACTGCTCCTACTACTGCTACTCCTCCTGTTATTATTGAAGTGGCTGAGACACCGCCCTATCGTCCAACACAGAGCTTGCCTTACTCCAATATAGCAGAACTCTTGCAAGTCTCATCACCAACTATCCAGCTAGTTCAAGGCCTCCAGTCGTCTCCACCACCTATTGAACTTGAAATAGCTCCTAAGCCACAAGTTGTTACAGGACTACCTATACTTAGGTACATAATTGAGGTTTCCTTTACTGTTCGCGTGAACTCAAAATTTGTTGTCCGAAGCGAGAAAACCTACAGTCGAGAGGACCTATGGCTGTTAGCGTTTGAGGATAAAGTGGAGGAGATGAGGAGCAGCAAGGCTTCTGGAATTGAAGGCAGAGACTATACAATACGCTGCACGTCACTATCCTATCGGGCGATAACTCGAGGAGCTATCTGGAAAGCTGAGACGATTGAAGACTTTGGTGACGACGTTAGCATATCCTTTTTGGACAATGTTGATAGGCATGTCGTCAGCCTCTCCGCGCGGTCTCCAGTTGAACTTGTGCAGATGAGGCTTGAACAGAAGCTAGAGTGCAACTTAATTGGGAGGGCGTTCTCGCGCAGTCAGTACGCTAACGAGCCATCCTCTGACAAGCTAGAGATCTTGACTGCGCTTGAGTCCTCAGCTGGCAATCGAACAAAGCAACAGATAGTTGAAGGTCGCATGATAACGAGGGCAGAGGAAAGGGCAGAGCGTCGTGCAGCCCAAGTTGAGGCTATCCGGACTGCGCATGACCACGTAGGGGCAATTAATAACCGCTGGCGTCGTACAGAGGAGGCTGTCTGTACCAACAGAGGTGGCTATTGTTATGTACCTTTTGGTCAGATGGCCCACTACCAAATTAAAGCTGTTGATATGGAGGCTTGGGCTCAAGAGATAGTTATTGGTACGACTAACGTCAGTGTTGAAAGTCCACCTATTAAGCTACTCCAGCACTGGAGGGAGGTTGGTAATAAGCTCCAGCGTAATCCAAATAATCGGAGGAAGCTACGTAAGGGGTCCGACTCCTCAGGTGACTCAATTCAACAGTACCGTCGGGACCTGGAGCGCGCAAAGCTAGAGGCAGAGCGTGCTAGGGCAGAAGATCGCGCCCGACAGATGGAGGACGCGCGTGAAGATAGAGAGGCAAGGAGAGAGGCTGATAGGGAGCGGAGGGAGGATGAAAAGAGAGAGAGAGACGAGCGGAGGGAGGCTGAGAGACTTGATAGAGCATGGCGCGTAGAGGAAACCCGGCGACGACAGCAGCAACAGTCATACTTCCTGCCACCCCAGCTGCCAGCTCATGCTTATGCCTGGCCACCTTCTACTGCTCCTGCTCCTCCTCCACCAGCCCCGAGCATCTGGCCTCTCGCGGCAACAAACGATACCACAAACGCCAGGTATACGGCATCTCGCCGCTCCCCAGTGTCATCAAGCCCTGTATCTGGGCGTGGTTGCGCGGACGACAGGACAGTCGTGAGGCAGTTCTTTCAGTGGCTAATTGCCCAGCAGCCAGAGGATGACCAGGAGGACTACAGCGAGGCGGCGCGCGTCGCGATAGATCAGAGGTGGACAGTTGAGGATATCCGAGCAATGTCCAACCCAAAAGGCGATCTATACACAATCGCGATGGGTTTTGGACTAAAGGATGGTGTTATCCGCCACCTCCGTGAGGAGCTGCGATTGTTCAAGCCAGCTTACCGCGCGCGTGGCGGGTCGGAGTAGTCCTATAAGTTTCTTTGTTTATCTCTACCTCAACATGATACCCCAGCAACAATATATAGTATATGATACCTAAAAGCAAGCTGTTTGTATGATATAGAGTATGAATTAGTATAGAACGTGATATCCTACTCCTCAAAGGCAAAGTCTGTCTCAAGCCTCAGCTGATCATGGAGACCATCTAGCACTGTCTGCTCCATATAGAGACCTCCAGCAGCGTGTTGAAAGTGCTTTCTTGCAAATCTATCACAGCCACTTTCTGCAATTGCTGCCCGCAAGAAGTCGCCAGAGCCACTATCTCCTGGAAAACGTGTCCGTATATAGCAGTAGTTACGCCGGATCCATGCCTTCAAGACGGCAAAGGTAAGCTCAATAGGATTGTAGTCAGGAGAGTACGGCGGCAGGTATCGTACTACAAACCCAGCGTCGCGGAGTAGACGTGGCACGTCGTTGTTCGTGTGGATAGAGACATTGTCAAGTACAATAACAACTGGGCGTCCACCAAATTTGACTCGTAGAGCAGGTATAAGCTCCAGTTCCACCCACTCAATAAACTCCTCCCGGCTGTAGTAGCCCTCCTTGATGCCTGTACACGGCAAATACCCATCAACAGTATACGCTGGCAAGATGGCCCAAGTCTTACCACGCTTTATGTCTTGCGTATAGCGCATCTCTTCACCGATAGGAGCGTAGGCGTGGTGCCTCCATCCAGTTTTCTCGTTGAAGATAGATTCATCAAGGAATACAACATCCTCTGCAGCATACCGCCTCATAGAATCGCGGTAGTAACCACGGAGCTCCTCATTGCGGTCAATGGCGTATGGGCGCAGCGTTTTACGACTCCAGCCCTCTCTCTTCAACAGGCGACTGATAGTGGACTGAGTGATAAAGATGCCACGCTCAACGCTCAACCACCATACCATCTCGTCCTGATACATCCAGCCATGTCGTAGTAGCTCACCGCGGAGAGCAAGTGAGTCTTCCTTTGCTAGTTTTGGAGGACGCCCAAGCTTGCCAGTAAGAGCCTTCCGTACACAACCAGTAGTTATGATGTTATTATAGACATTGCGTACAGCATGTCTTGAACAACCAACTTGGTCTGCAATCTCCTGCTCATGCCAACCTAGGCAGAGATACCGATTAATTTCTAGCCTCTTTAAGTTTGTCAGACCATGGGCAGCGTAGAAGGGCCCAGCAGGAGGTGGTTCAAGGGCTGATAGAGATGTCCGAACGCCGTGGGCGCGATGGGCGGCCATCTGGCGCGTTGGTGACAACTGCAACACCAAGAAAGTCAGTATAGCCTCTATGCGCGTGAATCTACGACCTCAACTTACCTGACCCGTAAACGGCGCGTGGGCGGGGCGGCGGGCGCGGCATCTACCAATTTCGACGCTCTATATAATTAGTGTGGTGGGGGGGAAAATCGACGATGCGCGCCAAGCTTTCCCAGGATTATGCATCTAATAGATGCTCGGCGGAACCGGCAGATCCACTCCAATCTCACCCATGTCAAGATCCTGAGCGCATGCTGAAAAGTAGCGCAAAGGATGATCCTCTGTTGTCAGGACAGTCATTCGCCTATACAATACTGACCCTTCGCAAACGCTCCTTGTATGCAGGTCAATAGTTCTTCAAACATGATTACAACATACTTAAAGGTGACCGCGCACATCAAATCCTCGACCATTTGACCATTTCGATGGCAGAAGTATATGACACCACCCGATTTGGCCAGTTGTACTACGCATCTAGGCAGCCTACCACCGACCAGCTTGGGCTTGCGGCAGTACACATCACAACGTGGCTCAGTCAGTATGGCTTGCCGAATGCAATCATAGGTGGGTGGGCAGTGTTTCTGAGAGGAGGTACACGGCAAACGTTAGATGTGGATCTTACCGTCTCAACAACGATGCCGTACCTCAAGTCAGTACTACTTCTAGACCGCCGGTAAGTTACAATCCAACAGGAAAGGATGATGCTCAAAATTCGAATTCAGCATCTGTTTTCCATCAATTCATGGGTCAACAGCTGTACAAATCTTCGTTTGGGTTGGTAAGAGCTTTGATGCATCGGCGTCAACGACACCAGACTATGCTGTGAGCATGGACCTTGTCCTCAGCGGTATGTATCTCTGACATCTACCATGACAAGTTCATGCGAATGATGGGGACAGGAAATCTGGACATTCCTGCCTCTCTGAACGGCGCATGCGAAAACATCAGACGTCGTTAATACGCCACATGGAGGATCGGCGGTGGTATTGAGCGTTTTCTATCAGTTATACGCCAAGTTTGGAGCCTTCTCCAGGCGTGGCACAACCACAGACAACGACTTCAACGATTTGGTTTTCCTACTCAATAAGCACGCAAATGAAATGCCGTCTTTGCGGCAATCGCTGAATGTTAATCAGCGACGCTCTTTCTTAGCAAGGTACAGTCAAAAATTCGTCGGATATGACGCCAACATTGCGTATATGAAATCCCTGCTAGGGTTAGAATAGCGACAGCTCTGTCAGCCAAGGCAAGGCCTTCCAAAAATAATTGAATGATCTTACGACGCGCTTCCATGTTAGCCACTGTGGCTTTGCTTGAGGGCGCACGGAGAAGCAGTTATTGGCCGGCTAAACGAGGGCCAAGACACTTGAAGCCAGGGCTATAATACACCTAGCACGTCAGCTAGCTGAGGGTCTCATGCTTACCGTGTCACTATATCAAGCGGTCACTTCACAATGCAGATTACATCGTCGAAAAACATGTGCTTTGGTAGAGCTGAGCCTCCGAATGTCCAAGAATTGATCAAGACGCTTGAGGAGCATGGGATCCGTTCTTTCGTCGCGGGAGTCTCAGCGCTAGTGTTCTATGGCGCCGAACGCCTACAACACGTATGTTTATGGACCCACACGAGCCTCTGCGACTAACATTCACCAGGCTTGGGAGATCTGTGTCCCCTCACACCAATTCAACTATGCCATCGAACTCCTTTGCTCAAACTTGCTTTCTTGCACGTACGAGCCCGTTCGTCACGGGCTGCTGCCCCAGCCTAGTACGCTGTCACACCTGCATCCTCGATTCCGCACAAAGGACGCTGAACTCGATATCGTGTTGGTTCCTTCGTTCGACGTACACATCGAAAGCACAGTCCCTACACTTGTGTACAGTGCAAGCGGTGTTCCGTATCCGGCACTCCATATCATAGTGCAAAGCTTCCTCGATACCTATGATGTAGTGTCGCTATGCGATATCATTGACGGTACCGATATTTCGGAAGCATGGGGCCACAAGTTTTTAGACTTGAGCGGTACAAATGATGTGCAGTGGGCCGAACAAATGAATAAGCGATATTTTGCTTCTATCGCTAGGGGCCAGGAAATGGTGTTGCCATTATTCCCAACTCAGAGTATAGGAAGACAAGTCATGTGGGAGACATATGTACGACAGAAAAAGGCAAGATTGGGATGGACGCATCCCGATGGTGTGTTCGATACTCGGTTTCGATTGAAGGGATTCCAGTACCCAGATTGGGAACAGAAAGATGTTTAAGATGGTTGTTTCGATCTCTTACAAGGACGCGCGGAATATGTTTTAAGATCATGCTTCGTGGCTTCTCCATCATCTATGAAGATAAAGTGCATGTGGCTGCCCACCTTCAGTCAAGGGTTGTTTTGAATACCGTTCATCCATCACAAGACCATAACCTCACCCTTCAAATAGTAATATGTGAAGCGGTAGCACTTCCCATGCATATGGCCTCATCACCGAGGGTTGCAGCACTTGCAATTCCCCTCGCTATTTCCGTTCCACCAGCCAGCCTTTCGAGAACCGGTCCCAAGAAGCCACCCCAGTATCCAACCTTCGCTTTAAGCCCCCCTTCCTCAAGCCCCTCCAGTCCATACTCAACCACATTCCTCAACACCCTTAGAATCTTGAACACCCCTGATATGCTGTTGGTTGAGCAGGAGCCGTGTTCAAGTACGTGGACTGCACCATCAGAATGCAGGTACGCCAGGTAAAAGTACCACTCATGGCCCACCACTACAAAGGAGGGCTCGATCAGTGCCGACGCGGTATCCGAGAATCCAGCCATGCGGACAAGCTCTGCCTTTTTCCGTAGGCTTGCGCCCATGAATATGCTAATCTGGTATTCTGCCTCCGACTTGTCGCCATCCGCCGCTTTAACCTCAATGCCGCTGAAAAGGGCAGTAGTCTTTGTGAAAGCGTCCGACATGTGACTAACGGCGGAGATTCGAGGCTGTAAACGTGCGTAGAGAGCAGCGAGGTCATCCTCTTCGTGCGAGTACGAATAGGTGAGGTCGGTCTTGCGGTCAAGGCGCCTTCCGGATTTAGCGTCGATAGACAGATATCTAGGATCAATAACCTGGGTTTGCCTGAGTATATTAGTCATATGTGCACCAAAAGGCCATGGAACAGGGTCATACACGCTTTGCAACAGCATCTTGCCATTGCCAGAGAGCTCTAGTGCCAACTCCATCAGCGGCTGGATCACCACTTGACACCAGGCGTTCTCATCACGACCCCTCGTCTTGCACGTCCTTGCGCGCTTGAAAATCTGCTTGACCTTACCCAGGGTGTATCGTAGCTCCTCGCGGAGAGATGGATTGCACTCGGAAAGGTTGCAAGGAGAGTCAGTGAAGGCATGTCGATCGAAAGTCTGAACGCCGAGTGCGTTGTCGGACTTGATCTCTTCCTGCAGAACAGATGTCAGTCATTAGACACATGTAGCACATGCACACGTACTTTGAGGCATCGCGGCACCCAGCCGTCGAGTTGCCCGGGCCCAAGTCGCTCCATGACGTCCATCACCATATCCATAATAGCCTCGTTTACCGGAAGCTGCGCGCCATCGTATGGCTCTGTCAATATTGGAGGCATTGCGTCCTTAAGCGTCGCGATTGTCTCGCGCAATGGGCTAATGCCGCGTCGAGGCGATGACGCGTTCGTACTAGCCCGGCTGCCCCGGCGACTGCCGATTTGACTATCTAGGGGGCTGAAGGTATTGTGTCGGCCCAAATCGAGCGGATGGCTCGAATCAGTGACAGATGGGCTTTGCCCGCGCATGACATCATCATCAACTCGTCGGCGCTTCTCGGGGCTGGGGGCGCGGCGTGCGGTGCCCATGGGCGCGGAGTTGGCGCGCCTGCGCTTCAGCGGGCGGACGTGTTCGGGATGCGTGTGGCCGGGGGGGGATGGAACAAGTCCCGCAATCCAAGAGGTGATATACGATGATTTTGCGGGGTGGGGAAATGGGTATCGAGGTGGTGATGCAGCCATGAAGAGAGGTGGAGAGGGGAAGTGGTCGCGGGATGTTGTTGTTTTCGTTCGGTGTTGCACAGTCCGATTAGTCAACGTCCGGCGCGCGCATCCCATGCGCACACGGGTCTTTCGGTGTAGCCTGCTTGTGAAAATGGGTTAGAATTGAAGCCTCAGTGTTGATACGACGAAAATCGGCGTTGATTAGATCATGGACGGCCGTGGAGGTTTCAAAGGCTGAAGAAGGCTGGTCCGGAAAACCTCGGCAATTTTTCTGCCGAACGACATCTGTCAACCAATCACAATTGCCATTGGTTACAACTTTATCCGCCAGCCCTTCGCATTGATTTGACCGCGTCAACACGATGGGCGGCCCATGCTTAACATACATTCGAACACCCCGCCAAGATGAGTGTATCACGATACGACCGTATTAAGGGCCATTCGCGTGGACCCAAAAAATCCTGGAACCCTTCTCGTGGGCAAGAGCTGAAGGGTGACTCCAATCACCTCTTGATCAGTCAATTGTTCTGGGAGCAATTGCAACCATGGAAGATCATTGCTGCAGAGCACGTCAACAAATTTGCTCGTGCTGCAAGAACTTTGTCTGGATGATTTTGGAGCAGAGCGCCCCCCCTGAAATCGTTGAGAGGCTGGTGAATATCAGCGTAGGTGCTGCCCTAGCAACTGCTCTGCAGGAGTACAAGCAAGAGCTAGGCAAGATTCTAGCGGATCAGGCACGGTTCCCGGTAACATACAACCACTACTTCACCACCACGCTGCAAAAGCAACGCCAGCGGAAGCACGAAAAGCACGCGGGACGTGCAACTCAGGCGTCAAGGATCGAACGACATCACGTTAATGAAACAAGCCATGGCGGATTTCATCGAGCCAGACATGGACAGATTCGCCTCCGAAGAAGCCTTGGACAAGCAAAAAGCTTACTATAAGGTAAGAAAGCAGACCGCTTTTCGATAGCTGATACTTGTTCGGTACGGCTCGACCAATCATAATACGTAGCGGTTTCATCCATGGTCATCGCAATGGACATCTTCACCGCTCAGATGGAGGAATATGATTACAGTACACGACTGTACGCGGAAACGCACCATCCAAATGCCCAGCCCTAGGTAATGAGCTAACCCTGTTAACATCATATTGGCTTCAATGCTGCTTGTCGTACATTACACTTTGATTAAGCCAACGTTATCTAGGCTTTATTAGAAGGCACTCAATCCGGAGTATTCTCAGCCACATCAATGCCACTATGGGATCCATTTAGGACATTTGGCTTTAATACGCAACGGGACGGTCTTTTTACCTGCTCAGGCGTCAAAAAGGGAACAACAAACTCCTGCGGGTACTCCCTTTTTCGTGGAAAGAATACCAATTCTGCGGCGACACCACCCTGATCATCTCCATGAGCGCCGTCGCCTTCGTCGCTCATTATTATCATTAGATGCACCGGCTATGCGCGACTTAGCTATCAGGTCACATCGATTTGAAAATACCAACACTGCGTCAGCTATAGGGATGCGTACCTGAGCATGTCAAGTCGACGGCTTCAACGCCAAGCGCCGCGGGTGCAAATTCATCGATATTGCTCCACGCACTATTCAAATCAGGCTCGGTACCTAGAAAATGACCAAGATTGGGGCACTCACTCGTCGTGACTAGAAAGAACTTTCTCTGTCGAATTCCTCGGAGCTTCTGACTTGGGGGTACAGTATAGTTTACAAATTGCGTTGCGGCTGCTGGACTGAAAAAGTACTGAGAAATATTGTCATCGCGGCGTTGGTATCAATAAGTCGAAGTATGTGGATTCTATGGGAGCGGGAAACGCAGACGTTTAAGTGGGCCATGAGCAAGCTTGAGGAGCTCTCCGCGCCCGAACTTGCACAGTCGCCTAATGCTGCTCATGGTGCACCTTTCGTATTTGGCGCCTTCGCCGTCGGATGGAATCGTGAGCGCATATCCAACAGATACTCGCCCCAAGACTGAAGCATGGTGGCGCCAATTTGACAGGGAAAGGCCATGCCGTAGGAACCTAATCCACCACTTTTCGTCAGAGGCCGCCTCACGATCGTACGAGCCTGCAGCCAATGCTTCCGTCTAATTCGATGCCCGCACCCGATTAATCGGCTTCCAATAAAGGCTCTCCACTCGTCCGCAACTCCGAGACCCAGACCTGGGCTCATATCTTCATCCGGGCCTCAAATCACGCTCTTAGTGGGGTGGACCTAGATATTGGAGACAGATCGGCACCCAAGCGGGCTCCTGCTCGATCAAGAGGCCGCTCTAGCCATTCACTCGGCTTCATATTTAATGACGGATTGAAACCTGCCATCATGAAGCAGTCATGCAGCTAGACTCCACCAATCGGTGTCGAGTGCAGACTGGACAAGTACATGCCGATGGCTGAACGGCGGGTCGCGGCCTAGCTGGGTCTGCCTTATCTGACTCTCGTGAAACTGACTTTGCAGGAACAGCAGTCTAGGCCAATCGTCTTTCTGAGGCTTGCAGTTCCGCGAAATTGTTGACGTTCCAGCTGAGATTGCATGGGCATGGTCCCTCCCGCTCAGACGCTATCGAGACGTGCAAGGCGCTTCTATTGCCGTCCCGCGTGACTGATGATGTGGTAGGTCGATGATCTCCGAGACGAGCAGTTATACAGCTTCTTCTGAAAGGAGGAACCAAAGGGATAGCTGGGATCCGTTCATGGGCGGTGCTAGAGTAGAGTGTAGATCTCATGAACACTGCTCATCCATGGCGAAATCCAGTGGGAAATTGGAGCCATCTGGGTAATTAGACTGCCATCTCCTGTTCCGCACCCTGAATATCAATTTCGTAGAGCTTGTTCATTGCACCGAAGTTTCAATTGATCCGAAGAGAATAACCGAACCTAGGATTGGGGCTAGCGGTCGAAGCTGGAACAGCGGAAGCCGGATATAGATGCAAGTATGAGCTAGAGCGCTCGGTAATGCCGGTATCCTTTAAGGCGCAGCAACGAAAGGGCACCATCAGTCTTGGTGAGGCATTTTATTGATTGGGCTGGTTTCATTGCATGACATGGCGCGTAGCTTCGTGGCCATTCAGTGTAGTGACCGAGCTCGGCGTCCTGGTTGTGGCAGCGAAGTGGGTCGCATGAGCATCAATCTTCGAGCCCTTGCTCAGCTGATTGCAATTTGTAATGCCGTCCGTTGATCCGAGTGAAGTGTTGGCGGCGTTACGTGGCCTTCTGGAGCGGAGGCACAGAGATCAAACTCCGGCGAATTCTAAGAGCGCTGTTCCTGAAAATACTGGACGGGTGCAATGAAGTAGGGAACCTGCTTCATGGAGGGAAAATATTGACGATAGTCGAAGCTGCCACCAGTGAAATGCAGACCCGGAGCATCGTATGGGTACTCTTATCTTGGTGCTAACAAGTAGGAATAGTAAAACAGGGTAGTAGAGGCATAGTTCTACCGTGCGCAAGAGAGTACAGCTAGAAAAAGGACGGCGAGAGTTGAGATGTTTTAGGTGAAATAAAACCAAGACGGAGAAAGCTTTCTTATACATAACGACGATTATGTAATGAACATGGATTGGTGGCGGATCTAAGAATCTCCGGTGCCAAGATTTTGCTGGCTTGGAGGCGTCCATTTTCGGACGCAAAACTCTCCAGATATGGAGGCATCAAAGCCAACCTAACATCGTTTATGAGGAAACGTACGCCTCCAGTTTAGCTACTGTTTCTTGATATTCCAATGATATATTCCAAAAATCCAGCGTAATCCATGGCGGCCAGAATTCGATGGCGTTGTCTCCTAGGGATAGATTGATAATGGCACGACGTAGGTCCAAGAACGTGGCGGAAGAACGATCCAAAGCTGCATCTAGCTCTGTGGCTTTATGGGAGATCTTATAAAGACACTTTTTTCCCCAAGACATTAACTTGCACATATTGAGGGATGAGGGTTCCGCTATCAGCTGCTTCACACGTGCGCATGACAGCAAGCGGGGCAACATCAATAAGCGCAGCGGCACAAAACAGAATGTTTACATCATACGAACACCATGAATCGTACTTGTACCATTTTAGACACATTCAAAGGAAGAAATCAAGGCAATCGGCTTGGTAAACAAATTGTATATCTTAGCGCATAGTTGCACAGCGTGATGTTATTGGCGTCGTGATTACATCGACCAACATGCTCGTCAGTCTCTCATAGCGCCCTCACATCGGATGTGCTCCTAGCCGCGATCTGTAGCGGAGAGCGGACGAAAGAGACGACAACGGTCTTGGGCGGACTAGATTGATGAAGGAATATTTCCCCTCGTTGCCACGTACGTCCACAATTAGATGTGAATTGTATCACTGGCAACAGATGGTGGATTCGGGCGGCTGCAGGTACTGACGCGCGCGCTGATGCATCCTCCTGCAACGTGCGTGGATATTGCTGCTAAGCCATCAGCTCTCCGTAGCAATGAAGTAAGTAAGTAGAGAGGACGATTTGCTAGTGGCGACAATCGGAATCAGTACTTCGAACTCGTCATTTTAGCGTCGGAAGGGGGACTTGTTCACAATCCGCATCAAAACCAGCAGCATCAAAAGGATCAGCATTCTCGAGCCTTATGCAGTCTCCACTCGGCGCATATCAGCGGTATCAGTAGCATCGTCAGTATCTAGATTGGTGTGGTCTCCACTTAGTGCGTCTCGGCAGCATCTGCTTTATCAGCAAGATCGGCAGTCTTTAGCAGTATCAGCAAGATCAGCGATATCAGCATTATGTAGATTTTTGCAGGTACCACTTAGTACGTGTGAGCAACATTACTAGGATGAGGAGCATCTAGATTTGTGAGGTCCCACTTGGCTCGTATGGGCAGCATCAGCAGTATATAATACTACCGCGGGCACCACTTGGTGCGTGTCAGCAGCATGGAACACACAGCATTCGTGGATTTTCTGCCGTCTCCACCTTGTGGGTACTGTAAGCGTCAGCAGCATGCAACACATAGCATTCCTGAAATCTAGCGGCCTCCACTTGGTGAGTGTGAGCATCATCGAAAATTCTTCCGTCTCCACTTGCTGCACGGTAAGCGTAATAAGCATGGAAAAATTGGCATTCGTGGAGTGTCAGCAGCATGTGACACTGTTGAAAAATATTCCGTCCCCACTTGCTGCACAGTAAGCGTAAGCAGGATGGAAGAATTGGCATTCGTGGAATTTCTGTGGTCTCCACTTGGTGAGGGTCAGCAGCGTACGGCACTATTGAAATTTTTCTGCCGTCTCCACTTGCTGCACGGTAAGCATAAGCATGATGAGATCATTCGTTGGAACTGTGGGTCTTCACGTAGTGTGTGTGGGCACTATTGAAAGTTCTCCCGTCTCCACTTCCTGCACTGTGAGCATAAGCACCATGGAACACTCAGCATTCGTGGAATTTATGGGTCCCCACTTATTGCTTCGCGGCAGCATTATCTGGATGACCGTGCGTATCACCTAGTAGGAGTTTAGCCACGGTGATGGACAGGCCCTCCGCAACCGCATAACGCGGAAGCACAGCAGTGTCATAGTTCGGCTAAGACGGCGATCCGACGTCCCGAGGCGGACCGCGGCATAGCCTGCAGCTTAGTCGTCGGCAGTAATACATTGGGCTGGTCCATTTCGGAGAGATCCTTGCCTTCGGGTGTCGCTGCGCATCCTTCTTCGCTCCGCGGCACTTTGGCACGACGTGTAGTAAGCATCTTTACCTCGCTGCAGTCATCACTTTATTGCGCATTGTCTGTGCGCATCAGCTGGATTGCCATGGACCGGTTGCACGGCAACGCATCCGGCGTATCATACCTAGTCTGGCGATGCGTATCAGCGTTGAATGATGTGGCGTAGCGGTAAGATACCAGTTGCGCCGAGTCGCCGCTTCGGATGCCTGCCACTTTGAACGTTACTGCAGCAGTCTCTGTTACGCTCACAATCCATGCGCATGGATGGGCTGCGTGGAGTGCTGATTTTTGTGTGAATGTGTCATCTTGTAGAGCTAGCAAGTTAGGTAGGTAAGCAAGCATACGAGACGAGCACCAGCATAAGCATATTCCAAGCTATGGAATTTCACACTGATGGAAATCGAGGCCGATGGATATCCACGCGCGGCTAGAGTGGAGCTCGCACGGCTTGCGGCTAAGACGGACGCCTGTTGTGCAAATGAAGAAGCTATGATGAGAATATCAGGAGCGGGCAACGATACGATATGCAGGATCAGGTAGAACGATTTCTTCATTAGGTCAACCGTCAGCATTTTTCGAATTACAATCTCCAGCCACCTTCGATACTATATTCATAAGAAGCTACTCAGGCCAGAGACTGTCGTCTTTACTCAAACTCAGGTGCTATCATGGAGTGTCCTAGTCATCTCACCCTCCAATTTTCCTTTGAGGAGCTCGCAGTCGAACGAGGGTCAAATCAGCAGCCTTATATCAGAATTCTGATCTTTTTCAACAAGAAAAAAGGCCTGTCCGAAGCGTTCTTTCATGAGCACTGGAAATCAATCCACGCCGACTTGACCATGTCATTTGGGAATGGGACAAAGAATTTTAGCCGCTACGTACAGGTTTGGCCTCCCCTTTGTCCAATACAAGTTCTGCACTCATATAATCAAGTTTCACCAAGATGCCGAGCACCGAAAGCTGGTGTCGTCGCTTTCTCAGTACAACATGCAACCTCTCCAGTACGATGGTTGCGCTGAGTTTCACGCCGAGAATGCAGAGCAGTTCCTACGATTCATGGCTGACATACACAACTCAAAGGAGCTAGTTGGTGAGTGGATTTGGATTCGATTCATATTCAAGGCTAAACGAATCGCAGGGTGCGGATCTCGATTCACAGATGTCGACGACGGAATGCATGTGATGGTCGGCTACGACAATCTCATATATGGAAGCCATATCACTACTTCTGGAGGATGCGACGGCATATTGCCTTCTGATCCCCGTATCGAGGAACGGCTCAGGCTCCGATGAAAAGAATCTCAGTCTCAACAAATCAGGACCTGAACGCGACTAGACTTAGAACAAATAGCATGACTATGTCTGGCTGTGTGGCGCACAACTCTACATGGTGCAAATCTGCTAGCAATGGAATAGAACTCTAATAACAAAGACGAAGTAGTAGTATATCAGGCATTATTATTGAAAGTTGTGTTAGAGGTGATCTGACGTGCAGCCCTTGTAGCGATTACGCCTCCCCGATAGGGCAGTGTATCCCCCTCGCTGTGCCAACCATACCAACGCGAACTTCAAGGATCACTATATATAACTGGTCGATTTTGACAGAGTAGATCGGGCCTTTTACAACCGCAACTATCGAAAATTCCAGGAGGGCATACGATATGAACACTCCTCTGTTCCGATGGACATAAACTAGAGACTTATTGTATGTGGTTATAGAGTTCATCCGGTCATTACAATGTATGTATACTACTTGTTCAAGTAAGAGCATAGTGGTTTGCACGGTTCATGAGGACATCGACGCTGCAGTCGCTCTGCCTAATCACTAGTTGCTATTTTCGTGCTGCATTACTGGATAAGCATGATTTGAGGACTGACGATAACTCCGTCATCTTGCGCAGCAGTTCTATGTAACCATGCTCATGTGAGCAGAATCGTAAGGGCCCGTGGGACGAAATACTGAGAATGAACTAAACAAGAAATACTGTTCAGAAAGGAGGAAATTTGTTTTGCTTAAGAATCCGCGAACTTATTCGCACGCATTTGAAAACAGATTTCCAGCGCCTGCCCATCAGATGAGGCCGCGATAAAGACCCTTCGTCGACTTACCGACGTTCTGTATGGAGAAGCTACCCGTAGAGCTATGTGTCCAGGTTCTCATACATCTAAGATGCTTCCGAGATGTGGTCGCCCTCAACCAAGTTTCTACCACCTGGAAAGCTATTATCGACCGCGCTTTCCCAATTTGGCTGCAAAACCAGCCTCAAGGCACCCCGTTACCCTCCTTCCTAGGGACACGAGCAGAGATGAGAAGTCTATGGAAATACCTGCCGGGTAAGGTCACGATTGGATCTAGTCCTAGCGCATCCGACGCTGACGATCTGGGTCATTAGTCCTCATAGCACAGCGAGTTTCGCTCACTTGTAGTTTAGCGCAAGACAGCCGGCCATCATGGTGGATGACGAAAGAGAGTGGCGCACCACCCGAAAATTGCGGACGACAGCAATGTTCTGTCTGTCACAGCTGTCACTTCAACAGGACGGAAGACTTGCGAGTGCCATATTTGGTGGTAAAAGCATGGTATCCAGGGAGGCGAGGCTGTTGGCCAGGCTCGGACTGTTTGGTATTGTTCTCAAGGCTACAGCAGTCGCAGCTCCAGCAGGTGGAGCTGTGTTTTCTACCACGGTTGACGGGTCGAGACGACGAAAGAGAGTCCCAGAGCTTGACGGTGATGGCGGATCTTGCGGCGGCGTTACTAAGTCGGGGAGGATTTGCTTTTCCGCCGACTATTTGTTCCTGCTTTGAAGAACTATGCGGAAATTGTGCTTTGCACCGAGTGCGTACATCTACTCGTGTATGGACAGCATGGAGCTGGTTCACTGGTGTCAATCGACCTCGAATGCCATCTTGGTTCAAGGGTATAAGCGACTCGGTTGGCTTAGTTGGTCAGGATGGGTCAGCATGGTTGTCCTGCCGCTCACGTATTCCAACTATTTAGTCACAGCCTTTGCACTGTTCTCATCCACCATAATGCAGATTCTTCCTAACACATTGCATATCCGAACTAAATAACGCACATGGCAAGCGAGCGGCCCACGCAAGTGAGCGGCCCACCCCACCAAGTTTGTGCACCTGGTCAAGCGTACACTCCAACCACGTTGAGAGATAATATATACAATTTGAACCTAGCTAATTAAGCAGCTTCTAAAGTATCTTTTTTACACGTACGTGAGTTGTGCCCAGTCTCTCTGCACCTCTTGTAGCGCGCCAGAGCTTGGCGGCTGAGGCCTGATCGCTCTCCACCTTGACGCTGTTCACGCTCTATCTGCTGGTCAGCCTCCTTTTGAGCGAGTATGTCCATTCCCCCTCCTATTGTTAAGGTCCCCTGCCTCTGTATCCGCTTCTTTTTGCGCTACCTACGCTTTGTTGCTGCCTCATTAGCTCTCTCAAGGCTCGTGATCCGATCACGCATTAGCTCAGCTGAGAGCATCATCACCTCTGCCCCCTTCTTGAGCTGGCTGATCGCCTTAATAATTGAAGCTGGTGACGAGCTCTTATGCTGCCGCACGCGATCGCGTATTAATGTTAATTAAGCCTTAAGCTCGCGTACGTTGCGTGGTGTACGAGCCTCCCAGATAGCCTCTACAGCAGCAGCTAGAGGAGTAGGCGTACGGAGCTGCACATCTAGCTTTAATAGAACAACGTCTGGCTGGAGAGGAATAAGACCTGCGCCTCGAAAGGCTGAGTAGATATTAGCTACCGTAAATGATTGCGTAAAGGCTGCCTTTAAGGCTGGCAGAAACTCAAGCTTCATAATGTGGTTGATGTGGTTGCGGATAAGAGTCTTAATCTCACGGCTGTACGCGCGCTTCAACGGCGAGAAGCAGCCAACGTCAAGTGGCTATAGTAGGTGGGATGAGTGAGGCGGCATACAGAGCGTGTAGATATTCTTCTCCTTACAGAGCTCTTGAAACTCAAGGGAGTGGTGGCTCTCATGGCCGTCAAGGATGAGCAGCCGATACGCCCTGACTACCTTACCCTCTATATGCTTGATAAAGTGCTTTAGCCACTCAACTCCAGTCTAGTTGGTTGTCCATCCATTTTTGCTGATATCGATGGCCCAGTCGCGGAGGATATCCTCCTCATACCAGGCAGATAGGTGATGCTTACCAGCAAAGATGATAAATGGTGGGATAGCCTAGCCAGCAGCGTTGATTCCTTGGATCACTATCGCCCACTCGCGATTGCCAGGCCGGACAGCCTTTGGCCGACCTCTCCTCTCTAACCCTATCACAACAAGCTGAGTTGTAATCTTACCCATAATAAAACCAGCCTCATCGAAGTTGTAGACGTCCTCATCACAGATACCATACTTGGCCTTTGTCTACTCTACTAGCTCAACCAGCTTCTAATTAGGATAGGATCCTCGCATAGAGCTCTCTGCCTATCGTACACTCGGTTGAAACGTGTCTTGAGAAAGTCTGTACGCCTAATAAATTTGGCTGGCCACTTTTGCCCAACCTGGCCTGCGCCGCGCGCAGCTAGCAGCTTATCCGCCATATCACATACAGCCGCGTACGTAGGCGCAAATCCACGTCGATCTAGGTCGAGTATATATCTGACAATCACATCCTCTTTTAGCTCTGTGAGCTTCTTCGAGTTAGGCTGGCAATTGCGTCGGGTAGGCTTTCCAGCGCGTCGGCGTTGGAGCGGTATTTAGGGTACTTCAAATATCTGCGCAGCATGTCTTGTAGACTGAATCTGGTTTCTATTGATAGCTGAGATTGCAAGGTGTATGCTGGCGTCAGAAGAGGCTGGTTGGGCTTGAATTGGGGGATCCATGATGGGTAGGAGTTCATGTGTCGCGAAAAGTGAGTGGGGTGGGCCGCTCGCTTGCCATGTACGTCACCTATATGTGGGGCTGGCAAGCGAGCGAACTGGGTACTTTACTGGGCGCATGTACTGTATAGTTTCGCCATCGGGCATTATTTGCGGCGATGACTTTACGATAAGCTAGGAAAATGCGTTGTCGTTTTGCTCTCATTTTGAGCCTTCATGCCCCTGCGATGTTGCATTGAGAGGATCTGTTATGTCTTAGCCTTAGGAAGAACGAAACTTAGAACTCGACGCCCAAGATGATTCGCCTGAGAGCGGGGAAGCAGAGCATGCATGCATCAGACAGAACATTTTTTCGATGTTCCGCCCCGTGGCGACGAGGCTATCCTGCATTTGTGGGTCGGGGCTTCTTTTCTGTTGACGCTGCAACCCTGCATTGTGTGAAGTGCTGTGTGGGACATATGTGGTATACATGCCGGTAATAGGAGCAGCAAAGACTGTACATAGCACACTGCCAGGCAATAGGTGGATTTGGGAAACTCGTAACTAGCTGAAAGATGCAGTCCAAACCCTGCATTCAGTAATGATTGCTTTGTACATCGGTCAACGCGGTATTGCACAACATGGATCGCGCTGTTTCAATGGTAGTAACAATTTTATGCACTCCAAACCTTGCAAGGCTTGGTATTGGATAGATCGTCACATGCATGTACTGCACCATGCGAAAAAAGCTCGCCTCAAATTCTAGGTGTTGCAGGGAAACACTGTCAGTCGACTAGTCAGATGTCGTCTTCCTTTGGCCTATCTCCCAGATCTGCTGTATTGGATCCGTGACGAAGCATTGAGCAAGACATTCGTGCGCGGAAGTAGACTACCCCCTGCTCTTGGCTCGGCTGCGTCGTTTGGTGGTGGGCTGATGGTTGGCTGTCCGGGGCCAGTTCCGAGAGAGCTACTCATTGGCTGAGACGGCGCCGATGACATGTCATCGTTCCTAAGGTAATCAAGAATACTCGAATTTGAGGCTTTTCGACCTGCGCAATGCAGGTCGCAAGGTGGCACAATGCATCTAGAACTCTTTCTTGGTACCGTCTGAGTACTGGTCGAGGTTGATACGAATTTTACATGTTGTACCATACATCATCTACTGGTCTACGCGTAGACACATGGGATCTATTGGGCTTTTGAAAAACTCGGGAGTCTATACAATGCGCAAAGGCGCGGACGTGAGTTGGCGGCGGATGTAGGCGTTCCCCTTGCACCAGTGCACCTAATCATATTCGCAAACACGAGAGGACGGAGAGAACGCTCATGATACCGGCATACTCTCTAGCGAACAGATGAGAATCAGTGAACCACGACATCCCCCTTGATGCTTCCGGGATCGCGCTACACTCCAAGCTGATACTGCATTGCTGAACTTTATGAATCCCTACCCGGTCTCATACGAGGCTTCGTTACCACGAGGCCCTACGCGATCATGTCTTCCAGCGCACCGGGCCCCTCAGGCAGGAAGGTCCGATACCTCGCCTTCAAGGACTTGATCAACCGCAATCCTTTGGGGAGCAGAGAAGAATCAGTCGTGCGTGGGCGTTTCTGGAAACGGGAAACGGAAAATGGAAAACGTAGAAAAAGGACTCGTTAAGTTGAAACACAAAATCAAACTTGAGAACGGTAGAATAAATGCCTTTTATTCTAACATAAATCCAGTCCGTTCCAGCAGCGATCCACAAAACCTTCCTGGGGATATTGCACCTTAAGCCTGTCTATCATGTCGTCTCGACAGCAATCACTCACTTCGACGTCAAGGACTAGGCTAGCTGCCAATAACGATTATCAGAAACTATCAAAAGACTCTTTACGAGATTAGTTAAGCTTTGCTAAGATTACGATACCCATGTTTACTTCCTGGCTTACTGAAATAGCCAGTTCAATAGATTCGTATCAACAGACAAAGCGGGCCAGCCTTAGATACCTCCAGACCAAAAAGCTCGACCTCACAACACGTAATCAAGCTATTATCTTCTAGCCGTAAATTTTACTCCATTCCAGTAATTAAGACGCCAAGTCGTTGCTACCGAGCTTCAAACGTTCCGCTCGCATCAGCTTGCTGAAGATGATTCACATAGTCTCTAGAGACGACAGCGTCTGCTGCGTCCTCTCAGGCGTCTCGAAGTACGGCAGCGCGTGCTTGACCAGCTCCGGACACTTGGCCATGATATGGTGCACAAGTCTGCGAAGCACGGCTACAGCCGTGTTGCGCTTTCGTCCTGGGCGCTGCAGAAGAAGAAAATCAGCTCTGCATCTTCTGTGCTGGCTGCATGTCTCTCCAGTTCCTGTGTCAGGAAGACTGTGTTGCGTGAATCAATGCCTCATACAAGAGATTGTCTCTGATTAGGGATGTATAGAAACCTACTTCCTGGTATGCCAGCATAAGTGCTACATCATTCAGTGTTGTGCCTCTGCGGACTCTTTCCCATATCTAGCTGGGTCCTAACCACGCTCTTCACCCTTTTTGTCAATACTAACATGTTGGTGGAGGTGGCTGGCTTCTCTGTCTTTATGTCCTTCCTTTACGCCTTTTTTTTGCTCACCAGAATCGCCCTTAATATTGCTGCCAGCAGGGACAGGAGATGAAGGATGAGATATGCCCTTGCGAAGAGGGTGCTCTGTGCCGGTTCGTATTTGGCCAATGTCGGATACTCTATGCGCATGCGAGAGGGAAAAATCACCCGAATCGAAGTATTTGCGTCTCTGCAATTAATCGAATCAGCTAATACATAATGTACTGGTCGATATAAGGCGAACATACCTCAAGTTGGTGATCAAGCAGATCTTCTCTTGCTGGAAGCTTTCCGTAGCGGCGAAGCAAACGAACATCTTGTGCGGTAAGAGGCTTTTACGGCGTGAGTATCTACGCATAAGGCGGCAAGAAAGGACATACCTCAGAGCCATCCTGATCCTGAGAACGGTTCATCTTTGCAGAAATACTGTGAGCGGCGGAATATGGTAGGGTTGGGTAGGACGGAGACAGCATGTGCCCGAGAACATCCAAGGCATTATATAAATCGGAGCGATAGATGTGTTCCCTATTCGCTGAACGGCACTCGACATACCAGTATGATATATTGTTATTCAGCTTCGAGCGTACATTATTTTATTAATGCTGTCAAGAATTGCTAATAGTCTGTGGCATGCAGACCATCACCTCGGGTATTGACATATGCTTAAGACTGGTCTTAAACACTGCTGTTGGATTGCGATCTGCTCCCAAACGCAAAGCGGCGGTATGATGCTGTCAAGAGCATTAGCTCCAAATAAGTGTCATAGGTGCACTACGTCACCATGCGGTCAGCCGGTGTCCTGACGGCCCACATTTCTAGAGCTGCCCCCTCTTCATTGTCGAATGTGCTTTAATATTAGTTCTCGGTGGTCAGATTTTTTTTTTCGTGCGGCGATTTAGCGATCTGTACTAAGAAACAATGACTTATGATTTTGCGCCGGCTCGCTGATGGAAGAACAAGTAGGAGAGAAAGCGCGGCTTACCCTAGTCATGTTGTTCTGTTCTTTGCTGTAACTTAGTTCTGAAAACTACACACGAGCGCTGTTGTCGTGCTGTCATACGCTGGGTTTTCTTACCGGGAGCTTTAGGATGCTGGGCCACGCTACATGGAGCACCGTACTTCAGTCCCGCCAAGAAGAGGGGTTGGCCTCTAGCGCAAAGCTCAAACGGATCGAGGATTCAATACGCAGGTGGGTTGCCAAATGCTGCTGCCTTCATCAATATCGAGGCATGCTGACTCGCGTATAGCGTCGTGTCGGTCGATCCTACCCCTTCGTCTACTCTGCACAGGCAAACCGATTACACCCACCAGTATTCTGAACCCCACGGCAGGCATACCTATACCGGCCGAGGCACGCCGACAGTCGCAAGGCTCAACCGCTTCGTATACGTCGCAACCCTCTCAACGGGCACCTCCACATCAACAAGCCGTTCCTAGACAGACGTCTGCGAACAGAGAGCCTGGGGGCGCAAGTCGGAATGAGATGACACGGAAAGCGTCCCTCTCGTTGCCCAAACAGCTGCTCAATGACTTACCTCGAGCAGCCATAGTGAGAGCGTACTCGAAAACATGAGTCGCTCCCCGTCGTTGAAGCCTGATCAGCCTCCCTCCGCTGATGCAGATTTGATCAAGAGTGCTGCAGGCAGCTTAGGAGACATTGGCGGTCCGTTCAAACACCGCTTCAAACACGTTGCCACTGAAGGTGGCCATGCAGTCATAACAGGCCGGGATGGCGATACGCTACAGCGTTGCGAAGACGAGCCAATACACATTCCCGGCGCCATCCAAGGCTTCGGGCTCCTAGTAGCACTGCAGGAAGATCCCGGGGGAAGTGGGAGTCTTCCTGTGCGCATAGTCAGCGAGAATGCTAAGCGGATTCTTGGACGATCACCACAGAAGCCTTTTGCGCTAGAAGAGTTTCTCCGACATCTTATCTGAAGAGCAGGCAGATGTTTCCCTGGATCAAATCGACTTTATCAAGGTCTAGGATGAGGATGTGCAAACCAATGGGCCTGACGTTTTACCTTGTCCATCAAGATGCCGAATGCTAGACGATCGCGTACATTGTGGTGTGCAATACACGTTAACGACTCGAACCCGGGCTTGATCATTTGCGAATTTGAGCTCGAGGAAGACGACACCTACCCCCTTGTACCGTCCAGCGAAATGACTCCCAAGCTTCCAGAAGAAGAAGTAGAAGCGGTAGCAGTAGAAAGAGAGGCAAAGAAGGAGGGCGTACAGCGAGCGTTCTAGCAGCAGCAGCAGGTTTAACAGATCCCGCGACAGCGTTTAATGCAGGTGCAGTAAGAAGCACATGTAAACATAGAGTAGTTGCGCAGGCATTTGGCGCGGTGGGCGATTTAGTGTGGGATATAACCCTAACCCCCTTTATCCGTATTATATCCGTAGTGGGTCTAGGGCTTGCGGAAGCAGAATCTTGTTGTCAGCTTTAAGTGCTTGAACAGTTCGAGCTCATGGTTCGCTTCGTTAGATAGATAGGCTCAGGAAACTAAACAAGACTATCAGCTTTGAAACGATACGGTGTCGAAATATAAACCTACACTCCTCAGGCCCAACAAATCTGGGTCACCGTGCCTCGCAAATGATTTCACGTCCTTTAAAGTGCTCGGGTAGTGGCTGCAGGAAGCTTCGAGTCTCTCCCATTCACTAGTAGTTTCTAACTGCTCATGCACTGGATAATACGCGCTCGGATGAGCCTGGGTATTTCTCCCGTCAAGTTCTCTCGATAGCTTTGGTGGCTAGTTGCGGCTTTGCAAGGATGTCTGGAGTGTAATTTAACTGAGCGCATAGTCTCTTCATGCTCGGGCAGCCCGACTAAAGTCCCTAGTTCGCAAATCTGACCACATTCGACACTATGAACGATGTCGCGAAGATAATGGATTGCTTCTTAAGGGTAACACCGGCAGCGTTATTAATTCTGTTGAGCAATTTTGCTACAGAATAATAAGGCACTGTCGCCCAGCCTATGATGCTAAGGCCTACGTCATTTAGTGACACGGACTCCGTGGCGGACACCCGAGTTCATTCAATAACTCGTGAATTACCAATTTGAGCCGATTTCACGGCCTCGGATGGCTGACACCAGTCCAGACACGCCTTCATCCGTCTCATCGACCTTGTAAACAAGCTTGACAACCCTAACCTTACCCTCGCCGTGCTCCGCGATGCTTTTTTTTTTGTAAGCATATGTTCAGTCTGCACTGGTTGGCTGCACTCACCCTCCGGCGATACCAGCCAATCCACCCTTGCGGAGAGCAACTGGATGAGGCTTAACCTTTCCTTCTGCCAGTAGCTTTTGGCTCAGCTTCCAGAACATCACGCCGTACTCGAAATGAGGCGGAATTTCGGGGAAGTCGATGCCGAACTTGGTGAAGGGTTTACCAAAAGACGTGTACGCGAGAATGGCAGTAGCAGTGATATCCTTCCTCGGCCAGGTATCCGTAGGCAAGAGCGCCACCACCCTAACTTCCTTCTGAGGTGTCTCGGGAAGCGCCTCTGCAACGAGCTTGTAGCTTTGCTCCGTTGATATACAGTCGAGGACGTAGTAAAGTTCTCCTTCTGTGTATTCCTTGATGAGTCGCGCACATTCAGGATCATGATAATCGAACACGGCGTCGGCGCCCCTCGACTTCAGCAGCTCATAGTTCTCGGGACTGGCAGCGGTGACGACTGTGCACCCAGACCTACGTACAGTGAGTGATCCGAGCGCATGCGAAGGTAGGTTGACCTACAACTTGGCATACTGGATGGCAAGTGTCCAGTCGCAGAGCTTCCGCCATAGACGAGGAAGAAAGGTGCGCCTTCGATGGGTTTCTCTCCTGGGAGCGGCAGGCCCATAGTCATGTATAGACTCTGGCCGATAGTGGTGACTCCGACTCCCAATGTGGCTGTCTCCTCGAAAGACAGATTCTCTGGGATCTTTGCAACATGGCCATCGCGCACCAGGGCATACTCAGCAAAGGCTCCGTCTTCCTCAGAGTTCTTGAAGTGTGTTGGCAGACGATCGAGACGTTAGAGGTACGTAGACTCAAAGCAGGAACTCACCATATTAGCTCCGTGGCACACGCCGTAGACTTTGTCGCCCTTCTTCACAACTGATGTGCAGTCGACGCCAACTTCTTCGACAATGCCAGAAAGGTCGCATCCAATGATTCCGCCTACGCGACCAGCCCCTGCGGTATGATGAAGATCAGTGGGGTTGATGCCTAGAGCTACGGTCTTGATTTTAATGTAGCCGGGTCGTATCGTCTGCTCTTTAATGTCTGTGAGCGCGGCGACGCCATGCTCCTTAATGATGACGGCCTTCATGATGATAAAACGAGTCAAAATTTTAATTTAAGTTTGAGGCTTGTGAGAGTGTGGGGCAAGGCGATGAGATATGGCCAATGTTGAAAAACGGTGCAGGTAATAGTTGCGTGGGTGACCAGCAGCGAATCCCCGCCGTTATATGTGTTTTTCGCATGATTTTTGGTGGTCTGAGGGCGTGGGTGAATGTGGGCCCAGATGCTTTAACGATCAGCAGAGGAACAATTTAGGCTAGAAGGTAGGATCGTACGGAAACACTAGCGGATGATAGTAGGCAATTGAAAAAATGTACTTTTCATCTGGCGCCCGCGTTTGGCTACATAGCGCAGTGGCTCTGAGATCGAGAATGGCGACGATCTGGCTGCGCTCTTGCGCCCTGCAGACGCGTACCTACGTCTACTATGGTTACAGGCAAAAGTAGTGTCAAAATTGGGTCCGGAAATGAGTGCCAATGACTGTATTTTACGCAGTCACGTGGGTTACGCGAGTCACGCTAGTCCATATATAGATCGTACTAATAATTATAGCGATGCCATTTGTTCGCGAAAAATTTAGCATCGCCAAGAACTCGTAAATTAGCGCGCGTCAAGCAACTCCAATCGCCGTCTTTGCACTGATCCTCTTGAGGTCACATAGGTGGTGATAAGTGTCCTGGCATCACTTTTAATGCCGTTCCTGTCTGTATTTATTCTTGGGAAGATGGTGCAAGTGCTAGATGCTGTGTCCATCGAGATCTGCGACCCATTGTGTCTCTTTGTCGAAGCTGCGCCGTTCCTCGCCCTTCAGGTCACCTAGCCCGACTTCTCGCATATCTTTGAGTATCTTGACAGCCTTACTGAAACTCTCGTTCGACGTATAGCCTTCATCAGTCAAGACACCTTGTAACTCTTTCCAGAATTCCTGGCTCTTGTTGAAAGACTCCGCCTCTTCGTAGTGTTGCCGTATCTCCTCTGCTGAGAAATGGTACGGACATGGTTCGCTAGTATCAAAGTGGTCCCACTCGCTGCAACAATGGTCAGCCAGGAAACTTAATGGCAAACAGATCAACACACCTCTCAACGCGGATCAAACATTCTTCAAAGGGAAAGAGACAGTTGTCCCAGGTAGAGCCAACAAAAGCTTCTAATTGCTTGAGGGTCTGACCATGGGGATGTCGCATAACCTTGTACATCAGAGGGTTCTTCTCCGCCGTGGATGTTTCGTACGTGTGAATTAAGACAGACTGCGACACTTGGTATCTGAGCTCATCTTTTGTAGCATCGTCGAGTGCTTTGAAGTTTTCGGGGAGCTTCATCAACATGTCAATCCCATAGTCCAGAAGCAATGGGGGGTTGGCTCCGATGAACACCGGGGAAGTCCAGGCTCCTTGCCAGTCAATGATGCATGATATCCGGGCTTGGTCGTCGATATAGATGTTACCAGCATGGAAGTCTAGGTGCCAAAGTCTGGGAGAGGCGAGCTCTGGGTCTTCGGGAGTGATATACGGAATTGTAGCTAGAAATTTCTCTAACAGAGCTGTGTGAGCCTCTGGGGACTTCTGCTGTGGACTCATGTACTGCCATGGAGTTTTATTTGGCTCCTGTGGGTTCGCATGGGCGTTGTTCCAGTCGATCTCACGGCGAGCGACAGACTTTAGGTATTCTGCAGAAGATGTCCCTACAACTATTGTGAGTCTATATCCGAGTTTCATAGACATCCAGAAACGTACAGGGACCATGATATTGCATGTCACTGCGCTGTTTCTCCCAGAACTCCCTTCGAGTGATGGGTCCAATGCAGTAAGTTGATTCGACGTGACCGACGACATCTTGCGGACCAGTTGTAACGATAGCCGGCTCGCATCCTGCGATACCACTATCTTTAAAATACAATGATCCCAATCTGCCAGTTTGTGTAAGTTAAACCGGCCGCAAATTCTCTGTTGGAGCAAGTTGGATCCTACTTTTCAAAGGAGACTGAGAGTAGTTTCCTTTCAACGTCTACAAACTCACGAATGATGTCAGACTTCCTCCGCAGTGAAAGATCCTGCCAGACTTCGTGGAGTTGGGAGCCTCTCGCTTCTTCCATGATAATATATTCTGCTTGGACAGGGTTTTGGTCGGTAGCACTCCAAGCAAGAACTCGTGGGACGGGTAAACCTCAACGGGGGAATGATGGCCGTGGGCTGTACGCCCGAACTGGCGCAAGAGATCTTCATCGAGAGGAATCTCCAAGCCACGGTGGCATGCGTCAATTCCCCTGCCAGCATCACGCTGTCTGGCGAACTTTCGCTTCTTATTAAGAAAATATAGAGTCCATTTCTGCGTAGCGAGACACCCAGTGCAAAATCATTCGCACAGGAGGCCCACAATCAGAGCTACATTAAATTTCTGTCAAAGATGGACGGCAAAGCTATGCTGGCCGAAAAACAAAGCCTGACATATCTAGGAAGGTTGGAAAAGCATGGGACTGGTCGTATTCTCTTGGAGGGTTCATGCTCACTAATTTGGTACTAATCAACGCTTTTGCCTAAAGATACAACGTCCATCCCCACACAGCCCCGCTCCGTTATGGCACCAAACTGTACAACCGCGATGATGTACCTCAGAGTCTTTGCACGGACATCCGGATGCACCGTTATTGCGAGTATCGATGGGGATACCTGAAGAGGGCAGTGTCGGCTGAAGGCACTTGTTCTTGCACTCGCAGTAGAAAATTTATTTATCTTTCAAGAGGGATATTAGTCTTTGGACGGGGTCTTGATCTGACTGTGAGTATGTATAGAAAGCATTACTCGGGATTGCTTCCAAGTGAGCTTTAACGGTTTCGAGCTCGTTCAAAACCTGGGGGAACTGTCTTGGAGCGTCCTCGTTGGTAGAAAGACTGTTTTGGAGGATATAGCCTATATTGGTCATGACGTGAGTTATAGAGCTCTCAGGCCATATCATGCCGCCAGTCATGAAGGAGTCCTCGATCGTAAGTACCGCGTGAATAACTGGGTACCCTGAGGGTGTTACCCGGCCTCAGTAGAATTCCTTGCACGGTGGTAGGGGCAGGCTTCCAATCCAGACCGTCTTCTGCGTAGCTTTTCTGAACTGCCTCATCCCACGGGCCACAATATACCAGCCACAATTTCAGTCCGGTCTTGCACTGGACCCAAGTTCCTTTGAGCGCATCCATGGGATACTCAGAAAAGGATCCCCTCTCCCGTACAGGAGGAATTTGAGACACGCTTCCAAATCCACCAATCAGGCCAGTTGGAAGCTTAGTTTGCCGATACCGGTCTCCGTGCTGTGGCCGATGGACCGTTTCGAAAGAACGGACAAGAGGCGGTATCGGAGCGTCGTGACGGCTTCCGGCTCACGGAAAGCCGAACCAAGAATCTCGGCAGACAGACTTAGAACGTTTACCGGATCCTTCCACTCGGCTTCACTGCGCTGCATCTCGGGACGCTGTCCTCGCTCAGTCAAGCGGCCGAAGAAGTCTTCCAATAGCATGAAACCAGTTAGGTCCTCCTCCTCTTCTTTGCCATTCCTGATGACTGATTGTATTGTTGATATTCAATAGTGGTGTCCCACCCTTTGCATTGGGATTGGAACACTTCGAAAGTATCGTCGATCTTCCGCCGAGGTTTTGTTGGAACAAGCACACAGCTGACGCAATCGGGAGCTTCTGCCCTGAGCCTCTCATCTCGTTCAGTTGTTTGTCAGTGACAGCGAGCACCGGACTGTCCACTTCCGCATCTGGGGAGCTAATTTCGTAATCACCACGTAGCAGTCCATTCACGTCGGGGACTTCCAGATATTCGGGGGCCAGTGTTGCGATCGGAGCGAAAAAATCTTCTGGGCTGTTCCCTTTACAGACCCGAAATAGCTCTGCGTACCCTTTTGCCAACTTGTCGAAGGACTCTGGTCCCGCCGTCTGCGCGCGGGGAGAATTTAGAAACACGGTAATTTCTTGGAAGATTTTCTCGATGGTGTCCTTGTACGGGCCCGCATCTGCATTCCCAGCCGCTCGCGCGGGTTGGGCGTAGCAGCTGAGGCTGGGGCACTTTGTCGTAGAGCTGAGGAGGGTTTACAGTAGCACGTGCTGCTCGGGCCAAAAATCTTGCGGCAACTCGAGCAATACGTCCAATCTTGACCTTGCTGCTCGCATTCACGCAAAGCCTTTTCCCGCCGTCTGTTTTGGCTGTCCGGTCCCCTTTCTCTGCAAGGGCCACAATATTGTTTAGTGCCGTCCTCCTTGACGCTGGCACGCCGAGTACGGCAATTTGTGCAAAGTGATTTTCGGCAATTGTTACACCCAAGCTCAACAGATTTCCGCCCTGGCTTCTCCCCACACGTTTCGCAATTCGGCAGGGGGTCTTTGCCATGATTCGTTCGAGGTTTCGCATGCAGTTTTGCAGTTCGAGGCGTTACGGGGCTGCGCAGGTGAGGTGCGGGTGCTGCCGCGGGATTGGCGGTGCGGGGAATTGGCGGTGCTGGGAATTGGCGGTGCTGCTGCGGGTTTGCGCTTGGCATGCGCAACTACCAATCGATGGTTGCCCCGCCGCGTCAATTGAAGCCTCGACCACCACAACGTCGACTCGAGGTCGAACCATGTCCCTCTCCACTTCTCCCCGCCCCTCGTCCTGTTTCTTGCACACTTGCAAGCGACGGCAGCTTGACAGTTGGGAGAGCTCGCGCCCGCGCCCCTGAAAGAAGAAACGCAGTGTTGGGCTAGGCGAGATAGCGGCGAACGACGAGAACATGTTCGTGCGTTCCCCCAATAGCAACGCGTCGCGCCCAAAAAAAAGAGAGCATTGAGAAGAAGAGCAACGCCCTCGCCATCGAAAAATCAGCGCCAATTTCCCGACGACGCGTATTCGCTAACGACATCGGCGAAGCGACCCCTCGCCCGGACGGCTTCGGACGTAGCGCATACCCCATTCCTAATCTCTCGTACATAGAGGCTCTTGCCAACGAGCCTATCGAATACGGCGACGACCTCCAGGCCCGTTCGCCTACACGACCGCACACACAGTCGCAATCTTCCAACCCTTCGGCCAGTCCCAAGAAGATTACTTCTTTATGGAACGTTGGCAATGGGGTGACATTCACACACTTGGCAAACACGATCGCCTCGAAACGAGAACAACCGCGGTGGAAACGGACTTGCGCTCCTGGAGAAGCTGGAAGAAGTGGGCCACCCTCATTCCAACATTCCAGTTTCTCGGTCGCTGATTGGCGACGCTTCGCTTTCGAGCTGGACCGTGCCTCACCTCACCAAAACGGTACGCCAGCCTCTGCAGGTAGCTTTTTCTAGTGTGCAGTAGAATTATGACCTCTCACGTGACTTCGCGTCACACTCGCGTTGCCGCCTACTGCTGCCTACCTGGCGCCGACTCTACGCACCTGTATATCTTTCTAGCTAAATACCTTCGTTAGCAATAAACCCAGTCCTCATCCTTCCTCCTCACATACCTTTAGACTATATCTTGACCGTGGTGTGGTGAGGGGTTGTGTTAGATTATCGCGTGATGAGAATCGTCAAGTATCTCATGAAAAAGTGATCATTGATTGTTCGTTTTGTGTTTTCTTGTTTTCTTGTTGAATGCATGCCAAGCAAGGGAGAACACCGTTTTCGGGATAGGTACAGGTGCGCCAGCCACCTCGCAGTGCTGATGACCATGTAATCGGACAGGTTGTGACATGGCGCCTCGGCTAAGAAAACAGCCAATGAGAGGCTGGTTCGATCCTGATCCCCTCATTCTTCCATATCCGCCAGCACAAGCTCTTTCTAGACAATTGGGTTGGCATCTCCCAAGTGAAAGTGCCTCTAGCAGGACCTGCCACAGGAAAAGCAGCGATTCTGGTAATCGAATTTGCTGCCATAGAACCGTGTGGTTATGGGCATCAGGGTTAGGGTAAGGTTGGATGAGGCGGCGGTCACACCCGCGAGAGTGCGTTCCGAGATGAGGATGGAAAACTAAAAGCGAAGACACTTCGAGTCGCGAAGGATCCCAGGAAGCGATGTTTATATAATGCCACATGCAAGTGGCAGGTAGCAACAGTAATGTGGCTTTGATTCAATTACCGTCACCAGATTTCACCCACATTAGTTGTCCGTTGCAGCAGTCCACCATTCGTATTGGGGAGCAAGTACGAATTGAGAGCTCTACAGGTGTTCCCTGGAATATGGCGCATCGCAAGATACCATGCAGCCATGTTCCAGTCTACCTTAGACCTGCGCTGCTCTATTGTACAAGATCGCGACTCTTCTCCGCTTCCCACCCGTTATGCACCCTTTCCCCAATCGTAAACGTGTAACCATGTTCCCATCCATACCTAAATAAGGCTGCATATATTGCGTCCTTTCCGTACAGAAGAAGCTGTATTCAGTCGGTATTATCCCAGCGTCAGTTACTGTGTCCGCTCGCTCGGTATGAAGTCAGCGAGTCGGGCTAATGTCAGAGTGGGTAGAATGGAGGTACACTGGAAGTGTCTGCATCACATTAGGATCGACGATACTGCCTAGTCAACATTCTGGAGGAGTATATAAGGCGACGAATCTGGTATCATACCAATCACATTATGTTCACGGTAGTGACCATGACGATAACTCCGGAATACTCGCTTAACTCCGTCATCTCATCAGCGTGTTGAAGTCCAGTGTAAACAGAACATTTGGAAGCACCTTTTCAAAACAATTCTAAATCCCCAGTAGCTTAGATCACTAGAGCTCTCCATTCCTCTCATATAATGGGACAAGTGAAACAGTACGGATTAGAGCCATCAACTAAGTGTATTCCCTGTTGCACTCTTGTTCAGACCCTCGACTTGACGGCTCCAATCGTGCTTTTTTCCTTATCCCATATGATGAGGGGAATGGAGACCTCTATACTTTCCACCTCTTGAGGTTTGAGATCATTTTGATGAAGTGTTTGAAAATGCTCATTTTGCAACCGACTTCATGCGCTGACGAGACGACGGATTCAAATCTTGCAAGGCGGACTTCATAAGGGTTCCAGCCCGCTATTCGTATAGCGATCGGGTGAAATGGCTAAATTGTTTTCATTCCAACTACTAACTGTATGATGCCGTCTTTCTTAGGGACTCTACTTGGTAGGTTTAATGCATTGCTCGGTTACGGCCAGCACACATGGTTGGGCGATAAAAATATATTGTATGAAGATGCGGAAGTACGAGGGTTTTTCCACACAGGGGGCGGCAGAAATATCTTATAGTTAGTTTGCTTGATGCGGAAAATGGGGGAACCTGAATCTCGACCGCATCGTTCAACAGCAACTCGAACAGTGGAAAGAGACCGTTGAATCGGCGAAAGAGGAGACCGAAGCCATCGAACACGCATCAAAAACAAACATTCAAGCTTCGCTACGTAGTAGACAGAGTTTGGTGAGAGACGTTCAGCTAGAATCTAATTTGTCTTCGCTCCTAGAATTGAAATACCGTGCGGTAGAGGTCTCGATGCAGCATTCTTCGGACATGCCCTACTCCAGTAGTGAAGATGTATTCAACTTCGCCTCTAGTCAAGCCTGTCCTTCAGCACGCATGGTAGCTAGAAGCCCTTGTGGAGTTCGGTCTCCAAAACGATTGAGACGCGCTTGTGAAGCTTGTCGGTGTACTTATTGTAGACAGCGGCGAGGTGCTTCGGTGGCTTCTCGCAGCACTCGAGCATAGCAGACAATAACGAGCGAAGCTGACGTGACGTATACCTGGAAGAATGGACGTGAGCTTGCGACTAGAAATGTTAGCGGTCAAGCATATTGGAGGCGTGAACGCTTACCCAGTCACCCTTCCGCAACACGAAACGGGCCAAGCAATGAGCACCAGCGGCAAGGAAGCTTGGCTTGTACCCAACAAAATGCTCGTCTGTCATGACAAGCTTGAGAAAGTATTTGGCAAACGTGCGGGTCTCCAAATCGTAGTCATCAGCCCTACTAGATTGTCGGAGGAAGCTCAGAGCGGCCAATGTGCGAAGGATAGCGGATAGTTTCATATCTGTGAGTGGTTGAAACGGAAGGAAACGATTCCCAAGAGGTGTTCGTAGGGTGGGCAATTCATGTTAAGAAAGGACAGTAATTACGTGCCTTGCAAATCCAATTTCATTGACTATGGTTTTAGAACGGCTTGTAGGGCGCCTCACATCTCAGCATAGTATGACACGCGGTAGAGCGCCTTCCTCTTTTGCCATGCACCATGATAGCTGGCTCTGTTATCCTAGCAAGTCAATACCTGCTGTATTAGGAGGGAGGCGACAGCTGCAGCTGCGTCCGAGGTGCTTACCAGCGCCATCAGCCTCGACGCGGCAACTGAACTCGGAAAGCGACGTAAACTATTAACAACATCAATCAAACGTTCCAACGCCGCAGACTAACACCAAGCAACATCACCGTAATCAGCGTCACGAGTTTGAAGCGTGGGATGTGTATGCACTCAGCATCGATATCAGCATGCTTGGCGCGCCATATCAGCAGGAGAGGGGTCTTGCCTAAATTCTACTTTCCCAAATGCCGCCCGTCTGATGCCATCTCCAGCAATGTCGCTTCTTAGCCTGCCTTACGAGTTACTACTGCTCATAGCAGAGCACCTGGAATCTGAAACGAACATCCTTGCCTTTGGAAAAGCGAACCGCCGCCTTTATCATCAACTCAACAGCCTTCTTTATCATTACAACGTACAGCATTCTGGAGGCTCAGCGCTCTTGCGGACGACCCAACATAGGCAGGAAACAGCCGTCCAGAAGGCCCTACGTGCTGAAGTTAACGCGCGAGGTATATATCACCACCAAGCACTGGCCAAGGCATCATACGATGGCAATCAGGCATTTGTGAGGTTACTGCTCGAAAATGGCGCCGACATCAACACGCAAATTGGAGTTTTCGGCAATGCACTCCAGGCGGCTGCATGGAGAGGGCGCGAGATAACTGTGAGGTTTCTGCTTGAGAAAGGCGCCAACGTCAACGCACATGGTGGATACTTTGGCAACGCACTTCAGGCAGCTTCATGGGGATGTCACAAAGAGACGGTCGAGCTACTGCTCCACAGTGGCGCCGACATCAACGCGGAGGGTGGCGAGCACAGCAACGCACTTCAGGCGGCTTCATGCGCAGGTCACGTGGCAATTGTAGAGGTTCTGCTTGAGAATGGAGCCGACGCCAACGCGCTGCGAGGCGAGTACGGCAGCGCACTCTATAGGGCTTCAGAAGGAGGGTACAAGGCGGTTGTAGAGCTACTACTTGACGATGGCGCTGACGTCAACGCGCATGGTGGACTACACGGCGATGCACTCAGCACCTCGTGAAGATGATTTTGAATCTACACCAGTCGAAAGGTTTGGACGTCTTAATTCTTGCTATGTTATTGCATAAGGAAGAAAGCACGATCAGAGCCGTGTGCCAGGGGGGTTTAAGCAAGGGTACAACCGGAAAGATACTCAATTACTTGGTTCCAATTTTGATTTCTCCCCTGTCCCATAATATGGAAGAAATCAAGAGCTTTAGTACTTTCAGTAGCTGTTGAGTTGAAGTCATCTCAAGGAGAGGCTCGGAAATGGTTGTTTTGCAACGGACTTGATGGACTGAAAACCTTGCTAAGCAGGTTTGATACGGGGACCCGGACCGCTGTATTTTCAGCAACTCAGTGAAGTGACTGAACGAATTCTACTCCATTTACCAACTGTACGTGCTGAAGCAATTGATTGAGCAGAAACTAATGATATTGTATTGAAGGGCGGCGCGGCGCTGTGTATATATGGACATCATCCACGCTCCAGCCACACACATGTGACTGTTTCAGCCACAGTGATCTTCAACAATGTTAAGCTGACTGAGTTGTGGGGATTGACGCCTCACTAGATAACGACAACCTACTGAAGATCAACCGAGCCGCTCGTTTATCACATTCCGCCATCTCAGCCCTTCGAAACAATGACGTGCGCCCAACATTAAAAGGCATCGCTACGACAGTGGACTACCATAATGATGCCTTTATCACGATGATTCTAACTGATTGTGATATAATTCAGGCCAATGTCGGTCAGATCCTCGGTCGCGTTTCTATCGTGGATTATGAGAGTCAGACCATCTTCGACATACTCGTGTGCTACCCGGAACCAATCGAAATTACAAACACACATCAAGAGTATTAGGGAGCGACTGGGACGGTATCGACCCACAGAGCGGTGCGCGGCCATTCTCTGGAGTCCAAACACGACTGCTTGAGCTATTTTATAACCACATTGTGATCGGGCACGATTCACAAAAAGATCTAAGAGCCATCTCGATGAATCTGCCACCTTGCGTCTCATGGCTCCAAGGTTTTTCTCGATTCGTGATCCCCATCGCCTTCGACATGACTGTCCGGGACACACAGAGAAATATAATGGATACCGAAAGTATGCCAATCGTGGCGCCCAGCAGGTGCTAGGTCATTCAATATAGTAGGGTCGGCCTCTAGCGTTGAGGATGCTCTTGCAATTATGGAAGTGTATCGCAATGCTGATGTGGCTATCGACCAAGGGTATAAACTACGAAAGGATCATCCAGCAGTACAGGAAGATAGTGATCGTAGGCTTATCTCTAGTATTATTATTCCTACAACTGTTTTGAGGTTTGTGTAGTACCACAGGCAGTGAGTCCTCAAACACGCGAGGAGAAAGTCCTTGACCAGAAAGAAAAGGGACCGACAATCCTAGGAACTGAGCTGCTGTCTATGCACTGCGTTTTCACACTCCCTATGTGACAGCGCAGCAGATTGACATTCTACTGATGAGGTGTCAGATAGTTCTGCATCTGATGATGCGACAGGTGTAAATGCATACTTTTGTGACGGGCTTATATGTCTGCTGCTGGTAGCTCTAGGTCAGTGTCAAGCGAATTGCGCCTGAAGTGGCTTGGGAATGAGTACTGATGGCGAATGGTATGGCGGCGTCCGCTTTAACCCTACGCCGGTCTGCGATTATAAGGTTGGACACCAATGGCTGCGGAGACCGCCTTACCTCTTGTTGCAGCTTTGGCCTTGAGTTTGAAGATGCATTATACCTTGATCCGAGCAGTATGTTTGGCACCGTCCAAATAGAGGAACATGGATGAAGCTCTCTAAATATCTCTCGCAAACACAGCTCTCTCAGAACTGCAGATTTAGGAACACTCCGCAATGACGCCATCCTCAAGCCTACCCAGCAAGTACTTCTTTACGGCGCAATGTAGGAGTGCAGCATGCGTCAATTCGGATATACGGGACGGAGGATAGGATTTCAAGCTATTTTAAAGCTTTGAACTCCACTCCTAGTAATCTGCTGCTTTCGAAAGTCAATCAGTGATATTTTTCTGATCCGCTAAGAGGAACACCTGCGCATGGATCAGAAGTGGATACTCATTCAACCCCTCAACCAATGTCTCATCATAATCCATGCTGTAGAAGAAACCGATTATTCCTGCCAATCGCTCGTAGAGCACATGTCCTATATCGATAACGCCCTCCCGTTGTTCCTGAACCTGGTCACGAGTAAGTCTGATCTTGAGAGCGGAAGAGGAACGTTTCAAGTTTGGAAGGCCCGTCACATGCTTTGTTAGATACCGCCGATAAAGCACAAATGATAAACACGATCGACCGAGATTGTTCCGAGATCCTGCGTGCAATCCCTGGGACCAACCAGGCGCATCCGCCTAATCGGCACATAGCGTGATTATGCTTGCTCTACACATGGAGTCCGCTTGCAGCGTTTGGTCTTTGAGTAACTCTATCTAAACAAATTCAGATTGCCTTTGAACAGATCTTGATATTCCATCGCCGCTTGCGTCAGAGTGAACAGTGCGACGATTAATGTCAGCGTCTTGCGAAAAGCCTTTCATACAAATACAATGACTCTTTCATGTATAAAGACGACATCGTCTGACACCAATCACGTCTTCCAGAAAATACCACGATGCCTTCTCCGCTTGTCATTCTCGACGTCTCCGGCTCCCTGTACAGGACGCACAAGAGTACAAGCTTCTTCATATTTTCGAAATCTCATTGCTAGATGGGACGACTGCTGCAATAGACAAGAAGAAGACTCTTTCTTTGTCGATGCCGACCCGGAAATCTTCCAGAATATCCTTAGCTTCATGCAGCGGCCATCACAGTTTCCGTTATTCTGGACAAAGACAATCAAATTCGACTACGCACTGTACGAAAAGCTCGAAGCAGAAGCAGACTACTTCCCTTCGATGACTTGCGCGACTGGATCAGAAATAAATGTCGCCTCGAGTCTGTCAAGACTGTCATCGAAATAAAGGCAGTATCCGAATACGAACTTGACAAATATCAGAGGCAAACTAGTCACGACACAAACTCCGAATTGCAGATCCTTTTGGGTTCATACTCAGGAGAAAAGCGATTCGGTAATTCGTGCGAGATTCATGAAGGCATTGGGAGTGTACGGGGCTGCAATTCTTGCTGTGAACTCATGCGCGCTTTTGGACCATACTATGATGATGCACCTAAAAAACTCACCCTAGTGAGTAAAAGGATAGAGTTTGATCAAGCTATCTGTACGAATAAACTCGACCCTTGAATGGTTTCAAAATGATGCAGGGTTAAGACACAGTATGAGTTTCAAGGAATGTAGGCTTTACGGCATACCGTCTGCTATACAATGCTCGATGTCAAGATCTTCTTGATGGCCATCAGCTTTTATAGTGTTGCCAAGTGAAATCACATTGGTAATTAATGAAGAAAAAAGCCCAGAAACAAAAGCTCTCAAAATGGAATTGGACAGAAAAATAAAGGCTTGCACAGCGGCCGCAGACTTTTTTGAGCATAAAAAGGGCTGTGCGTGGTTACCAAGCACGTGATTCTTTCAATCACTATGCATTGTATAGATGCATTGCACCCTGCTCTCAACTCATGCCTAAGCCAATCAATGACTAAATCGCTAATCTAGCACGGGATTGTAAGATTATAACGACGTATTCATACCGAAACGACTGGGTGTCCTGGTAATTGTTGTGTGCCACGGATAGCCGAAACCAATTGCTCGAGATTCTGGCAACCCTGCACAACGAAAGTTCGCAATAGATTTGCTAGACGCACCAACGTCAAAAATTGCTGAAATAAAAGACATAGATTGGAGAAATAAGTTAACAGAGCTTCTCTGAACACTCGCAATGAGTTTTGTGAACACTCCATACCGATGTTATACGAATTCTGGGCGGCCTCCGCACAGAACCGTTGCACATGGACGCGTCAAGATGTCATAAGTGGCGAGCAACTTCATCCTATATGAAGCATATAGTTGCAACGCGTTCCAAGCTCCATTCATTCGATTGCGAGCGTGCAAGTCATACCATCGCGCTATTGCACCTTCCTGCCTGATTAGTGTGGCGACTTGAGTCATATTGAGATCATCAAAATAGTGAGGCCACCTCGTCATATCAAGCCAAGGAGAGACCTCATTCTTCGCAGCTGAACTGCTGCAAGTCTAGCCTGAAGCTTGCTGCTCGAGCTGACCAGCGTGCAGGTACTCGTTCAGTATGGCTCGAACAAAGTTGGCGTGTCGAGAAGAATTGCTGGCAGTGTGACTCTACGAACATTCGGCCTCAATCTTCTTCCCGTATCTCTACTACTTCAAACTGTCACCCCTGGTTTGCGTGGGATGCATCGGTGCTGGTTGGAACCATTTCTATTGAACGACACTGTGGTTGAAACAGTCACGTGTATGGATGGCTGAAGCGGGGATCATGTGCATGTATAGACAGTGCCTCGCCTATCAATAATACCAGATAAGTAGTTCTGCTCAATAACTTGCTTCAGCACATACAGTTAATAAACGGAATGGAACTTGTTCAGCCGTCTCAATGGGTTGCTGAGAATACAGCGGTCCGGGTCACCTTATCAAATTTTTTAGACCGTCAACTCAGCAAGCAGCACGTGAAGACCGTTGCAAAATGACCATTTTCAAGACCCTCATTAGAATAGTTTCAAACCTACAGTCGTTGAAAGCAATGAAGCTCTTTATTTCGTTCATATCATGGGACAAGGGAATAGTCAAGATTCGAACCACGTAAGTGAGTGTCTCTCCGGTCGTACCCTTGGTCAGTCCCCTGGCATACGGCTCTAACCGTGCTTTCTTCCTTATCCCATGATATGGAAGTAACGAAGGTCTTTGGACCGTTCGATTGGTCTATATTTGAAATCATTTTCACGAGGTGCCTGAACATGTTCATTTTGCAGTGGACTTCGATGGCTGATGAGATGACGGAGCTAAGCGATCATTCCGGAGTTAGCTGCTGGAACCCAACTCGCTTCCTTCGTACCGGGCTATTATCAGAGATCAACTCAGGCAGGAACACGACATTGAACCTATCTTCCCATGACGCCTTGCAATGCGCCCGCCCTATTCCAAGATATGCCTGTACAGCTCTTCTTCGTCCTTGCACCCAGATCCGAGTAATTGTCTGCTGCAAGCAGGTTATGGGGTTGCTGTAACGGAAAATTGGTTGCATTGCGGATGAAAGTTGGTGATGGTAATTGAATGCTTCTTACTGTTGCCACCTGCGCCTTGCTTGTCGCAATCATCATGAGTTGGGGAGCTGATACTCCGGACTTTAGGCACGTGCGGGCATGTAGCGCTTGTCGTTCCGCGGAATGAGCATGGCACTTCCTTTTCACCGAGTGCGTTCTGGGTACCCGTTCACAGCCAATCCTGGCCTATTTTTGGGATTTGGTCCATGCATCTGCAACCCGCGGCATTGGACTGAAAGTGGCAGCCTGGATACTGATACCTTTCCGAAAAGGTCCCCAGGGGTACCTCTGCGTATCGAATTCGGGGGCCGATCGGTAACTCTTCGCAAGGCCTCCATCGTCATGGCTGTGATGCCCCTGATCGCCACCAACAGCAACTGCACCAAGTGGGAGATGCTCGACGGCAGTGATATGTGCTGCTAACCATACCCGAAGATACCGAGTGACCGGCGGAGGATAGCACAAATAGCCACACCTACTCCATGTATGCACGCTGGGCGTGCAGGAAAGGCCGTCGCCTTCGAGCGTGACACCAGCAGAAGGGCCCAGCGACGCCCAAGTGCCTCCCGCCGCCAACAGCAGAGGGTGACATCCCTCTCGTCACCACAACTTAGGGCAATTACACCCGCTTTTCCGAGTCCTGATCAACGGCCCTGGTCGTGGGCAAAGTCTAGGGCGTGGCCGCGTGGAGCCCTCGTAAATGATAGGTAGCGCTTGGCTGTGCAGCTGCCTAGGTTGACAAGGCTTCATGATAGCAACCAGTTCCAGCCTCTTTGCCGGGAGTGGGGCTGCCGGCGTCTCAGATGCACTGTTATTGGGCCTCGGGCCACACGGCTCAATACCCACATACCGTGCCAAGACAGTCAATGCACGCCGACAGTCAATGCACGCGCACCAATGTAGCGCCCCAACTTTAACGCGTCGCAACTCCACTTATATGGATCCAATTGAGGCTGCAATTATAGCAATCGAATCGCTAGAACCTGGAGAATATTTTACATATCAAGAAATCGCGAAAAGATTTGGTGTAAATCGATCAACGCTGAGCCGAAGGCATAGACGCGTCACGCAGGCGCGTCCTATCGCCAACATAAATCGCCAGAATCTCAACCAACAACAAAGAAAGGAGTTCCTACGGTATATTACCCGCCTTACCGAACGTGGTAATCCTCCTACACGTCAAATGATGCAGAACTTCGCATCATCTATTGCGCAAAAGGACGTCTCCATACGATGGGTTGATCGCTTTGTTGAGCGCCACCGCGACTCCTTGATCTCACGATGGACGACTGGAATGGACAGTAACCGCCACAACGCTGATTCAGAGGTAAAATATAGGCTCTACTTTGAGCTTCTGCATAACAAGATCTCGAAGTATGGTATAATGCCTCAGCATACGTACAATATGGATGAGAAAGGCTTCCTCCTTGGTATCATTGGCCGCTCGAAAAGGATCTTCGACAGGGCTCTATATGAGAGACGCCAAGTAAGGCAATCTATCCAGGATGGCAACCGTGAGTGGATCTCGCTCATCGCATGTATATGCGCCGACGGATCTACTGTTGATCCGGCACTGATCTATAGATCTGACGCTGAGACTCTACAATCAAGCTGGGTTGAAGAAATCAACGTCAACTCTCACAGAATCTTCATCACCTCATCAACCTCTGGCTGGTCAAACAATGAGATATGGCTCCAATGGCTGAAACAGGTGTTTGATCGCTGTACAAAGGAGAAAGCTCAACGCGCTCGACGGGCATGGCGCCTCCTCATCCTTGACGGGCATGGATCTCATGTTACTATGGATTTTATCAACTATTGCCACCAAAACAAGATCCTCCTGGCGATATTTCCCCCTCATGCGACTCATACGCTGCAGCCTCTAGATGTCTGCGTCTTCAAGTCTCTCTCCGCCGCCTACTCCAACGAGCTCACCGCATATCTCCACATAAGCCAGGGACTATCAACAATCGCAAAAAGAGACTTCTTTACACTCTTCTGGAGAGCCTGGACTACCTCAGTTACGCCGCAATTAATTACTAAAGCTTTTGAGTGTACAGGTATCTCGCCGCCAGATCCTACACCTATCCTTAAGAGATTTGACAGAGAGACTCCGCCAGAGCAGGGATCACGAGAGAGCTCTACGTCAGTACTTAGCGCGTCAGATTGGCGCAAAATAGAGCGACTTTTACGCTCTACTGTCAAGGATATCGCGACTGAGGAGTCGCCAACCTCAGCCAGACGATACACTCAATCTCTGTACAAAAGCAACTCCTAGAGCATGAGAATCAGGGTCTACGAGAGGCGCTGGTAAACAAGAAACGGCGCCAAACAAAGGGCAAGACTCTGCCCTTAGAGCAACCTGATGAGTGGCATGGAGGAGCAGTTTTCTGGTCACCTGCTCGAGTACAGAGAGCGCGCGATTCTCTCAACGAACAAGAAGCTCAAGAAGAACAGTCACAACTCCAAAAAAGTCAGCAACAAGAGATCAAGATAGCTAATAGGCAACTCAAAGTTCAGTTACTACAGGAGAGGCGCGTTGCGCGGGCGGCAGCCAGAGATGCGCGCTCGAAGGAGAGAGCCGATGAGGCCGCCGAGCGACGCCTCCGTCAACAGGCTCGCAGAGCCCAACAACAACTTCAAAAACGGATCAAAATTGCCAAAAAGGGAAGTCAGAGAGCATCAAAAGCTACCCATAAAGTTACAAAGAGGCAGAAATCTACGCCAGCACCTGTAGGCGTTGATGTGGCGGCATCTGCGCCATTAACGCCATCATCGCGCAGTGGCCGTACAATCCGCACACCAAGCAGATATTTATAATCTGATTAGAGAGAAATCATCTATAGGCCTTAGAGACCTCAAATCTAGAAAATCTCGTGATATTACTATTTGTGGGCGTCTCTATAGCCTCATGTTGCTGGTCGAGGTTTTGGTGATGCGCGTGCATTGACTGTCGGCGTGCATTGACTGTCTTGGCACGGTACACGCACATAGCTGCTGTAAACGATCGATCGAACGCTGCCTTAAAGGCTGGCAGGAATTCAAGCTTCGTGATGTGGTTGATGTGGTGGCGGATCAGAGCCTCAATCTCACGGCTGTACGCGCGCTTCAATGGCGAGAAGCAGCCAACGTCAAGCGGCTGCAGCAGGTGGGATGAGCGAGGCGGCATGCAGAGCGTATAGATATTGCTCTCATGGCCATCAAGGATAAGCAGCCGACGTGCCCCAACCACCTTGCTCTCTGTATGCTTGATGAAGTGCTTCAGCCTCTCAACTCCTATCTCGTTGTTCGTCCAGCCACTGTCGCTTACTGCGATCACCCAGTCGCGTGGGATATCCTCCTCGTACCAGGCAGACAGGTGATCCTGGCTAGCAAAGATGAGGAACGGTGGGATTGTCCAGCCAGCAGCGTTGATCGCAGCGATCACCGTCACCCACTCACGGTCGCCAGGCTGGATAGCCGTTGGCCTACCTCTCCTTTCTGACCCTGTCACGACGAGCTGTGTCGTAACCTTGCCCATCATAAAGCCAGCCTCGTCAAAGTTATAGACGTCCTCATCTCAGATGCTGTACTTGGCCTTCTGGAGTAGGGATGGCTTTTGTCGCCTCATAGAGTGTGCGGTGCGAGTAGTGCTCGAATTCAATGCTGTGCTCGGTCCTCGACTTTGCCGCTTATGACTTGCAATATTAGCTGATGGAGGGCGTTTCCGTCTAGGGTGTTCGCTTCCCCATATGTTTGTGGACGTTCCCATTGCCATCTTGTGCCCCATATAGTTGTAGTTCAGTGGCATTGTGTCATTATTACCCTTCCTTATGAATACATCCTCGTCGAAGCTAGCCGCCGCAGCATTTGGCCCATAACTACTCGGTGGTGCCTTGACGTCAATGCGAATTTCTGCTGTAGTAGAAATCGCTGCGCCTACTGTCAAACTTGACGACGGATACTGATGAACAAACTCCTCTGCGTTGCTCCTAGCCTGTTCCTGACTGGTGATGTTTGGTTGCCGCCTTTGTTGCTTCCCGCATTTCGATAGAAATTTCATCTCCGCATATAGCTTCGATTTCATCCACCGTGATTTTTTTCCTCCTGCAGCTAGAGGTTACACTATCCTCTGGATATCTCATATCTGCTCCCTCGATGTTGCAGAGGCTGCTATCGGAAGTAAGGCCATGGGTGCGCCGTTTAGCAATCTTTCCAATAAGGTCGGCCATTGACATCTCGATGTTGAGTTTGACAATATAGGCGAAGGGATGGAATTGCATGTAACTAAACCCGCTATTAGTGATCGTTTTATTTTCTCCTGTCCTCTTCCGACGAGAGATTCTCTTTCTTGTTAACCCCGTTATTAAAAAAAAATGTGCATAGACTTTACTTACACGAAGGTGTTGTGCAAACTCATCATAGAGATAATAAGGACATCCATGCTAAGAGAGAATCCGATAATAAACATATTAAACCGGACTAGGCTCTTATACTTGGTCAATCCATGCTTTACCAAGTTCTGTTGGACAATGCGGATAAAATAAAAATTAAGCGCTCCGTCCACAATAAGGTAGATAACCTTCTCGCAACGGTCCCACCACTCGTTAATCCAGATGTATCTCTCTGAGATCTGTAGACGGGCGGGGATCCAAATGTTGTAGACTGAAATATTAACAGCGGTAATTAAGATGGCGACACCGACCTTAAGACGGTATGCATGTTGTTTGTCGGTGAGGAGAATTGAACATCGATTAATAATGATTTGGAGGAGAAACTGGACCTAATGGGGTTTGCATTACTAGGTCTTTTAAGGGTGTGGTAAAACATACTTGAAGTGCCCATGTAGTAACTGCCAAGGTTAGCATATACTATAAACAACATCAAAGTATACGTACGAATGCAGAAATAAAACGCAAAACTGTAGAATTCGAGTTTTAGCATTTATTCCACGTGTACAGCTTAACAGGAGTATCTATGGCTAACCTTGGGGGTATAATGCCTTTAAGGTGTAACCAACAAATGATGCCGAAGATAAGGCAAACAAGGATCTCAAGCCATATCATCCAGACATACGCATTACAGAATACACGAAGGCCAAGTCTCATGTAAATCTGCCTAGTCTGTTTCATGGCAGTCCAGGTGGTAAGCCAACCAAACCCGATTGTGAATCCCCAGGCGAGTGATGCGAGTGCCAGGTCATCTTCGGTCACCCCTTGAGGAACGTAGTGCGGCAGGAGGAGTGTAATCATTATGAATGCAGTGGAAATGAGTGATAACTATTGAAGAAAACTATTGAAGAACGGCGATAATAATAGAAAGTAGACTTGAAGGGTAAATAAACAACTTACATCTTCGTATACCGTCAACTCACGATTCACACTTTGCCAAGCATTGGGGGATTTTCACACCACCATATGAGCTCTAAGCCACCAAAAACCATGACTCAACTAGAAATGCTAGTGCCAGTGGTTAGACTTGGGAACAATCAAGCTGATCGACAGATTGATTCGCGAACGTGCCACGGGTAGGGACATGCCCACGTTCACGGAGCACGCGGTACCACCTGCACGCTCGAATCGGAATCAATCTGTAGAATCAGCTTGATTGATCCCAAGTCTGCCAGTGGCTGTATCACATGCTATTTCTAAAGGGTGAATAGACTCGCTAGTCACTGAACGAAGATCCGGGCTCGAGAACGCGGAACATGCCATCTTAATGTAAAAGAAGCCACCCGTATGGCTCTGTCTGCCGTCCCAGGCATTCCGATGCATTAGCGTGCTAGTACACCACCCAGAACGTGAGAGTTTTTGTCCAACGAGCTTCTCTGTGACGACTTCCGCCTGCGTCCCGATCAAGCATGTCCTTGCTTATGCGTCAAGTCAAGTCCTAAAAACATCGCCCAATAACTACGCAAACTACAGCCCCTAAGAAGAGTTAACTATCGGTCCATAAAGGCTTAAATTTGGCGAACTGGCGTGTATGTTAATGTAAAAACTTCATGTAAAGCAAAGCACAGTTGAGGGATGGTTGTTCACGAATCACGGCTGTCGAAATTGAAAATGGAGACTTGAGCCGTCAGTGCAACTTAGCCGATCTATTATCGGGACAGAACTCCCCTCCATTCGCGGCTTGCCGGCTCGCAAGTCAGCTCAAGCCTCGATACCCCGAGGCCGCGTTGCACCCGTGGGTCGTGACCGGAACTTGGGTCCGCAAGACGCCTGTTGGTTACCAAAAAGTCGGAAATGTAATCCACTTCCCCAGCCTGTTAGCGCTCGCGTTTTGCAATGAACCCTGATGATCGCCGATCCCTTCGTACATGTGCTAGCCAAAATGATATGCAGGGACTCTCCCCGCCTTTCAGCCACTGAAAAAGCAACATCATGGGTGCCTGGCGTGCAGAAGAATCCAGCTAGAAGGGCCAGACAGGTGGATCGTCAGATGAATGGTCAAATCTATCGGACCGTTGGGTGGTCTCCATGAATCGAAGTCTCAGGGCTTGTGCACACATATAAACGCACAAATTGTGACGCACGTATCTGCATTTATTAAGATCCTAGTTGTCGACGAAGGCCATGGACCTGCCGTTCCTTCGCACCCAAAAATTACCATCGTAATAACGCCTTCCGCACCTGTCTTGTGCAGAGCCTCGTTTTACCGCGAAACCAACTTCCCTCGCCACAGCACCATCATCGAGCTCTTCTAACTGTCAAAACCCCTAAAAGTGTCATATCTGAGCCTGTAAGTCCTGCTGTAGTACCCGCAGGTGACTATCAGCCTATGTTGGGCGCGGCGCGAAGATTCATGCAAGGCCGCCACCAGCATTGCAACTTCTGATCCAAGCAGCCGCTAATCCGGGCTAGTGGCGCAGGGCCTCGGCAAACCTTAGGTGTGGCTTACGGTGGAATTTAACACATGCTGAACTGCCTGCGCTGATAGCGGTCGAACCCCCACTCAGCGCCAATGTGTCTGAGGGACCATAGTCAGGCATAATACGTGGAAGAGCATTTTGATATTACACTAACCACTTAATACCGCTCAAGTATATCCTTAATCGACGTGGAAGCAATTTTTCTCGGCGGTCTAATGTGGTATTGCTCGGAATATACACCGATAATGGACATTACGATGTTTATTGCTCTCTCCCGTTCTTGTTAAGTGAGACGGTTCGCAGTTCCCATGATTCGTTGCCCCAATATTCTCCGTAAGGAATCAGTGTCGTAAACGCCACCCGGAATTCCCCAGACGCCACACAACCCTTTAGCCGAATCGGAAGCATCGCTGTATGAGACTTTGCGGATTTAGCTTCAAATATAGCGCATGCATGTGTGCCAGATGTTTGCTTCACGCTATCCAAGCCTTCAGCCGCAGTCTTCATGCATCGTAATAACTGCCACGATCGTTCCGCGAAGCGCTAGCATTTTAGCTCCCGCTAGCGTTCAGACTAGCCAATGAGGGCCTGACGCAAAACCAGAATCGCCGATGAAATACTCTGCCTTCAGCTGTAAGCCCAATACGGGAAAGTTCCCTAATTCTGGTGTTCGTAAAGCAGTGCACGTAAAAGGGATGAACATAGGCCAGGCAGAATTTGTGTGGGAAACTGCAGGCCTCTGAGCCTCATGGAACGCCTGGGCCTATGGTGTGGTATGCTTATCCACGGCCGGACATAACTTCGCGAATTGAAGTTGATCGCTCAGAGTTTGTGGAGAAGGGGGAACTAGAGCCGGAGCAGTGTACCAATTACGTCAGGTGTCGAATACCTTTCGCGCCCCTTCCCCTTCGATATAGCGACCTCTTCCTCCGGGTATGCGAGATCAGCGGACTTGTAGGTGTCGCGGCCGGCAACTTTCTCGAGACACGAGCCATTAAGCCACTTAGAGGAGGTCTCGCATTGGATGAGAAGTTGGTAGGGGTTGCAAGGGCACGTTGTCTACGCAGTACTTTGGGAGCTCCTATGGCAAGATCAACTACGATTCCAGCAGAGAGAAGGCTCACTTTGTACTGAGAGAACAGGCGGCTTCTTGGTAACATCTAGCGTTCATCTCAAATATAGCTGTTCGGAGCTGAGCAATTCTCTCTGGTCCCTCTGCTCCTGCCAGTGGACGACGTACGTTGTATTCCATGGTACCTGATGGCTGAGATACTTCAGGATCGTGAGCACTCACCGGTCTTCGATTAGGACTCAAACCCTTCGCTTCTATGACTGCAAGGGCAAATCGTATGCCCATGACGCGGCGGCGTTTAGATTGAAGTCAGGTAGAGCGGCGTATGTCGATCCAGATCAAGGAGTGCGCGTCTAGCTATGATATTCGTTTCGACTTTCATCAATAGGTGAAGCCGTCAGCTTGAGATGAAATCCAAACTAGCTTATCATGTGAGCATCTCACAAAGTTTCTGACCATTTCCAGCAATCTTACCATTTCCCGACGTTTGTCTGTTTAGCGATCCAAGCAAATGTCCTGCTTGGTTTCTCACAAGGCAACTCAGACTAGCCTTCCAATGGCCTTCGATTGAGCACTCGCGTGCATTTCTTATGCGAGTCGGCCTTGAATGTCACTGCTAGTATGGCGTATTCGTATGAGTACTCTAATACTGTGGCGCATGTGACGCAATTCTCGATAGACTTGCAATTATCTCTATTTTGAGTGATCTCACTCTCTTTCTTCAGAGCGCAGCCTAGTTTTTATATCTACGGTCTCAACTTCAGCTCTTCGGTCTGGCCGACGGCCAATCCGATATTCTCAGTCTCACCGAAGGTCTAGAATTTCGGTCTCTCCTGGTCAGATATCACCATATTTTCTAGACCTGCCAATATGGCGAAATGTGTAGAAGTCTCTGGTCCATCCATTGCAGTTCGGACCTGATCCTCCTACAAGTCAACTTCGAATATTCGTCGCACCTCATTGTCGATTGCGGGCGGAAGGTGGGGTAGATTGTCAATGAAGACACGAGCGGGGTGCATATTCCGTATACGATACGTTTGCGGGCGATAGTCTCTTGCTAGGACTGCACATTGAGATCTGTAAGGGCGTGTGCGAGTCGTTAGAACCAAGTAAAGCAAGGATAATTTTGAGGAGGCACGGGTTGTGAAGGCGGGAAGGCTCATGCCTAGCCGCTAACCCATGACAGCATCGTAGCCTGTTATAAGAGCGGATTGCAACCAACTCCAAACTCATTCGTGACTCGAGGGTCTGTCAAATCGACGCCCTTTGTCTCCTGAAGTCGCGCTCTAGTTTCCATATTAATTCACTTCACAAGTCAAAATAAGTGGTGCTCCTTCTCAGTCGCTACCAAACAGCATTCTTATTAACCGCCTATTTCATGCTCTCTTCTACTCAGTAACATCTCGAGAGTTTCTTCGGCCTACCCTGTCACCCTTCCACGCGACTGTTGTTTCTTCTAGATCATGGACGATGAACACCGATATGATCCTACGTTCAAGCCTTGGGGTCCGCTGATATCGCCGCACTATGTTGACGAATATATCACCAAGTCCGACATAATGATTGCTTCCATAGTCTGGGGATTAACATTGATTAATGTTATCATCGCGATATATATTGGATATGGACAAACAAAGACTTTAAGCTCCCCGCTGCGGAGCGTGTATATCTGGATGATATGGCTAGAGCTGCTAGTGTCATTCATCATGGGCCTTGGATGCTTTCTGCACCTGTTAAAGTATATTAAACCAAGTAAGGTCCTAAATATCTACACAATCAAGATAATGTACTAATAAGTAACAGGCTTTGCGTTCTATTTCACCATCCGTAAGCATGCCACTTTCGTCGAACGCATATCGGCAGCAGAATCCAGCAGCTAATACAATATTGTGTTCTGGTGGTGTATTCAGGTCCAGCTATTGCTGCAGATTATCATCAACCGAATTCGAGTCATTGTGCCCGACCGCAAGCGGTCACGACTTGTATTAATTGGGACTGCTGTTTTCGTCACCGCTATCAACATCAGCGTTTTCAACGTTTGGATACCAGCGCTTGCAAATTAGTGAAAGGTATGTAGGATTTATCATGTCCAAGCTGCTCTGAAATCCCCTTTCCTGAGAGCGCATCCCGAAAGCTTGGTGTGAGAAGGAGAAGAGTCCCCCGGTGGCTAGTCCAATGTCACTGCAAAGACTATTTAAAGGCGTACGAACCTGCTGTCTTACTTGAGGCATCATTTCATCAACGAAATCTGGGATCGCATTGAGAAAGTTCTGTACCTACTTGTCGACGGGGTACTCAACTGGTGGTTCTCACAGTCCGCAACAAGCAAGTCAATCAATCTTGGGGTCGTCGATTGGCTTGCTTGTTGGCGACGTCGTCGTCGCTTGATTGTAGCTTGATTGTTGGTGTTTTCAGGCAGCTTGATTGCGACTTGATTGGTAGATTGATCAGATTGGACGCTAAGAGATTAAAGTTGTATACAACTACAGTGGCTTAATAATCCACTCCTGTAACTATATTGTAGTATTGTACGATATCCTCGTCTGATACGTCCTCCTCATTGTTGCCCTCTGTACTCTTGTTGTACGTAGTCTTGAAGCCTGCTCTTGTCCACGATCGTATGAGTTGAAGAGCAGCTAGTAACTCACTGCCAATAGCTCGTCTTTTAGGCTCGAGTAAGTCGCCAAGCTCACTAAAGAGCCTCTCACACTCACAGCTTGATGCTGGAATTGTCAGTATATCGATTGCAAGCTGGCTTAAACATAGGTATTTTGAGCGCATTTGAATCCAGTAGGCGACTGGGTGACCATCACCTAAGTACTGCTCTCTGCTCCACTCTGGCTCTCGTGTCCTCCAGCGCTCTTACTCGTCGTGATGAGCTGCCTCGTCTCTGGTGTTGTTGCGGCGTACAAAGGCACCAATTACGTCATCTATCCCACTTGCAATTGTTGTTGTGTGGGGATGAGGTTGAGAGTGCCAGAGTCGCTGAAACCCAGCGTTGGCAGCCGTGAGCCACTCTGGCTTGTCAGCCCAGCTGTTCTCGCAGTAGCACTTGTAGTAAGGATAGAGGCAGACAGGAGCGTACTAGGCAGGCGATCTATCGAGCTTATCGTAGTACTCGTTAGCCTTACTCCAGGCAGCGCGTAGGTTGATATGAAGGTATTCCCCTGGCGCGTCTGTGTAGTTGAAATCGACTTGCTCGTATGGCCGCGTGCGCGCTTCGAGCGCGCTGAGTACGTACTCAAAGATAGGTATAACCTCGTATATAGCACCAAACTTGCCTGCTTTCCCGCGACCCTCAAGCCGCTCTGTAGCAAGCTTTAGCGGCTCTAAGCAGTCCTGGTACTCTGTTATTACTGCCCAATCAGCAGCTGTAAGACCAGTTGATCGTATCCAACTTGGAGCGTCTAAGAGCTTGTTGCCAGCTTAGTTTGCGCGTCTATCGTCGAGAGAGACGCAGCTAATGTGGTGCTCAGCGTAGGAGTTATAAGCAGCTTGAAGTTGAGTTGCGCGTGCAAAGGCAGCGTAGTACGAGTTCCAGCGAGTAACAACAGGCTTAACTAGCTCGAGTACTCGAAGACGCTCTCCAGCAGGCAACTCAGCGTTTGCAGCTCGCTGAAACTCTCTAAAAAGCTCATACTGCTGTGGCGTTTTGATGTAGTTAATAACGTCGATAAGCACGCTCAACGGCCCATCTTTACGCCACTCGCGCAAGTACGACTCCTCTCCATCGAGCTGCTCAGCAGCGTTGTTGTATGCCTCTCTATCCTTGCCAAATATAATTGCCTGGCCGATGAGATTGAGCGTGTGAGGGCCGCAGCGGAGGCGTTGATGAGTAGCGTCAAAGTCGTATACGCGAGCGAGCGCGGCAATTGCAGTGTCGTTATTCGTAGCGTTATCGAGTACGAAGTAGCCTAGCTTGTTACTAGTAATACTGTACTCCTCGAGCGTTTTGACAATAGTACTTGCAATAGCTTCGCCTGTATGCGAGCCTGCTAGCTGTGGCAGAGCGATAGGCAAGTCTTATATCACTCCAGAAGCGTTAGCAAAGTGCGCAACAATCCCAAAGAATCCGCGCTTGCCGCCTCTTGTCGTCCAGCCGTCAAAGCTTACGTGTATTTTACCAGCAGCTTCTGACAGGGCCTGGACAACTTGAGGCTGTATATAGCGGAAAAGGCGCATCGCGTATGTAGCAACACTACGAGGACTTACCCACAACGCTGCCTCAGCCTCTAGGTTTACAAAGTTTGTCATCTCTCGAAAGGAGGGCCTTGCAAGTAGCTCTATTGGCAGGTTGTTATTGAGTAGGCAGAGTACTGTAGCTTGTCGAAATTGCTGTATATTAAATTTACATATCGCGTTGGCAGCGTGCTGAGAGACCTCAACACCAGCCTTAAAGGCTTGTCGCAGAGAGAGCTGCCCACTAGAGTGTTGCTGTTGTTTGATGTCGCTCTTTGTAAGCCGATGGTCATGTTTCTGCTGCCCGAGATGAGTAGCTGCAGCTGTTGTAGCTCTTGTTACGTTAAACATGCCGCTTGCTGCAACTTTGTACCAGTCAAGTCGCGTCTTGTAGTAATCCACATCAGTTTTAAATGCGGTTTGTCCACCATTCGTTAAATCAGATGGGTTCGCTGGAGGCCGGTCTCCGATCGCCGCCCGTTTCTTATACGTTTCGATGTTTGGCTCGGTCGGAGGGGTCGGCTCCGTCTTCGGCAGGGCATCGCTCGTAGGGTCGACGAGGTGCCAAACCCTAAGTGATAGGCATCTGGCTTCTAGCTGCTCGTACCAAGGTTTCCAGCTCATATAATCTGTGAGGATAATGTCGGAATCGCGGTTTGTTGGTTGCGCCATTGCTCTCGCGTAAGGTTGAGGCAGTGAGACTCTTAATTGTCAGATAAAAATGCTAAAAAATGCGCTTAGAAGAAATTGATGATTGCGATGATGGATTATGTGTTGATCATTTTTTTTTTGATGGTCGGTGTTGTTCTCTCTCCTTTGGAACCACAGACCTGATACATCAGTGATATATAGGTGATACCGTCCACGACGCAGTATTCGCGTACTTCATCTGACAATAGGTTTCGTACTCTCCTCCTGCCTATTAGCAGATTTGAACGATGAGTTCGATGTCATTAACTAGGACAAGGTATATAATGTTGTTGTCATGTCGATACCTCTTACAGCTGTCGCTAAACTACAACTGTCAGATCTCACGTATTGTGCGAATTCTGATGAATTTTGAATAATGGATTTGATGAAATTGATTGATTGTGTCTGTGTTTTCGCGTCGTGCGTCTTAGGAGTTTTTATGTTCTTGTGTTCTCCAATGCTCCCATCGGCAGGCTCCTTGTCCCACCTCGGGAGCCAGCCACCTCGCTTTGGTTACGGGAACAGGGCTTCTGTTATTTGACAACAACAGTCTCCGAATCCAGCGGGCTGTATTGGAACTCCATTACCTTCTTCCTTATAGAACATTGCTTTGTGGCATAAATAGCTGTAGATGTCGAAACAATTGCAAATACCTTACCTTAAACATAACTAGTTCATAAAGAATCAACAAGTCTATAGTCGATAACTATCATCCCTACGATCCCCATGTCACACCAGTACCCGAAGAACAAGTCAACAATTGAACCAGCGAAAGAATCGAAGTGAAGTAGTACAGCCGGAGCACCGCCGCTACGAACAACCCAACTCTATCACACACCTGGACAGGGACGGCCAGCCACATGTGTCCCTATGCAGATGGATTTTCTCTCTTTAAGATCTCCTCAGCCTTGGCAATCGCCGTTTCAACGAGTTCGTCAAAATCGTCAAGCAACAGAACATTGTCTTTCCCACACAAATACTGGACGTTTCCACGGCGATGATATCCTTCCGGGCAGCAGACAATGATCTTTCCAGATTGGGAATAGCGGCCCAGTTCCATTAGTGTGACGGCGCTGATGGTGTTGGGATGAAAATAGAAAATGATGAAATCAGCCTTGTCGAGATTCGTCATTTCCCAATGTATTTGGTGACGGAGGGTCCTGTTCGTGATATCTTGCTCCAAGCTGTCGTCCCAACGAATTCGGCGAGGGATGAATGCGGCCATGGGAAGAGAGGCGATTTTGTCTGCGAACGCGGCTTGCCAATCGGGAGCTTTGCCCATCTCGATGCTGCCTCCAACGAAGATTCGTACACGATCGCCAACGTCTACGTCGTCCAGAGGGCCGCAGTGTATGAATGCTGGATTTCATTCCGGCTTTTCCGCCATGTATGAAGTTAGAGGCTCTCCTTGATTGGTTTCTGGGAACTTCATGGCTGAAAATGGTGGTCGAATTGAGTGACAATATGCTTTCTTTGAGGGAATTGGGGTGATGGAGAAAGAATGATTTAGTTTATGGGCATGAGCCGCTTTAAGTACTTCGTTGAGCACTGCTCTTGTGTTGATTGGTGCGGCGCAGTGCCAACTTGTGCTATACCCATACAAACTCAATGGTGCGTTGTTAACTTCAATTGGCTGCGGATCATATTAAAGCTCATCATGCACAAGGCGCTGTGACAGCCTTGGCTTATGCATTCTATTACGTTGATTTGTCCGGGCTCAGCTGACTGGGGCCCGTTTAGGACCCCAGTTAGGCAGAGCCCGTTTTAGCCGCAGAAGGTGTAGATGACAGCAGAAGAACACAAGTGAGGCTTGTTGCACAAACCCATCCATGCAAACGCTGGTACAGACAACTCTGAATTATCTAACAGACTTACAGGTTTTTCCTCGACGACTACTTTGGGGTCGGAGGGGGCCGGAGCGAAGCAATGACCTAATGTCGTGGCCGGCCTGGCCAGCAAGAAACAGCGAAAGAGCTAATCAGAAACCAGGCCTACTACCTAGCTTGACACCGAAGGAACACATCGCCACTGTGGCTCATATCGCAGGAATTCATGCAGTTGGCACCGCCGTTCATCGATTGGAACATGCCTTGCTTTTGGATAGGATGCTCAGATGGACTGAGCAACGTCCGGCCAGCCTACAAAGTAAAGGAATCCCGTCATCCTTTCGGCATGGGGCTCTGCCGGGAGGTCCCATTCCCTGGTTCTACCTTGTCACCCAAGGAGGCTAGTGTAGGGTCTCAAAAGTGAATCCTCTGAGAAGATGGACAGGGATATGTTGTTCTGGCCTCCTAGGTCCTACTCAGGCCCCTGTCGGTTTGGATTTATAGATCCCTAAGATTTTCAGTCCCTTTCTTAGAATGCCCTATTCTAATGGTTGACTTCTAAGAGTTGACCTGAGCTGATACTGTGGGGTATGAAGGAGAGGTGGGCGAATAGCTGGACCAGCCTCACACATACACAACAAGGTGATGATGTCAGGCCAGCGATACTCCACGGTAGCAGGCAGCAATTTCTGCCCCACCGCATTATACGGCTCCGGTTCGCCCTTGAAAACCTTCCCCTGTGGCGGAGCTGATGGGCCATAAAAGGCAACCACTCCGTTTGGGGCTTATACTAGACTTTATGGCCATGCTTTGCTTGCAGGGCAAGGTAGGAAAGCCCATTCCAAAGGAAAGAAACCAAGCACGCATAAACTGCGCCTTGCTTCTGGGAGTCGTTAGCGGCCAGTTGTGTCTCTATTCGCACAGAGTACGTGCGCATGGACCGGAGACTAACGCAGTACCAGTCATATAACGTGACTCAAACCAAGTGAGCACCTACGGGTGTGGCGCGGACGAGATAAAGTCACTTTCCGCTAACAGTGGTCATTCGACGATGCCAGCTGATGGCCATCCCAACACGCAGCCTAGTCCCGCACAAAGCGTACCGCCTAGAGCTCGGCGAGCAGCGAACAACAATTACCAGAAGCCATCTGAAAGACTGTCAAAGCTGTGCCGAGAATATGACGTCCACATATACTTCCTAGCCTGCCGCAATGACCGATTCAACGGCTTCGTATTTACAAAGGAGACAGGCCAGCCATCGTCACCATCAGATCGCATCCACCTCTAGTAATGAAGTCGTCAGGCCTTTGCCGTCGGGCTGAAAGGAGGATCATTTAGCAAGTCACGTCGTTTGACCGAATCGGCATAGCCCAAGACACGTGAGGTGGAAGGATTATGTCAGAGCAGGTCGACATGATGACTAAAGGTGCGCATTTCAAGGCTACCAGTACTACACCACGCGAAATGCGCACGCTTGCTATCACCTGTACACTATACATATCATTTTTCAAACTTTCTTCACCAGTTATTCGAACTTTCCATGAGCACCGTGAGGGCTTGGATGAATTTCTTATTCCTCTTCGCCCGCTTTTGAAGGGCCTTCTCGTCCCTCGTAGCCCACTCTTGAAAGACTCTCACCAACTTCCCTTTTCTTTCTTCTAGCGCTTCCACTCTTGCTTCCAGTTCCTGAATCCTTTTTTTTTGCCGTTGATAGAGCTAAGCTGTCAGATTTAAAGGGATTTTTAATGGCGTGGTGAAGATGACGATGATGCACCGTGGGATTGTTGATCGGGTCTGATGATGATTGTGTCCTCTGTCTAGATCGTGGCTAAGGGTTCTAGTGTTCTAGCATTTAGCGCGTCACGTGCAGTTGGCCCCTAACCTCTAAGCCTCGGTTTACTACTGCCGTTTATCTGACACCAACACACAACTTCCGGAGCTACCCCAGCCAACGGTCCCCCGTGCATGCAAACGATGTCCACCAACAGGTAAACCTTTCCTCCCGTCACAAGCAAGGTGCTCACGAAGTCGGAATCAGACAGGCAAACGCTTCCCATCCACTGCCTCCATGCTGCCGAACCTGCAGGGCGAAATCTCCGCTGACTCTTCGAATCTGCGGCCGAAACGCAGCATATAGCTACTGGATCGTGGCGCTGGATCTTTCGACCGCAGCTACTAGTTCGCTCGACAATGGCCTGTCACAGTTTTCAGTGTCGCGACTTCTTCGCCTTGAGCAATCAGACCGACATTCAAGGCGGTCACTAGGCCATTTCTACCCTCACTCCTTGAACACTTGACGGCATCTATGCCCTCTTCGCTAAAGGAAGCCTTCATTGTCGACATCAAGCGCCCACTTGTGGTAGACGCCATCGGTTACAAGGTGCAACGAAGTCGTGAGCTTAGCGTCACTTGCATCGAATCGACTGGGCCATGCCGTTCAACTCAAACATCGCCCGCTGTATCTCCCGCGTGCATGCAGAAGGCTTTGCCTGTCCTTGCTTGGTCGAGCTTCCTGTCGGCCTCTTCCTTTTCCGGTTGGCCGAGATGACACCTAGCACAGTCCGTTGCTCGACCTCTGCTCGCTCGAAGTCGATCACCATGACGCGGTTCGTCTCCTCGTTCCACAGTATGTTGCGAGGCATCAGGTCCTTGTGCAGCACCCGCAGCCCATGGATCGCGTCGGCCGATTGTTTCACCTGCTCGTTGACCAACGCTTTGTTCTTCGCCGTAAGATGTTGGCCAATGGGATGCCCTCCGAAGCTGAGAAACATCATGTGCACAAGCTGGACGATCCCTTCGTAAAAGTATGGCGTCTCCAGGTCGATGTTTCCCAAGTGCACCGGCACGTGGATGCCCTGGATCGGCCGAAGCCGCTCGTAGATGGACGCCTCCCGTCGCAGGCGATAGACGAAGTAGGCGGGCGTACACTTTGCCGCCACAGTGTATCCATGCGATCGCAGACGGACGCGAAAGAGCACCCCGCACGCTCCAGGCATGCTCACGGGATCGCAGTCCGTGTCTAGGTCGTCCGCAAGCTGTTGACGTATGAGGGCGAGGAACGTTGGTCGATCGATCTGATGCTTTCTCTCTCCGTGGTAGCTAGCGTTAGGACACGACCTGTCGAGCACACCGCCTTCGGCAAGCCCGCGCAGGCAGTCCTGCGTGCAGTATTGCCTCTCCTGTGTTCCTCGGCCGCGCCTGCGCCCGCGCTCGCGCCCGCTTGACGAGCTACCGGCAGTCCTCTGCGTGCGCGGCAAGTGCTGCGACGAGGACGGATGTCGACTCGGCGTGTACGGGTCCGGCTCCGGTTCCTCGTCACTCGCCTCACGCCGCCTCTCTGCTTGCAAGCAGCGGGGCGAGCTAGGCTTCGCTATCCTGCCTCGGAGCTGCACAGGCGACATGCGGAGGAAGCTGTCGTCCTCCGGAGGCTGGTACTCCGACGACTGCGTAGTGCCTTCGGGGATCGCATCCAGCAGCTCGTCATACACCACCTCCCAGCTGTGCACTTGCGCCGCCGCCGCCGTCCGCCACGCCTGGGACCGTTGCGGTGTCTTCAGCGCCTGGAGAGTGAAGGCTAACATCTGTCCCACCGCTGTCAGGTGCAGCCGGTTCGGCCCCTCCGAGCCGGCTGTCCACCCCGTCGTTGCTCCCACATCGCCCTTGGGCACCGAGAGGAAGTAGTGCACCGTCCTAGGGTCGTCTCCCACCCGCAGGAAGATGTACGCTTCGCCTGTGCATACGCACCCATACTCCACTCCGATGCTGATCATGTAGGAGAATGCCTGAGTGATGACCGCAGCGACCAGCCGGCGAAAACGGTCTCTCAACGTCTCGTCTTCGTGGCACTGCACCACCTCCTCGAGTGCCATCTCGCCCAGCCCCTCGTAGATGTGGCCAAGCGGGAGCTTGTGCGGCGCTTTGAACTCTAGAATGAAGGCTGCAATGGACTTCTGTGCGTTCCGAGTCGTGCCGGTGTTGTATACGCAGAACTGGTCGGCCCGAGGACGCGACAAGCCTGCTGTCCTGGCGCGACCAGCGTCCTCCGCTTCGGCCGTGCCTGTCGAGCCCGACGGCGCTGTCCCTTGCGCTCTGGCTTGCAGGCGCCGTGACTGCCGTTGCCCAGTCCCCGACACCGTCAGCTGCTCCATGCCCTCGTCCAGCTGCGATTCTGGGCTGAGCGTGTTGGCGTGGTTCTCGAAGTTCACCGAGCCCCGGAGCCCAAACTTCCGCCGCAGTCGTCGGTCGCCGTGCAGGCTCTGGATGATCAACGATACCTGGTCCTCGACCGTGTTCCGCTGGAAAAAGTTGAGGTCCAGCTCCGAGCTCATCATCCGCCGCCGCACAGCCTCGCCCGTCTCCTCGAGCGTGTGCAGCGACGTGAAGTGCCGCTGGGGCGCGAAGCCAGACTCCATCAGATCGTCCCAGATCGTTGCCTGCCGAGCTGGGAAGTCCTCCCACAGGGCCAGCCTTTCCGGTCGACGCTTGTTGTTTGCGTTGGCGGGATTGCCTCGCGTCGACAGTGTCGCGTCGGTCTGGACGGTGAGGCCCGAGTGGAGGTGGTTGTGGCAGGCATCGAGGAACTCGAGAAGGGATGTCTTGCGCGTCTTCTCTGCGGTCTGTTCCTGGGCTTGCTCCGCCTCCTCGCGTCTGCGTTGTTCCTCCTCGCGTGATGATTCCGCTTCTTTCTGCGCGCTCTCCGCTGCTTCACGCTTGTGTTGTTCCTCCTCGCGTGCTGCTTCCGCTTCTTTCTGCGCGCTCTCCGCTGCTTCACGCTTGTGTTGTTCCTCCTCGCGTCTGCGTTGTTCCTCCTCGCGTCTGCGTTGTTCCTCCTCGCGTTTGCGTTGTTCCTCCTCGCGTTTGCGTTGTTCCTCCAGATATAGAGCCTTATAGTCTGGTGACCTCTCAGCCATGTTGTGTAGTGGGTCCGTCTATGGCGTTCTTCATCGGCGAAAATGAGGACTCAAATATGCCTGCGGCATCAGTGTGGGAGACACTGCACACACTAGATGCTTGTGTGGTCCGAATGGTAGATTTAATAGCTGTATTGAGAGGAAGAAGTTGCGAGATTCGGGCGGCTGTGTTTGGCTGCCTAAACTCTTGGCGCACGAGCCCCTTGCGCGTTGTTGCCCCCCCAACGAACATGACTCTGGTGCCAAGAAGTGGGCACCTCGGCTAAAAGCCATTCGCGAAACAACGGCCCATCGCACACCGTCTTCATGCCTCAGAGGTATTGTCACAATGCCGAGTAGGACACCATGCACGTTCCTCATATCGTACGCCAAAGAATTTTGCCTATGGTAGTCTTCGGTACTAGTGTAAGGTGAGCATTCCTTCAGACACTCTCTCATTACCGTTTTGAAAACTCTGGCAAGTTCGGGATGCTGTTTATCTCGGGTCAGGGCGAAGAATCGGACCAACGTTGTGGCTGCGATGAAGCGCATGGAAGAGAGAAAAGAGCTCGCAAGCGTCTACCATTATGTACATTGTAGATAAACGATTGTTAAGCGTGTATCGAAATGGTCAAGTCTTCATATCTTACCGCGCTAATCGCTGTCTCTTCCAGCTTCTCCAGTCCTCTCTTAAACAATGGCTCCGTCCCGTCTGTTCTTGTCATCGCTGCGAAGGCTTTACACAACAAATCCTCCGGGGATATGGCTTGATCGCCGTCCAGTGCATTGATTGTCCTCCACTTCAGGCGCAAGATGCGGAGGTCGTTTACAGCCAGCACTCGGTCTACCGTTTCCAGTGTTTCCGCGCTAGGCTCGCTTTCTATCATCGACTGAAGCTGAGTCGTTATCCGTCGCTCGCTAATCCATGCAAAAAGAGCTTCACGGTAAGAGGCAAATAGACGATGGAAGGCTAGCTTGAACTGCTGCTCGTGTTCAGCCCATATCTCTTCCAGGCTGCACAACAGATCAGCTTCTTCAACCTCGTATCCATCCCTAGGGAACAGGTACCCCAAGAGCAGCTGTAGAAGCTCGCACTGCAGGATGGTCACCTCGCGTGGAGCAGGCAGCGCATCTCGCTCGGAACTGCTATGATGGTCGATAGTGCGGCCAATAGTATGGTGTAGACTAGGAACCCCATCCGGCGACAATGGCAGCACTCGGGTAGCGTTGTTTGTGCGTACGGCGGTTGCAGGTTGAGGAGCGTGGTTCTGAAGGCTAGCCGTCGCAATGGGAACCGCAGAGGTGGTAAATGGACGCAGTCGCTCATGGCTGCTCGATTCGTTAGGAGTCACTGGTGAGAGTGATACCTCAGGAAGTGGGCCATCACTGCCGGTAGTACTTGAAGCGGCCTGCACGCTTCTTTTGCTAGAACTATCGCTCCAACTTTCGCTGGCGAAGGAGTCGCTTCTTGGAAGCTGATTGACGGCAGTGAATGTGCTTGCACGATGGTTGGCAGGACTGGGCGCGCCGTTCAGTCTACTGCGAGAGGGAGGATTCGTTAGCGTCGTAGCTGTTCCGGAAGGGGAAGCGGACAGTGTGCGCGTGAGCCGAGATGACAAATGGGTGCCATTTGGAGTAGGTGTATGGGCAACATTCTCGCTACTATGTCTTGACGGTGGAAGAGGCTCTTGTGAGAACGCTTGGGCAGACATAGTCGCGCTTAGGCAGGGTCGCTTTTCGGCAGGGCCAGTTGTGATGGTAGAATCGCCTTCCGTATACAGGTTCGCGATGTTGGTGTCGGCTTTTCGCTTCCCCAAATCATTTCGTTGCGCCATAGCGGGTCTGGTTGTGACTGTGTTGTAAATAGCAATCGTTTCAGCCGTCGGTGCTACCGTTGACTGTTACTAATGTCAGAAAATCCACATTGTAAACCAGGGAGATGAGGGCATTACTACCGATGTGGACCTGTCGCCCGTAACTGATAGCCTCGGCAGCTTCCTTGGCTCATTTTGTTTGTACGCCGTCTTGTAGATCCATCGATGAAGGTGGGTTTCAGTCAACAAAAGGTCAGCAGTCTGGAAATGCTTAATTGGTAGGCAACTTACATCTCTCTGTCGACAGGGACTTCATAGAAGAGATCCTTGCGATACGTTGTCGAATTTCCAGGTGCTAGTAATAGCCGTTTACGGTCTGCATTCTTGCCCCCAAAGGACAGGACCATGGGTAGTCAACAACTCGTCCAGCTCCTTGTCGATCGTGTTGGGAGTCGATGCAGATTCAAGTAGAGCGTGTAGGTCTCTAGGAAGGTTCTTGGACACTTTTTGCACTCCGTTGGATAAGTTTCTTAATTCACGCTTAGAGAATTGTATGGCACCACCGCATTCTGTAGTGCAAGAGAGGCCCAAACATTCAGTAATTTCGCGAATCGTCGGGCCTTGACTGCTGAACAATACTGCCCAGTCGTCTTTACTCCAATGCTGAAGCGAAGAATCTCTCATAGTGAATGGTGTCCGCTCGTAGCTGTCGTTCGGCGACGAGTTCGATGGGAGGGGCCTGAGGAGGAAAGCTCACTTGATGTTAGGTTTTCTCCATGGAGGTAGACGAAGGTCGAGGGGTGATGATGGAAGCTAGTCCCGAGTCAGTTAGACAGCTTGGTGGCTCGAGCTTTCACGTTAGCATTGAAAAAACGCGGCGCTGTCAGGGTTGCTAACCGCTCCAGACGCGACTGGCTTATGCTGACTGTAAGCAATCACGCTACGTTAAGTTAACTAACGTGTCGGATCAGTAAGCTGGCCAGATCAGTAAGCTGGCCACCCCACCAGAATCGCGCGACGCGTCTACCTACATCAACTATGAAGCCACAACAACACCATCTCCAGTCTTCGAAAGAAGGCAGGATTAATCTTGCTATTGCCTCCTATCAATCTAATCCCTCTCAGTCCCTCCGCCGCCTTGCTGCATCCTTTGATGTACCGCGATCGACGCTGCAGACGCGCCTCTATGGTATTAAGCCAAAACGCGAGACAGTATCTGTCAATCGAAAGCTACGCCCTATAGAAGAGCAGTCCCTAGTAGACTGGATCCTAGACCTTAACCAACGTGGTTTTCCGCCTCACATCATCGATGTACGTAGGATGGCTGACCATCTACTCGCTGCGCGTGGCCAGATCCCTCCTCCACTACCTGTGGGCCAGAAGTGGGTATCGCGCTTCATCAAGACTCAGCCAGATCTACAGACTAAGTGGACTAGGAGCTTCCATAGTCAGCGTGCGCTCTGTGAGGATCCTGTTAAGATCTCTTACTGGTACAAGCTTGTGGAGGAGTGTCCGATTACATGGTCATCAGCACTGCGAGGTGGCTGGCGCACCTGTACCTATCCCGAAAACGGTGTTCTCCCTTGCTTGGCATGCATTCAACAAGAAAACAAGAAAACACAAAACGAACAATCAATGATCACTTTTTCATGAGATACTTGACGATTCTCATCACGCGATAATCTAACAAGGAGACACGCCAGACATACGGCATACAGGATAAAGATACTTACAACTTTGACGAGACAGGGTTCATGATGGGGGTTGCTGCTACGTCTAAGGTAGTGGCCAGCGCAGACACTGTGGGCAGAGCTGTACACGTACAGCCAGGCAATCGAGACTGGGTTACTAAAATTGAGTGCATCTGTGCGTCTGGCTGGTCTATACCACCACTTATTATCCTGTCTGGCAAGCTCCACCAGGCTAGCTGGTATACCAGCCTACCTACTGGCTGGGTCCTCGCAGTCAGCGACAATGGCTGGACTACTGATAAGCTTGGTCTTACCTGGCTAAAGCACTTCAATCAGCATACAGAGTCTCGCACCTCTGGCACCCACCGACTCCTTATCCTAGACGAGTACAGCAGCCACGCTACACCTCAGTTCCAGGAGTACTGTAGGACACACAAAATTATTAGTCTATGTATGCCTGCGTACACCAGCCATCTCCTACAGCCCCTAGATGTAGGCTGTTTCTCACCTCTCAAGACAGCGTATGGGCATGAGGTGATGGAGCTGGCCAGACAGGGTATCTACCATATTGACAAAGAAGAATTCCTGTCTTTCTACCCACGTGTTCGCAGGTCTGTTTTCACAGAACAGAACATCCAGAGTGGCTTTCGGGCAACAGGACTTGTCCCTCCTTGTCCAGATCGCGTCCTATCATGTCTTACAGTGATCAGGACCCCGTCACCACTAGGGACAGCGGCAGGTGCAGAGCCTACATGGACAGCTGAGACACCTCATACTACTACCCAGCTTGAGAAGCAGGCACGTCTTGTACGGGATCGCCTCCAGAGACAGTCTTAGAGTCCTACAAGCTAAGCTATCGCCCAGATTGTCAAGAGCTGTCAGCTAGCGATGAACTCAGCTACAATCCTAGCAGAGGAGAATAGGAAGCTACGGGCTGCTAACCACCGCCGGAGACAAAGGCAGGATAGACGGCGGCAGTATATTGCCTCTAGAGGTGCTCTACAGGCTGAGGAAGGCCGTAGGCTGGCTGCAGAGGCAGAAAGGGTGCTCCAGCAGGTGGAGCAGGAGGACTATACAGGAAGACAACGAGCACCACCAACATGCATCAACTGCCATATACAAGGCCATACTCGAAGACAATGTACACAGAGATCGTAGCTATCATATAGATCTATTTACAGCTTTTTTGACTATCGCGTTGTTAAGCTATCATGCAGAAAGCTGCGCTGGTTTTAGTGGGGTGGCCAGCTTGCTGGTGGAACACGTTAACTAACTAGTTAACTAACTAACGTTAACTAATACATTGGGCTGGTCCATTTCGGAGAGATCCTTGCCTTCGGGTGTTGCTGCGGATCCTTCTTCGCTCCGCGGCACTTGGCACGACGTGTAGTAAGCATCTTAACCTCGCTGCAGTCATCACTTTTGCGCACTATCTATGCGCATCAGCTAGATCGCCATCGATCGGTTGCAAAGCACGGTGACTTGCACGCTAACACATCATCTCGTGGCCCTGCATGAGTCTCATCGCCAAGCCATCAACCTCTAGGGGGCGATCGAATCGAGTGGGTGACATCCGTTATCATCATTTCCGAGGCTGCGCTGACGGTGAGTTTGTTAATACCCAGCGCTGTCATTAGTGTCATGCTTAGCATCGGAAAGAAACTTGCGTACGTAAGCAACTTCATCAGCCGTCCTGATGCAGCATTGTAGCCTCAGAAGAGGACTCGCTAGCTAGCTCAACATCAGCAACCTCGGCACACCATTTCGGCGTAGAGCTCGATAATCCTTGATAGTAAACACGATCAGCCGTAGCATCAGCAACACCCATCATCTTAGGCATGACAGCGTATCACCAGGAGCTGACGATGCCGCAGAGACCTGTCACAGCGTTCGGCTCGGTCCTGAGCATCCTTCTACGCTAGCGGGTACAAGCGACCTGGCGGGTGGTGGAGCGCCAAGGTCAGTCCGAAGAGGCGGTATCGACGAGCAGGTTGTTGCTGGTGCTGCGAGAGAAGGAACCCGTTGCTGAGCATGCGGGCACCTTCCTAAGCGTGTACGGCCCCGCCCAGTACCTTGCGAATAGGCGTCACTATGAAGAATCTGTCCTGTGTGAAAGGGCATACCGCACCGTTCGCGGGAATGAACATCGACGACTCATGCGTGTCGCTAACATCTTCGGGAATGGTTATGTCGCAAGACCAGGATCAGATTGCCTGAGCTCTTTGGATATCTGATAACATCACAAGCATAGAGAGCAAACGAAGCAGTCATATCAGGCGAGCCGGACGCAGGAAAATACCGCTGTTGATCCGAAGTTTTGGACTATTGGGATTCCGGGGTTACGGTAGGGAGCTCTACTAAGGAAATTAGAGCAACCTAGTAACGTTAAGGGTATTACATTAGCAAACAAAGACAGGCGTAGGCTGAGAATCTGCCCCTTGTTCTACAAGAAGCCGGAGGGCAGACATGTGTCAAAGACAAGGACAGCAGCACGAGAGAACTCTACAGCTGTCGGCTCCCTGTGGGATCCAAACGGATAACGTACGTCCATGCGTGACGAAATGCCTAGTGTGCCGAAACTGACCAATCAGCTTGCAAGAATTGATGGAAAGTCCCTGATGTTTGCAAGCTGATTGGTCAGTTTCGGCACACTAGGCATTTCGTCACGCATGGACGTACGTTAGTCAGCGTACTTAAAGGTGCAGGATTTGGCGAAGGGCATGAGGGCTACGATGCATTGCGGACGGAGTTTGCGGTGCTCGGTACCGTGTGTATCAGGTGGCTGCTGTAGTAACTTGCAAGAGCGGAGGTTCAAAAGTGTACGCAAGTACGAGCAGTAAGCACAACAGTATAACGTTATACGTGAAGATTCTATTTGAACTAGCTAATGCGATCATTTCCAAGAATTGCGACAAAGGCGAAGGGAAAGGAATAGTCTATGTGTACTAACATTTGGAAACTGGCCGAAGAAATTGAGACGGAAAAACCGCTGGGTCCACTACCTCAACGGTAGACAAGGTTGCTCTAGAGTTTGGACTTCATGGACAGACCGGAGATCGCGCGCATGATCGCATCCATCTTATCATAAAGCGGTTTGAGAGCATCCGGCTCGAAGGTTTCGTGCCTTGCACGTCTGAAAGGTTTCCCTTCTGCCTCGCATGCTTTCATTTCCTCTTTGAGCGCCTTGCCAAGGGTCGTCTTATCGAAGAGTTGTTCGGCTCGTTTCTTGTAACTGCGGAACACCTTCTGGAACTGGGTCCAGCTCAATAGGAGCGGACCAGTATACGTGCATTCCGCTTCGGTTCTGACACTCTGGAGTCGCTTTTTTAGGTTCTGGTCGGTAAGCTTCAGAATAGCTGCTTTCCAGACTGCGCCCCGGCCACGCTTGAAGCCAACACACCCCAGCAATTCAAACTTGGTAACATCCAGCCCTTTGCCTCTCGCACGCAGTAAGATGCCTGTGATGAAGTCTCTATCTGCTGAGGGGGCATACCCGGTTTTCTCCTCACTATGCCTGCAGTTCTGTGGGGGGTTTTCCTTCTCCTTCATATCATACAAACCATCTTTCTGCATGATTGTTTGCCATTTGCCGTCGACTTCACGGGCGTATATGGAGCTTCTTCCATTGACTTGCGGAGTAGTAGATCTCCTCGTTTTATCTTTGGAAACCGGCACGCTACTGACAGGCGTGTCGTCATCGTCGTCGTCACTCTGAGGCACGGTATCGCTCTCGGTCTCACTCTCAACCGTGCTTTCCACTTTGCTCAATGTCTCGCTTTCTTCTTCATTGTCCACGTTGCTTCCAGCATCCGTTTTCGCAGCACCTTCTTCATCACTCCCAACGTCAATCTCCCTCTTGATGTCAGAGACGGCGGTGATCCCCCCGCTCCTACTGGGTCCTTCCCCGACGTCGTTTCCATCTGATGTGGCAGCATGGCCTACCCGAAGCTTCTTCGCATCCTCCTCGAATTTATCGGCTTTCTCTTTGCCAAGCGCGCTAGTGAATGAACTCCTGGTCATCCACAGCACCTTACCCTTTTTCAAACGGAAAATGAAGAGGGTGTATTTCCCCCCCTTTCCGTAATACCTAACTTTCTGATCAATCACCTTGTCGTATCCAGCATTCTTAAGAAGCGTTTTATTCTCCGGGGGATCGAATTTAACAACAACATCATCAGTATCCATCAACGTTTGCATAATGGGGTCGTCTTCATGCAGCACGAAATACTCTTCTTCTCCATCAAATCCATCCCGTACTAATCTGTATGTGGCGGATTTTGCTAGAACTGTCGCAAAAGATGAAAAGTCGGCGATTGGGAACGGGGCATCATCTGGCCTTGAAGGGCTGTCTTTTTGTATCGATCGTTTCGGCGACTTGCCCTTGAGATTGGGATCGGTCTTGGTCTTGGAGGCTTTGGGCATGATGTTGGTAAGGCTCGAAAATGACACCCGTCTAGCGAGGATGTGTGTGATATAGAATGGCTTGTTGTTCCGTCGGTGGGCAACAGAGTATTTATATGACTTTAGCAATGATTTCTTACCAGCCTCGTTACCGAGGATGATATTCTCGTTCGGGCTAGAAACACACTTTTCGTAAGCCGACACTCTCGTAGCAGTGGGTCCGACTTACGTTTTTCTTAATATTCGTGTTGGCTACTTGGTGATGACGGTCATTCTCGGATGTATGATGCCCTTACGCCGCATGACGCATGACGATACACCTTTTGTTACGGCGAAGACACCGGAGAATCGCTGCCGTTGCTCACTGAGTAAGGCGCTGTCTCCAGCGTATCATGCGTAGTCTGGCGATTCCGTATTAGTGTTGGATGATATGGTGTAGCGGTAAGATATCAGTTGCGCCGATTCGACGCTCCGGATACATGCCACTTGAACGTTACAGTAGTGGTCTCTGTTAAGCTCATAATCCATGCGCATCCATGGGCTGCGTGGAGTGCTGATCTTTGTGTGAATGTGTCATGTTGTAGAGCTAGAATGTTGGGTAGCTAAGCAAACATACGAGACGAGCACCAGCATAAGCATATTCCAAGCTTTGGAATTTCACACTGATGGAAATCCAGGCCGACGGATGTCCACGCGCGGCTAGGGTGGAGGTCGCACGGCTTGCGGCTAAGACGGACGCCTGTTATGCAAATGAAGAAGCGATGTTGAAACATTGTGATAGTAACTCAACATCAGAAACGGACAACGATACAATATGCAGGATCAGGTAGAACGATTCCTTCATTAGGTCACCCGTCAGCATTTTTCAAATTGCAATCTCCAACCACATTCGATACTATATTCATGTTTGTATAAGAAGCTACTCAGAACAGAGACTGTGGGCTTGCTCAAACTCAGGTGCTATCATGGAGTGTCCTAGTCATCTCACCCACCAATTTTCCTTTGAAGAACTTGCAGTCGGACAAGGCTCAAACCAGCAGCCTTATATCAGAATTCTGATCTTTTTTAACAAGAAGAATGGTCTGTCCGAAGCGTTCTCTCATGAGCACTGGAAATCAGTCTTCGCCGACTTGACCATGTCAGTTGGGGATGGGGCGAAGAATTTCCGCCGTTATGTACAGGTTTGCCCTCCCTCAGTTGTCCAATCCAAGTTCCCGCACTCAAAGAATAAAGTTTCACCAAGATGCCGATCACCGAAAGCTGGTGTCGTCGCTTTCTCAGTACAGCATGCAACCTCTCCAGTACGATGGTTGCGATGAGTTTCATGCGGAGAATGCGGACCAATTCCTACGCTTCATGGCTGACATACACGACTCGAAGGAGCTAGTTGGTGAGTGCATTTGGCATCGATTCATAATCAAGGCTAAAGAATCGTAGGGTGCGGATCTCGATTCACAGATGTCGACGAAGGCATGCGTGTGATGGTCGGGTACGACAATCTCATATATGGAAGCAACATCGCGACTTCTGAAGGATGCGACGGCATAGTGCCTTCTGATCCCGTATCGCGAGGAACGGCTCAGGCTCCGATGAAAAGAATTTCAGTCTCAACAAATCAGGACCTGAACGCGACTAGACTTAGAACGAATAGCATGACTATGTCCGGCTGTGTGGCGCAAAACTCTACATGGTGCAAATCTGCTAGCAATGGAATAGAACTCTGATAACAAAGACGAAGTAGTAGTATATCAGGCATTATTATTGAAAGTTGTGTTGAGATGATCTTACCCCTCCCCGATAGGGCAGTGTATCCCCGTCGCTGTGCCAACCATACCAATGCGAACTTCAAGGATCAATATATGCAACTGGTCGGTTTTGACAGAGTATGTCGGGCCGTTTACAACCGCAACTATCGAAAACCCCAGGAGGGCATACGATATGAACACTCCTCTGTTCCGATGGACATAAACTAGAGGCTTATTGTATGCGGTTATAGAGTTCATCCGGTCATTACAATGTATGTATACTACTTGTTCAAGTAAGAGCATAGTGGTTTGCACGGTTCATGAGGATATCGACGCTGCAGTCGCTCTGTCTGATCATTAGTTGCTATTTTCGTGCTGCATTACTGGATAAGCAAGATTTGAGGATTGACGATAACTCCGTCATCTTGCGCAGCAGTTCCATGTAACCATGCTCATGTGAGCAGAATCGTAAGAATCCGTGGGACTAAATACTGAGAATGAACTAAACAAGAAATACTGTTCAGAAAGGAGGAAATTTGTTTTGCTTAAGAATCCGCGAACTTATTCGCACGCATTTGAAAACAGATTTCCAGCGCCTGCCCATCAGATGAGGCCGCGATAAAGACCCTCCGTCGAACACGTTCTGTATGGAGAAGCTACCTGTAGAGCTTTGTATCCTGATCCTCATACATCTTATTTCTTTCCAAGATGTGGTCGCCCTCAACCAAGTTTCTACCACCTGGAAAGCTATAATCGACCGCGCTTTCCCAATTTGGCTACAAACCCAGCCTCGAGGCACCCCGTTACCATCTTTCCTAGGGACGCGAGCAGAGATGAGAAGCCTATGGAAATACCTGCCGGGTAAGGTCACGATTGGATCTAGTCCTAGCGCATCCGACGCTGACGATCTGGGCCATTAGTCCTCATAGCACAGCGAGTTTCACTCACTTGTAGTTTAGCGCAAGACAGCCGGCCATCATGGTGGATGACGAAAGAGAGTGGCGCACCACCCGAAAATTGCGGACGACAGCAATGTTCTGTCTGTCACAGCTGTCACTTCAACAGGACGGAGGACTTGCGAGTGCCATATTTGGTGGTAAACGCATGGTATCCAGGGAGGCGAGGCTGTTGGCCAGGCTCGGACTGTTTGGTATTGTTCTCAAGGCTACAGCAGTCGCAACTCCAGCAGTTGAAGCTGTGTTTTCTACCACGGTTGACGGGTCGAGACGACGAAAGAGAGTCCCAGAGCTTGACGGTGAGGGCGGATCTTGCGGCGGCGTTACTAAGTCGGGGAGGGTTTGCTTTTCCGCCGACTATTTGTTCCTGCTTTGAAGAAGTATGTGGAAATTGTGCTTTGCACCGAGCGCGTACATCTACTCGTGTATGGACAGCATGGAGCTGGTTCATTGGTGCCAATCGACCTGGAATGCCATATTGGTTCAAGGGTGTAAGCGACGCGGTTGGCTTAGTTGGTCAGGATGGGTCAGCATGGTTGTCCTGCTGCTCACGTATTCCAGCTATCTAGTCACATCCTTTGCACTGTCCTCATCTACCATAATGCTGAATCTAATTGAGGCATTACATAACCGAGCTAGGTAGATCTAATTCATTCCCAGGCAACACCCAAACTTGACTGCATCGCCATTTCGACGACTTGAAGGCTTGACATATAGGTAGTGATTGGTCGCCGTCGACTGACTATACCGGGCGTTCTGCAAGCGGGGATTTTGACTTGATCTCTCATATTCTTTTTTACTGCAGCTCGGTTAGCAGTAATGCATTTTTCTTACTCTGCGTGACAATGGGGAACACAGCTACATGACTTGCTGACGGATTATCTTTTAGCGGTGTGGAAATCCATTACCCTGGCTTTCCATCATGCTGGAATTCCACCAGCTGGGTTTCCACCACGGTGAAATTCCATCGGACTTCTGCTTACGCTTGCTCTCGCCAAATGGGGTTCCAGAAGTGACTTGCATGGATTATGTGGAAGGATGCACCGGTAGCATTGCTTTTCCTACTGACTAGTCTACTAATCGACTTCCAATGCCTTTAACGTCATCCTCATGACTCGCCCCGATGAACATTCGAGTATGCGCTGCGAAGAATGCATGTTAATCCGCGTCGTAGTTTTTGGCACCCTAAAGATGGAGCTTTCCATACTCTGTACCCAGACCAGAGCATTGTACCAAGTACCATACCGGGTTGATCTAGTATGACCCGTCCGCCTTTGCTAGTCGTTCCTCTTTTCGTTCCACCCACGGTTCGTTAGCAGACGCGTACCCGGAAAGCAACTACCATGGCGTTGCATCATGACGTCAACCCTGATCGAATCGGACGATGATCGTATTGATTGGCTCGGCTAAATGTTAAGCCCTGATTGGTCGATCTCTGGGCGGTCCCCTTCTGACAATGTTGGCCGAAAGGCAATGCGCCCCAAATCGCATTGCATGCATGAACGCGCAGCTCTGATATCGTGCTTCTGATGATACAGAGCCCATTCCCATAGTAAGAGGTATGGACGGGACTGCTGCTGATGGTGCTTATTGCTAGTAAATGTAACTCCGCTCGCTCAAATGCTGTGCCAAGCATGCTGATAAAATCGATGCTGAGTGCAAACGCATCCCACGTTACGCGCTAGTGGCTTTGATTATGGTGATGCTTCTTGGTGCTAATCTGCCACATGGGGCTGTTCGATCGTGATGCTGTTGCTAGTAAACGTCGCCTTCCACACGAAGTTCCCACGTCGAGGCTGACAGCGCTGGTAAGCACATCGGACCCAGCTGCCCCCATCACCTTCGTGATCCCTTGATGCGCTGCATAGCGTGCTGACATGCGTGGTGATGTATTATCCTGGACCTATGTGAGCATCCAACCGCCAAGCCATTGCGTCCGCGCTAGTCAGCCTGCCCCAGTGCTGCGGACCAGAAGAATTCACAGCAACGGTTCGATGACGGATGACGTAACATCGATAAAGTCGCGCTATGCGATGATGCCTGATCTGGTTGAGAGTATAAACAGGTGTTTGAATAGTTGATCAGCATGAAGACAACCAGATTGTGACTCTGATGGCAGAGTAGGTTAATGCGAAGCCAAATTAAGGCTGGGATGAGGATTGCTTCAAGTGCCACGATCATCCTTCACTGCACGGCGCATATCGCCATGATGCGTGATATGCTAGGAGTAAGAATGCGCAAGCTGCAGCAGATGTTCGATTACCGCTACCGGCTTTACATGGTCCAGCAAAGTTTTGTACCACTTGATGCGGCCAACTCCGGAGTACTCGCTCAACTCCGTCATCAATGGGAGTCAGTTGGAAAACGAAAATCCGCCCTGATAACTGCTTGCTTTACTTGATCATAAAAGCGCAAGATTTCTAGGACGTTTGCTCGTAACCATACTGCGTACTAGAAAGAGGGTCAGCTTTTAGCATGTTCAGGCGCAGCTGTTAGGTAGATAATTCATGTAATTTTACTGCTGTAGAGTTCCTCAGGATTCGCTCCTAGCTTTGATAGCTATGATCTAGGTACTGGATAGGTTTCACATTACGGTAGTTGCGACATGCTCTGCATTGGCGCGTGGAGGCACCGCGCCCAGCTAGCCTATCGCAGCAGCCGATGGAGGAAGTTCAGCGGGCATTGGGCCCCGCCTGTACCGCTGGTGTGCAAGTACACATGGCGGACGGTCGTTGTCGAAAGGGGCGCACATCATTGAGCACTCTTGTTTGGCACAGTCGAGTCACAGGAAACGACCGGGTGCGCTGTTGTTGTCGTCAATGAGCCGTCACTGGGCAGGCACCTCCTGGCGTGTCGTTGCTACGCTGACCCAACGACAATAGACTCGACATCGCGACAGATTCTGGGCGCTATAGATGGATTCATGTGTACTCTGAATATTAACACCAAATATTTATCCCACTGTTTTCGTGTGACCAATGGGCAAAGTCTTTAAAGTCCGTTCCAGGTTTCTGTGCATGAGATTGCACTGATGGGTTTGCAAAACTGCCCAGAAGAGTAGATTGACCGTTGACGCTGACCGGCCATGACAGAGAGAGAAAGTGAAGAACAGTGGGATGGATGTACGGACGGATGGTACGCCCACCTCTCAGGACGATGAAGAGAATGATTGGATTTCGAGAATGGAAGGACGAAACCCCCATCATCCATGAAGGTCCTTAGTATTCCGGTCGAGGCAGCGATTCAACACTTCCCATCACCACCTGCGAGTGTTAGATTGTGAGGAGCAGAAGTTAAGCTTCTGCCACTAAACTTATATATCTGGGGCCCGAAGATTAGATCTAAGAGACCTAATAGGCCCGAGGTCCAAGTATACAGACTAAGAATATTTACTAGGGCGCAGCCCATAACACAAAAGAAGGTAAAAAGGAGTATACTATTATAGATATTTGCGAAGAGAAGTGGCCCCGCTAGGGTAAGAAGGAGAAATACTTAGTGTAGTAGGAAGGCTACTCCTAGTAGATATAGAAGCTATAAGAGCTTTTAAACAAAATATTAGCTCTAAATAGGTGGCTAACGTTTATAAAGCTACACTAAAAGCGCGATAGAAAGCTCCTAGTAGGTTTCTATTACAACGTCCTGTAAGTCGCGTTTTTCTAACTAATTAGTAATTACTGAGGAAGGAGGGCAGAGACAACTTCGGGTAGGCAACGTAAGTGCCGCCAAAACAAATAAGATCTATAATAATTATAACTACAAAGTAGAAGAGAGAGTAGCATAGCATGTATTGAAGAGTAACTAAGAAAGAAAGAAAAACAAGCTTTTTAGGCTAGAAAGAGCCGCCTAAAATGGGCACGTAATAGTTAAAACGGCGTTGCCATAAGGGCGGACGCACCCTAAACACCTACTAGAGCCTCCCCATTACTAACAACCTCCTCCACAACTATTATCCTTGCTATTATTAGTGCGAGCGCGCTTTGTAGGCTTACGTAGGGTGTTATAGTAGATAGTAGGAGCCATTAAAGCGAGGGTAATAGAGGGTAGAAAGAAGAGCTAAGTGGGACGCGAAGTAGTAGAAGATAATAAGAAGAGTAAGGGCGGCTAGCGGGATAAAGTGCTATCTAGAGAAATCTAGGTAATAAAAGTATAGATGGGTAGAGGAGAGGTAGTAGTAATAGTAGAGGTTTTGTTAATAGCTAGTAAATGGCGCTAGCGCGATATTCTCACCTAAAAAGGGCAACTACGCTAACCTCTACCTACCGCGAATAATAATAGACCTTGTCAGATAGAACGAGGGCGTTGAGGTCGGATCTGCACAATCGAGCAGGGACCACCACACTTGTCGCACTAGCCCAGGGGTCAAACCAACCAAACAGAGATGAGAGAAAAAAAAAAATACAAAGAACATAGCATTCCATCAATTAAAATCAACACACAACCATTATCGATCATCATACCGTATCGCATACGAGCATTTTATCTGACAATTAAGAGTCTCACTACCTCAACCGATACGACATGGCGCAGCAACCTTACCGCGATCCGACAGTAACGCTGAGAGATCATACGGACTACACAGGATGGATAACGCAACTGCAAGCTAGATGCGTCGTTCACAACATCTGGGACAAAGTAAATCCAACGGCAACTAACCCGCTAATAACAAAACCGGTAGCTATTAGAGCCCCGGTAATTGCTAGATACGCACCAGCCGCGAACGTCGAAATCCCAATGAGACCGACCGAACTGTCGACAGCAGGACAAAAGGCATTCAAGGAAGACCTTGAATACTACAAGATCCTTGTTGAACAATACAAGAACGACAGGCACGAGTTCGAGAAGGAACAAGCAAGCCTCCAACACATCGTGGCTTTTATCCAGTCGACCGTATCGCCACACCTATTGCGCACGTGCTGCCTTCCTGAGAAGTCACTCCGCCAATGGATTGCCGACCTGAAGTTAACGGTTGGAGTCGACGAACAAATCGAACAAGAACGAGCCCGCGATCGATACCTCGCCTCACTCAGACCGATGAGAAGCGCGTCGCAATGGGACACATGGCTAGCTGAGTATGACCAAGCAGCCACTGAGGCGGAGACATATCGAGTCGCCGAACTATCACAATTGAACGTGATTACAAAAGACTTCCTGGCAGCCGTAAACAAAGTTGCTCCCATATGGTCTACAAACTTTCAAGACAATGGTCGATTTGCAGCTGGCATGAGCCGGAAGGAGATGATGAAACGCTTCCGAGAGCACATGATGACATTTTATCCCCTTAGATCAGGGAAACACAAAGCAGCCTTTGTGTCTGATAATGCACCATATCTCGCTGAAGGTGGTGCAACCACCCAGAGCAATGACAGGGACGCCTCTCATGCTGAAAGCGCGCCATCCAACCGAAACCGGGGCAGACCCCGTAACCAACGTACAGCCGGCAAGAAAGATGCCAGGCTTAAGCGGCCTTCAGATCAAGAGCCAGCTACGACAGGGGGAGCAAAGTGCCCTGCCTGTGGACAACGCCACAGCATTAGGGACTGCTACTATGTCAACCCAGACAAAGCTCCCGAATGGTGGAAACCAAATGAGACGATAAGCGAGCTCATTGACTTCAAGCGTAAGAACGACGCAACATTCCAAGGGCTAATTCGCGGACAAAGCAGGACCCGATCACGAACGCGGATTCTCAAACAGTCACATACTCCAACACCTGAGATCCCTGACGAGTGACTAGAGGGACGGAGAATATCAAAAGTCAACGCCGCGTTCACATCGGCGTCTGTCAGGACAGAAATCGACGACTACCCATTGAAGTGGTCGTTCATCCTTGACTCAGGATCAACCTGCCACATTACGAACAACCCCGACCGCATCTACAACTTCCGTCCTCCTATGCCCGGAGACTACATATGGGCTGGGAATACGAAGATATGGATAAAAGGATACGGCTCCATTGACCTGACCCTTAAGAATCAGTCTGGGATAACCAAACTAGTCCTGCACGACGTGGCTATCTGCCCTGACCTATTGTGCAATCTGGTCTCTTTTCGACTACTAAGGCAGAGAGGAATCTGGTGGGATACGCAGGTGGACCCAACTACTCTGAGAGGCCCAGACGACGCAATCATCGGGAATCTCACCGAGATCCACGGCCAGTGGGTACTCGAGTATGAATCACTCTCGCATGCCTCACATCATGCACGCAAGATTACCTCGCGAACGAAAAGAGCACCACAGAAAGCTTCCGCCATGCTTTGGCACAAGAGACTAGGACACCCTGGACCAGCAGCAATCGAGCACCTGGTGCAGCAAGCTGAGGGGGTGCGCGTGAAAGGGATCACGACAGTTGAGTGTGACTCCTGTGGCAGAGCGAAATCAAAACGACAAATCAGGCGCGCGCCACGGATTAACACCGAAGGACCTGGAGAAAGGCTAAGCATCGATTTCCATACATACGAAACACAGAGCGTCACCAAAGAAAAGAGCCAAATGTTGATTACCGACAAATTCTCAGGACTACAATGGGACTTTTACTTCACCGACAACAGAACGGCGAAATCGATCATCAGGATACTTTCGACCTTCCTCCTATTCCTCAAGAACCACTACAACATAACCGTCAAGACTATCGAGGCAGACAATGAGATTGCCACAGTCAAACCAGAAGTAGAACGTTGGTTGGCGACCCAAGGAATCATCATCGAGCCTTCGGCCCCAGACACCCAAGCTCAGAACGGAGGTGCCGAACGCTCAGGGGGTGTGAATAAAGAGAAATCGCGCGCAATGCGACTCGACGCCAACCTATCCTGGGAACTGTGGCCTGAAGTTACGAGGGCTGCAGTATACCTCTACAATCGAACACCGAATTACGCGAACAACTGGAAGACGCCGTACGAGATATTCTTCACACGAGTCGCGTTCAGTAATGGGATCGTAACTTCACTACGGAAACCCAATCTCGCCCACCTGAAGGCGTACGGCTGCAAAGCCTTTGCGATGACAGACGACACTCACCGAGGCAAATCACGTTTGCAACGCCTCGATCCAAAAGCTTGGGTTGGTTATCTTGTTGGATACCGATCCTCAAACATCTATCGCATTTGGATACCATCACTCGCCAAGGTGATAAGCACCCGAGACGTTGTCTTTGACGAGCAGTCTATATTCAATGGGAAGACTGAAGATCTAATGGACAACCTCATGCACAACACGCTGGAAGAAATATCCACGCATGTGAGAACCATTGAACTACCAACTCCTACTCAGCAACCAGAGACGGAGTCCTTCCATGAGGATGATGCCGCTGCGGACTCATCAGACCATCAAGACGAAGTAGACCCACCAGGCTACTATCAAGGGAGAAAAATCAGGGACAATTACCTAACTCCTCCATCTACACCGCCACCCGCAGCATTACTTGCTCGGTTAATGGCTGGAAACCAATCTGAAGTGACACAACATAGTTCATCTAAGACTGTCCCCTGGGCAGCAGCTTTCATGGCGGGAACCCAAGCCGGTCACGTTGGGAACTACAGAGGGGATGTTGTAGACAAGGCGAAGATGATGAGATTGCTCGCCAAAGGCTTGAAGCCCCATCGAAGTCAACTCCCACCTCTGCCAACGTGCCGGACCAAGCTTGAGGACCACCCGATGGGTGAACTGTTCAGAGAAGCAGAACAGGCCCATCTTGCAAGCCATCAACAAATGAAATCATGGTCAGAGGTACCGATGAAGAAGATCAAACTGACAGGACAACAGATCCTTGACTGTATGTGGGTATACACCTACAAACTTGATAAGCACCATCGCTTGCTGAAGTGCAAGGCGCGATTAGTCGTCCGAGGCGACCAACAACGGAACATTACCTCGCAGGACACTTACGCAGCCACACTCGCCAGCCGGTCATTCCGAATGCTGATGGCAATTGCAGCCCACCACGACTTGGAGCTCAAACAATACGACATCACGAACGCCTTTGTCCATGCAACGATGGATCGAGAAGTATACATGAGAATGCCCCACGGCTATCGAAAACCTGGAACGATCCTCCAAGTCAACAAGGCTCTGTACGGTCTACGGATCTCACCCCTCCTTTGGCAGAAAGAATTCACTACAACACTCAAAGCTCTTGGCTTCCAGACTGTGCCTCACGAGCCATGCTGCCTTCTCAAAGACGGAATCATCGTCTTCTTCTACGTAGACGATATCGTATTAGCTTATCACAAACAGAAAGAGCAAGAAGCCCAGCAAACAATCAAGCGTCTACAGGAGAAGTACACCTTTACTGGAGGAAACGACCTTCAGTGGTTCCTTGGCGTAGAGGTCATCAGGGACCGAAGTCACCGGAAGATCCAACTCTCTCAAGCCGCATACGTAGAGAAGATTAGCCGACTGGCTGATAGGAAAGACATCCGCCATGATACCCCCATGGCCGCTACCGAGTTAAAGCCTCGAACAGGCTTGGCAACACCCTCAGAAATCAACAAATACCAACGCAAAATCGGGTCACTTCTGTTCGCGGCAGTAACGACCCGACCGGACATCGCCTTTGCAACCTCAAGGCTGGCTCGGTTCCTGTCAAATCCGGGCTCCGCACATCACAATGCCGCCGATCGAGTACTATTATACTTGTCCAGCACCAGATGGAGAGCACTGCAGCTCGGAGGAGGCAACTGCCTTCAAGTAGCCAGCGATGCCTCATTTGCTGACAACACACTGGACAGAAAGAGCTCGCAAGGATACGCTATCAAGCTATTCGACGGACTCATTGCCTGGAGAGCAAACAAACAAGACACTGTCACAACTTCGACAACCGAAGCAGAGCTTCTCGCCCTATCACAGGTGGCCAAGGAAGCAATCTTCATATCACGACTATTGGACGAACTGCGGATTGAACTACTCTCATCGTCAATTACCATCCAATGCGACAACAAGCAAACTATTCGACTGGTAACTGAGGAAATCTCCAAGCTCCAGACAAAACTACGACACGTCGACATTTACAATCACTGGCTCAGACAAGAAGTCTCTACTGGGAAGATCAAGGTGGAGTACGTGCACTCGGCAGATATGATCGCCGATGGCTTCACCAAGGTCCTCCCAGTCAACAAGTGGGAAGGATTCCTAACTCAACTTGGGCTGGTAGAAGTAGAGAGACCTGACGCAACGAACGAAGCGCCTCTTGAGGAGATCCAGCAACAACTTGAAGACCTCACCCTCGCACAATGAGGAACTACATTATTATCCAGCTTGCAAGGATTTCCAAGCTGAGGGGGTGTGTCAGATAGAACGAGGGCGTTGAGGTCGGATCTGCACAATCGAGCAGGGACCACCACACTTGTCGCACTAGCCCAGGGGTCAAACCAACCAAACAGAGATGAGAGAAAAAAAAAATACATAGAACATACATCAATCAATCATTACAACATCATCACCCATCAACATAGCTTATCGCATGGAAGCATTTTATCTGACACCTGCACGCTAACACGGGTTCCTAAACCTAATATCCCTTACCCTCTTAAACTGGTTCGCTAACCTACCATCTCTTATACTCTTTGTTAAATCCAACAGGGTAGCTAGTCCTATAGGGTTAAGGTTGGTTCTCGGGCAGGAGTACTTACGAAGGTGGAAGGTCTTGTTGATACGATAGTATCTTGCGAAGTGTAACGAGTCAACAATATGGTCTGCTAGAATCCAAACGATAGATTGATAAACAGATTGAACACGAGTATGAAGGCTCATCCTCGCGTTCCTATATACGAGGCTGCTCTGCTGCTCAGGGCTCCTGAGCAACTGAGCACATCACGTGACCTTGCTCGGCTGCTCAGTGTCCCTGAGCAACTGAGCGTATCACGTGATCTAATCTAAGCTGCTTGGCGTCTCTTCGTTACGTTCGTAACCTTGTCGTTGCTTCATCGCACCTTCATAAGCGCCCGACTCCCACATTATTATCTGGTTCGTAACACTCTTAAACGCGTCCCTGAACTGGCTTAACCGTCTTTCTTTATTACTCGCTACTGTACTACTCTACTAATAATCTAGTTATCTAACAAAACTCCCCTACCATACAGTTACTCTTGACGAAACCGAATGGCTGCTTCGCCCCTAAATACTAGATGAATCCTTCCATACACGATTCATTAACCCCCTCCCCTACCAACTGCTACGCCCAACGTTCCCGCACTCTGTCCTCGCTCCCATATACGACCCCCATCAATCCCCCTAACACAACCCCCCGATACTGGCAATCGCCGTCTTCTGACCGCCGATACCGCCCCCGACCGTTGTCCTCCTATCGGTTACATATCTCCTGCGGCACCCCGCACCAAAAACAACCTGAATACAGCTCGAACTGGATCTCCTGCTCGATCTGCTTGATCATTGCCCTGGCCTGATGGCTTTCTGCCCGCCAACACTGCCGGACGTCGTGTGCGCTCTGCCCGTCACCCGCCGCCTCGCATATCCCACACCGATTCGCCCACCGCGCCAACTGCCTGCGCAACCACTCCATGTTTGCATATGCTTCTTGCTGCACCTGCATCAAACGCTGTCGCGGGATCCGTCGAACCTGCTGCTGCTGCTGGAACGCTCGCTGTACGCCCTCCCTCTCTGCCTCTCTTTCTACTGCTACTGCTTCTACCTCTTCCACTACCGCTTCTCCACCACTGCCCTCCTGCTCCTCCTCCATCTCTCCGCCCATCTCCTCCTCTGTCTCCTCTCTCCTCTCTTCATCTGTCCCCTCCCCCCTGCAGATATCACACTTCTCTTCTCCCTCCTTGCACCCTACCCGCTCCACCTCGCTCCTATCCAAATACCCACCTAACACCGCACGTCGGCACCGCTGCCCCTCGCCTTCGCCTACCAATGCCCGCACCAATGCATGCTCCTTCTCTTCCTGCCGGTCCTTGGCTGCGCGCTGTGCCCCCTCTTGCACAATCATCACCGCCTCACTCCGCGCCCCATCTGGTCCCGCCCGGCCGCTCTCCTGCGCATAATCCAACACGGAAAACGGCCAATCGATGTGGACGATGCACCGGATGTCGGGGATGTCGACGCCCATGCCCAACGCGCTCGTGGTTACAATCACCCGCCCGCTGCCCGACATGAACACCTCCAACATGCTGGCCTTGCCGACGGCGTCGTGGTAATACGCATAGCACCCTAACTGTTGCGCCAGCTCTTGCACCTTGCGCACCGAATGGCCGTATACCACCACCTTGCCCTTCTTATACTTGCGCAACTTCTGCCGCACTACGCCTACTATCATCTCCTCTATCTCCTGCTTCCTGGCTGCCTTCCCCACCTTGATCACGCGGTACGCCACGTTCGTCCGCGCCGTCTCGGCCCGGAACACCTTGACCTGGTCGGGATCGAAATGCATCCGCTGGAACAATTCGTCCTCTTCGCTGGGCGGCAACGTCGCCGTCAACAACACCATCTGCGTCTCGGCGGCCACCAACTTGCCCAGCTGCTGCATCTGCTTGCGGAACGTGTACCGCCGGTTCAACACGATGTGGCATTCATCAATCACAATCCGGTCCAGCTGCCGCATCGCGCGCAAACGGTTCATGAACGTTGCAAATTCCTGCGTGACCGCGGACTCGGGCGTCACCAACACCACGGCGGCTGCGTCGGGCGGGTGGCGGCTCTCCCACGCTGCACATGCGATCCCCAGCTTCTCGCACCGCCGCTTCATGTCCCCTCGCAATGCAATCAACGGCACGACGACGATGGTGGTGCCACCCTGCTCGGTCCACGCGGGCAACATGAACAACATGCTCTTGCCCGCCCCTGTCGGCATCACGGCCACCACGGGGCTCTCCCCGCCCACGATCGCCTCGATGGCTTCTTTCTGCACGCTGCGGAATGTTGCTGTCTTGCCTGCCATACGTTGCAACTGCTCGGCGGCATCCATCGTCCTCAACCGTCTCCATCGATCGATCCTGGCCTCGTCTGCCTCGCTCTCGAATGGCGCCCTCTTCCGCTTCTGCATGCGTCCTCCGTCATGTCGGGTGCAAACCCCCAAAAACTGATGCCAATCTGTGCTTGATGTCCGGAACTGCTGCCGTCTGTCTGCCACCGCTCCGGTCTGCTCCATGATGCCTCGTGCGTATACCATGCCCGCCACGTGCGCGGTGTGCCCGGCCTGCAAATCGGCTTCCAACGCAGCCGTGTTATCTTCGTTCCATGCCTCGCTTTCGTCTCCCTCCTCCTGCTGGAACGCCGTGGACCCGCGCAAAAACCGTCGACTGATGCCGATGGCGATCTCGCGACATGCTGCCACCGTCAACGGCTGGCCGAGCCCGACGCTGGTCTCGCGTTTCAACGCCTCCCGCATTCCATCCGTCGTCCACTTGCGCCCGTTGGGGTCCGCTGGCCACATGTGCGATGACATGGCCTCCTCCTCCCACATCAACGCCTCCATCCGCTGCTGGAACGGGAGCACCAACCACAGGTAATACACCACCAGCTCGCCCACCTCGCGCGGCAAATACCGGTGGATAATCTTGACGTCGCCGCTGACGACATAGCCTTTGTGGTATCGGGTGACAAACACCACCTTGCCGTCCTCGATGAATATGTTGCGGTGCGCCCCTTTGACCGTGTTGCTGTGCCGGATGCTCATGATCTCGGGGCCTCTGGCTGGCTGTCCGCCGGTCATGTGCATCAACACGATCAACTTTTCTCGGAATGCAACCACCCTATCCTTGTACAACAACTCGTCCTGCCCTACCCACTCTACATGGCCGCGTGACGTCGTATTGTAATGGATCTTGAGCCCGTACGTCCGCAAATCCAACATCCACTGCATCGGGCTGTGGCTGCCGCGCACCATGAACTTGTCCATCATCTGCTGCACGAACTGCAAACACCCTTTGGGCCGGGCCGGTGGCTGCGTGCTGTCGCCGTCACTCTCGTACGCACTGTCGCCGTCGTCCTCGAATGGCTCGGACAACGCCAACGCCTGCTGCACGATCATGAACCGGGCGACCTTGATGACGGCCGATAATATGGGCGGGTACTGGTCCGCGCCCTTCCACCCGTCCTCCCTGACCCCCAACACGGCCAATGCGCACACCAACGGGCTGTCGTACTCCTTGCGGGTGATGAACTGGTTCAACAATGCGATGCAAAACGCCAAACACGCTTTCTCAATGCTCGACAACGTTTCCGGCTCGCCCATGTTGCCAACCCTCGCTGCCGGCGCTTCCTCCATCTCTCCCACCGCGCTGTCTGCGTCGTCCGTCATCTCGTCGTCCGAATCTGCCCCCAGTTGCTCCTCATCCTCTTCCTCCCCGTCCTCTGCTCCCCCAGCCTCTTTCACTAATGCCTCCCACGCCCCACGCTGCCGCTTGGTGAACCGGTACTTGGGGCTCTTCCACGCATGCTCCTGCTATGTCCGCCAAAAAAACATCAACATCTGCTTCCACGGCCTGGCGTGGTCGCTGATCGACTTCTCATCCATATATGGCTGCAATGGCGTGGACCGCGTCTGGTGCTTCTCGGTGCGGATCGCTTCTAATCGCACGAATATGCCTATGCGGTGGATGACGGACGACTGACTGAACCGCGCCAATCCATCCATGGCTTCCCATATGGTGGCGGCTACAGGCTCCTCTTCGGCCTTGGGCTCTTCCACGCTCGCCAACAAGTCGAGTCGCTCCATGCCTACCAAGTACGGCATCCATCCTGTTCGCTCGAGCCATAGGTTCACCTCATCGCGCGCGCCGTCCTGGATCGTTCTCTTGGCCCGCTTCTGCACGTTGCCCCACGCCTCGTCCATATTCCTGATGACCCGTGCCCACCCTGGCTCGCCATCCATGGGTTCGGGGGTGGATTCGGGTTGGTGGACTTCGAAATACTGCGACCTGATACCCTGGACAAACAGTCGCTGGCAATGCACGCGCCTGTGTCCCTGCTTGCTGCGCAACGCTATGCGTTTCTGCGCGACCTGCCTGGGACGACCGCCTCTGGTCGCTGGCGACCAATGGTGCGCTTTCTGCCAATGCTTTCTCATCACCTCTGCGCTTCGAAACACCTGACGGCATCGATCCGGCTCTAGCTCGCACATCAATCCATCCGTATATACTGGCAACTGGCTGATGGGTGCGACGGCCCGCTGGCACCTCGAGCTGTCTCGCATACTGGATCAAGCCTGCCCACCTGCCTACCTCTTCTGCTATGGAGTCGGCTTCCTTACGGGGAACCCGGTGGTGCCGCTGTAAATGATGTGGCACCTGGCTGGTTAAAACGCCGTACCTGCACTCTCTGCATATTGCTAACGAATACTCGGGCAAATGCTCGAAATACTTGCCTGCGGCGCTGCTCTGTGCTATGCTGGGAACTTCCATACTGCTGCGGTGGTGGGCCACGGGATCCTAAACGGGTTACGGGCTGGTATGGGCTACTGACGGGTTATGGGTGCTGGTCTGCTAACTATATGATCTATTCCTCGCGCGACACGTCTTTTTTACCTTAGAACCTAACGCGCGACGCGACGCGTTGCGGCTCATGCTGGATGTTGATCCCTATGGCGGAGTCGCCTCTGATGTCTGATCGCCGCCTTATCAACGTAACCCCAGCCCTAACGCGTAACCCTAACCCCCATAACCACACGGAATCTGGGGCTGCAAACTGGATGGGCGGTGCAGCTCAACGCGCTGAATCTTCAGCCCAAATTTGGGACGAATTGGCCCACCGGAACGTAACTGGACCGGCAAATATATACTTACTGCAGGCTACGTGCTATAAAATACGCACGAAGATCGGGCTAGCGCGGATATTCTATCCCTAACAAACCTTAGCTGGAAACTGGACTCAGTACTGACTCCAGTGCCGCCCTGGGATAGGGTTACGCCAACCCGCCCCGTTCTTCGTCCCGAAAGAGGTAGCGGATCGGCCAGGCTTGACCGCTTCCGTCACCAATCGCACCGGGTTGGTCCGGTCATGGTGGTTAGGGTTACCCACAACAAACGCTATAGGGTAGGGTGAAGGCGGATCAAGTTTCGCATAGGCTTAAGGAGCAGAGTTTGTATAAAGGCGTAAGCGTGCAGCGGGCTGGTTGGGGTGGGAGAAGGGGTGGAAGGGGTGGAAGGGGTGGCTGAACAGGCCTTAGGGTAGGCCGATCGGGCTTAGGGTCGAGCTGGGCCTATACCCGATGCAGCGCTGAAGAGGGCTGTTTAGTGGGCAGCATCATGGTTAGGGTCAACGACCGTTTGGTTGTCGATGGTTTCTTTGTTGGGCGCCAGAATGTGGAACAGTAGCTGATCGCGATTACTAGGATGAGGAAAGCGGCCCCAACCCAGTCCAAGTGCATGATGCCTATTGTCATACTTGTTCGTTCCTTCGCTCGAGCTTCGTTGACGAAAAGCACCACGCCAAAAAGGCAGCATGCGAGATCGATCCAACTAAATTTAAGACATTCTCTTATCCTATGAAAACCATTTTACGTAGGGCATCGGACTTCATGTCTTTACCCAACGCGCCTTCATGTATCATAACGTCATTTCCCATGCCCGACATGATTCTGCGGTCGACCAAAGCGGCGGGGCCTAGCAAAAAGGCAGAAATCGGCCTTGTCGAGCATCAATCTCTGAGCGCAGCTATGAAATCCATACCTCACAAGTTCTCCAAAACACTAATCACTGTGCAATATTGCACGTCTCTAGTACCATTCCTCCGCTTCCGCTCTCCTGGCTGCCACATTCAGCTCCCGGATAACGCAACATGCTGATATGATCTGGAAGCTTTGATACTCAGAAGTCCAACGCCCATGTGTGAACCTATCGCCATGAGTGCCTTTCGACTGGCTAGCTTCCAAACATGCGATACTCATCATGAGAGCGTCCATAGGATCCTCAGGAACAACGGTGCTGTCATCTTGTTGGGTCGAAGCGACTGTGGTACGTCTTCTAATGAGGTTTTCGACCCATCGCGCTATGCGGTCGAACTCATCCTTGAGCTGCAGCGATCGATCCCGTTGTCGACGTGTCAGTATACCAGACGTGCTGAACATATTACCAGTGAATACCTCGAGTTCAGTGATTGGCTGCGTCGGGTGAGGTGAGTAGTCTTGTGTGACGGCGAATATAGCATCCTCGTAACTGTGCGCGCTGTTAGCAAAATCCTCGGTCAAACGGATATGCGCATTCGACTTACTCGCCACGGATGCTGAAAGCGTCGTCCTTCAAATGCCCCCAGCGAACACCACCGAGCTTCGCCTTGCAGTCGCGTGCCATTCGGCTCAAGAACTCTGCCCACACTGCTCCATCGGTTTTGATGTCGCCCTTTATGTCTTTGTACCAGATGTTTCGTTCATCAATTGCATCGAAAAGAAGACCATTGATCTTTTCAGAGGGGTAGTAGCGATACTGCGGTCCAATTTTGTCATCCTCATCTTTCTCTTCGTCTTTTGGACGCGTCGGGGCGTCGAACTCGATTTGAGTTTTATCCTTGATGTGGGTGAACCCTGCAGGAGCAAGACTGTGAAACCATTAGTAACTAGTGCGTTATTGAAGTAGGTAAAGAGAAAACAATGGTTCATCCGATTTGCTTACAAATGAGGGCGATACGCGTTTATTTTGATGTTTCTGAACGTTTCCATGTTGACAGGTATTCCCGTCTTGGAGTAGTCCACACCTGTGGAATGCAACCCAGCGAGGATTACGCAATCTGGATTGCATTAATATTTGTACTTAAATGGGTTGGTACAAAGAGATACCTGGATCAGCTGTGCCGTCGGATCGTTGATCCGCCAAGATCATGTGTCGAGTTGCGATGAGACCGAGTTGATCTGTAGCCATGAATTGGATGAAGAAGTCAGTCATGTCCTTCTTCTCCACCCTACGTCCGATGTCGAGTGGAGGTACCCGGGGATATTCGGCTGGAAGAAATACGCGTGAACATCCAGACACAGCTTCCTTGTCCCATATGACATTGTACACGTCACCATCCAAGTCCCCGCCACTGAGGCAGCTTGGTAGATCGCGTACTCCTTTCTGTGAGAATACAATACAGTTTCTCAGGGCCCTGAGCGGGTGAGAATTAGGAGGAATGATGTTAGTCGCCTTCTGTATATCGCCAGGATGCAGTGCCGGGGATCTTGTGACCAGCATTCGACGGTTGTCCAGATCCAATGATTGACAGCCGATGAAAGGCGCCTCATCGAATGCGACAAAGATATAGCCTTCCTCCAGATATCCTGTCTCGTCCATGATTCCGAAGAGTGTGACACCCTGCTCGATTGGAATTCTCGCCTTGTATTTCATCAGGCGCAGCTCGCGAAGAACAGCTGTCTCTACAACAGAGCGCATGAACTGATCTCTCTTGTAGTCGATCCCAATAGAATCTAGGTATCTGATGAGTTGCGGAAAGCCAAGGCGGTCGGCGATATTGTGGCGTTTGAGAAAGCCTGCAGTGTTGGCAATATGTGCTGTAACAAATCGTAAATTATGCAACGCCGCATTTTGTTGCTTCAGGAACCATGCCGCCGGCACTTCCATGTCTTCGAGAATTTTTATCATCTATTAAAATTAGTGGCTCGAATAGAATTTCGCTGACCAGTCCAAGGCTAAGCGCATCACCAGCATGCGTTCGAGTCATGCCGGGCGCCATCTTGACGCACCAGTAACGTACCTGTCTGTTCAATACCAACGGGATAGGCTTGTTGGCAGCGTCACATATCTCCAGATTCTCAGTATCATCACTCTTGAACTTGACCATGGAGTCTCGGACATTCATCTTAGCCCCTTCAAGACGTTCGTCTAGTGCAAGCATGCCTTTGGCTCCACCCCATCGGATCTGAAAACAGGTAGCGGCGCCCTTGTTCCGAGGAATCGAATCGCAAATGGCTTCGACAGCTGCACGAGAAATTGTTCCTACTCCGTCGCTAAACACGTGATTCCCATCTTTTGTTGCAATGTCCGGTATTTTGTTCTGTTGCACGTCGTGATAGCGGAGCGAAATTGCAAACGGAGTTTCGGAAAATGCTTGCCCAATTCGAGCCGCGCAGCGCGCTGGAGAGTAGATGTCATCAAATTTTCCAAGTTGCGGTATGACGGTGAAGTAAGTTTCCAGGCGCTCGTTACGGAAGAAAGGTGCCATGAACCAAGCTGAGTGGCTTCGAAGAGAAGAGTGGGAATACCCGAGAAACCCATACACCCTACCACAGATTGCGATTCCGTTGTTCATGACTTGTCGAAACCTTTCATATATATCTTCATTAGACACGCTAGAGTTGAACTGGAGGTCGCTTCCATCTTCATCTGAAAACTGCACCCGTATGAAGTACTCAGTATCGGTTGGAAACCGACGTAAGATGCGGTTCTTTGCTTCAGGGTCAGGCCCGTGGAGGGTTATCCCCGTGGGAGTGACGTTGATTTTGTGGACCATGGTCAAGTTTTCCCGGCCCCGTTCCTGAATGATTGTGAGCGGATGAGACTTTAAATGTAATCAATGAAATGCATACAGTTATGAGATCCTTATGGAACCCATTCTGCAGTTCTTGCTCGTTCTTCTCGAGGTACTCCCAGATCTCCTCGATGTCGAAAACTGAAGCGTTGATGTCGATACCTGGGAAGGGTATTTGAGAAATCAGCTTCCTAACAGCCTCAGCGGAAATGAGAGAGCCTTGTCAGCTGCTGGGAAGCTTATATTGCGGTGTAACCTACCTTCTGGGTGTTTTTCAATCTGGAGCTATGTGACTCCTTGATACGCGCAACGATCTTCAACAGAAGCTCCTGAACGGTCCATGGGGGGCAAAAATCCGTTTCTGGCCAAAGCTTCCAGCTGAAACGTAACGGCAAAGGGAACCGTTCTGCTCATCTCTTGAATGGTTCGATTTAAAAGCTCGAAACCAGTCTGCAGGCCACGACGACGATATGAAGGCAGGATAGTAATATCGTGTCGAATCACGGTTAGAATATCTCGCTGCACCAATCGGTTTGACAATTCATAGAAATCAACTGGAGACACGCAGATACGGTACACCAGCGCTTGGCCAACGATCATCTGATGCGACGAAGCGGGGCCTGGAAGTCCTGTGAGCCGTTGCTTAGTGGGCACGTTTCTATTTTGCATGAGTGTAGCCATGAGATCTGCAATGCCTGGCGAGCTGAAGAATCGAGGTGTCTCCCATAGGGTCAATATTAGAGCCGTAGGTCGGGAGGTGGCGACTATGCTCTCGATTGTTCGATATGGTATCTCAGTCCTTGCGGGGCCATTCCCATCTTCGTATTTGAGAATCAAAGCCTTCTTGACGAACTTCGCTATGCCGACTGCAGATTGCCACTCGACCTCGGGAGAATACACCAGTTGGCCATCCACGTACTCGTAGATCCCACATGAAAACGCATGTGATTGGAAGGTAATCTTGTCATCTTCGGTTGCATAGGGAAGTCTACGATCGTCAGCTACTATTCAGGGTGCGAATATGAAACCTACTTGTTAGCTGTACGTCGATCCTCGGCTGACTTCGCCAGACTCTTCAAGAGGAAAGGATCAGCTGGTTTATTGCTGAGACTGCAATAGACGTATTTGCCCATAACCATCAAACGAGCCTTGGACTTGGATCGAGGCATGGCTTGTTCTCCATGTTGCTGTAGGAATCGCTGACCATCAGGGTAAAGTAGGAAGGTAATGGTACCGAATGTCTTCTTTCGCGGTTTTTGGCAAGACCAATCATTGATGTACAGTGTCTTCATAAAGGGCGCCAGATGGTTACGAAGCCCATGGTCAGTCAAGTCCGGGGGCATTCCTCGCATAAACACCTCCATGATGACAGCGTCGTCGTCCTTCGAGGCAATGCGCTTGTATGGTTGAGGTTGAACGATAATCGGAGGTGCTAAGCGTTGAGCCTCGGCAATTGCAATGGGCGTAACTAATTGTGGGCTGAGGGTGCTGCTTTGTCAAGCCGTGTTTGTCTCTGGCCGATTAGTGAATAATGAGATTAGATATTGTGAGAGCGGGTTTCTCGTGTGTGATCTGTTTTAATGAGCGTGCAGTGGTGAAACCGCTGGACTTGTTCCGATGGCAGTGGATCAATCAAGACCGTGTAGATAGAAGACAACGCGATGGTGAATCTTCCCGTCCGCCGCGCTCGTGTTCAACGCCAGATATGAGGGTGGCAGCGGGAATGTTGTTGTTGGAGCCGTCGATCCCGCGAGGCTATGGGGTAAGCGCTACCGCTTAGGTATATACCGGTAACGTGTCGGATCAGTAAGCTGGCCACCCCACCAGAATCAGAGCAGCTTCCTACACGATAGTTCAACAACGCGATAGTCTAAAAAGCTACAAATAGTTCATACAATAGCTACAATCTCTAGGTACACTATCTTTAAGTATAGCCTTGCTAGTGGCAATTGCTGCAGGTAGGCGGTGCTCACTGTTGTCCTACACGGTCCTCCTGCTCTACCTACTGGAGCACCCTTTCTGCCTCTACAGCTCGCCTACGTCCTTCCTTAGCCTGTAGAGCACCTCTAGAGGCAATATACTGTCGCCGCCTATCCTGCCTTTGTCTCTGGCGATAGTTAGTTGCCTATAGCTTCTTATTCTCCTCTACTAGGATTGTTGCTAAGTTTATCGCAAGCTGACAACCTTTAACAAGCTAGTGGATAGCCTAGCTAGTAGTGCTCTAAGACTGGCGCTAGAGGAGCTCTTATATATAGCGTACCTACTACTTAAGCTGCGTAGTGGTATAAGGCGTCTTAGCTGTCTATATAGGCTCTATACCTGCTGCTGCACCTGGTGGTGATGGAGTCCTTACTACTGTTAGGCATGAGAGGACCCGCTCTAGACAGGGAGGCACAAGACCAGTTGCTCGAAAGCCACTTTAGATATTCTATTCTATAAGAACAGTCCTGCGAACGCGTGGGTAGATTAATAGGAACTCATCCTTATCTATATGGTAGACTCCCTGTCTGGCCAGCTCCATCACCTCATGCCCATACGCTGTCTTAAGAGGTGAGAAACAGCCCACATCTAGGGGCTGTAGGAGATGGCTCGTGTGCGCAGGCATACAGAAACTGATAATCTTGTGTGTTCTACAGTACTCCTAGAACTGAGGGGTAGCATGGCTACTATGACCGTCTAGAATGAGTAGCCGCCAGGTGCCTATAGTACAAGACTCTGTATGCCGGCTGAAGTGCTCTAGCCAGGCAAGGCCAAGCTGATCAGTGGTCTAGCCATTGTCACTGACTGCGAGGACCCAGCCGGTAGGTAGGTCTGTATACCAGCTGGCCTGGTGGAGCTTGCCAGACAGGATGATGAGTGGAGGCAGAGACCAGCCAGCGGCGCAGATACACTCAATTGTTGTGACCCAGTCTCGATTGCCTGGCTGTACGTGTATAGCTCTGCCTATAGTGTCTGCGCTAGTCACCACCTTAGATAAAGCAGCAACCCCCATCATGAACCCTGTCTCATCAAAATTGTAGGTGTCTCTATCCTGTATGCCGTACGTCTGGCGTGTCTCCTCCACAAGCTTGTACCAGATAGAGATCTTAACAGGATCCTCACAGAGCGCACGCTGACTATGGAAGCTCCTAGTCCACTTAGTCTGTAGATCTGGCTGAGTCTTGATGAAGCGCGATACCCACTTCTGGCCCACAGGTAGTGGAGGAGGGATCTGGCCACGCGCAGCGAGTAGATGGTCAGCCATCCTACGTACATTGATGATGTGAGGCGGAAAACCACGTTGGTTAAGGTCTAGGATCTAGTCTACTAGGGACTGCTCTTCTATAGGGCTTAGCTTTCGATTGACAGATACTGTCTCGCGTTTTGGCTTGATACTATGGAGGCGCGTCTGCAGCGTTGATCGCGGTATATTAAAGGATGCAGCAAGGCAGCGGAGGAACAGAGAGGGATTAGATTGATAGGAGGCAATAGCAAGACTAATCCTGCCTTCTTTTGAAGACTGGAGATGGTGTTGTTGTGGCTTCATGGTTGATGGTGTAGGACGCGTCGCGCGATTTTGGTGGGGTGGCCAGCTTACTGATCTGGCCAGCTTACTGATCTGGCCAGCTTACTGATCTGGCCAGCTTACTGATCCGACACGTTAGTTAGTTAACCTGTGTTGCTGAGTCAACTGCCCCGAGAATTAGCCGGCCCATTTTGAGCCCCAGACATTTTGACACCTTTGCAGTCAACGACAACATTCACCGTAAGCGCCCTGGAAACTGTTTCGCCGCAGCCACCATTAAGAATCCTCGCTAACAGTAGACAGTTCTGCGATTAATGCTATAAGCGCGCGATACATTCCGTAACCAACGAGCTTTACCGTGCCACCAACAACAATCGCTATTGCAATGAGGCTCCCGCAAGTCGAACGCACTCTCGCGCAAGTCGTAGTTATTCAGAACCGACGTGGAAAATTGCGAAAACTAAAAATGGCTACAATTTCAGAAGGATACGTGGAAGGTCAAGGTTAAAACTAGTGATTGCATTTTCCACGTCTTCAATGGCCCAATCGCGACATTGAGGTTCTACGCTTCAGTGTGCCACGGTAGGAACTAGGAATCAGCGAGCAGTAGCGAGACTGAGTGTAGATACGTTGGGCCTCTCCAGTCTTCTAGAGTACAACGAACTAATTTAACGTTAACTGCAGTCGTATCCTTCGTCTATCTGCCAGCATTGCTCCGAATAGATGCGCCCATACACGCAATCCAGTCTTAGAAGCACTTGTCGACGCTTGATATTCCTAGTTAATTAGTACCGCTCTCAGCATCGAGTGTCCGATTATGGCCGCATTCAAGCCTGAACCTCTATTTTTAGCAGAGGGCCCGAATTCGGCTCCAAAGCGGCCCTGATCTAGAGCCACACTCACGAGACCTTAAGCTGCTCTGAGTCATCGTACAAGACGTAATTTAGTCTTCGAGTCTTGTATTTTGCCGTAGCGTCTACTCTGTGCGTTGGGGTTGGTCCTTCCATCGAGTAGCGTCTTATCTAACTTACCTCTGTCGCTGACGCTGATGCGACTTGGGTTGAGTCATGAGAGAAAGCTACCGAAGCGACTGAGCCACTATGACACTCGAGCGTATACAGGTGCTCACCACTACTGGCGTCCCAAAACTTGACTGGCAACTGATCTCAACAACCTCGCAGTTCTATCCCAGCGACCGGGATCATACATCTTCGGGTCGCGGCGTCTTGAAGACATCTCCGCTGCATACTGCAGCGCGGTCTTTCCAGATGCATCTTTTGCACTCGTACTGACGCCGATAACATGGCGAAGATAATGCAAGGATTGCTCGGTGAGAGATCCGCTGATCGCAGCGTAGTGTAGAATTGTCCTGCTTTGCCGGTCTTTCTTCGCCAGACTGACACCGTTCCTGTTCAGCATTTTCAAGACTTGAACGCAGCAATCCGAAGTCGAAGCATACAAATGTCCTAGGTTCCTTCCGTCCTCGGCGACAAATAAGGAGTTTCCTTCGACCGAAAGCAACAGTTGGCATAGGTGAATGTCAATTACCAGCCAATGCCTTTCGATGTAACTCGCCAACGGCGAATTACCAAATGCGTCTAACTCTGAACCATTCACACCATTGCACAGCAGCAACTGTGTTGTCTCAATCTGAACATTATAGGTCGAGGATAACAGGTGTTGGAGCGAGTTTCTCCCGCAATTGTCCTTCGATCCCAACAGACTTGGTCTTGTTGAAATGGCTAAATCGAGTAGGATAGCGATCGTTTCATGATTTCCACTCCGCGCTGCGTGGTGAAGCGCGTTGAGTCCGTCACTGTCCGTCAATGTGGGTTCCATTCTTAGAGAAAAAAGAAGTACGACCGCGTCGTGGTCACCAGCTCGGCTAGCAAAATGCAGTGCATTTTGCTGCTTGCGATTGCTCTCTGAAGGACTCGCTCCTCTTAAAACCAATCGTTGAACGACTGACGCACTTCCGGGAGCTCCGTATTCAACGCAGTGCAGAACTTGCTCGTGCTGGCAGTCTTTGACCGTTAAACTAGTCCTGGGATCTGCTAGCAGCGCATTGAGCACGCCTTCGCGGTTTCTGTCTATATCTGCAGAAACTGCCTCGACATCGTCTTCTTCAAAATCTAACAAGTCCCACAAGCGCTCTGCCCTCCAAGACGGATCAGTCCAATCGTCTCTATAGTTTGTTCCGTGCAGGGTCTTACGTAACGTGAGATGGAGCGGGGTTTCTTTATGTTCGGATACGGCATTGGGGTCAGCACCACGCTTCAGAAGGAACTCGGTCATGACAGGATTGCCAGTTAAAGCCGCGTAATGCAAAGGGGTTAGTCCAGTTGAAGTACAGCAGGAGTCGCAGACGTGTTCTGGAACATTCCTCCGGTACGAGGCGATGGTCTCTACGGTATTACAATCCCACGTCATTCGATGAACACCAGCATCAATGGGTACCCCCCTGTCAAGAAGCAACCCTGCTATAGATTGATGACCGAACTTGATGCTGTAGTGTAGCGGGGTCATGTTTTCGATGTCGACTGTGTCCATCGGAGCACCTCGCGACAGCAACAACTTGACGAGGCTGGTGGTACAGAACGCGCTATTGATAGCATGGTGTAGAACACTTCTCCGCTGAACATCGGATTGCGTAACCTTCACGCCTTTTTCGAGAAGAAGCTCGACGGTGGCTGTATGACTCTCAGCAGCAGCCGCATTCAGAGCGTTGCCACAGAGACCGTCTTGGGCATCGATATTGGCGCCATAAGCAAGGAGCAGCCGTACTACCGCCTGTCGGTCTGCAGCTGAAGCTGCTTGAAGCGCATTGCCGTACCTGCCTCCTTGCGAATTGACGTCTGCGTTACTGTCGAGCAGTATTCTGACCACTGACGTGTGGCCTTCGAATGAAGCTGCCTGTAATGCGTTGCCGGAGTGCCCGCTTTGGGCATCAATATCGGCGCCCGCTTTGATCAGCACCTGGACTACCTCGCCATGGCCCCTAATGGAAGCTGCATGGAGCGCGTTGCCGCAGCTCCCACCTTGCGCGTTAACTTCAGCGCCTTGGCCCACCAAAATTTGGGTAATCGTACTCAAGCCCAGGAGGGCTGCGTAGTAAAGTGGTGCAGCTACGCTCTTCAGACCTTTGCTCAATTCTGGTCCTCCGTAATAAGGATGGTCCGGATCATACAGTTGAATCCAGGCGAGATACGCGGGGTTTTTGACTGACATCAGATCCATCGCAAGCTTATTCAATCCTGCCGTTTTCTCTCCTGTCTTTCGTAGATGGGTGCTCCAGAACTCTGCCGCGTACCTTGCGAGTGCGGATGCCTCCACAATTTCTATAGACAACGGTTGCTGGAATTGAGCCAGGTACTTCAAGCACCCTTTCGTTATTGTGATTTCGCATTGAGATTCTTGCATGCTGTATTACCTTGCTATTCCTTGCTTGATTCTGTTTGAAATTAGGTACTCCTTAACTGAATAGTGTGCCAGAGCGACTGTCTTTTGCGTAGGCCTCGAGTTCTCTTGCGCATTATTTGCTGTAATAGTCACCAGACTAGAGCAGATGTTCAGCGCTTCTAGCGGGTCTTCTAATACCTCGTCGCGATCAAACACTGGGTCGCGTGCCACGTCAATGGCGGCGATTTCGGCAATCTCTTCAACGGATAGTGGCCGCGCAGAGAATGTCAGCCACTGCAAGATGCGTATAGCGTACTCGGAATCTTCTTCGCGTATGGTGGAGAGAATGCGGTCATACGTCTGATCTAGTGATTTCGGCAAAGTAGTGAGTGACTTGCGCAGCATCGTTCGATTGCGACACGTCCCCAAAGTGTCAAGCTGACACACAGCCCATCGGAACCTATCAACGTCAGCTTAGGCCCTGTATGTAACTGGCTAAGTATACGTACATCCCGCGAGCCCCGCACATCAGTGCCACCTCGATCTCTCGCCTGATAGCAGCGTCTTTGTTCCATTTTACCAGATTTATATCGTCACACAGCCTTTGCCGGACGTATCGTTGTATGTCTTCATCGACTATGTCCCTCTGAAGGCAGATAGTGTCGTATTCTGTGAGAAAAGTCTCAAAAGATCTCTCGATATCCCGCTCCCTCCGGCTAGCCATGAGCAAATGTAAATTGTCAAGCTTCCACCTGGCCACGGCTTCAAGCATATTCATCAGTTCCGAGCGCAGTGCACATTCATCGAGAGCATCAAGAACGATGTAGACTTGCGTGAACTCCTGTAGCGTTAGCCTTACTACTTCTAGCAATGCATGCAGTGACGGCTTTCGTATTCCGTCTTGGCAGGATGTGAATAACACGTCAACACCTTCAGGAATTGTGACCGCACGCTGCAAGAGTTGGCAGAGCAACGAGCGGAGCATTTGCTCTGGATCCTGTTTCTGTGGATTGTTAAAATCGAAGTAGAAGTATGCAGTCACCATACTGGTGTCGTCCCCGCAGTACTGCATTAGATCTTTGATAATTGTGGAGGTCAAGATTGTCTTTCCACATCCTGGAATCCCGTACAGCCAGAGCCGTGATGCTGCGTTCGCTTTCCAGCTCCTAAACTGCTCGCCCTCTACCAGCCAGAGTCCAGTCTCAGCCTGTCGCTGCCTGTGCGCTTTCTCGTAGTTTGTAGACGGGTCAGGCGCCGATAGCCAGTCGCAGATCTTGCCGAGCCTATCTCCAGTCTGTTGTATCTCCCTCTTCAAACGCTCCAAAGCCCTTTCCCTGCCTTCGCCATAGATCAGCGGTAAGTGACAGTCGAATAGGCCTAGTAGACAATATGCGCTATCTTCTACGCGCGTCGTCTGGCGCCGCTCTGCCAAGAGAGATGCTCAGCTACGGTGTACTCGAATAACCGGCTTCCTTGGAGAGCTTCAACAGGTACTCCTGTGATGTCACGAATGGTATGCCGAAGTGAATTCTTGTCGCCCAGTCGCCTTCCATCTCTAGAGAAAAATTCAACCGATCTTGGAGCCAGAAGCTCCTGTAGCGTCCAGCCTCGAGTAAACCACCTGCTTTGCTCGAAGGCTGACTCTGCATCGCCATCCAGGGTATCCTGCTCGACGTCCGAAAGGTAGACGCTGCGTTCTGGTCCCAGCGGAACATGGAGTTGATCGCTTCCGACAGCTCCGTATTATTTGACTTGTCGATGCAGCAAGTGTCTACCCAAAAGTGTTTCAGACCATCCCGCTTAGCCTGCTGTGCGCAGAAGAAAAGCTTTTGGTAGCCCTCCCTGAGGTCTATATCGACGTCATTCATATCGTTGTGGTTTTTGAGATCCTTGAAGGCCACCTCCTGTCTGCCCCAGGTGTGTGACAGGATCGCATAGGCGGGGATTTGATCGCCGATTAAGTCATCGGTGCAGTCGAGCCTCCCATCGTTTGTAGTGTATAGGAGTCGCATAGCGTCGCGGGTATGTTTTTCATGTGAGCGATGGAAGGAGATGTCGTAGCCTCCAGAAAGGCTAGCGGTTCGGTGACACCGAGGATTCAGACTGTCGGGTTCCGACTGAGGAAGAGAAATGGACAGAACGACAACAGGCTGTAGTGTATAAACGGGGTAACGTTACCCACGGCAGCCTGTACCGAGAGCGAGGGCTGCAGCCTGCTAGTATGACGTGGCGAGGCTGAGGCACGGTTGACAGATCATGATCGCGCGAAGCAAGCAGCTCTCAGCCCCAACCGCAGTCACGGCGATAGCGCTTGTGCGTGAGCGCGATATTTGCATAAGATCGAAAAACGAATGTGATCGCAGGGCTCGCGCCCGGCCACATCCTTTGGGGGGGGGGGGGTATGACATCCACGCAGCGCGCTGGCCTACGCCCTGCCCCCAAACAATACGACCTGCACCAGGCGAGGCAACAATAACAGTCGTGATCGTCCTGAAACTTTCGCATGCAGAGTCGGTTATTATCGCGGGGTGTACCAGTAGACGTGTCGAGGTTGTTTCAGACTCGGCAACGACGAGCATGAAGGAAATCTAGAAGAGTGTATGGATGTGTTTCAAGTTGGCTCGATATTTACTCTCTCATAGGTGAATTAGCTAGATTCGAAGATATGCGCCAAGACATGAACCAAACAAAATCCCGCTTTACCGGTTACATTTGTGAAATGATTCATGATTAGATGCGGGGGTCCGTCAACCAACGAACCTGCTATTATGGCGGGGTGCGGGGTATCCTGGCGACTACACCAAGAACAGCCTATCGCAACATCTCGAAAGAAGCCTTGCTGGCACGCCAGTCAGATCTACTTCATATTGTAGTGTCCGAATATAGTAGCTCGTTTTCTGCTAGGTCTTCAGCACTGCGGTTTTTGTCTCAAGGAGGTACCATTGAAGCACGCATAAGCTCAGGCTCATCGATACGGATCCATACTCGTCGAATTCACCTTGAGATGACGTACGAATACGTATGCACTTTAGTTTCTCGCACCCCTACTATGCTCGCCCCTAGAATCAAAGAGCGATCGAAAAACGCTAGCCTCCTTATACAGGTAGGATGGGTAGATGAGGACTCCGTAGATTCACATCAGCACGCGAACCACGTTTTCGATCTTGGCTTACCGTTTTCCTTCAAATGTCTTCCTAATGGCATTCTTTTGAGCGATTTAGGCTTGGTGCTAAAGAGGAAGGATGACATCATTAATCTTCGAGTGCTGCAGCATTAATCGAATGTGTCTTCTATTTCTCTAGCTGAGCATAAGCGTGTGATGAAGCTTTGATCCGGACAAATCAACCGTCAAATATACCTAGGGGCAGCGCATGAGTATCCATCCAGGTGACCTCTTGTTCCAAATGCAGGGTGAGCGCCCAATACCAGTAGAACGACGAAACGTGCTCTCGCGTTGCTACGCTTTCAGGTTGGAGGCTGGGGCTGAAGGATCGTTGTTGCCAGACTTTCGCTCAGGCCCCACTCGATCAAACCCCACCTCCTGCACCCTTTCACTGGTTTTGGACGCGACGGCAATATAGACCATTCATTCCTCGCGAATGCCAATCGAGATAGCTGTTATCACGATACTTATCCACCCAAGCTTGACATGGATCGATACCGATCTAACCAGGACTGGCCTCAGAGGTGGGAATTGAAGTTGCGGAAATGGTTCGACCTTCGCACTACATTTCATTGTATGTCGAGCAAGAAGCTACGACAAGGCTTGACGGGGCCATGTCTCATGTAAGCATGAACTACGTGGTAGTCGTAGCGATGCTAACATCACGTGACTATGTCTACCACCGGCCCGAGCCAGCGACCGGTTCGCTTGAGGATCCCAAGTTTGCAGATTGTTACTCCAACCATGACTCTATTATAAGAGTCAGCAAGTATTGTTTCCCGGTGCGAGACTCTAGTTTGCGTCGCAGAGCGAACTATTCGAGGGTATCTAACTTGAGTTATTGCAGTGGCGTGCGGGTGTCTTCGAAAAAAGGGAGCAATGGGAAGCGCTACGGGAATACGTCTTGAAATTCAGTGGTATTAACGTTAAGCAGGTTCATAACATAAGGCAATTGATGGTAACATAGAAATATGATGTTAAGATACGGGGCTGGTAGATTTCAGCCACGATGAAGAATCGTGTCACAGACCGGTCATAGTCACTCGATCGTTAAGCGTGCTTTACATGTCACTGTTGAAAAATACTCTTTTTCAAATCATCTACACAACCTGATCGTGCTTATAGATAATGGTAATTGACCTATTCAACCCACTAAAACATCTCGAGCTAATCACTCGTGCTAGGGCCTTGCTAACTATATCCTAAAAGTTAACGCAAAGATCATGGTCGACAACGACTTCTTTTCGAACGATACACCACTTCAGTTGATCCTCGTTTCTCCACCCACCATTAACAGAGACTCTCGCCCGGTCAATGCAGCTCCTACAATACTCTTCGTTACTGCGGCCATGCTTTCCATCAGGGCAGTAAAACACATTAGTTTGCTGCGTTACCGGTACCATGGTCACGTCCATGTTGCTGCTTGTTGTAATATCTATAAGTTGATCCTCTACCATAAATGTGCGACCGTCGGCCCCGGTTGTAGTGTGTTTTTGGTAGGTTCCTCGATCTTGAGTCTCTGTAGCTTGATAATTAATTTTGACAGCGTCCAGATATCTTCGTTCGCATAACCACTTTTCTAACCTATCGATAGCGAAATACCTCGACTCAGCCAGTACAGCTTGGTACAGTGGGAAGTTGTGACCTGTTTTCTTGTCGTAGAAGACTGGGAGAACTCCGGATTGGAGATACTGAAGGATGTGTTCGAATATGTAGGCGTCACTTCCAATGAAGTATGAGCCGTCCTCTTCTTTGTCGCTCCATTTCCCGGAGAAAAGCTTATGGAAATATTCACTTTCACCCTGCCAATTTCCAGGATCAGTGATAAACGAACGTTGCGGCGTTTTGATCGTTATATGCATAGTTGAGGTGGCAAGATACGCGTACGCGTTTGAGCAGCGAGGAAGAGTCGTTGTTGCTGTTGCTCAGTCAGCTCTCTCAAATGATTTCAAAATTGTATTGAGATAATTTTTCAAGGTGAGATACTCACTTTGTGAGTCAGAGTAATGTATTCTGGGTAGCATCGCAGCTTGGGAGACGTGGATCGACGTATAAATGGAACCCAACTCCTCTTCGCAAGCATCATTGTGCTGTTTGCAGAGAAAAAACATTTGAGTTCCTTGTGTTTAAGGTTCTGCTTTCAGACATCGTTTGCGGTCAGGCGATCAACGAGAAGGTCGCCGCAACCGCAAACAGCGAGAGGCCTGTCGGATTGACCATTATATTCGTCGTTTGCGATTCCATCTATGCCGACTTGATCTGTTGGCTAGTGTAGAGAAAGCATCGCATAATCGGCGGTGAAGTTAGTGACTAGCGGCGATATCCTGCGTTTTGTTTGATGGCGCGCACTGGTATCGCGATAAGCCGAGAGTCCTTCCAACAAATGAAAACCTATACCGCCGAGGCCCACCAGCGCGACTCGAAACGCTGGCGCCGCGCAACGCTTGCGCATCTTGTGAGCAACGTCCTATGAGCCACAAAATCTGAGTCGCGACAGGACAGACGAAGCAGGGCTGCGATGGAGTCTGGACGCTTTTAAAGACGGAGCTTACTAGCCGCCGTGACGTAGACAGAGCCAGATTTGTACCTTCAGAAGGCGTTGAGATATCCGAGGACCCATGCCGAGAGCTGGAGAACTGCGATGATGCTGGCTGCGAAACTGAGCGGATCCATACCCAGAAAAGATTGACGGACGAAGTAGGTGCATACGGGAGAGCTAATGGAGAGGAGAATGGCATTGTGTAGGCAGCGAAGTAGCAAGCGCCTGGGCTGAGGGAAGTGCGTTGCGCTGCGCCGCATGTTATCGATAAGACCATCAGGTGCAACGCGCAGCAGATTGATTGACCTATCCACCAGAGGCCTCTTCCATCTCGTATCAAAAAGCACAAAAACAAACTCTGTGGAGCAAATTTTATGTCGTATCTCATGGACGTGGTAGGCGTCGACTGGCGATACCTTGTGGCAGGTATTTCTTGAGTTGCTTTGATCACATGTGTTGAAGGAAGGTATGTCTGTCTACATAGCCAACCGCTGATTCTTGAGCATTTCCTTCCGTCCATATTAAAGACCCTGCAGTATCTAGATGTACAATAGTTGCATGAATTTGATCAACGACTTTAGTTCAGCCAGTTTGTTGCCTGGTGTTGTCAGATAGAACGAGGGCGTTGAGGTCGGATCTGCACAATCGAGCAAGGACCACCGCACTTGTCGCACTACCTAGCCCAGGGGTCAAACCAAGCGAACAGAGATGAGAGACAAGAACATAGCACTCCATCAATTAAAATCAACACACAACCATTATCGATCATCATACCGTATCGCATACGAGCATTTTATCTGACAAAATTCTTCTACTCCTGTAAGGTGGCCTTTTGCCTTTTACTATAAGAATTTGTGCTAGATAGAAATAAGGTTATTGTCAGATAAAATGCTCGTATGCGATACGGTATGATGATCGATAATGGTTGTTTGTTGATTTTAATTGATGGAATGCTATGTTCTTGTCTCTCATCTCTGTTCGCTTGGTTTGACCCCTGGGCTAGGTAGTGCGACAAGTGCGGTGGTCCTTGCTCGATTGTGCAGATCCGACCTCAACGCCCTCGTTCTATCTGACACCTGAGCGGGAAATGGACGCTCACTTGGCAGCTCGCCGCTTTTATATGGCCCGTGCGCCGACCCATCACATAAAAGTGCGGCGCCCTCGCCGTCCTACCGTCCTCCCTCCATCGCCTCTTTACTCCCAACACCCTCTTGTCTCCTAATTGGTCGCTCGGGCTCGCCTGTGAGGCCATTTTCACCCTTGGCAATCATGCAAGCATGCACTGGCCGGATATGCTCCAGTTTTCGCCCCCTTGATGGTCCGACAACAAGGGCGCTGTGACGTGTCTGAGGCAATGCTCCTATTGTCTTCGATGCTACGCAAGAAGCTCTCTGCTACTCTGGATCTTCGCCGCTCTGGGTCCCTCGCCTTCCCTACGGATGAGCAGTGTTCATAGCATCTACACTCTACTTTGGCACCGCCGATGAACGGAATCCAGCCATCCCTTCGGTTCATCCTTTCAAAAGGTGCCGTATGCCAGCTCATCTCGGAGATCGTCGACCTGCCGCGTCATCAATCACGCAGGACAGCAACAGAAGCGCTTTGCACGTCTCGATAGCGTCTGAGCGGGAGGGGCCAGGCCTGTGCAACCTCAGCTAGGCCATCACCCATTGCACGGAACTGCAAGCCTCGCAAAGATGATTGGCCTGGATTGCCGCTCCTGCAAAGTCAGTTTCAGAGGGAGTCAGATGAGGTAGACTCGGCCAGGCTACGACCCGTCGTACAGCTAGGCAGGACGATACTGGCACGTACTCGCCCAGTGTGCACTCGACCCCGATTGGTGGAGTCTGGGTCCGCTTGACAGCATGCATGACGGCAGGTTGCGTTCCGGCGTCACAGTAAGCGGAGGGAACGGCTAGAGCGGCCTCTTGATCAAGCAGGAGCCCGTCGGGCGCCAATCTGCCTCCATGATTCGATCCACCCCCGCCAGGAGCATGAAGTTGGAGGCCTGGATGAAGAAATGCACCCAGGTTTGGGTCTCGGAGGTGCCGACGAGTGGAGAGCCATCGCTGGGAGCCCCTGATCAGCGTGCGGGCACCGATCAGACGGAAACGTCACCTACAGGCTCGTACGATTGTCAGGCGGGCTCTGAAAAGGAGGTGGATCCGTTTGCTACGGAATCTGCGCCACCATTCCTCAGTCTCAGGGCGAGTATTGGTGGGATATGTGCTCACGGTTCCGTCCGACAGCGAAGGGGTTTAATGCGAAGGCTGCACCATCACTAGCACTCGGCGGCTGTGCGAGCTCGGGCGCTGAAAGCTCTTCAAGCGTGCTCATGGCCTACTTAAATGTCTGCGTTTCCCGCTTCCCTAGAATCCCTAGCACCTCTGAAAACCATCGCCGCGATGACAACACTTCTCAGTACTTTTCCTGTCCAGCAGCCGCAAGGCTCCTTCCAATTTGTATCTTACAACTGGCCTCCAAAGCAGACCTCTCGAAGACTCCCAACGAAGAAAGTCATTTCTGCTGACGATGAGTAATTACCCCAATTTCGATGATATTCTGGGGATCAAGCCTGATTCGAACAGTGCAAGGGGGGGTAGAGAGCAACTTGCACATGCAGCGCATGGTGTTGAAGTCGTCGATTTGACATGCTCATGTAGGTATTCCTATAGCCGACGTAATGTTGGTATTTTTTCTGGGATTCCATGACAGCTAACGGAGATGTAGCCGACAACGAAGCCGACTATGAGAACAGCGGCAGTGGAAGAGAAAGCAACGATTTTGGCATTCGGTTGAATCGATCTCTCCTGATAGCCAACCCGAGCAGAGATGGTGCATCTGATGATGAAGCCAGCGACGATGGCGACCGCGCTGATGGATATAACCGGAGTGGTGTCGCCGAATGCGATGATAATTGGTCCATCCCTCACCGAGAGAGAAGCGTCAGCTACGAGCAAAACGGATATGCTGGGGAAATCCCATTTGCGAGCCCAAATACTGCTGAGCGTAGTAGCCAAGGCAAGTGACGGCTCGAATCGGTGTACTTATCTGCGCTGTGTCTAACATTGCACAGACATCACATCCAGCATCGACGATCATCAGGTGCATCCGAAGTCCGACGGCGGTGAGGCGGGCGAGTGCCCCTCTCAAAGGGCAGACCCGAGCGCACAGAATACGACGGGCGATCTTGCACCGATGTTGAATGGAAGCGAAGTCATTGATTTGACAGATCTAAGTAAGCATGGCTCTAGAATAACGCGGAGATGTAACGGAACTAATATGGACAATGTTATAGGCGACGAGAGTAGTGATGATGACGATCTTGACGAGGGGCATTTGCGCTCCCCTTCACCTTCAAGGAGCAGTAGCGTTCTGCAAGATGCTCGCTGTTCTGCACCTCCTGCAGCTACTGAAAGCCCGATACTCTCGCCTTCAAGCGGCAATATCCAGGCGCAGGATGCTGTGCCTCATGGCCATCCACTGTTCGTGGCGGATACCGGCATCTCCTCTAGCGACCAGTCACTTCAAACGGCTGGCACTCATGCTATCCAGGACTCGATGGTCGAACCACGGCAGTCGCAGAGATCTGAGCCAGCGAGTGATCAAGGTAAGCGCCCACAATCTGCAAATGCGTTTGCCGTGCCTAACAGTTGCAAGGCGAATATTCACCGCTCAGAGGCGTAAGCGATGGAGGTGATAACCACTATCACAACGATGACAATGGTGATGACAATCGCGACCAGAGGATGAGCAGCCAGCGGCAGATTCAAAAACGGAAACGCGATGCTTCGGTCAGTGCTGCAGGCTGCAAGCGGCACAGTCGCACATTGAGCAAAAAATCGAAGCAGAGACCTGCAAATGCCGTGCAAGCTCCAACCCACCATCCTCCTAAACCTACTTCGAAAGTACGGGCACGCATGTATGCTGAGGTGCAGTGTAGTGAAGACACTGGCGCCGAGAGTAGCAGCGACGGCGCAGGAAACAATGAGAACAACTGCCACGTCAACGCCAAGGAGTTTCAGAGCACGGATAAGTTGGTGCTGAACTGGGGAAGTGCAAGCGAGGATACCGAATACGAGGTAGAGCGGATTCTGGCTGGCCGTCTCTTTCGAGGAAATTTGCAGTATCAGCTCCGATGGGTTGGATACGACAATGACCCGGAATGGTACAACGCATCTAACCTTAAAAATTGCCCGCGTAAGCTCTATGAGTTCCACGAGGCTAATCCTGCCGCGTCAGGTCCTCCGAGAAGGCTTAGTCACTGGGAACTGTGTTGCGAAGAAGACAGGGATGCAGATGATTTCTCAGACGATGACAAGCCCGTAAAGACTGTGCGTGCGGGATGTAGGGCTGTCAGGCGAGGTCGAGCAGCGATTTGAGCTTTCTAGAATAGCAGAGTGTTGGCACTTTCAATCTCAATGCATAGATATGGTTCAACATCGTCCACGTCCGAGAAAAGGGGAGGTGGGATTTCGGGTGGGTTCCGGCGGTGGGATCTGCCCAAGAATTCCATACAGTGCAGAGACGACCGCCTGCTTTCCATCGCAGTGCTCGGCTCCCTTCTGTCTCGTACACAGCGCCCTGAACCGGTGTATTCATCCCCTTCGCGTCTAGTTTGGTGCGCAGGTCGAGGGTATTGCGCGTCTTGAGGCGGCTGTTGACAGGCACGCTGTTGGGCTTGGCAATCTGAGGAAACCGCGCTCGGCTTAAGAAATGATCTGAGAAGTTAATTAACTAGTTCAGAGGCGTCTGTAAGGAAGGAAGCTGAAAAGGAGAAGTAAAGACACCAACGTATGGCTTCCATAGCAGGCATTCAACCATGCACAGAGAAAGTGCCAAGGCTATCCATACCGGAGTAACGGTGAAGATACGGAATGTAGCATGCGGAGCTGATTGGTACACGTTGAAGAGAGCCTCGAGAGCCTGGCTTAAGGCGATGAGAGACATGAATAGCACTGATAGGGTTCGTGCCTTCAGGCTCATCGTAACCGCTCTCTGCAGTGAGCATAGACCGAAAACGAGCGCAAGGAAATAGCCCAGTACAATGGTAGGGGCATAGGCGTAGTCGAGAATGGCTTCGGAAGAGATTTTCATATCGAAGACGTCACGGCAATGATCACAAGGAACTAGAGGTTGCATCGCCATGGAATTCCTTGTTCATGAAGGATCCGCCAGCAGATATAAGCCTAACACGGTTTAGTTCTGCGGTTTGTGTGGGAGCATGAGTACGAACGTTGACGCAGAGCCCGTAGACCTCGGGCAACACCAGTGCTAGTGAGTGTGCATGTTGATACCCAAATTGCGGTTGATTCTTCCCACATTGCCAGACAATAAAAGGCACGATGGAAAATATAAAGCCCACAAAAGAATACAAGATATCGCGCGGGTGATACCAGCAGTACATATGCGCACCACTGTCTCCAAGGATAACCACCGCGCACACAAGACCTCCAGGCGATAGGTCCAACATCCGGTGAACGTAAACCTCAGCGCGCTGGGGGCGAATATGCAGGAAGGCAACCGGTGAAGGCGGACGTAGCTTTGTGAGACGAACGAGCTTGCTATAAGTAAACAGGCTAGCACGTCTGCTTTGCACTTGTTCGTCTGGCGCATGCATATTGCTTTTCACATTGTCTCGATGGAGTTAATGTCTTCAGCATGGCATCGGATGTACGGATCTCGGCGCTCGACGGACGTAGCTGCGGGTGCTGGCCGAGCCGGTTTTGCAACCACTTGTAGTGTAGCTAGTAAATGAAGCTGAGGCGACAGGAAGATCGCCAGCTTGCGATCGATGGGACCTACCGCGGTAAACAATGGCGGAAGCTTGAAGAAGCTGTTGGGGTCCGTGGAATAAGTGCTGTATTTTGTTTTCAGAGCACACTCTACAAGAAAAATGTACGAGCTAATGAGACAAAAGAGCTCATAGGGCTCCTCCATAAGACAGTACTTGTGCCAATTTTGCAGTTGGCTGAAGAAGTGAGCAGCTTGCTGGAGGAATCGCAACGTGATTTCGATGCTGGTAGGTGACCTAGCTAGACGGTTGAGAAACTTCTAACATTCTCCAGGACTAGGCTGGAGCGCATCGGCGGCTGTGCCAGTGAATGACAACCTCGGACCGGTCTCGACACATCGCGTCATGGAGCAGCCGAATCCTGCTTCGTGCGCCACTCCCGGGGATTCCAGTAGTTATTTCAACCTGCAAGGCGATAATGCTGGCAATGGAAGTCAAGCGGCTTTGGAGAATGCGCCTACACAACTATACTTTGGCGACACAAACGAGAACGTGGAGGATATGAGTTTGACTACTCTATGGAACCTTGGGGGACAAGACTATCCTTTTCCTTCACCTGCGAGCTGAGCGGGCACGTATAGGGAACAAACCAGACATCATTTGGTATGATATAGTGAACGTTTGGTGAAAGCAAGAATATACCTAGCTCCAGCTTTGTCTTCTCTCGCTTCTCTCCGTTTATCCAGGTCTCTATGTCTCTCTGTTCAAACGAATCGGAGCATATGGCGGGAAATATGATAACGATTTCGTCTGGCCCGACCCTGAGTTCACCAGATTCATGCGTGAGAAGTTCTCCTTTGTTCTTTGGCAAGCTGATGAACGGCCAGCCGAGTTTCGCTTTGATCTGGGGACCCTGTCATTTGTCATTAAACGAGTGTTGTTTGGAGTTCACTGTGCATGCCTTGAGACAGATGTCGTGCAAAATGTCCTTGCGCCACACTTCGCTTAACTTGTATTGATACAATACTGCATTCCCTTTCGCTGAGAAAGGAGCTTGCCCTTCTAGCACGGCGTCTGCGACAAATCTTTCTAGACGTGGGGTCAAAGGCACGATGGCGGGCTTTGACATGAAGTAGGCCGATAGCAGTGCTAGTGGTAGAGAGATATGAGGAGTGTAATCGAGACGGTAGACGCAGCGTATATATATTTGTATGAAAACGGTGTCGATAGTTGGTATGCTGGTGCGTTACAAGTAGGCGTGATCGGTTTTGACCAAGCCACTACAAAGCCCCGCCTAAGCACCTGACCCAGCTGCAATGTCGTCGGAAAAATACTGATCCTTCCCTTCGCACGTGACGAACCAAAGACATTGGTCACTATGTGACAATACAAGCTAACTTTTGTAGGCTTAAACTGGAGCGAGAATCAAGCAGTCTACACCATTTACTCATCCGCTACGTGTAGGAATGCCTTTCCCACTCATTGTCGCTTGAGCTGTCAGGAGTCATCGTCTTCGAATCTCAAAGCGGCTAGTAAATAGGAAGGCAACTGCCTAAGGAAGGCAATCTATCATTCTATAGTCGTCACAGGGGCTATCAAGACTTCGCCAGTATGCAGGCTGACACGGGGCGATTGATATGGATGGCAAGGCCCTCTACGGAAGGACGTCTTTGTAACGGTGCCGCCATAAACCAAGTCTCCGCCCCCTTTATTTAAGTCTTCTATATTTTCATCCTAGTTAGCAAAACCAAAGAGTCGTGTCAACTCAGCCTTTCCAGTCTAAACGAGTTTGAACATACGAAGTCTTTACTATTCTCTCTATCCCATTCTCTTCAGATTGTATAAGTCTGGAGCCAGTAGATAGTATCCCATAAAGGGTTTCCATGTCTTCTAATACATCCTTAGAGCCATGGAAATATGTGCGCCTTTCGGGGGTTGTCGATGGGCGTCCAGTTTCCATGCCCATATAGGCAAAGGCTGTCGGAGGAGAATACGAGAGGATGGGTTTCAGCACATTGGAATTTTTCTTGGCTGTTTATAGAGCTCAGCGGGCGTCTGCGTATGGGCAGCAGTGGCGTAAATGCGCAATACGGTCTAGATCCGGTCAATAGTTGACCCGTTTACCGAGAGATTCTACCCCGCTGTACAGAACCTGAGGGCACCTACGCCTCATCACCCCATAAGAATCAATCATGTCGAGCATGCAATTCTTTTTCCTGGAATTAATTGAAGGGTTGAAAAACACCCTACGACGCGGATGGGAACTTCGCAATGTGCCAAATCCCGAGAGCGTCAGCGATCACATGTACCGTATGGCAGTTATGTGCTTTATGGTATCTGGGGTGCGATCCTTCTCAATGAGCACCTCCTTCAGAGCTAATGTTGTATAGATTGATAGCGAAATGCAAACGAGGGCTGTTCAAATGGCTTTGGTTCATGACATGGGGGAAGCCTTGATTGGGGATATCACTCCTTCCGATGGGATTAGTACAGGTTAGATGGACAATTCTCTTCACTTCGTGTATATGCTGACAAAGGTCAGAACAAAAGTTCAAACGGGAAGAGATGGCTTTGGAATTTCTCGCGTGTACCCTTCGCACCTCGAACCCAGACCTCGCGAATTCTATACTGGACTTGTGGCATGAGTATGAGGATGGAAGAACCGATACGGCGATATTGGTTAAGCAGCTTGATAAGCTTGAGTGCTATCACCAGGCGATCATATACGAAGAAAGGACTGGGATAGATCTTGAAGAGTTCAAGGAACTCAAAGAGAAAATCACATTGCCAGAATTGCAACCTTTGCTAGACGAATGCTTGAAAAGGCACAAGGAGATAAAGCAGCGAAGATTGATCGATCCCATCGTAATATTTGTTTCCGGTAAGCTTTGCCGTCTAATCTTCCTGTTCCATCTAACTGTCCTAGGAGGTCCTGGTGTTGGGAAAGGAACCCAGAGCGAACGTCTCGCAAAAGAGTTCGGCTTCCACCATATCTCTGTTGGCGATTTGTTACGCAAAGAGGAAGCACGCCTCTTGTCTCCCTATCGAGATTTCATATCTCAGAGCATTAAGAAGTCAATCCTACTTCCAGCTCAGTTTACCACCCAACTACTGAGACAAGCCATGGATGATGTGCAAGGACAGGAAAGACATATGTTTCTTCTGGATGGGTTTCCTAGGAATGTTGCCCAGGCTGTTGATTTCGAGTCCAAAGTCGGTGCTCCTGTAATCTGAGAGAGATGCATATTGACGTCTCGGCAGATCTGCAGAAATTACGCAACTATCTCACTGGACTGCTCTGAGACAGAAATGCTGTCTCGTCTACAGAACCGTTCTGCGCAGTCAATCCGTATAGATGACAACCCAGACTCTATTACCAAAAGGCTTCAGACCTTCAACGCGAACAATACTGAGGTTCTTAAGCATCTACAACAACGTGGACCACTTTTTCATGTCAGCACGAACTATGAGTAGAGAATAACAATGAACTGACATCGAGCAGATCGAGTGTCGTGGATCTGTTGATGAGGTCTATACGCCCGTCCGTGCGGCAATTCAAGAAATACTCCATCTGCGTGGTGTTATGTAGAATATCTACTCAGCAGCCAAAATCGACAGTGCTCGCTTGGACAAACTCAGATAACTTCCTGTCCTTGAATGCCAATCTGCACAAAGAAAAATCCGTGCTAGCTTCATTCATCCAGTGATATCTTTCCTTAGCTGGCGGAAGGGAGTTATTTGCATAGGTCGTAAGAAACAGGAAGGAATCAGGAACCTTCCCAATAACGTTTAGATGTGCCAAAAGGACATTGCTTGCGTGTATACTTCGTTTGAGAAGTGTTTGTGCTTGTTCCGGATGCCGCCATGTATAGGTCTACTATAGTGTCAGTGTATACTTAGGATAATAGTATCCAACACCTACGCCATTGTTGTGTAGAGTCCAGTATAACAATCTCCATATATCTCTTTCTCTTATGTGTAAGAGAATGACCGCTGTAACAAAGATGACGATCCACGGTCGATCACCCTTCGTTTCTCGCATAGCTCGTTGAAGTTCTTTGAGACATTCAAGCTCTTTGTTGGCACAGTACTTTTCTAGCATTTGGTCCAATTGGTTTTGAAGCACGCGCGGAGCGGGTATTGTGCCATAAAGCAATGATTCTTTATCCATGACGGGCCACATCCCAAGACTCCCCGCTTCAGGTAGTTGCCAGCCTGTCATAAGGAGACGGTGAGCAGACCACAAGCTCAAGGTTTTCTCGATCAAGCCATCCTGAACGCAAGAGGTTAGACTGCGATTAGTAACTCTTCTGAAGTACTTACCGTTGCGAGTTCCGTCGCTCGTTGTAGAATAACATTCAACCACGATGTGTTGCTCCTTGGTTGATCAAGGAAGAATACTGCATGTTGTCGAACATACGCGTCGATTGTTGACTCATGTGGGAGCTGGGACAACGCAAATGGTGTAGTAATCATACTTTCCCAGCCTGAAGTTGTCTTATGGAATAAGTATGTATCTTCGATGTTTGCTATCTCGAACCGACAACAGCTGGCAATGAAGGTCGGCCCATCTTGAAAGTGCTGCAGGCTCACAGTGTCTGGAGAAGAGTACGATGAGAGACTTTCCCACGTAAGCTTCTTGGCGTAATCTTTCTGTTTCCCTGCTCTATGTCAAAGCTAGATCTAAGAATTTATTAGCAAAACATACATTTATCAAAGACTGGTGTATCAGTGAATCGTATTCGGATGCAAATAGTTGGCGGCAGCTTGCTCTCCGTGCAGCGACTGCACATAGAACTTCCTGCAGGCACACACTAGCCGTTATTAGCGCAAACCCTTCCATTGTCACGAAAGTAACAATACCTTGCGCTTCGAGTACCAGCATCGAGCGCAGGGTACTTCATTCGCGCGAGGCTCACGATGTGGTTTTACGACCCAAATATCACCCGGATAAGACATTTGCGACGACGAATTATCGAGTTGAATGTTCCCAGAAGTTAAAGAGCTCTCGTTATCACATTCGGGTTGAATAGGATATGCCGCAGGGAAATAGACAGGGGGCACATTTTGTCCCTGCCAAGGATCGTGATGAGATGGTAAAGAAAGTGCCGACGTCCTCCGGGCACTGACCACTGGCGCTGGAGTTGTTGAGTTAGGGTTTGCTGTATTATTGCTGGACAGAATGGACATGAGATCCGCGAAAGCATTCTCCGATATGTTGTGGTACTGTCTCCATAGTTCAAGAGAGCTCGGCATCGTTGTGCACGGTGAAGGAGGTGTTGGGATCTAGAGACGGACGAAGGAAAGGCCAGCCCTTATGTACCTACGAGGCTGTGAGGCACGGCGCTTACAGGCACGTGACTGCTCAGTAGTGAGCGCTCAACACTGAGCACCGGCTGTCGAGCCTGCCATTCGTGTTTAACTTGTTTATCAATCTATCGTTTGGATTCACTGAGGCCTCTCTTGTTGATTCGTTACTTCACTCTGATCTATCGATACTAACGCCCCTTGATACGCGCGAGCTATCGAATCCTTCTATCCTCCCCGTACGTACTCCTGCCCGGGAGTTTGCCGCTTTCTTTCGTCTGGTCTTTGCCGGCACCGCGACTGTTCACCCGAACATCCACGACATCACGACATCCGCCCTCCAACCTACGCGCCAGAAGCGCCGTAGCCCTCTCCACACGCACGCCGGACACGCTTAACGTCTGCTCTGCTTGAGCTCCCTGTATCGGTTCCTCGCGACGCTCTACTACGATCTATCCGCCCCTCGGTTCCAGCCGTCGTGCAGGCATCCCCGCGCCTCGTGCAACGCCTCCGTGTTGCGAGGCAGTACTCGACCAAGCCCGCGCCGCCGCACCCCCACCCACCGATACAACCCCCGCCGCATCCCAGCAAGACACCCTCCCGTGTTGGCACCTTCTACCGTAACAACACCTATCCCGTCCTGAAATTCTTTCTTCTCGCCCTCTTCACATACCGTATCTTGGCAGTCGGTGCACGCCGGCACTCAATGCACGCCCCGCCCATGCAACACCATAACTCTGCAACGCGCAGCTCCACCAATATGGATCCAATTGAGGCTGCAATTACGGCAATTGAAACGCGAGAACTAGATGAACAACTTGTATACCAGAGATATGCTGATCTGTTTGGTTTTGATCGATCTACACTATCCCGGAGACACCGAGGCGTCACAGGCCTACGTGAAGATGCCGACGAACAACGACGCAACCTCACCCATAATCAGGAGATAGAGCTTCTACAATACATCAAAAAACTCACTGAGCGTGGCCTTGCACCTACACGCCAGATGATACAGAGCTTTGCCTCTACGATAGCTAGAAAGCAGGTCTCTATTTAGTGGGTTAATTGATTCACCCAACAGAACAAGGAATCCTTAATATCTCGATGGACTGCCGGCATCGATCGTAATCGCCACTAAGCTGATTCCCCACACAAATACGAGCTCTACTTCGGCCTCCTACGTGATAAGATAGCCCAGTATCGAATTGAGGCCTGAGATACGTACAATATAGATGAGAAAGGCTTCCTGATTGGTATCACCTCCCGCTCAAAGAGGATCTTCGACAGGCATCTGTATGAGGCCCACGTTGTACGGCAGGCTATCCAGGATGGTAACCGTGATTGGATATCACTCATCGCCTGTATCTGCGCAGATGGGACTTACCTAGACCCAGCCCTGATCTATCCGGCCACCTCTGGCAACATACAATCAACGTGGGTAGAGGATTTAGATCATGATCACCATCGCCTTTATCACCTTATCTGAATCTGGCTGGAGCAATAATCAGATCGGGCTGGCATGGCTGGAGCAGGTGTTTGATCGCCTCACAAAACAGAGGTCTGGGAGATATCGATTGTTGATCGTCGACGGCCATGGATCTCACCTCACTATGGACTTTATCGATTACTGTGACCGCAATAGGATCCTCCTGGCCATCTATCCACCTCATGCGACCCATACGCTGCAGCCTCTTAACGTATCTATGTTCAAGCCTCTATTAACAGCGTATTTAAATGAGCTATCGGCATTTATCCATAGTAGTCAGGGCCTACTATCTATCGCGATAAGAGACTTCTTCAGGCTTTTCTCAAGGGCCTGGATTAATACGATGAGGCCTTAATTGATACTTAGCGCCTTTGAAGCTACAGGCATATCCTCTGCCTCTTGATCGGAGCGATAGCTATCATGGAGGAGCTGTTTTCTGGTCACCTCGCAGCGTACAGAGGGCCCGTGATCGTCAACACCAAGATGATCTGGATAAGGAGCGAAAACAGCGTGAAAAAGCTGATCAGATGGAGGCCCGTAGGGCCAGCCAACAGCTCAAGGCTAGATTACTCCATGAGAGGCGTGTTGCGCGATCAACTGCCAGGGAGGCGCGCGCAAGGCAGAGGGCCGATAAGGCTATCCAGAAACGCCTTGATCAACAGGCCCGTAGGGCCCGAAAACAACACCAACAATCGATCAAAATAGCTCGGTCAGCTCCTAAGAAGCCTTCAACACCTCGTAAACAGGTAATTAGGCCCACGCAGGCCCTCAGTGGAGCTGCGGATCTAGATGAGGTTGCATCGTCGGCATCAACTCCATCAACACGCCGGGGCCGCCTGATCAAAACACCAAGTAGATACAAATAATCTGATCAGATAGAGACTATCTACGTGCCTTACAGGCCTCAACTCCAAAAAATCTCGTGTTAATCGTATTTGTGGGCGTCTCTACAGCCTCATATTACTGGGGCCGGATTTTGGTGTTGCGCGTGCATTGAGTGCCGGCGTGCACCGACTGCCAAGATACGGTATCAGCTCACCTACTACGTTTTGTTGATGCTCTAGGTCGTCCAGTATAAAAGCGAGCAGCAGAGCACTATCAGAGGTTTGGAAGACGAGGTCAGTTGCTCAGCAAAAGCGAAAGGTTTCGGATCCAGCGCGACCTGCGGTCGACGCTGCCGACCAAGCGCCTCCAGCCACCAAGCCGAGAGAGAACCAACCTAACCCAATGTGGACTAGCTACTCTTGGGATCGAAACAGGGGGTAAGTCGGTGGGGGATTGCTAAGCTACAGAGAGCACAGATGGCGCGGCAATGAGCTAATCTGACTCGGCATTGGCTAAACTTAGCTCAGGGGCTATGGGACACCAGCTGGGCCTAGCGTCATTATGTAAGCAAGCGCTAGAAAGATTCGCAAAAATGTTGCAGAAGAAATATATCCCGTCGATCAAAAATGGACGCTCGGCCGGTCCAACAGTCCAGTCTTGTTCCCGAACCACCAGACGTGCGCTCCAGAGCTAGCTCTTCCCTCCGCCCACTTGAGCATCTACTCGCAGGCGCGTAAGCTGATCTTTCCGGATGATGGGATTCAACTTTTTAACCGTTTTACAGAAGTGGAGGAGTAGTTACCGCTATCTTAACCTCCCCCCTCGATGTCCTCCGAACGCGATTGCAATCAGACTTTTACGGCACTCCACGCTCCTTACAGAGAGCTCCTCCAGGGTCGAAGCCTACCACTACGCGTCCCTTCCTTAGCCTGTTCCGCCATGTCCGCGAGACCACTCAGATCGTCAAATCTATCAATAATATGGAAGGATGGCGCGGGTTCTATCGCGGCCTCATGCCCAGCCTAGCAGGTGTAGTCCCAGCAACTGCGATTAAGTTCTACGTATACGGAGGCTGCAAGACCTTAGGCGCACGTCTTCTTGGGTATCAAGAGGATGCTGCACTACTGCATGCACAGGCTGCAATTGCCGCTGGTATAGCCACGGCAACGGCCACAAATCCTATATGGTTAATCAAGACACGACTACAGCTCGACAAATCGCAAACGAAAGAAGGCATTGCCATCAAGCAGTATCGGAACAGCATCGATTGTTTACGCAAGGTCGTGAAGCAAGAAGGCGTCAGAGGACTATATCGAGGCCTGAGTGCGAGCTACCTGGGAACTGTTGAGACAGCACTCCACTTAGTTCTTTATGAACAACTCAAGGTTGTGTATCGCCGGTCTCTGAATGCCAGCGTATTGAAAGACGACGGTTGGGATGAAGTGGCGCATTGGATCAGTACAAGCGGAGCTTCGGGAACTGCAAAAATCGCGACCGTGATGCTGACTTATCCTCATGAGGCATGTCCTGGGGTCCTTTGAGTTGGTCTTAGCTAACTTTACGTAGGTGATCAGGACGAGACTACGTCAGGCTCCGTTTGAGAATGGTCTCCCAAAGTACACAGGCCTTTGGCAATGTTTTGTTGCGATTCGAAGGCAGGAAGGTGTAGCAGGATTGTATGGTGGCCTCACGCCTCACATGGCGCGTTCTATACCGTCGGCCGTGATAACATTGGGAGTCTACGAGTTTGTGTTGAGGATATTAGGGTCATGAGTCAGTGATGCCTCGCGCTAGCTGATAGATGCAGTACTTCAGTCATCAATATATAGTAATTCGACTCTGGGCAGTACGACATACATTGTGCTCTATGTTATCAAGGTAGTGCTGTATTGGCTACACTATTGAAACTACCTCAGCGCCTTTACTAGAATGAGTGTTGGGATAAAGAGCGAATGTCGATAAACAAAAGTGTGAGCTGTCTTGGGCTAGTTCGGAAAGAGCGAGCCCTCGCGTTGTCAACAGTCAGGATGCGGCGACGAACTTCATCTTGCCAATGTCCGGTGCACAACAGGATCACCTGTCGTACATTTCATTTCTTTGGCACCCGTCCAGAGCCCCCGCAACCGCTACAAGCCATTTCCGACGTGCCCATTCCAGATCCTCCGCATTGTCCACATTTTTCCATTTCGCCTGACATCGTTTGGAGTAGGAAATGCGGCGAATTGATTTCTGCTCAAGGTTAGTTCCCTTTACTGAAGGACACTGTAGGGGTCACCTTTGGCTTTCGGCTAAGTTCAGTGATTTCGTGGAAGGTGTTTGCTTATGATAAAATGCGAAACATCAAGCAGTGCATTTAAATACTTTTTTCCCATGGGGTTTTCAATCTTTACAATCTCATAAGGCAGAAGCACTCAATTCTCTCCCTCCTTCATCCGGTTAGTGGGGAATGCCGACAGTCGCTAAGTGGGCCTTTCCGGGGCACTCATGCAGAGAACTAGTGGATCCTGCCGACAGTCGCTAAGTGGGTCTTTCTGGGGCACTCGTGCAAGAGGACTAGTGGATCCTGCCGACAGTCGCTAAGTGGGTCTTTCTGGGGCTTGACACTCCATCCTGTTCAATCTGATCCAACAGTCTCTACCAACCAATAATCCCCATCGCAAATGGTACTCGTACCGAATCGACAGCCTGCTATGCAAAGGAGCTGTGCTGCGAATATATGATTCAAACTTCTCTTGACAAGGCTGTGGGCCCTTGAATGTGCTGCCTTGCCGTCTTCTTTCACCGGTTGCCTTACTGCAGGTCCACGTTGTCTTTGCACGCGCGACGTTTCTTGGCATTCAGAATGGCCCAGACTTTCCCTCCAACACCTCCATCATCTCCTGCAGTTCCCTTGGAAAACAACAATGTCTTCCCAGTAGGTCTCTACCCTCGTCGATCTGTCTAATCTAACCACAGCTCAATAGGAGGTTTTTCGAGTTACCGTTATCCGAAAACAAGGCTTCAACCTACGTGTCAAGTGTCTCGTTCGAGAAGCTTTAATCCATAACAAGCACTTCGAGATCCTTGAAAGGGACTTGGAATGGGAAGAATTTCAGATGCTTCACAGATCGACCGAAGCGTTAGAGTCTATACAAGAAGGACTTTTTCAAGAATTTCAAGCTAAATGGAAAGAGATAGAATTGGCGGAGAACCTCTATCTGCAAGATACGACAGTTCGTTTCGATGACTATTCGTCGGGAGTGGCTACAACTGAGCTTGAAGAGACATCATTAAAAAAAGAGCAGGGTATCAAAGGTGGATGTACGGGAGCATTGCTATTATCTGTGAAGCGGTTTTTCCAAGTCTAATCTGTTGTATCTTATGTCCTTCAATTTTCCAGCAGTTTCCTTTGTTGGTGGCTAGGTCATGACTTTGTTATAATCAAGGGCGTCTCTTCGTGCTGCTTTATGGGATGGTCATTATCATCCACATATAACCATCGATCAGCAATATGTAAGACGCTAAGAGCCCCTCTCAACCCACTCGCACTGCATTGAAAAACCCAGCGCTTCGTTCAGTCAGCTCCCAGTCAGCTTTGACGGCGGGATAGCGAGACAGTGGACATTGGAAGTTTGGGAAGTTCCGAGCCCGTCAAACAGTTTGCAATTGGAAAACGGTCACTTTGGGGAGAACTCCGAAGCCGGCGGCCAGCTAAAACCCGAGTCTATGAAGCGCTTCTTTATCATCTAAGGTTTCGAAAATCCCTCGAGTCGATCTAAAGCGACGCACTGAAAGCGCTGACCCACAGGATTCGAGGTAGAGCTGCCAGGCATTCGCAAAGGAAACTGGACCTCGATCGTCAGGCTTCTGCACAACCGGAGTAATACCATTCCACTTCATTCCAAGTGGCACTGTTTCGTCTTTCGCTTCATTGAATAACAGTAGCACAAAACAAGACCACTTCCCTCTATCAGCCCATATCATCCCCTGATATGCTCCAACGCTATCTGGAACAGACCATGGAGTGTTTTCGGGACTTCTCTTGTATTCGATGGCATAGATGATCCAGCATTCTCGTTCGTCCAGCTCGACTGATTTGCTGTCGACTTCGCTGGCCGACATGACGGGGTATCGTGAAGAAACCTGTTCACTTAGCAGATGCAAGCAATGTTGTTGGAAACTAACAATTTGGGGATTGGTCCAAGGGCTTCCAGAATGGATATGGTAAGAGGGGAAGCAGGGCCACTTTTGAAGATGCTGATAGCCAGCAGCTTAGAATCACAATATACTTTCGAGCAGAAACGCCCACAATCTACACAGCCCCTCATACAGAATCATGTTTGAGCACCTATGTATCGAAGATAAGAACCCGGCTGCTAGCAGTCGGGACCCCCAGGGGCGAAACCCGCTAGCGCAGCTAACGAGGAAGCTCAACCACTCGATTTATCAGATGCCTAATTTGTAGGATGTCAATACCTGGTCGATAACGATCGCTGTGCGCTCAGCACTGACTAGAAGGGTGTAGTGCTAGTGTATGCACCTTACCGTGGTTCAACCCTTGTAGGCCCCAACGCTGTGATCCGCCGCAAAGCTGAGATTGAAACCGAAATTAGCTTGAAAGCATTCATCTTGATGGTGACTTCACATCATGTGGTCGTGTTCTTACAAGTGTTGCCTTTCAACGACTATGCCAATCCCAAATAAGCCAGCCTTCGCCTGTGACTAAGATAGTGGAGTAGTTAGAGCTTGTGATACGATGGTGGATGTTGCATAGACCCCTCAGACCCTTGGCTTGGGTGGCCGCAACGGAGACGCCAAGCAAAACCGCCCACCCCCCAGCTCCAGGAGTTCCTCACCCCCCAGCTCTAAGAATTCCTCGTCCCCCAGCTCTAAGACTTCCTCACCTCCCAACTCCAGGAGTTCCTCGTCCCCCAGCTCTAGGAGTTCTTCGGCCCCGCTCTGGAAGGTTTTCCTACGCCACACTGGAGGCATTAGCGTCACCGAATCTTCTGGCAATGACGTCGCTAGAGCAAGCCGACTTAGAGGCTGCACTGAGGCTTATCGGTGAAGCCTCACCGCACTATCTCGCAACGCTTTCGGAAGAACTGCTACACAATGTGAGACTCAAGATAGCTTGCACATTGGCAACGAATGAGAGCGCTTGCGGAGACAAGCACAATCGGACGACTCAACATAATTCAGACCAACGCCCAGAGAGCCTGCAAACATGGTTCAACAAGGTGGAAAAGACCATCGGAGAGCATGTGGAAGCAAAAAGAAAAGCAACAGCTGCTACTATTCGTAACCTTGGAATAGTCAAGAAGCATTATTCGGATACCGTCCTCAATGACTACCTTCAGTGGAAGAAGAGTGCAGACCCATCCCTCGTCGAATCATGGCAGGGGCCGGGAAAGGGAAAGCGAAAGTCCCATGATGCTGTCTCAGCATTTTGCAAGCAACGTGGCAGCACCTCCTCCTCGAAATCACGTGAGAACCTCTGCATCCATTCTATCGTAGAGGACCCTACGTTGAATCACATGTCCCTTCTCATCGGCTATAACTGGAAAGACTTCCTGAAACACCGACTTGGCGGAGATTTCACCGACGAGCATCTGCAACATGAGGACCTACATCGTCTAGCGGAAAGAGTGAGAAGTATCGTGAGCCCTTATCCTGACGATTACCTATTTCTTGAGTCCGGCAGGCCGAAGCGTAAACGGCTACACATGGAAGAAAGCACGAGAAAATCTTCAAAGAAAAACCCCACGGTCGACCCAACGAGAAATCTGGAATACTTGACGTCTCAATACATTCCAGTCTACCAAGGCGAAAACCCGTACCCGCAATATACAATCGATCCCACACTTTGCCTAGATCATGACCAGTCTTATCAGGTCAACGTCAACCCATTCTCAGGCACCAGTGAAATGTCGGGCTTTCCAGGAACAAACGAAGTGCAGCATTTTCCATCTATGGGCGATCTCCCTGTACAGCCCCCTCCCCACACACTCATGGATTATTTCATGTTTCCTTCTCAAACTTGAAAACCGCAACGGCGAGACGACCTGTAGTGACTGACACATATGCCGGTTCGTCACAAATGAGCTCTTGTCGGGAATCCTATATTGTTAACTTTGGCTTCGGTGTCTGTGCCAGCGTAAAGAATGACGATCAAGTAAGAATAGCCTGGCCCGAATTGGACTGTTCCTGGCCCCAGTACCGCACCATATGAGTCTACAACTTGTCGCTATGATGCGTCAGCCTGTGGTCACGGGGAGATCAATTCGAGGGAGGAACCTGCAATTTTCCAGAAGTTCTGCACATGTTGTTTTAATTGTTCTCCATTGGGTATTGTAAATGATATTATAAGTTTTTCATCGGTTATTTCGGCTGATGCGGTAATCCTTTCTATGTCGACGCGTTGTTCTTGAAGCAGAGCTTTTACTTCATTCGTTTGGGGTATTAGGTATATTCTGCGACGACTGGGCATAGCGATACTTCGTGGGCTTTTTTTGTTGTTGTCAATCCCATGGCGAAGATATGACGTGGCTCCAAAGCTTCGGCGGTCCGTGCACTTGAATACGTGGTGGTCACAAAGACGGGCTTGGCATTTTAACATTCTTGTGAAAAACTTGTGAAAGGCTGGAGTACGTCCTCATCCTCCGTACCGACAGACCGGTGAAACCAGAGAATTGGACTTGCTGACGCTTGAGGAGTTAACCTTGTGATACAAGTGATTGCTTAATCTATCGCACTTGGTGCTAGAATTCTACGCTTGGCGTTGCGAGCAAGCGATTGTTGAGTGTACCTACGCTTGCGTAACAGAGCATTCAGGCTGAGGAGGGAGTGATGAATTGGGCACCGCTTGCTAATCTGGCCTGAGTCACGGCTTGGCGGGACTTCGACTAGCAGACTAATGCCCTTTTGGGCTCAAGGCTCAGTCACACCACGTGACACTCATCACTAGGTCAGAGAACGAACAATGTCGGAGGTAGAAAGAAAATGACATATCATAGGTATAGCTATGCTATCGAGAATGTTGTCTGCACTATGAGTTAAATAGTGTCCAGGAAAGGTATACTTCTGCAGATAATTTTTATCAGTGGGTGACCGTGACGCGAGCCCGGCGGGCTGGCTGGTTTGCACGCACAACTCGCCTCGGGTCTCTGAATCATGCCAAGTCCCACCCAACTACTAATGCTGTTATGTTCGTTCAAGCGCATGTCGTTGAACGATAGATAGCTTGGTGGTATGCCCGGTGTATCATCTAATGACTCACGTCCCTGGAGGCATTCAATAATATTACAACCATGGAAATGGGTCATACATAGAATGGGAGGGCAAGCTGTTTGCACGCAAGGGTAACTTGAGCATGCGCTGAAACGGCTCAAAAGTAACTTGATGTCTATAAATCGTTTGGGTTCTGAGTAGGCTAGTCGCAAACACACCGGCGGCGCCAACGAACAGTACGCTGCCCGATGCTTCTACAAGATTTGAAATTACTAAAAAGCGAAACAAACACGAGCTTCTCTTCTGGGAACTGATACACGTCGACTTTCTTATCGTCGCGTTACACGGCGACGTCGCGGACCCGAGACACGACTGCAAGTCTTGCACGAAACGCCTATTGTCGCGTGGAGTCATGTGACTGGGTTGCCAAGCAATCGGGTTCAACTCTGAACCTATTCCTTGGCGACCTGATGTATTGACGAAAGCAAGCGTACGGCTTTGTTGGCTCGAAGTTTGTCTCAAATAACGACCGCCTCTTGCAGTCCGGTGCGGCACCGACAGTCTGGCGGCTTGTAATTGTATCGTGAGTACATATGGTGCATGAAAACTGTGAGATCTGAAAATGTTGTTGTAGATAATCTACAGGTCTGATAGGAACGGCCCCTGATGCAGAACCTGCGCATTTGAGTCTACAAAGGTTTTGAACCTTGTCGCTGCGTGACTTGCATCATCCTGTGTTGAGCAATAACATACGTCTTCAGATGTTTGCTCCGAAGGGTCAAGCAAATAAAAGTAAACCATCTCCGTGCAAATATCGTAAACAGCGTAGTAAAGCTGAGGGTCGTTCTCCGTGCTCCTGTATAGAACAGACTGAGAACAGACTGTTTTGGCCACCTCGACGTCCATGTTGTGGCAGGTGATTGTCATGTGGAAGCATACATGACGTCCGTTGCTGATACGCACAACGACAACCTCTGGAGGTTCCTGTTCCAATCCCTCTATATGGAAAGTGTAACTTTGGCTGTGTTGGTTCAAAACTTCCTGTAGATATTGAAGTAGTCGGCAGATCTGAACAGAGAGGTGGAATCGGGTATCCAAGGTACGCCTGGCATCTCTTTGACCTATATATGGCTCTATATAACCACTAGCATAGTCCTATGAGGTGGCTTGTGTTTCACTGGAACCGAAGCTACATAGCCGTCAGAATTTTCAGGCTTGTCCAAGCCACCGCCGCGAGCTCCCGTGTGGGCATAGGCTCCCCACCACCCGGAGATCCCACTTGTGCCGTGTCATACGGGCGGTTGGGAGCTATGCTCAGCCCCCAGGATGGCTTTGGGCGATGCCTTCTTAGGAAGCTGGCCAGCTCATCGGTGTTTCAATCTTTGCTTATCTGGGTATGCATCCTGCCTCTGCCTCTGGCGGTGACGGGATGGCTCAAGGGCTGCAACACACCCTCCTGACTGCCAGATCCGCCTTGCAATGGGAGTCGTATCTTCCGATAGCATTTCAACCCGCTAATGAAACGATATCAAGCCACACGAGACTGGAATCACCCCTAGTGCTTGCGAGAGCGTTGCCCGAAGAGATGCTCTCACCATAAGGCTCTAATAGAGCATGAATACTCGCTGCGCCCCATACAAGTAGCCTCCCTGGATGAGGGGCTGAGTGCTTCGCGGAAGGAGATTCGTACATAGATCCGATACATCACGGTCTCCTCACAGCTAGAACGCACAGCATCGTGAGGGGAAGAAACGCAGGAAAACAGGCGAAGGGCCTAATCTGGTGGTGTGTATCGTCGAGAACGGCGGCCATTTGTTCAAGAAAGGTAAGTAGTGAGGCTCCTGCACAGACTAATATATTGCGGAAATATGTAGTCGATGGTATCCTCACAAGGAAAGTGAGTAAAGCCTTAGCGATAGGAAACATACCAACATAACCATGAGGATGAGATTCACACAGGACATAATCAGCTTAGCCACTTCAATAGTAATTTGACACACCGCAAACACCAACAGCGTCGAGTAAGCACACTTGAACCACATAGGTATGTCACTCTGACGATGGCAGTGACATGCCTCGCTAAGACGTCTACTAGTGACTGTTAGTATCAAGAAGGAAAGACGGAGGGCGCTTAATTACTCATAAGCAGAGCCAACGCATGTATCATCGTCGGAGTTAAAGCTGCTCTCAGCATCTAATTCGCCCTCATCATCGAATCCGGCTCGAAAGTCCACGGGACTAGAGCAAAAAGGGATCCCTAAAGTCCGCTCCAGAGAAGAAGCGAGCAATGTATCGATCTTAAGGTATGGTCGGGTGCTACAAGTGTGTTGCGAAGAGGAGCCAAGTAGCTCATTCAGATCATTGCTGTTCCTCCTGGCCTTTCCCAGGGTTACCAATGGTCGGTATTGCGCTAGCCGCAAACAGTAAAGCTTCTCCAGTTTCGAGGCAGACAATCCTCTCGAATAGCTCATTTGTAGTCTCCTTAAGACTGTTGACGCGGCCTTCCTCTCGCCCAACATCATCTAAACTCTGTTGCTGAAGGAGAGCAATGTGAGCTGCGAGGGCACGCATCTACGCTGGTGAAGAAAAGCGGTGAATTATCGTGACACTGCAAAGGTCTAATAAAGCCGGTGCGATAGTCGGCTCTTGGGTGGAAACAAGTACGCGCACTCCCAAATGGGTTGAAGCCTTACAGTCGATAAAAGCGTGTTGGTAAGCACCAAGGCTTCGGGAGAAGTAGGTATGTACTTTGAATGGTGTCAACAGTGATTTAATTTTAGCTTGCATGGAGTTGTTTCACTCACCTTGTGGGCCTCGTCCAGAGCTATGACCCAACCACAATCTATGCCTTGCTTGAGGAATAGACTCAAACAAATGTTGAACAACGAGCAAGCTGTTTCAGGCAAGATGCATGGGCAAGAGAGATCGACAATTGTGAGCAAGCTGGGCTATAATCCTATCAGTTGTATCGCAACATCCACCCTGAAGCCCATACCTTGTTTTCCCATGATGTACCCTTAGAGAGCCAAAGCTTTCTGCCCTTCACTCTGTTCTCCATTCGCGGCATGAAGCTTTCTATAGAAGCCAAGCGTTGGTTAAGCGGCGCAAGTTGAGAGGGAGTGAGGTCTGAATGTTGTATCTCCGACTTGAAGGTCTGATAATCGAATTGCGCGCCAGTAGCTTGCTGAGACAATCTCATCTCCCTAAGAATGCGATTGACGGTGTGAACATAGAGAGGGATGCTTCCTTCCTCTGATTTGATAGCCATGAGGTTGAGTATACGCTTTGTGTTAAGATCACCCTCGTCAATCTGGAGTGGCTCTATATCGACGCCTAGGTTTTCGTACGTTCTCTTCGTTGTTGTCAGCAGACAGTCTACAGTTCTATGCGCTCAGACTCACTCGGATGGTCCTTATATTGGTTGGTGCGCATACCACCCGGACTCTAGCCCCAGGTAAAGATGACAAGAAGGCAGCTTCACAGGGAGAGCTGCCATCGTCAGATATGAACGTGTCATAGTGGAAAAGTATGGCCGAAAGCGGCCTCGGCAGTACGGCTGCGTCCGAAGGGGTTAGGCAGTTCTCCAACAAACAGGATAAAGTGTGGCTTTTCCCTAATCCTTGTGAGCCACAGATAAAGATGCTTGAAGGGGCCGTAACGTTAAAGAACAGTCGCTTATCGGGACATTGTTAATGTGCAGCTGCTGTCTCTGCCGATCTTGCAATATCCGTCGATATCCTGGCCATTAAATCATACTGCAGTGGAGCTCGTGATGCAGTTTGTATGCCATCAGTAAAAGACTATAACGAGAAGAATGGGGAGCTGATTAGTAGCTCCATTTTGTCCGCTTGCTCCCCGTCCTGATCTCTCAATAGTCGACCGTGGCGCACTCGAGCGGACCGAGCCGTGAGTGCGGCAAGGAGGCCGCTGTCCATTTAGTTAGCTGCTGATGTTTCTTGGTCAAAGACATTGGTAGCATGACGGCGATAGGTCTTCCGTCTTATAGTTCAACATGTCGACGACAGCGTTTGATTAGTGTTAGAGCTCTTGATACAGCTTCGTTCACCTGTGATAGGTCTATTCATCAGAGTGATACTTTGTGGGGGTATTGTTTCACGACAGGATTATATTAATCCACAGTGCGTCGCCAGATTGTAAGGGCTTGTGGTTGCACCCACATGCTTCTATCAGTGCCCTTTATTTCTCAGAACAAGTGTGTCGTCGTCGACACTAAAATTACGTTACGATTCTAGGAAATTGATTCTAGCACGTCTGCCTGGTATTCCTAGCATTCCTAGTGCCACTTTATGTACTGCAATAGTACGTCACACTGGCTTCCACCCTCATGACTTGTTGCACCCCCTTCTTAGTGCAGGCACCGACAAGCTCTCGATATCTGATACCATTTCTAACATCGCGTTACCTAAACGGCAGTGTTGCCTAATATCCTGCCATCTCGTCATCAAAGGGTCCTCTCATGGAGCGTTCCTATGTAACCCTTACACACAAGGCTGTCTGCGGTGTGCATATACCCAACAACATGGCTTCAACGGAAGCCGCAAATCGAGCCATTATGATCGGACTGTTTCTCCTCTTCCTGCTGCTGGTGGTACAGATCCTGATCGTGCGTAATCTGTCAGGTAATAGCTGCCTTCCCTACTGCAGCCCAAACTGTGCTCCGTGTCTTCGTGTGCTCAACGACACTACGCGATACCGCTGGATGTAGGGGGGTTTACCCAGTCTGCTTCGTTATGTACTGGAACTTAACAGATCAACGGGGCTTAATCGTCGCCTAGACCTGGCGATGAGCTTAGAATGCTTGTCAGAAGAGGCTTGCAGGTAGGCTGTTCGCATAGGTAACTTCCGATTAAGATAAAAAAATAAGCAAGAAAAAAGTGACAAGCTGCGTAAAAAAAATGATAAAATGAAAAATTGTGCGTAAATCCGCAAACATCCGCTGGAAATTCGCGAACCATGTCTATCCAATCGATTGCCCTGTAGCGCGATAATCTCCCTCTCTGCACTGCACGGCACACCTATCCTACGTTCCAGGATCCCACCATAAACCCCGCTTACCAACCGTCTCACTTGTCCAATAGCGAGAAGGCATCGCTCAGCCGTGTGCAACTACGGCGTGACTCGTACGCGTCCGAAGTGCTGTGCCTCGCTCGAGAATGATAGAGCCATCAGAATGAGTCTTTGGCACTTTGCAATATGGTTACGTGTACCACGCTACTAGGTAATAAGCCTATGCTTAAGTCGCTATCGTGGAACTCCTTCAAGGGTCTTTCAGAATCAAAGTTCATATACACTCCGGCGTTCCCAGCGGCTAGAGCTTGCCTCTCCATCTAATTGGTTGCAGCGGATTGTCTTTCGCTTGAACCTTGTAATTTTCGACGCATTGGAGGCAAAGCGTCTTGAGTGACAGGAACGGGAAAATATGGACGCTGTGCGGTTTCAACGGCCATACGCATGGGCCTTGGGACGTGAGACGCGAGGGTCAAAGTCAATGGACGAGCAGATACAGTGGGGAACGGCAGCATCGCCGCTCTCGCCAAGCTTACAACGACAACCACAAGGTTCACATTAATGTGCAGTCTATATCAATACCTCAATTAACGCTAGTCTGCGTAATAGTCTAGCGTCAGCAGATTGATACTTCGAGATCGAGCATGTGAAGCGAAGTCGCCACGTTTGTTGTTAAATGACGAAGCAATCCATGCCACGCATCGGTTCACTTCAATGCAAGCGTTTTACTCCAAACATTTACATCTCAACATCCACACCTTGCGAAACAAGCCTTCTTTGGAGTAGAGATTGTATGAAAATAACAGTGACTAGTATTTCTACATGTGCGAGCCCCTGCGTAAAGAACTGCTGGAATTAACTGTAGTACACAATTCGCAGTACATTGATGTCCTTCCACAACCACCCTAACGATACTGAAGTAGGTATTATCCCTATCTAACTATCTGCGCGCGACTATCTGCAAGCCTCTCTATGCGAACCCGCGGTTAGGGAATTGCTATTGTTGTGGGTACGGGTGCAGATACGTACATGGAAGATCGGCGTGCATGGCCGATTCACATCACAAATTTGCTCGTATAAGAATCGGCCAAACCCTTCATTCCTTTGCACATCGCTTGTCTTCAAATAGCATCGGAAGCCTTGAGGTAAGCTGGCAATATCCGGTGTTACGCGCACACTCATGTCAATATAGATTTCATCACCGCTAGCCGTTACATCTTGGACTCTTATATTATGTCGGGCAAACAAACCAATACCTCTGACGCGCCAGTCAGTTCCGATCCGCAGAATCACGATTCAACATCCAGCGATGGCGAAGGAAAACGAGGCAACGGCGATAGAGAAACACAGAACAATAGACAACTCACAAACTCCAGTCCACCTTCTGCATCTATGGATGAGTTTTGGCAGATGACTAGCGATCCCCCAATCTTGTTCTTCCCTGATACTCGCTCCGAGTCGGCAATAAACGGGAAGGCACCTTGATGAGTTGCTGTGGCCAATTTAGTATAAACAAGAGGAATGCTAGTATCCAACACACTCTGCAGCCTTTGTGATCATGTCCGCACTCCCTATTTGGCGTGATAAACGTAACCAGAATCAAAGCACTGTCTGGGTGCAAAAAGCGGGATGTGATCACTGCAGGGCAAGATTGATTCTAGACCAGTAGAAGCTCAACTTGAAGAGGCAAATGATCTCCGGACCACGGGGATTGCTGATGTTCGGCGGTGGATCCTACCCAACGCCTATCCTTGCTCTGACATGGGGAAGGTGCAGATCTAGTCTATGCAACTCTCCGCGCTTCAGTCCCTAGGGTCTCAGCTTCGTAAACCATCTGCAAGCCTGTTCACATAGCTCAAGTGCGTGCTGCATCCGTTCTCCTCGCTAAACACGGTAGCATGCAGGTGAGAGGGGGAGAGGCCATGGCGTTGAGGCGGAAGTGCGGCAAGCAGTCATGGACATAGATTTAAGGCACCAAGATCTCCCCTCATCATTAAGGCCACTACATTCCACGGACATTGATCTTTGCACCTTCGTTAAACTCCAATTACGTCCTGATCTCCTATCTGGCAAACCAAACCTATCTTGCATTACAGCAAAGCAAAAGCCACAAGGTAAAACCAAGAAAGAACGCGCTGTTGGCTGCATGCTCAGGATGATACAGGAACTCCTCTTACTACGCTACTAGAAACATTTAGAATGTCCACCAGCTCATCTAACACCGGCACGAACCACTCCGACCCAGACCGCGTTGGAAACAATACCCAGACGAACGGTAACGGCGAGACTGCGACCCGCAATGACCAGTGTAGCACTTCAACCAATGAGGCAGGCAGCAGTCCGCGTACTGTATATGTCAACGACTTGCAGGACGATCCTGCTGAAGCTGGAACCCGCAACCTTGATTATCTTAAATATTTCTATGACGAGCCGCAGACGAACGGCAACGAGTCAAAGGCGTAGTCATTTCAGTATTTCTGAAGCTTGATGGCTCTTAAAAATGAAACATAGGATTCACAGGCGGGGTCGTATTCTCGACAAGGGCGTAATGGCAATGAGCAGGTGCAGAACTAGCCTATGAAAATCATCGTGCTTCACATTCAATCTTGTAACCAGTCTGCAAGCCTCTTCACATGTGTTCTCAGTTTGACGGCAGTCAGCCTGCGCAATTTCGATGATAGACAGCAGCACAGTTTAGTTTATCTCTGCGTCAATAATAGCTTTCGTTGAACGCCGCATCGATGCCAGACTCCCTGCAGCCAAATCAACTTATCCCTGGAATCTTGGCGTGGGACACTGCAGGCTCCCTAGTCTCCACTGGACTTTGTGAAATGAGACTAGAGACCGACAGCGGCAAAATATTACTGGTTCTCGGAACAATACCAATTCAACGAAGCTGAACGGAGCATTGAAAGCGAAACCCATGCCCTAACTTGATTTAGCTTCGCGCGGCACAGGAATGGAATTGACGCTATCATTGTTACATGGATGCTGCAACGCAATGCCCTGTATAGACAGACTTTGATTAACATTGCATATCGAAAGGTGGGTCCTGCCTTCTGGGCCGTGTCAAACAATGCAGTGGCTTGCAGAATGAGGGGCCGAGAGAGCAAGGCGTCAAAACGGAACTGCGGCAAGCTGATATGGAACGTAGGGACGGCTTGTGAACATAGAAGTAAGAGGGCTCGATTCGGATGTCTTCGCCGGGCCAGATCATCCAGTGCCGCCCCTCAGACGATATCGGAACCTTCTTTTTTCTTCGATCGCATCACATTCTATCGAGTCTTTCAACTGCCGTCATCTTTTTATATTCAAGGGTACTAGAAGCAACAAAAGTCGGTGGTTACGGTAAATTCTTCTAGATAACACAACTCACGTAGGTATAGACAACTCATCCAACACCACCCACATACTACTGGCTACACGTAGCAACAATGTCCATCTCCAACGATCAGCTACAACGCCCTATACAGCAAGCTTGCGGGCACGGAGCCGCTGGTGGAGGAGATAGGAACAGTAATGTCAGCTCTACTTCGGAGAACAGTGATCAACGGACTGCTACGAATGGGCAGACCACAAGCACTCAGGTCGGAGGTGGCAATACCACCCAAGCTACACTGGTAAACGATTTGAACTTGGGTGACGGACATTGCCACGTTGATCCAAGAGTGTTCTCTAACTACTCACACGACGACGCCAATGGAGGAAAGTAACTACGGAGGGCGAGTCACTAGATGGTCGCTTGTACTCGAATGAATCTACGTTCTTTGCACCCGCCCTCCCTGAATGTTAAGTTGATCGGCTCATCCCTGAAACGGTAGCGTGTGGACACCGTAGGCTCCCCATGACTGAATCCCGGCCGAGAAGTATTGCCGCCCCGATCTATCAGGTGCTTCGTTTGTACAGGTTGCCAATGCTTGATCGACAAGGATTGCTGTGCGTTCGGCATTGACCAGACCGCTGCAGTGCTAGTCCATGCATTTCATCGTAGTCCGATCCTTGTGGGTCCCAGCCCTCTGATTTATCTGCAAGTCTCTTCACATACATTAGGAGGCGCTGCATACTTGTCCGACGTATTCCAAGGTGCATTAGCGTAAAGGTAGAACGGCGGGACCGCACAGTGGAGTGTAGCATGCGAACAGGGATGGGTGGGATGAGGGAGGACGGGTACAGATATAAAGCCTCACAATCTCCATTATCATCAAGCCACTGCTTCTACTGTCATCTCATCTTTGGCTTTTTTTCGGACTGCTCTTCAATCTTTCTCTTCGAGAAGTATCAGACCCTCTCGTCGAGAGATTGCCCCCACCGAATCCACCAATATCACCCCGGCGTCTGGAGCAAGGTCTTCTCCCATAGCCTGCTACTGGAATAACTCTGTTGCTGTCACGCATATAAAGCTGTCCTTTCGACGTTCCTAAATGTACGAAGGCCCGGAACATCTCCGTACATCTACAGCACACTCACAAAATCTTAGCGATTTGATTCAGTACTATACCGTGTATACTCTGAGCGGTAGCAAACATGTCCACCTCCAACGATCAGCCGCACCCTCTTCAACAGGGAGAAGCTGTCGCTACAAATGGTCATTCACCTCCTCCACATCCTCTACGTAGCAATCCCGTCACCACTGGTGGAGAAACAACAAGCAGCACTGGAAACGCTGCTTCAGAAAGTAGTCAACCGACGCTATTGAGCGCACATTTGACCCCGGTGGGTGAGGAAGACCGAAGAGAGTTGGAAGCTGCTTGGAATGCTGCTGCTACACTAGGTGGGAACGCTACAGATTACATGTCCAACATTCACTGACCTCCTTCAAGAAAATCCTCCCACGCCCGCACCATCGTCGACCGATTCGGATGCCTCGAATGCGCCCGCTCACCGAAACGAGGCGACAGTCAATGGAGCACCAGCCGGTCAAGTGGGAAACAGGGTTGTTGAAGCAACATCAATCGAGGACCATATGCCCAGAGGCACTGATGAAGAGAGACGAAGGCTGCGGTTGGGCGATTGGTAGAAACGTGGTATGCGACGCACAGTCGATGTGACTGACGTGACTCGGGCGGTCAATATCGTCACGTCCACTCGAAGGTACTCATCAACACCACAAAACGGCGTCGACGGTGAAGAGCAAGCGCAGACGGCTAGACGTCTCACCATTCTCTACTTTGGCATACCCAACTGATATCTACATTCTTTATAGCCACATATATTAATTCATGTATGGAATTTGCGCCTAGCAACAGACACTGATACCATTAATATTGCCACTAATGAAGATGATGTGAATGTCCGCCCTGATAGAGAAGAGCGCGGACGTATGCTGCGTCCTTACCAAGGACTCTTCCGTCCACGGGAGTCAGGAAATGGGTTCCACATACTGTTGGAACTCTTTGTTCTGTATATTATAGTAGTCTAATTGCTCGTCCCTATTGAGTCTATTGACGCAGAAAGAAATCGGCATAGCCACGCTATAAATAGGTGCAGCGGATGTTGACATAGCGCCCAAAACTGGGCCGCTATACAGGGGCCTTCTTTATGGCTACTTGTAAGCTCATACAATTCCGGGAGACTGTTTTTGGGCCCCACTCCGTCGATGTCTCTGTGGCCTGGTAGCACGGGCGCGTGTCCTTGTAACTACTGAATGTCACGATACTGACAGGCGTGGCGCCGCTTATCCCTTCAAATCGTCCTGTGCTGCCCGGAGGATCTCTCTCATCTCTAAACCTAGTCCTGGATTTGGATTCCTCCACCTTCCGCCATCAGGTAACACTTTCCTCCGTAATCTATTAACGCAAGGGATCAATGTTTGGTAACATGGCGTGAGGTTCTCCTCTGCAATGCGGAGGAAATCCCTTTCGTCATCTATAACGCTCTTTTTGGAACCTGCCAACTTCCTGTCACTCTCGTAATTCCAGGACTCAAACTCAGTTGCCCCAATATCTTTGCCGGCTCCATTGTAGTGGACGCATATCCAGAACAGCACCCGGAAGAACGATTCGAGGTCGTGCATGTACGAATGGTTTTGATCATCGAGAAGCATCCCGATCGCCATAAACGCTCGCGTGCCGGTCTTGCCAAGAGCCCCAGAAGATTTCTCGCGCTGCTCCCTGATAGCTAAGTCGAGGTCGATCAGGAAAGCGAACCAGGAAGGGTTTTCTGGGTCTTCATTAACTATCAAGTTGTTCGGCGAGACGTCGCCTTGCAACAAGCCAGCTTTCGTTTGCAATGACTCGTATCCTTCAATGCAGCCTTCCAGCCCAGCGAGTAGCTTTGTAGGCGAGCTCGCCTTGTATATGGGTTCCCCACGATCGCGAAGGATGACGCGACGACGCTTGCGATTTGCTCTGTCTTTTCCACCTTTGACTGGCGAACTCGAACATGTTCGCTTGCTGGGCGGCAACGGCGCGTTCGTGCAGCTCGACGACCGCTTCCTTCTAATAGCGGTGCTGCTTCGACCGGTTCGTGAGCCACGATGTCCATTGCTGCTCGGAGGCGGCATCGCGCTTTCCGACATCTCGCGGATGTCGTCCTCTTGGCTCCCCACATGGACCGTTTCATGGTGATAGTATCTTGCGGCATTGACCACACCCTTTTCGGTTGCCTCTCGTAGAAGCTCTCCCTCTTCGTCACGCTCCGGATATTGCCACGAGTCTTTAATGACAAGCGGCACTTTCGATTCGTCTCCCTCACGGTGGGCTTTCCAGCAGGTCGTTGCTCGGCCAGCGATGCAAGGCGTCCGTTTCATCACTCCATCAATGATGAGACGCTCAGTGCAGTCATTCCGTTCGATATCGATATATTGCTTATTGCCGTCGGTGACGATAGTAGCGTCGAATCCAAGCTGCTCTTCGTTCAGCCACAGAAACCCAAGTACGGCAGACACGAATTGCAATCCGCCCTCGTTGATGTCGAAGGATTCGGATGCGATGCCCCCCAGCCGGTCAAACTCCCACAGCCGCATGCGCGATCCACACAGTGTGAAGCCAAGAACAAAGCGGCGACTGGGCTGGGCAGCGAAGACCTCCCTCGCGTATCGTCCTAGATCAAGCCAGGCCTTGGAGGCTCTATCATCTAAAGGATTACTCTTGAGTTCTCCCGGTATGAGGATGTGCGACCAGCGGTACCTGGCTAGGTCGGCGTGTGGGTCGTCTACAAAGCCGACGTCCATCTTTCGGTCCGCGATGGAGCCTTGGATGGGCTTGTGGGGCTGTGCGAGCACTCGCCGTCGAGGCCTAGAGGTGGACTCGTTTTGTGCTGCTAGTCCACAAGCCGGTCAATGAGCGGCGCAAACCAATCCAAGACGTCGCGTTCTTTTGCATCTTCAGGCCAGCCCTGCCAGCCGCTCTCCTCTTGGTAGAGTGGAGCATCTCCTTCTTTGCATTTTTCGAAAACAGCCTGCGATATCGACTCCAAATCCGATACACCTCCAAAGTACGCTTCAAAGAAGCCAGGCAACCCGACATATAACGGACCGAGTTCCTCCTTCAGCACACCATCTACATGTTTACGGTATTCGCTTGAGTTCGCGAAGCTGCCTGTGTTGTGTAGCCATGGCGTCTGCTGGAACGACGATATAGGACGGCGTGGAGGAGTCGATTCGCTGACGGCGTCGTAGACAGCATCCCAGATGACTTCATCAGGCTGTTTGCTGAGTACCGCATCAAGTAGAGGTTTCGCTCGTACAGTATCGGCGTTGTCAGAGTAGAGCGCTGAACTTAGCGACAATAGATCACCGAAAAGATCTCTATTACCCCGATGTGAGGGTAAGGCTTGAACGACATCAAGACTTTGCAAGGTATTGATTAGGGCGAGGAGAGCTTGTCTTAACTCTGTGACCATTAATAGCTTCTCTTTGCATACATCCAAAGGAGTGTTACCTTCACGATCGTCATTCGCATCGACCTGGTCATTCCAGTGCGAAGAATACTTCGACCGAAAGCCTTCCAATTTACTGCTTATTGGATGCGATCGGATGGTCTCCAACCGAGACTGAGTCACCATCACGGACAGACTGGTACCTCGTGGTTCGCAGGCGGTGGTAATGACAATATTTCGGCGGCAATGCGAACGAAGAAGCGAAGGGATGTCAGAAGCAGAGGCGCGACAATGCGCTGAGCAGGAAGGCGATTCGGGAAAACGTCGGCATTGCTCCGCGTCGGAAGATCCGCCAAGGGGTGGTCTCAGATCATTACCTGGTCTTTGCTTCCGAAACCCGAGCGGCGGCATGCGTCGACAATCAAGAAAATCGTCCAATCAAAACGACTGGCCTGCCACCTTGGGCTATTGTGAGAATAGTCGCACTCAGGCACTCAAGCATTGGGTCAGGTTGAAGGATTGAGTTTAGGTGCAGTTCGTGATGCCAAGTGACATACTTCGAGTAATTAGCTAAGACAAGAACGCTTAGTCCTGCCCGAGCCATTCCAACAGGAGCGCCCGCTCTTTCACAATCCGCCACAGTCACCAGGTATGTCGCCAGCCGACCCCATCGAAGGCTAATGGGGACAATATCCTGATATCCATCAAATGCCGATGATCCTGTATGGCTTGGCGAACAAGATCATAGATGCTAGGGTCTTCTATCAGATCGAATCCGACTTCTAACTCAAGAAGCCTTAGCTGCTTGTGAAGGCCCAGGAAGTCTGCTAACTTCATCGCATCATCCTCACCTTCCTCACGCTTGTGCAAACCAATACGATATTTCGCACGTCGTATCAGAGCTGCGTTGTGATTATCCTCGCGGATTCGGTGAGCGTGAGAAAAATCCTCTCCATACAGTACGTATTGCCTCTTCGTATACAAGACGGCATGTGCCTAAGATGGAAGGATGAAGGTTGTTTCCAGCGCCGCCAGTATGGCTGCCAGTGCCTCCTTGGTAATCGCGACTTTGCCGTTGCCCACGCCAATTTTCCTTCCGATCGTCGCGCCCGGTATCGATCGTGTTCGCTTCGTTCGAGGTGCTCCAGGGGCGTCGGTTTCGATTTGCGTGGGGGGATCAATGTCGATTTCGTTGTTCTCGTCTTGCGCGTTGGCGCTCCCTATTTCAGCCGCCTTCGGTGTTTTGGTTCGAGCTCGGCCCGACCGACGCGTCGGGGACGCGCTGTTCACCTCTGATTCCATTACCAAATTCTTTCCACCACTTTTCCGGTCCATCTCCTCTCGAGGTATCCTTTTCGGGATCGGCGCCAAGGTATATCGTCCGGCGTTCGTGTGTAAGGTGATGGAAGGGAGAGAGAGAGATATTCATTCCGCCCGGCATTAAGCCTAAAGGGCACTAGTACAGTTATCACATGATTCCCAGCCTTCTGATATCCCATGAACTCCTACAAGCCCTTACTATTACCCTATTCCTGCGCTGCTATCCCTTGCGTCTGATATCCTACTCCCGTGTGTGTTAGTTTTGTCGCAAGTCATCTTAGAGCCTTTTCTCTAAGTGTTCACTGTCCTTAACCCGGCGATTGAAGCAGAACTTGCTGCCACACAGGCTCTCTTTTCGTTCTTGCCGTTCCTCTTAGGTCATATCCATCTCCAATCTCCCTGTGCTGATAGCGAACTGAATAGTCGCCCGGACAGCCTCCATGTCCGGCGCCCATTTTACTCCATCCGACATTGCTTTACCCCCCAGTGAGAACGAGAGGTTCCCCCACCTTTCGCCTGCCTGCTGTAGCATCTGTGTACGTTGTGCGTTCCATCTGGAACAGCGGAAGAGGAAGTGCTTGACTGTCTCCCTCGCCGCGCCACAGTCACATAGATCTGATTCTGCTGCCCCGACCCGATGCAGATATCCGTTCAGCCGCGCCATCCCTGTGCGTAGCTGCGCTAGCACCCTGGCTCCTCGCCGGTCCAACATATCGTACAGCCCTTGCGTGTGCCTTCCAGGCAGCGCTGCGTCTAACTTTCTCGAGTACTCTCCGACCCCGTGTGGTAGCGATCTGTATTTGTTTTGTTTGGTTATTTCAGCATTTACCGCTGTCGATTTGGCTTTTGGGCGTGTATCGAATGCACTACCATCCTTCGTAGCTTTCTTCGCTTCTGCTTTGGCCTTTCTGGCCAGGTCAAGGTCACGCCCGGCTAGGACCCATACCATCTCCACTCTGTTCTGTCTTACCGCTAACATGCGCACGGTATCGTAGATCTGTCCAATCGTGTCTTGTCCTGATTGTCTTCGTGGATGGCCAATCGCTAGCAGCGCGGCTTGATTTCTAGCTAATATGGTGATCTTCCGTACCGCTAGCTCCGGCGGCAGGCGTTTTAGCCCTTCTAATATTGCTGCCAATTCCGCGGTGTATAGGTTCTGTTCTGTTCTCGGTCCGAGGGTCTTGGAGAAGGTAACAGGTTCCCTGTCCTCTCCGGAGGCCTCGCTTGTGTCTTCTATTGCTCCTCCACAGCCGACCAGGCCGTTTCTCACCGAAGTGCTGGTGGCAATCCGAATGCCTTGATCGCGATCTGCGGCTTCTGCTGCTTCTGTGCTGTCCGCTTTGATGACTGTGGTTATGCGCGAGTTCCATGGGCTTACTGCATATGGTATGATGGTTTCGATCCTTTCCGCGCCCGTCTCTTGGAGCCGTTGTGCTGTCTTTTGCAAAGGTGAGTTGAAGCGACGGAACGTCTTCGTCTTGATCCTTGCGAGTGGGTTCGAGTCTGGTAGGGTGTGGATGTCGAACCAGAACTTGATTGCCCTCAGCGTGTGTCGCTCGTTGATCGGTTGAACGTACGCTTCCGCCTCCGCCACCGCTGTGGCTACCGTCCGGAAACAGCCAACGATGGCTTGCGCCCCAATTCTTTGCGCTCTGTTGATGGCGGCCGTGGGTAGCCGCCCGCATGCGTGCATCCAAACATTTGACGCATAGTCCATTGCTGGCGCCACCGTTGCGTTGAAGAGCTGTCGTGCTGTCGATGGAGAGACCATGCGTAGCCGATTCAGTGCCATGGCTGCCCGAAGGCCTCTTGCCGCTGCTCTGGCCATGTGTTGCTTGTAGCGGAGTTCTGCATCCATGACGACCCCCAGGAGCTTGGCCTCGGTGGTCGGCGTTACTGTTTGGCCCTTGATGGATATCGGGGCTGTGCTCGTCAGAGCTTTGTTCCTAGTGAAGTGGATCAACATGGTCTTTTCTCCTTCGAATGTAGCCCCACTCCAGCTCTCCCATCTCTCGGCTTCCTTGATGATGGTTCGGAGACTGTCGTAATTGGCGTCTGCCGATGGCCCCACGGTCCATGCACTATAGTCGTCTATGAACGCAATTGCGCCCCGGAACAATCGGCGTGAGCTTGCGGCTAGAAATGTGTTGGCGGGCACGCATGTGGGGGGTGCGTACACTTACCCATCCACCCTTCCGCAGCATGAAACGGGCCAAGCAGTCAGCACCAGCGGCAAGGAAGCTTGGCTTGCATCCGATGAAACGCTCGTCCATTATGGCAATTCTGAAATAGTGTTTGGAAAACGTGCGGGTCTCAAGATCGTAGCCATCAGCCCGGCTCACTCGTCGGGGGAAGCTCAGACCGGCCCATGTGGCAAGAATAGACAGCTTCATCCTCGCGAGTGCTTGGAAAGGAATGAGCAGTCGATTTCCAAGGGAACTCCCTTCAGGCGGGCAACTTATGTCAAGGAAGGCAAGTGTTGTGCCCTTGCGGTAGAATGGCTTGTGGGGTGCGTTCATGTCTCAGCGCGGTACGACACACCACAGGAAAGTATCAGTCCCTGAGAACGGACAGACTCACAAAGGGCTTACATTTGCGTCAAAGCGCCAGGTGCAGCCTGCTTACTCTGGACTACCACGAGGACCGACGGTCCTGACTTATGCAATTACGAATGGATATGTGCTGATTGCTACCGCCGGATAACATTATGTACATCTTTCACAGTAAGCGGATTGTCAGCCATGCGTCTCTCTCTGCGCACTAATCTGTCCACTTTCTTTACCATGTCTGGTATCCGAAATACGGTATTGTCATCTCCACTTCAAAAGTTGAATTGCAGCGTCCCTGGTCAGTGTCACGAGGTTAAGCGTGGGATGTGTGTGCACTGAGCATCGACATCAGCATGTTTGGCGGACGATATCAGCAGAAGAGGGTTATTCCAGGTTCTGCTTTCGAAACGCCGTCCAGGGTTCAACAATGTCACTTCCTAGTCTGCCTTGCGAGCTACTGCTGCTCATAGCAGAGCACCTGGAATCGGAAGGGGACATCCTTGCCTTTGGAAAAGCCAACCGCCGCTTTTATCATCGATTAAACAGCTTTCTTTACCGTTACAACGCACGGCATTCTGAAAGCTCAGCGCTCTTGCGAGCGACCCAGCATGGTCAGGAAACAGCCGTCCGGAAGGCCCTACGTGCTGACGTCTACGCGCGAGGCACATATCACCATCAGGCACTGTCCCGGGCGTCGTATGATGGCAACCAGGCAATTGTGAGTTTGCTGCTCGAAAATGGCGTCGACGTCAACGCACGCGTTGGGGTGTTCGGGAATGCACTCCAGGCAGCCTCGTGGAGAGGCCGCGAGGGAACTGTAAAGCTTCTGCTTGAGAAAGGCGCCAACGTCAACGCACAAGGTGGACACTTTGGCAATGCACTTCAGGCAGCTTCATGGGGATGTCACAAAGATACGGTCGAGCTGTTGCTCCGAAGCGGTGCCGATATCAACGCCGAGGGTGGCGAGTACGGCAACGCACTTCAAGCGGCTTCATGGGGAGGTTACACGGACATTGTAGAGGATCTCCTCAAGAGTCGCGCGGATCCCAACGCGCATGGAGGAGTGTACTGCAGGGCCGCTTCAGCGGGCCACAATGCGATTGTCAAAGCACTGATTGAGGCCGGTGCTAGCATCGACGCACATGGCGGCATCTTCGGCAACGCGCTCCAGGCGGCTGCATGGGGAGGCCAGAGGGCAGTCGTAGTGCTGCTACTGAGGGAGGGGGCTGATGTCAATGCGCCAGGCGGAGTGTACGGCAGCGCACTCTGTAAAGCTTCAGAAGGAGGACACATAGCGATTGTTCAGCTACTACTTAACGAGGGCGCTGACATCAACGCGCACGGCGGATTGCACGGCGATGCACTCAGAGCAGCTTCAGCAAGAGGCCATGAGGGCGTTGCGAAGCTGTTGCTTGAGGAGCGCGCCGACGTCAACGCGCAAAATCGAGAGTGTGGTAGTGCAATCTACAAAGCTTCGGAAAGGGGCAACGTGGCAATCGTGGATCTGCTACTTCAGCATGGCGCCGACGTCCACACGCAGGGTGGACTGTACGGCAATTCGCTGCAAGCAGCTTCAGCAAGGGGACACATGGCAGTCGTGGAGCTGCTGCTTGGGAAGCGTGCCGATGTCAACGCGCGTGGGGGAGTGTACGGCAGCGCGCTGGAAACAGCTGCAGCAGAAGGGCACCAGGCCATCGTAGAGCTTCTGCTCGAGAAGGGGGCCGATGTCAAGGCACAGGCTGGGTTGTACGGTAGTGCGCTCGAGAAGACCCCCCCGAGCACCGTAACTGCTCGTTATGTGGGGCGAATCGCTGCGGCGATTTCCCGAGCAGTTGGCATACTTTGAAGGTGCAGTCTTTTGTATCTCTCTAGTATTCCACCAAGGGCCTAGTGTCGTGGAAGTCAGAGGAACTGTTGAGACGTCTGATCCACATAGCGGTATCATCTCCTGATAAGAACAGGGGCCACGCTATTAGACGAAGAAGACACTGTTGAAACTCAAATAGTACTTTGGGCTTCAACACGGTAGAGCCTATTAGCTTGTTGAAGAGACCTTTCAGCGTTTGCATCCCATGCCTGTTGTTGTAAAGACCTCACTACATTGCACTGGATGCCATGGGAGAACTTCTCAAAGGAATCTGACCCGAATCCGGTGGTGAGATCTCGCTGGTTCGAAGTTCGTGCCAACAGTAGTCGTTCCCTGCCCTCCACATCTCGCCGGCTCGTTTGCATGGCACACTCATTCTACATGGTTCATCTTTCAGTCATCTGCAGACGTTGGTGAGAGTGAGAGGGTGGATCTTGATCTTACATCCATCGTACTCTTTGCGGACTGTTCGACCCGGCGCCATCGGTGTAATGTATTCAATCCCTCCTATCAATCTGTAATTACGAGTGGTTGGATTAGCATAAATATTTCAATAGTCTTACGCTGTTGCAACGCAAGCACTACTAGGAGCAATCGTTGGAGAACAGCGTGTCTACCTTAAAGAAAAACACGGATCAGTTCTTCTGCAAATTCAAGCTTTGATGCGCAGCAGTATTTAAACTCTTCGGCATATCCAGTCTCTTCAATCAACTACCGCACTACCCATCTAGTCGACACTATCCTCCATCATGAAATCCACCATCCTTTTCTCCACAACCATGTTGGCTCTCGCGACCTCCAAGCCACTCACCAGCCCCGCACCGACCCTCAGCGACTTATCTGGACTCGCCAAACGTCTCTTCTAACGCATGCAGTCTCGACGCCCAGAAGAGCACAGCGAAGGCTGTCATCGATGCGTACACTGCCTGGGACATCGACAGGATTCTCTCGTACCGGACACCAGAGTGCCAGCACCAAGTCCTCCCTTCCTCCATGGGTCGTGGGCCCGAGAGTAACGACGAGTACCGCGCATATCTCAGCACCATCATGCCTCTATATTCAGAATTTACGGTAGGTACGTTCCAGCCCAGCGTCACAGTTGTAGCTAAACCGCCCGCAGGTGGCAGTTCTTAAAGAGATCCAGGACGCAGAGACGCACACCTGTCTCATATATGCTTCAAGTACGGCGGATACGAAGATAGGGCGATATGGAAACGAGTATGCACTCATTTTAACGTTCACAGAAGACGGCAGGCATGGGTGATGTTCAATCTCCCGCAGGTCAACACACGATTCATCCACCAATCCGGATCCAACTCGAGCTGCAAGTGATGGGGTCATTTTGCTAGAGCAGAAATTGTTTCCTAAGTATGGAAGTTGCTGCTAAATAAGGGTAGACTACGTGCGTTGGCCCAGCGGAACCAAGAGCGACGCGCTCTTTAGGACCCCTGGTGCACGAGATCTCGATAAGTCGGACTGACTTGACGCTGCTGAGCGATACATAACCCTCCACTGTTTCTTCATGGACACGCAAGGTGCCCGGGAAGCCACTGCAGATAAGTTAGTCTTGTTTCTCTGGATAGAGGCAAGAATCGTAGATGCAACACCTGAGCAACGCAGACGAGGAGAGACCAGAGTAGCCTTGTACCTGTAATACAAACACCGTCTTAAACAAGAAGTCCTAACCACACATTCGAGTGGCATTCGGATGTTCAAATCAGGTTCTATAGTTTTCCTACAACGATCTTCGGATGATCTATCCTGTTATGGGAGACGGCCGAAACCAGGTCATCAATCATCTCCAGTACCCAAACGCACCCTTCGTCACTGGTCAGCCATTGTATGCCCTCGACCGAACCGACACTCGGTTCCGAATTCCATGACCCATCTCTCCATGCCTTCTGCAATCCGAACACATGACCCAGTAACTGTGGACTCGAACCTTGATCTGCCCGTAAGTATGCGATTGCCGAAAGGCTCGTTGTTATCCTTCCAGCCGTGCCACCCGCCCGACTTTGAGGTCGCATCAACAGGCCGCCATAGACATGATCCTTTATATAGTTTGGAAGATCAGCATGCGCCCTTGTCAATCTGCGATCAATCGTCTCTTCCATTGGAGAGTGGACACTCTTCCAAAGCGCTTGTCCGTTGCTTTGGATACGATCGATTCTAATAACTGCTTTGTTCTCGCCTTGAATGAAAATAGGATAACAGACACCGCGCCTGCCCACTGATTATGACGTATAGCTACAAGCTTTGATTTCTTCAGCTTGTTGCACTGGAGGCAGAAGATATCGGAAGACGATGCGAGCCGGTGTAACGTCCATGGGTCTTGTGATTTGTATTGCTTGACGACCTCGCAAAAGGATTGTGCGTGTGGTTGGTGAGCGTGATGTCGTCATTCTCGTCACCCGCGAGTGTAAGTCTTAGAGTCAACTTAGACAAGTGTGAGATTGCCTGGTCTCCACGAGCAGAAGAACCGGGTGGGGATGCTTCCTTCGCGCCTGCGCTTGTGGCTACTCGTTGTTATGAGATTGCGCTTGCTTTCACCCCCTTAACTACAAATTGTAACAATAGCCCTCAATCCGATATCGCCTTTCGAGGGCTGATGTTGGCAAATCTCCTTGAGAATGTCTTGGCTGCCACAACAATAGTATATACCCTCTGCAACGGCCAGCGCGATGTCAGGGTGCGATGTATGCGCGTTACTGCTGTTTTTGTGATAAGAACTCGACAATGCAGCCCTTCGGAAGACGTTCCAAACTTTGACTATCTATGACTTCGATGGGAAAGGGATCCGACATCGACAGTCTTCTTTCGACTAGTGCCATGAGAGCAGATTCCATAGCTCTGCTGAGTTCCCTTAAATATGAACCTTGGTGATGCTCAAGAAGTTCTGAAAAGGCTTTGAGTCTTTTCTCGGCCATGTTTAGCAACCTGTACTTGTCAATATCACTAAGTTGGTGAGGAAGCGCGCTTGGTGCCTACGTGTAATCATTGAAGTTGATTCCAGATTCGTTCGACCCTAACGGCAGTAGTGCAAGGACACCAAAGCCGTAACGGTCGGTACAAATAGCCAGTATTTTGGCGAGCCTTCGCAGCTGCGACACATGTCTGCGAGTCTTCTGATAATGCGGAGTTCCATTTGCCGGCCCCGGCAATATCATCCCCAACACTTCTTCTGTCAAGTTCGCTTGAGCCCTATTCACTGGATTGCCAGGCATGGCACGTGGACCTGTCAAGTGTGTTGTTGGGGTCTGTATAATCACCCCATGTTCCTGGAAGAGACTAGCTTTTGCTGTCTTGAATAATTGTACAACGTGGTATCGTCGCAGCAAGACGCATAGATCTTCTTCTCTGCCAAGTCGACAGATCTCGGCGTATCTTTCCCAGGGTTGCAGAGTAGTTGTAACAGTGTAGGGATAGATGTCCGACGGGTTTCGAGCCGTGTGGAGCATGGCTCTGAAATTTAGAAGAGTTTGAGAACTTCCGATTGTTAGATAGAGTAATCGCAATCTAGGAAGATGAGAGCTGTTTGGGTCAACAGCGCTGATTCCAGCATGGTCTAGAAGTACTCTCAAGCTGCTTCGGATCTGAGACGGGAGAGCTTTTGACTTTTCCAATTCCTCTTCAAGAAGTTGTTGGTGTAGTTTGGACTCATCACACCCATCATATTGATCACTGTGGGCCTTCTTATGGGTTTTGTTTATCTTTGCGACCGGCTGAATTCCGTCCTCCATGTCGATAGAGCCTCGTTTCGCTACCGTCACATCCTTGTCTCCCAATGGAGTCATGATACCCGGGTCGCCGGCGATTTCGTACATGCCTGGGAGGGCGATGCAGTTCCATATGTTTCCAGTAGCGTCTGTTCCAAAGTCGAAGTCGACGAGGTCTTGAGTAAAGTCTGTAGTTGTGTGAGTAAATCTCCCGTTGTTCAAAACTATTAGTCTCACTTAGACTATTATTGATGGATACAGTGTCATAAGGCTGAACCTGGTCATGCGCCTGATCATCGCTGTCCTGGCTCCACATCCCGCTGCTTAAGGTTAAGTTGTGTGTTTCGATATCACCACCGTCCTGCACCTGCTGCAAATGGTGTGAGAGTGGGGTGTTCAACTCGTCATCCGTTGAGAAAGGTGTCAAGGGAGTAGTAATATTCTTAACTTGAGTTAGAACGAGCTCCAGTTTACATAATATGGCATAAGTCTGCTCAACGATGGTCGGGAAGCCTCCGTTCTGGGTTTGAAGATCCAGCCAGATGGCACCAAGTATGGCGCTTAGCGCGGTTGCCAGAACATCTGTGGAGGGCGCTTGATTCCTCTGTCGAACACTCTGGGCCAGGTGCCGATTTATTCCCAGTATACAGCAAACACTCGCTCGGTTCCGTTTGTTTTTGAACCAGTGATTTTGGATGTTGGCGTCCTCTGTGACTCTTAGCCGAGGAATGTGAACAGGAAGGATCTAAGCGTACTGCTAGTTCGATTCTCCATAACGATAGTTCGATATGTCTCAATCATATCCACCGCACACATTCCCAGCTTGGCTAGTCCCCTGTTACCATCATCTGAGGTTCCGTCTATGTCGCTCCGATGGGCTGCTGTAAGAGCCACACGGAGACGGTCAGGGAGAGCAAATTGGTATCCAATTTGCGCTTGAACAGTTCCGATCTCCATATTGTGTGTTGGGAAGGCAAGAAATTGTCTACATTTACCAAATATTATCGTGGATGACTTCTCCGATGACGTTTTATAAGGTGCAGGATGGGGCCTTCTAGGCTGCAAGTTCTACTCTGCCGTATTCGATTAGTAAGATTTGAACCCGTCGAAGTGAGTCAAACCCATTCTCGACCACACTACCCTGGGTGCTTACAGGGCTATCAAAAAGTTGATGCCTGATCATGCAAAGTGCATCCAATTTTCGTCGCTAATCATTCTCCTCGAGAAGATTCTATTGCTGCCTAGAGCCAGGATAATGTACGTTCTGACTTGCATTATCTAGGATCGTGCGATCTTGAATAATTGGGTGAGATATCCCTCCTGTGCGTGTCCATACATAGTCTTTCGTCGTATCTGGACCACAGTCACATCAAACAAATCGAGGTGACCACTAGTAACATTTACCGCTCCAATAGCGATGGCCCAATATTGTAGCAGGATTTTTTTGTTAGCAGTCCGAATGGCAAAACTCGCAAGATTGTATTCCGATAAAGCATTGCAACATGTATTCGATTCGATGGGTGAACGCAACCGCCGACACGGAAAATCGCGCGAAATGTTGCGGGTGCAATGAGTAAAGCTGAGCTGTCCTGAACACAATCATGTGACTCGGTCATCACCCAGTTGAGGCATATATCGCAATCAGGAGAGGTTTCCTATGATGGAATGAAGGAAAGAGGATGATCATTTCTGTCTAGGGGAGGTTCCTTCCTTCAGGAAAGAGAACCCTCCTCATACGGGCAATAAAACGGTATCGGAAATAAAATACCGGAAATGGAATCTCGGGTTCCACAGATATCCTTCGAGCGGGGTTATCGGAACTCAACCCTAGCCGCGGCGGTTACAACCACATAACATCAGAATTAGACAGATCCTAAGTGGACTTGAGTGGTTCTGTAGTAATTGTTCCTGCTTTCTACACTGCAGCGTGGCAAATGAAAAGGGTTTATTCTGTTTGTCCTGGTCGCCTTTATTTCCTTCCACTAAAAACTGGATAAAAATACTTGAATCACATCTAAGAGCTTGGAACAGGTTTCACTTGTCTCAACACTCCATCGCTGTCTACAAACTCAAACAGAGTGGAGTAGTCGGAGGTTTCGACGCCCAGACTGATGCAGTCGATATGCTCGCGTCAAAAAGTCGCCTATTAACTTTGCTCTTGCGCCGGTGGCACAGGATGCTGGGTCTCCCTCGCCAGTCACCTCCTTGTTGGTATCGAGATCGGCTTCGAGAGGAGCTATACGAACGCCGTTCAGCGACAACACATTGGGGCAAAGTCAGTGAGACATCCGACGTTCTCTTTTCAATCAGTCGTGCTCTGTATGACGGGGTTCCGACGCGCCAACTGCCCGCGCTCTCGCGCCATATTCCTGCATATATGTACATGGTAGCTAAGTATACCTTGCGATGGAAGTTCTATCGTGTGGCGGGCAGCATGTGTGACGCACCGTATCGCGAATCAATTCGCGAGGTCATCAATCCTGGCAGGGACCATAAGCTCCTCGAAGTTGCGTTGCGTCACGATATCGACCCTGTATCTTTCAAGCTCGCCGCCAAGAGCCTCCGACGATTCTGGCCTCTTCTTCCCTAATTTGGCCTGGATAGATTATCACGGCCCGTTGCACTCCGGAAAAAGACTTGTCTGTGCCAATATTCGAGGGCTACCCTCGTATTGGGGGGGTTCTTAGGGCGACACAGCAATTTGCATTGGCCCACCTGGACGATAACAAGCCACCAATAAATTATATAACACATGCCAAACAACAACCCGCACGATCTATATCTACGAACTGGGTTATTACACAGCTGTTCTTCATCGACTCAACTTGATCCTGTTCTCAGGTCGAAGGCACTTGACTTCCACTTTGTAACATTCTTGAGACACTTTCAAGCTCGCTCTATGCCTCTCCACGAGCAAGAACTCTCAAATCTCCAACAAAACCATGAGGCTGGTCATGAATTGAAGCAATCTCAGGGTACTAACGGTCTCAATTCAGTCGAAAGACCAATCATCGTCGGGATATATGGGATCTCGGGCTCCGGAAAAACGTTTCTCATGGACTGTTTAAAGCAGGACTTGAGTAAAACCTCATTCCATTTCTATGAAGGTTCGGAGACGATAGCCAATCTCGTACCTGGAGGCCTCAAAGCGTTTCAACAGATGGATGTACCAGAAAAGACGCAGTGGCGTGAACAAGCGATCGACACCATCAGAATTCTAAGCAAAGGCGATGGGAAAACGGCGGTAGTTACTGGTCACTCCATGTTCTGGCCGGAAGGAGATGAAACTGGGCACAAAGTCTGCACACAGAGCGATCTAGCCGCCTATACGCACATCCTTTATCTCGATATTCCCGTCGAGACCATCGAGCAACGCCGCTGGAACGATGCTTCGAAACCGCGCCCCCACATTTCAGTCTCCCATCTACTGAAATGGCAGCAAGCTGAGAAGACTCAGCTACGATTCTTATGTCGCGAGCATGGCATCTTGTTCTCAGCTCTGGAATCAGATGCCAGTGTAAAGAAGAGAGCATTGGAGCTCATTCGAGACTTCAGCGTTCATACCGAAAAGCACAATGAGATCCAAGCTCAAACAAGATTGGATGCGGCTATGGCGTGCTACAGAAGCCCACCCGATACGATCCTAGTCCTAGACGGCGACAGAACACTGACTGCGCAGGACACCGGGCCCTTGTTTTGGCAGAAGTTATCGGAAACGGGATCATTGCCCATAAGTGCTCCACTGAAGTCACTGTTTGGTGGCCCAATGGGGTACTCTTACAAAAGTTTTCGACAGGCTATGCTTCTATACGAGGATGCTGTCGACGAGCATACTTACGATGCCATCTGTCAGCAGGTAGCTTCCGACGTGGCAATCCATCCGGAATTCAAGTGCTTGCTGCGGCTGGTAGCGGAGCAAGAGCACCTCGGTGCTGTCGTCGTAAGTTGCGGCCTTCACCGAGTCTGGGAGAAGGTTCTCGAGAAAGAAGGCTTGTCCCAAGGCATACCGATCATCGCGGGCGGAAGACTTTCAGACGGTTTTGTTGTGACAGCAGAAATCAAAGCTGCCGTTGTGAACCGTTTGCAGACGCTACACCATGCATATGTTTGGGCATTCGGAGATAGCCCACTCGATATTCCTATGTTGATGGCAGCAGATGAAGCGACTGTTGTGGTCGGCGATGAGCTCACCAGAAGCCGATCGATGGATCCGGTCCTCTTCGATATGATAGGCAAAGGCCAATTGAGCGCACGCCAAGTCGTCTTGCCTCGTACTGCTTCACCGCGACTGGACACATCTATGCTGCCGATGATCGACTTGAACGACATAGAATTCCTCACTGACCTGCTTCGCCGCCATGATCGCTCCGCAAAGCTTGCGATCTATCATGCAACAAACAAGAACGCAGCCAAAGTCATTGCGACCCAGATGCGCGATGCAGCTGTTGCTGGGCCTGCGTTAAGGAAAGCTCATCGTCAGGCTGGATGGTACCTCTCTCACGAGTACTTGACTCACATACTCGGAGTGGAGGACTGTCCGATCTCGCACGTCCTAGGGCACGGAGCCACCGGATCCCGGCTTATGGATGAACAAAAGACGACGATTGTGGCAATCATGCGAGCTGGTGAACCCATGGCCTCTGGCGTCAGCGAAGCTTTCTCGCTGGCGATGTACGTGCACGCTAAATCTCCCAGCGACCTTGCGCCCCATCATATACAAGGCCGAAGCCAGATTCTATTGGTCGATTCCGTCGTGAACAGCGGAAAGACGGTCATCCAGTTCGTACAGCACGTTCGCAATGTTAACGAAGACATCCATATTGTGGTGGTGACTGGGGTTGTCCAAGGTCAATGTGTTTCTTCGAGAAGTGAGGTGTACCAGGCACTGGAAACGTGTGGGAACGTCAGTCTCGTGGCGCTTCGGATTTCGAGCACAAAGTTTACCGGCAGTGGCACGACTGACACGGGTAACCGTCTGTTCAACACCACCCACATTCTTTAGAGACAGCAGGAGTTGCGAGATGTTGTCATTCCTTCTATCGTTATGTCATTTATTTCGCCTTGCATTTACTCTTGGAGATAATACATTCGCCCCGTCATATGAAGTGCCCTCTGCGTTCATAGCGACCGGTTTGATTACAGCCTGTTCCCACCCAATGGTTGGGGATTGGTGCAAACAATGCACCCTCGTAAATTGGTGGTCCTATGCAGGTTCTTGCAGTCGCAGTCAAACATATGAAATGCCTACCAGCAACGCAACCTGACCCCTCACATCTAGGGATGCATCTTCGGCATCCTTCAAACTCTCTCGTTGCCCCACATCCAGGTGTAACGACGCACTAGCAGATAGGCACCCGCGTTTGGCAGTCCATGTGACTAGTGTCCAGTCCCATACACTGAATATCGAATCGTCTCGCGTTGTACATGGATGTGGGTACAACTGCGCGGTATGGAATGGGCAACATCGCATGGAGCTCTATAAATGGTCGTCATTGGTGCCAACGGCGCAATCCTGACAGGACATTTCAACTACCTGACTGCTAAAATATCAACATGTCGCCCAGAAGAAGCAAGCAAGTTCCGAAATGGTCGATGCATCCGGAACTGCACGGCGACGTTTCGCGTCTACTCGCAGAAGAGGAGCTACATCTCTCTTTCTATCAGAACGATTCAACATATCAATGCCTGAGAGACTACGACACTAATATCATGGGCCGGTTTTCTTGCCGCAACGAAGCATGCACAGCTTCGGGATGGTCCAGCAAAAAGATTGCGATCACGATCAGATTGTACTCAGGTGGTCGATACAACGCCAGAGTATACCACCAGCGGTGCCAACAGTGCAACAGTCTGAGTCAACCCTGGCTGGACGGCTCATACGCTGAAAGGATAGCGTACCGCTTGAAAAAGTGGCACGGCGTAGAGATGGAGGCGCCAGAGTATGGGGGAAAGAATGGGAAGCCGCATCACCGGGCATTGTGTGAGGGGTGCAAAGCCGGACATTGCAGTGAAACGTAATGGCTATCGAGGTAAGTCAAGTCTTGGTTACAATAGATGGTTGCATTGAGATACATGTATAGCTCCAAAGGCGTGACGGTATTGCCCAAGTGCCCAGATAGACTGGTCCGCCAGGATATTTCGGACAGACTGGAAGGCATCTTAAGGCCAAGTTGAGTTACAAGAGCACCGCTCCTCGTTGTAGACCAGTATAGCTCCCAATCGTCAACATCTTTGTCCTCATTCGGTAGTGCGACTTGTGGCCATGTGCATGAGCGTCCTGCCCTAGAGCAGGGAGGCATCGACACCCGGCCCAACCCCAGAACGTCAATCGGAGTCAGTGCTGAGTCTATTTTCCAAGGTAGAGCCTCATAGCGGCAAAATCTATCGATTGACGACAATTGTTTCTACCGTCATCGCAGTATACTAACTAGATGATTCAGATATGGGCATCGACGCCGGCTTCGACATGGTCCCACCCTTATTTAAAGGAGGTTTGGACAGACATGATTGGGATCATTTAATCGACTTCGTCAGAACCCGTTTCAAAGACGATCCCCAAGTCGAGATAAAATCAAACTACATCGCCTTCAAAGCTGGCGAACATCCCATGCTACCCTTCGAAGGCCACAAATTTCTCCGATTCAGCTCGAAAGTTTCCGGCAGCACTGCAGCGGCAACTGGAGTTGAACAGTACATCGATATCGTCGCGCGCCTTGCAAAGGTACGATTCGGATCGCGTGTGCAGTACTGGAACGAGGCTTGGGACCGGTATGGGATATACGAATGAGACGAAGTCAACGAGTCGTTTCGATCGTATGAGCAGGTACGTACAGCCTCGAAATCATTGCACATCTAGTAGATCTAATGCTGTTATAAAGCCAGACGAGATAGATATTACCAACACCATCACATCGTTTCTGGCCGGCACTGATCCCATCAAGCAGCTTAACATTCGTTTGTTCGAGGTTCAGAACATCGAAAGGAAAGAAAGAGGACTTGTGGCCCGATTCAACAAATCGACGGGCACCCGTATCCTATGTGAGAAACCAATCTTTACGGCTCGTCCGACACTGCCCAGTGAGTTCGAGTCAGCGCTTGCAGCAAAGTTGAAGGCTTTGCCGAAGGACAGGCAAAGACAATTTTTGGCACTCCATAACAAGTCTCCTGGGAAGGACCCCTTTACAAACACCTTTAAGACCACAACGAGACAATCCACGCGATCCGCCCGATCAAATCCCGGAGAGGAGATCACAATATCTTATTTCAAGGAGGTGCATCCGCTGACAGACATGCTCATTTGAAGAAATCTTTCAACTTCGACTGCGACTGTCGCGGCTGCTCCTTACCAATTTCTGAGCTTCATGAAAGTGATATTCGACGTCTAAGCATCAGCGAACTTGACAGCGAAATCGGCAATACTATGAAGATGATGTGTAAGCCAGAAGAGAGCTTGAAAGACTGCCGGTCGCTGCTCCAAACTTTGGAAATCGAGTTCGACGGGCATATCGGACCTCATGATGCTAGGTCCTACTATGATGCTTTCCAAATCAGCATTGCCCATGGAGACCAAGCTCGAGCCAGCGTCTTTGCGGAGAAAGCGTACAACGCCAGGGTGACCTGCGAGGGAGAGGACAGTCCGGAAACACAGAGAATGAAGTCTTTAGCGTTGAAGCCAGCGATACATGCCAGCTACGAGGGTTGCTCTAGGAGGTGGCGAACCACAAGGAATTTGATACTGAAGGCTCTTAGCGAAGTGCAATTTGAGGAATGGCTGTACAGAATGTGACGGCTTCTAGTTGTGGTTTGAAGACCAAAAATCAGGTCATCGTTCGCTGAGCAACGCGACGTGGGCCACTTGGTCATTGTGAAGGGCTTGATAAAGTAATCTAAGATATAATCCCTGCTGTTTTCCTGTACTAGAATATTCAGATGAGGTATTGATACCAAGGAAGTCAATCCATTGGCGAGGAGCGCTTTAACCCACCAGCCACGGCGCTCGCGATCTCATTCAGCACGTCTCCAGCGCCATCTTTAAGCTATTTTGTAATGTAGGTATCGCGCTGCACTATCTGAATCTCGTTAGCAATGATTTGCTACGTGTGATCCCGCACGCTGAGGCTAACGCGGGGCTAGGGCCGACTGGTAACCGAAGACGACATCGGGCTGAAGGTGCTCCGCGAGGCACCAGTTGAGGCAGAAGCTACCCAGATCATCGAGTACGTTCACCAGTAGTGCTCGCTTGTTAAAACTTTTATAAAAGACTTACAGTGAGCCACCTAGCATCGTTGCAATTCACGGCCTCGGCGCCCATCCCGACGACAGCTGGTGCAAGAATGTGGGCACCAGGGAGAGCCCGCGGTGGGCCAACTGGCTCGAGGAGGAAAGCATGCTGCCGGTAGTGGCGCCGAACGCGCGCATCATGCGCTACGGATATCAGTCGCAGTGGTTCGGCAAGGAGGCCATGCAGCAGAGCGCGTCTACGGTGGCAGATCGGTTGCTGAGAGCCTTGAAGCGGAAGAGAGAGGTGCCGACCGTGCCTGACAGGTGTGGTGTGCCCGCTGACTGTGCCAGGATATATCGTCCCGTCCACTGCTATTTGTAGCGCACTGCTTTGGTGGGCTGGTTGTGGTTAAGGTGAGTGGGTTTACTGGAGAGCGATGCGCCAGCAGCTGAGCGTCTCCAAGGCACTGCTGGAAGCCGAACAGTACCCAAGCGAGTGGCCTGGAGTATTCACATCAACCACTGGCCTAGTGTTCTTTGGCACGCCGTTCAGAGGCGCGGGCGGGATGAACCAAATGGAGATGCTAGAGGCGGCCCGGCGCGAATACGACAACGATCAGGTACAGCCCACCGCTCTCGAGGTGCTGCAGCCGGGAAACAACTACCTGCAAGAGGTGGTGGATGGCTTCCTGAAGAAGATGCGGGGCCAGACGAGCAAGACGCAGATCGCATGCTTCTACGAGCTCAAGGCCAGCGACGTAGGGAGGATCGTAGGGAGGCAGAGTCGGACGGCAAGTGTGAACGAGTATCAAAGGAGCCGGCGAGGCTGACTACATGCACAGAGGTTTGTGGTCAACGAAAGCTCTGGCTGTCTTGATCTATTGGAAGCGACAAGCAAGTACTCGCTCTCCCGTACCCATTTCGACATGAATAAGTTTGGTAAGGCTACAGAGGAAGACTTTCAGACGGTAGCAGAAGTAATTAAGGGCATGGTTAACAAATCTCCTAAGCTCGTATGGGCGCGAGCTCAATGTAACTATACATCCTAGCCATAGAGGATACCAAATAGAGGTTGACTATTGTGGCAGACTACGGCAAGCACAAGGTCGACTTCCATCTCACGGGTGTGCCAACTGTGGGCAAGTTCATCCAACGCGATGCAGAGATGCAGAAGCTAGAACAGCTTCTCCTCAAGAACACAGGTCTCGTCAGCCGACGTAGGGTTGTCGTCCTCCATGGCCTCGGTAGCATCGGCAAAACACAGCTGGTGATCGAGTTCGCGCGGAAACACCATCACCGTTTCAGCAGCGTCTTCTGGCTAGACGGGGCATCAGAGGCTAGCCTAAAGCAGTCGTTTCCTAGCATGTTGCAGAGGCTGCCGCAAGATGAACTGACAGCAGATGGGGTGAGGTGCTGAAACTTTCTACTATTGACATCAATATGGCTGTGCGCGAGTGTCTCCGGTGGCTGTCGCTCCCGACGAATCAGCATTGGCTGATAATATTCGACAACATCGACCGCGATTACCATGACAAAGATGACGTGCAAGCGTTTAGCGTGAAAACGTACTTCCCAAGCAGAGACTATGGTTCTATTCTTATTACTAGTCGTCTAGCGAGTCTGCGGAGGCTCGGCTCGGGGCTCAAGGTAGAGACGGTCGAGACGGAGCAGGCAAGGGCGATACTAGAGAGCAATGCCGGAAGGATATTCGATGGTACAGTTGTTGATTCCCTCTTATTATAGAGAGGAGCAGAACTGACTCTCATCTTGTAGATGCAGACATAGTTCTCGAACGACTGAATGGACTTCCTCTAGCGCTGACCCAAGCTGGCGCGTACATGCAGGAGAAGAATGTGTCCGCGTTAACCTACGCCAAGCGCTACGACTCCACCTGGAAGGGTCTCATGAAAAGAGAGGGACAATTCCCACTAGAGGAGTACGGCGACCGGAATGTGTTAACAACATGGATAATGTCGTACGAGCAGGTGCAGAAGCAGAGCGAGGAAGCAGCATGGCTGCTCAAGCTGTGGGGATACCTAGATCATGGCGAGCTCTGGTACGATCTGGTCGCAGCTGCATCAAGACTGTCCAAAGATATAACGATTCCGACGCGGCTGCTTAGTGTTGCAGATGATGAGCTAGCGTACGATGATGCGGTTGGTCTTCTATCACGCTTCTCGCTCGTAGATGGAAGAGAAGTCAGTGATAGCCACTCAATGCACTCGGTGCTGCATCAGTGGTGCGGCCAGCTGGTAGAAGACAAGGAGTAGCAGATTTTTGGTTACATTGCAGCGGGCATAGTGGCATTGAACGTTCCGTCTGAATCAGAGCCAGATTTTTGGAAAAGGCGGAAACGATTGCTAGGCCATGCCATACGCACTAGTGAGTGGTTCATAAAGACGAGCTTTCCTAAAGGAGAAGTAACAGGCGTGAACATTATACAAGAGTCGACGTATTCCAATTTGGGCTATTTACTTGCAGAGGAAGATCGACAGAAGGCGGAGAATATGTACCAGCGGGCGCTGCAGGGCTACGAGAAGGCATGGGGGCCAGAGCACACATCAACACTCGACACAGTCAACAACTTGGGCCTTCTTTACGCGGTCCTAAGACGGCGTGACGAGGCGGAGAAGATGTACCAGCGGGCCCGACTTTAACTGACTGTGACCTAGCCTTGATATCGGCAGCAAGCTTTGAGGGAGTGGACATCATGAAGGTTGACTTTTATAGCACTTGTTCGTATAGGTTTGTGGTAGGTAGGTGTGCGTGTTACGGAGTCGATCCTTTAATGCAAGTATGTTGCTAATAATGAAATATGGTACACAAAATGGATATGGGCTTATATGGCTCTTCTATGCCAACTTGTCAGCTTTCAGAGGACAGCGCCAGCTAGAGAAGACTTCCAGCGTCATAGATTGCGAAGCATCATGAAGAGCTTCCCTAGCGTATTCGCACTCCGATCTCGTTTGCCCTTGGGTTCACCGTCGCCCCAATACTGGAGGGCCTCTCGTGCACGGTGCCATGGAAACTCCAATGCTCCTTACCGCATGCAGCTTGAACATTCCTCAATCATGGAAGTACGCGTGTCACCGACGTCAGGTCATTAGAGTATCTGGTTCACCGTGAAAGATTAGTTCATGTGATCGTAAGCCCCTTATCAGGAGATCTGCACACTGCGTTCCAAAAAATGCTGTACGAGGCATAGTCACCAACCGCCTCATCCGCTTGATTCGTCCAGAAAGAAGAGGTGATGATAATCGAGCGGAACCGGGAAACAGGAAACGAGGACCAGGAAATGGGGGCCAGGAACCGAAAACCAGAAAAGCAGAAAACAGCTCCGAACGCAGTCCATTTGCGGAACCAAACGGGAACTATTGTTATCGCTGACCGTCTACCGAGGACCGGTTGCGGCGTTATTGGAAGTGAGTGCTGGAGGGCTCATGCCGGAAATCCTTGGGCATTTATCACTAGCCTGCTTCGAATGCCTTGTTACCCCGCTTTCGCCGGCCTAATGTAAGCAGGTGGGAAGTATCGGTTAATGTAGTATCTTTCGTGTCTGTGTGTCTATTGTACATGGAGTTTGGTTTGGTTTGGTTTGGTTTGGTTTGGTTTGGTTTATTCTTACGCCACTCGGGTGCCTTTCGGCCCGTAGGCTGCCTACACTACTTCTGTCCCTTCCGGCCAATGGAATTCCGTCGGGTCCACGTTTCATTCTAAGCCCGCCGCGCTTCGTCCTCATCTGGCATGGTGAGCGGAGACTCTGACATGGTCATTTGTATCTACCGATTCGTTTAGTGTGGTTCACAGGCGAGCGTTTCACTCAGATAGCAACTGCTCTTTGCTTGGGCAACTTACCCCGCATGTGAAGGGTGAAACATGTGATAGCAATATAGCCATGGATCTGCCCAGATGTCGAATTTAGGAAAAACATACAACACCCTTATTAGTGGTGCCCACGGCTTGTATGGTCTTCGCTTGCCAGGCCAGGGGGCGGCGTCTCTGCTCAGACCACGTCACATGCACATGATATTTTGAGACCCCTGGAGTGCCGTAGCCACCGCCTTACCGAATCGGTTCGTTCAGAAAATCCGATCATGATCGAACCAAACAGGCCCTAAACTTTACATGCTTTGTTTTCACATGCTTCCTCTTCACACGCTTCAAGCTAAGGTTAGGTGTCATAACCATCATGCGGAGTCGCCGCAGCAATCGGTTTACGGTTTTAGCATTCTCTTGGATTTCAGCGCACGGCTAACACATGAGAGGTTTACACTTGTTACAGCATGACCCTTAGAACAAACTAACTCAGACTAGGTAAGCCCTTATTCCGAGCTGAGGAAAGATAAACCGTGCTTGTTAGAGAATTAACTAGATATTCAGGTGTGCCCAGATAGGATCGCACGAATACCCCGTATGCGATCTAGACACATCGTTCTAGATCTCCAACTTCGTTGAATTCTAGAGTGTTCACATGTCAAGTATTTACGTCAGAAGTCCTCCGTACAACCAGATTCACCCCGATCCACACAAAACCAAAACCATAGTCTAGAATACTTTCATGTGATTCATTAATTCTATATATAACTACCCCTTGACTATGGCAATAACTGTAGCCGCGAAACTACTCTACAGACAACCTTGTCGCAACCAGATCACGCTTGACTACCTGTTACTTCTTCTGCTATCTTCGCTTTGTTGACTAGTATGGATCCCATTACCATTGGCCTGAACGAAACGCCTGTTACAAACCAATTTTTCAAGGCCGATGTCACACTTCTCGACAAGAACGGCAATACTGTGTCCCAAATTGGCCCTTTCATCGAAACCAATGTCACTGGCAATGTTTCATTCTACAGACTTGAAGGAGGGAATTACGCTGGGACCTATTGTGTAACGAGAGATCCCACGTTCGTCCCTACAAGAATACAGCTGGATTTATATTTGAAGATTCCCACAGCGATATTCATACTTGAAGGGGACCAAGGCGAGCAGAGAGAATTACAACTCCTAGTAGCATGTGGAAGTCCAACTACATCTTCGAAATGGAAGGATCGGATGGCCGACAATCGCGCCACGATGATCAGGGCAATTCGAAAGTCAGATCATTCTGAGATCCTCAAAAGAGCCTTCAGTCCGGCTTGGTTGGCAAAAGTTAACGCGGCAAAGGCTGTAATTCCGAGACAACAAATCGACCAACTGGAGGCAATTGTCCAGGATGGAATGCAGCAGACCAAAGATCATGCCAACGAAGCCCGCGAGGAAGCCGCGAAGCTCAAGGGTACAACTCCCGACAAGAAAGCTTGGGAGCAAAAGTTGGAGGAGGCGAGAAAACGGGCCATACAACAATCCATTAACTCCATCAACAAGACATTTGACCAAGGATTCGACTACATCAGCAAAAACGTTCCGCCTGGGCAACAGGACGAGGCTGAGACTTTGTTCACTGCTGGTACGGACTTGATCGGTATTGGATGGGACTTCCTCCTACAGGAATTTTTGGGCGTTGTAGAGGATCTCGCAGATCTTTTGAACGATGTCTGGGGCCAAGTCACAAATTGCGCCAATGGCATTGTTAGTATTGCAAGCTCTATTGGCAATGCTATTTCCAGCTTGTTCGGCTAGTGCGCCCCTAACTTCAGACAAGAAGTCTACTCTTCTTTTCGCGATTTGAAGCAGATTGTCCTTCCTTTCGAATAATATCTTTCCTTAAATCGTCTATATACTTTATATTTCGAGATCGTAACGTATCATAAGAACATAGATCCATATCATAGGGTCTCCAGAGTATACAGAATGTGACATTACCTGAGCTCAGACCCTCATTTACATGTATTTTATTTTCTCCTTTATTTTACAAATACGGGCGTGACTTACTCTGTAACCAGGAGCAGATCATATGACTGGCCTCCAGCCTGGCTCATCAGGTCCCACCTATTCTGAGATCTCTCCTACACACTTCTGATATGACATGCACACAATACAATATTATGATAAACTACACGTGCCTCACCTGCTTATATTATCTCCGCTGCTATCCTTTGTCCGACCTGCAGGGTAGTTCAGAATTTCGAAAGGTGCTCGTCGAGTTATGGAAACATTCCATGTTTCGATTCTCCCCATTCCAGTCGTTTGTTTTCGCGGATACAGAAAGCATATCCAGGAAACATAAGCTAAACCAAAAGTCAGCAAGGATATCTCTCCATAACATCAACTGATGAGAGATGCACTCTACGGTAATGGCGCTCGTCAATAAGATGAGAGAATTAGCAATCAAGCCACAGAAGGCCAGCAGTATCTTGAAGACCATAGCTGAGCACTCTACCAGAGGTCTGAACTGGAAGAGTCCATTTCTAACAATAGCTAATCTTCTCCCTTGAGAGGTTTTCCCTTACATATCAATCGGTCGCATTGGTCAGCTAGCTTAAGCTCGTTCAGTTTACTATCCTATTTTACATTGTAATGTTTAATACCTTTTAATTATTATTATTTATTTATACTATTCAAGAACTTTCTTCTTCTTCTATAATACTAAGCACTTTATACTAGGCCTTAAGATACTAAGTATTCTCACACTACTTCTTTGTAATACTAAGCGTTCTTACACTGCTTCTCTATAATACTAAGCGTCTTTACGCTACATTTCCACGACACTAAGCTTTCTCGCGCCGCTTCTCCACATGTCATATGTCACGTATTGTGCGAATTGTGATGAATTTTGAATAATGGATTTGATAAAATTGATTGATTGTGTCTGTGCTCTCGCGTCGTGCGTCTCGGGAGTTCTTTATGTTCTGGATCCGGATAACAACACTGGCGCCCTCGCTGAAGCAAGTAAAAAACGAGACCGAGCTGAGACAGAAAGGCAAATACGAAATCGACAGCGCCCTCCCGGGGAAGCATACCAGACTACTATACGACAAATGCACGTACAGAGAAGCAAAGGTACTCTGCCAGCTACGGACAAAGCATAGCCGCCTCAACAATGACCTGGCAAGAACGAAGGCCGTAGAATCGACTGTTTGCGAATGTGGACCCAAAAGGGAAACAGCCCGACACTTCCTGTTCGAGTGTACTAGATGGACAGAACAACGGAAACCGCTGGTAGAGGTGGCAGGAGACCGGTGGGGTGACCTCTCGTTTTTCCTGGGGGGAAGGACAGAACGGAAGACAGCGAAAGGAGAATACCTGGACGGACCATCCAAATCCTGGAAGCCGGACATGGAGGTAGTCAACCAAACCATACAGTTTGCCCTGGCCACCGGACGACTCGAATAATTGGAACCTCCCTACTCAAATAACTCTGGACGATGGCGAGCTGGCCGACCGTTATCCCGATGGCCAACACTTGAGAAATCGCTCTCGATGGGGCCAGAATCTGGAGCAAAGCAGGTAGGTACAGATAATAGACAACGAAGCGAATGATCAAGGTCAGAGTGGAAAGCCCAGCAGTATAAAAGAGAGGACCGAGAATGAGACAATGGACTGAACGTTCTCAGCGTTCGCACTAGCGTAAATATCGTATAGCAGCTTACAGGGCCTATTGGCACCCGAGGCGTAAGAATAATCAAATCAAATCAAATCAAATCAAATCAAATCAAATCAAATCAAATCAAATCAAATCAAATCAAATCAAATCAAATCAAATCAAAGAATTGAGACTAAGTTACTACAGTAGTTTTAGGGCCTAGATAATATCTATGACGCACAGATAGGCTGTTCCCTAAGCTCGGTCGTATGACCTTGAATTCATAAAAGACTTCTCGAAGATTCGCCATGGCAAATCGGGTGGCTATATATTCGTGCCTTCCCCCGGACCCCTCATGGGTAAAGAGAATAATAAATAAGAGAGAAGAAGAACAAACTCTTCATTTATCTACTATTAGTGTTGGGAAGTTCTAGTAATCGTGGGTCTCAACATTGCACATCCACACTCTTCCAGTCCCTACACCCATATAGACCATACTCCCTGATACAGCTGAACAGGAAGGGCGGTACTCTGATGGTAGCCAAACTACGTTCTGCGAATTATACGTTATCCATGTTCCATCTGAGCCTAGTGCAGTGGTTTGGTACCGGGGGGATTCAGGCTCTTGGGTGGTGGTGATGTTTGATGATAGTGGTAGATCAAAATTAATAGCACCGATGTCGGTTAAAAGGACAGAGCTAGAAGCATTAAAAGACAAGGTCAGAAGTGAACGGCCGATGTCGAGCCTCTGCAGACACGCGCCGCTGCCCGCGTCCCAGACCTTGACCGTCTTGTCGTGCGACGCCGACGCCAGCCGCCTCGGGTTCTTTGTCATCGGCGGCTTTGTAGAGATCCATAGCGGTACTTCCTTCTCGAACAACTTCCGGACTAAACTGAGCCTAGGGCTAAACAACAGTGCGGACACATATGCCTGAAGGGGGGCTGCCTCTATTGCCCCTTTGTGATACATAATAAATCGGCGCGCATCTTCTACCAGATTAAATAATGCAGGATTGCCTGTTTGTTTCTAGGTAATATTAGTCTTATGTCTATGCATAGCAGTACTTAAGACATTACATATATAAGAGCTTCAAGTTTTGCCATTGATGTTACTCCTTTTGGCATGCTCTTGCAAAGGCTCAGTGCCTCTAGCCAATAGAGGTATTTCTGTCATAGGAATTCGTCAATAATGCCTCCATCCTGCAGATCATCAAGATGTCCTGTAGTAGCGAGAGAACTGAAGTGCTGCAGATGGTCCACCCAGTAAACAGAAGAGTAGCGTATCTTTCCCAGTGGATCTGGGTCTGGCATTACGACCCGCTCGATAGGATATCCAGGCGCGCCTAGGTTGTACATGTCTCGTTGAAGTGAGTCGGACAAAACCTGGAGGGATCTGTAGAAAACTGCATAGTGCGCGTCTTCTATGCCCGACGGGAAGATAGTTTCAGCAGCCTTCTCGAACACAAGGTCTTTTGCGGACTGGTGCACAAAGTAGACAATGCTGTCTCGTGTGGTAAGAAAGGAGCCGCAGCGGCCAATAATGTCTTGCACGGATTCAGGATCATCCGCCGCATCCTCGAATTGCTCCACAAGCGTAACCATCTCCTGTAGCGTGAGCGGCCGATATACAATAGCAGCCAAAGCTAGTATTTTCTTGCAAAGGTCGGCATCATCTGAGTCAACTAGGTGTTGCACCATCTGTTCGTACAGCGAGTCGAGTCCAGAGGGAAAGGCGCTTAGCTTCTTCCGGACATGCCGCTTTGGGACGGCTTTGAGGCCCTGGCACACCAACGCCACCCAAAGGAAAGTGCCATTTGCGTTGGAAGATAAATGGTATCGCACTGCTTCCCTTGTTTCGGCATTGTACTTATTGCTCTGCGATAGCTGGATCACTTTCTGCTGAATGAACACATCGACGGCGGTAGCCACAGACTCCGCGTTCAGCTCAATGCTCAGCCCTATTCCATGCCCCACCGTCGAAAGCCGTTGCTCAATTTCTGGCCAGTTACGGCTAGATACGATCCACTTGACGCGGGACGATGTAGAAGATTGCTCGACAATAAAGTCTAAAAGCTTCTCGCGGTCTACCACACATTCGTCGAGCGCATCAACAATTAGGTGCGTGCGCCGTATACCAGGGTCTCGTAGAATGTTTGTGAAGATCTCACGTAGGGCAACCCATGCATTCGCGTCTTCGAAAAGCGCTTTGCCCGCATGGTCATGCTTTGCCTGGATATGAGAGACCAGCGAAGGCTGCTGGTCGATAAGCAAGTACAACAAGCCACGCAGCACGGCTGTGGCACTGTTGATGCGCGAGTCTGTGGCCTGACAGAAAAAATAAGCAACAAGAGCGGTCCAAGCTGTGGACTCCTCTAACTCGTCGACAATGCCGCAGAGCAGCATTGACTTTCCCTTGCCAGGATCGCCCTTGATCCACAGCAGTCGGCTGTGCTGGTTTTCGCACCATTGGCGAAATTCAGCATTTTGAAGTACCCAACGGTACGCGTCCTTCAACAAGCCGCCCTTGGTGTCTTCGATGCGCTTCTTGTCATCGCGGGGATCGGTGGGCCGCAAGTCTTGTAAGCAGTTTTGTAGGCAGCGCTTCCGCTTGTCAACCTCTTCCTGGAGCCGTCTCAACGCACTCTCGACTCCTTCATCGTAGTTGAGCATCATATCGACGTCGAAAACACCTAGAAGAGCGTACGCTCTATCGACTGCTTTCTTCGTCTCACGGCGCTCCATCCATGAGAATCGCTCATAGCCGCTGAAAGAAGAAAGACGTTCGCCTTGAAGCGCAGAAATCGGGATTCCAGTTATTTCGTGGATCTGCCGCTTCAACGATGTCTTGTCGCCAATCTTCTCCCAGTGCTGCGAGAAGAACTCGACCATACTAGGCGCAAGCAACTCTTGAAGCGTCCACCCGCGGCTGAACCACTCGCTCTTCCGGAACTCCAAATCCCATGTCGAGGGATCGGTCCCACACTCGTTATTTGGCGGAGCCTTATAGACATCCGATAGGTAAACATAGCACCGGGCTGCATCGCGGTACCAGCGAAACATGGAGTTGATAGCTTGCGAGAGTTCGGCATAGTTTTCCTTATCGATGCAGCACGTATCGACCCAGAAGTATTCTAGACCATCCTGAACAGCCTGTTCCGCGCAGAGCTGGATCTTTCTATAGCCAGCCTTATCCCTCCCTGTTCCATGTATTATATCTTCCAAGGTAACCTCTTCGTTAACTTGGCCCCATCTGTGAGAGAGTACGGCATAAGGAGGTATGGCCCTGTCAATGAAACGAGTGAGACTGTAATTATTCTCACTACGGCGTCGTAAAAGGCGCATATTCGTGCGTAGAGCGGAGTGGGGAGCGGTAGGAGCAGGTTGCGGCGGGGTCTTGAGGTGGCAGCCTAGTCGAAACGAGCAACATCAATCGCTCGTCCGGCGACGACGCGAGTCCTGACGATTCAGATTAGCGTGCACCCTAAAAAGTCGCTACTAAGAAGTGTTAAGAAGCGCCGCACTTGTCTGTGCATAGTCTCGTTGCTAGTTGCAGTTGCTAGGAGGGTGCAAGTGGCCAGGCTGGGGAGAGCGGCTACGATAGTGTGGCCAGTGAAGAAGTTACATTAGTCAGCAAGCGCATGGGGAAGCTGGTTTCGCCAGGGCCACGTGTGTAAGGCTCCATGCTTCTGATTACGCCAGTCTAGCTTCTACTACTCAATACATATGTGCCACTGGAGCTCTATAGGGAGCTGCTGCAATCCTCTCCTCCATCCCACCTCTTCCAATCGTCTGCATTTCCGCAGCTGTCGCGGGCTCTAACGAGGAGTCTCACCATTCCTATTGCGTTTCGCACGTCCTGCTATGGCTTCCTCTGTCTCCCTCCTTGCCCTCTTGCGCTTTGTATGAGATTTACCTTCATCTATGGTACCTTCAGCTGCCGCTATGTGTAAGTCTTCGACTGCCTGTGAGGCTTCTCCTGCGTCGGCTGATACTGTTGCCTCTAAAGACCCATCTGTCGTTGTCGCAGAGCGCTTCGGTTTTCGACCGCGTTTTCGCTTGCCTTTGGCTTCTGTAGCAGCCTTGTGCTCAGCACGCTTCGCTCGTGCAGCCTCGATATCCTCGTAGCTCATCACCCTTGCCTTGCCGAGTATTTCCGACTTAGTCTTCCGTCGAGGCTTGGCTTCATTGTTCATGTTCGACAGAAACTGTATATGGTCCTGGTCGAGGGCTTGCTGGGCAAAGGATGTCTGAGCGGCATTGGCAAGCTTTTGTAATAGCTTCTGATGGCGCCGTCTACTTGGCTCATCATGAAGATCTTGTCTGATCAGGGTAAGCAGGGACGAGAGAGCTTCCGACGAAACCGGGGTTATCGGGGTGTGAAGTACTCCATGTGATGGTACTTCATGCGATAGGCACGGTTTAATGCCTTCGCTGCGGACGGACAGCGGGACAAGTGGCTTGGCGAGACTCCTGAGTACCCTGTCTGGGTTGAAAGGAAACAAACCGACTTTGGCCCAACCGGCAAGAATGTTTTTCCTGCTCATGGCCGTCTCCCGAGCAGGGCTATATAAAGAGGTGAAGTGCTCCTTTAGAACTACAGTTACCCCACTACGAACAGTCGTTCTACTTGGTCGCGGTGGGCTGCCTTCAGTGGCCCAAACACCGCAATGTTGGTTGGTTGGTTGGTTGGTATTCATTTTTCGCCCATGGGACGGGGATCGAGTCCGCCATCTCGCCTCCCGAAGGGCATATGAGACGTGCTAAGCTATGGAATTACAGTGCCAACGCGCTACCTTAGAAAGCATTTCTTGCCTACGCGGGTATTGCTATCATTTCAAGCTACAGCTCCCCTTCCAGTTAGGAAGACTGAGCCGTGTATGTACACCAGGGAGAGCCCCTTATATTCTGAGGCATCTTCATGCCGTTACAGTGGAAAAGAGCGCGAGAGAGTAAGAGGGAGAGGGTAGAGAGAGAGGCAGAAGGGGGGCAAGTGTCGCAGCCGTTGTGCTGCTGGGCCGAGTGCAGTAGAATTGTGCGCTGCTGGTGCAGGGGAGGGAGGACTACCGGGGACAAACCTTAGCATAGTACTGTGTGAGCTGGGTAAAGGCTTCAAAGCCCTCTGGATCTCCTATCAGCGCCGGAGTATACGCGAGGCCGTCAGCCCGGCTGGATGGTGGTACAGGTGGTCGAAGTGGCCAGCAGCGAAAGGCCCCGAGGGTCTTGCGGCAGAGCGCAAGGTGCTCTGGCGTCTTATCGCGTCCGCATGAGCAGGTGAGGTTCGCGTTGCTGTGATGGAACTTCTGGTGGTACCAGGCAAAGTCCCCATGCATCGATCGGATGGAGAGGAGTCTAGCCAATGTGGCTCTTGGTAGGTCTAGTTCTCTTGGCCCGCGGCGTGGTGCGTAGTCCAAGTCCCAGCTTTTATACCATCTAGAGAGTTTCGTCTTCTTGTCTGACCACCAGATCTGTTGCGTGCTACGCAGTGCTTTGCGAGCAACTGACTTGATGCCTGAGAGTGTGGGCACAGCAGCTTTCCCGGTTGGTGGCGATGGGTGCTGGGCTTCCTGATTAGCTAGTCTGTCAGCCGTCTCGTTCCCCTCGATACCCAGGTGTCCAGGGGCCCATTTGATAGAGACGTCGTGTGTCTCCATAGCGCCGTGGCATGCTAGGAAGGCCCATTGAGAGGTAGAGGGCGCGACGCCTCTAAGGCACCATATTACTGAAGTGCTGTCTATGCACATCCAGATTCGACGGGTGCTGAGCGCTGGTTGCCTTATAGTATGCTGGAGGCCTCTCCACGCTCCGATTGCCTCAGCGTCAAACACATGCGAGGTAGGATGAAGTGACCCGCGGCCGTGCTGTAGTTGCCTTCCGTTCTGATACACTGCGTAGCCGTAGGTGACCCGCTTTTCTCCTTCCTTTGTGTGCTGTTTAGAGCCATCTGAGAACTTTTGGGTCAAATGCCACGCTCTTCCCGTAAACCACCCCTGGTGGAAAATACGTCGGGGAATAGATACCAAAAACAAGCGTTTCCCGTCGCCGCTCCAGCGCATCGCAGTGCAACTCGAATCGGTCGACCTCACGGAGATGGAAAGAATCGATCCATTCTGATACCCCCTTGGCAACAAGGGATAGAAGCACAGATCCTCGAGGGAGAAGAAGCACAAAAATGGGCAGAGGACTCCGACGAGTTAAAAGTTTTTGTGGATGCCTCATACCGAGGGCACAACGCAGGAGTCGGGGTCTATCATTCGATCAGAAGCAGTGACAACTCGGTAGTCGAACACCGCGAGGCGGTAAAGATCGGGAAGAACGCTGGATACACATCCACCCATGTCGAACTCACTGCAATTCAAGCTGCACTGGAACTCATTTCAGCGATATGGTCACCCGACACGATCGCCCGATTTGGCAACAAGGCCAGAGAGCTCACGTATGTGATAGTGAGCGACAGTCAATCAGCGATCAGAGCAGTGTCGCGCCCCTCTCGCCAAAGTGGCCAGGCGGTGATCCGACTGATTATAAACACCACAATGGAAATTAAAAGAAGGGGAGGCCCACATATCCGCCTCCAATGGATCCCCGCTCACGCTATGGTAGTGGGAGACGAGATCGCAGATGAGCTGGCAAAGCAAGCAATCGAAGGGACCCTAGACCCTATTCCTGGGCTTACGTTGTCGGCAGCTCTCAAGAAGACTCTCATGCATACCGAAGATAAGCTCGAGAAACCGGTCGACATAGACACAGCACTTCCTGGAAAACATACGAAAAGCATCTATGATCTACAAACCTACAAGAGAGCAGCAGTGCTATGCCAACTGCGCACAGGGAAATGCCGGTTAAACAGTTATCCGGCCAAGATAGGTGCTACCAATTCGGACAGATGCACCTGCCGGGGACGTCAGCCGGAAACGGTACGCCATTTCGTGTTCGAATGCCCGCTGTGGAAAGAAGAACGCAAAACGCTCCAGGAAGTCGCAGGCAACAGATGGGGAGATCTATCCTTCTTCCTAGGAGGTCGATCTGAACAGCGGCTTCCGTCCGGTGAGCTCTTGGACGGGAAAGCCGAATCCTGGAAACCAAATCTCGACGTAGTCAACCAGACCATTGAATATGCAATGGCCACCGGACGGTTATGCTAACCATAAACTCTGACCTTAGACATTCCCCAGGAGACTCCCACAATATCTCCCGTTTGGACTCGAAGTCGACTGGCCGGTAACAAGAAAGCCGACGACCGGGAAATTGCTCTCGGAGGCGCAGTGCAGGTAGCGGTAAGGAGGATCTCTGGGTGAACACCTAGTGTTGGCAACAGTTGATACAGGAAGGTGAGGACGATGCGCGGTGGGCTCAGAATGAAACGTGGACTCGACGGAATTTCATTGGCCGGAAGGGACAGAAGTAGTTTAGGCAGCCTACGGGCCGAAAGGCACCCGAGTGGCGTAAGAATAAACCAAACCAAACCAAACCAAACTATGAATAAGGCTGGAACGATTCAGAGTATCAAACATACCCCTAGGAACTAGATATATAAATTCCTTGGATAGTATAGAAAAACAACACATTCTGTTCTAGATTTTCACTTACATTTTCGACCTGAGAAGGCTAAAATCTAACACTCCTCCTCTAAAAACGTTATGGCTGGAGCTCCACGTCCTGGCTCAGTTTCGTAGCGGTGAGCGTCCCAGAGAGGTAGTGCAGACGCCTCTAATCTCTCCTTTATGCGTGCTAAGAGCTTGCTGAGCGCTCCCTAGGTTATAGGAAGTTATTTGGCTAAGAAGTACTATGATGCTTCGCTCATTATTGCACCAACTGTGTATGCCTCTTCAGCTGGCAAAAGTTCGCGACGTAACGTATTATAGGTCTAAGAAAAAGTAGAGGGAGTCTTACGCAGCTTTCTACGCGTTAGAGGCATGTTGAATTAAAAGAATTGGGCATGATTTGGCAGAGTTATGGGCGCGTGGAGTAAGTGGGTTGGTGTTGACAATGGACCGCGGAGTGGTGTTCGGGGACTAGCGTGTACGCTATTCCTCAATTGTGACGAGCTCCTCGTATCCCTCTCTGTATTGGTCTCAAAACCTCATTCCTCAGCCCATTCCTGTTGGACCTGCTAGTGGACTCCGTTGTGATTCTCCTTCCTGAGGACTACTATGTCTATGCGTGGTTAATTATCAGATGACGGATTTAGCCTCCCCGTTCTGCGTGCAAATTTGATGGTCGCGTAGACCACGTCTAGATTAGGTTTCCACTGGGTAATGGGATCGTCGGGGCTGGAGCCGTCCGGGTTCGTGTGTGGTGATCTTCCACCGAGCATGTAGGATAGGTCGCCATACCTGTCCCCCGCTTCTCTGATCATATCCTCACGGAGGTGTGCGTATCTTCGGCATTGTAACAGAAAGTGGCGCGTGTCCTCCTTGCCTTGGCCGCATTCACATTGGTCACCTCTATCTGCTCCTATTCTTGCTAGAAAAGCTCGGAGCTTCGAGTGGCCTGTCCGGAGCTGGGCTAATGTCCGCGCTTCTTCTCTTGTTAAGGTGTCGTAGAGCAGCCTCGCATGTGCTCCCGGAAGTGCTGTGTCTAGTTGTTTGAAGTGTCTTCCAGTCGTCCACTCTTTGATCGGCTTCGACATCGGTATTGCTCCCTTGAGTTTCGAGGCGCCTACTAATCGGAATCTACATTGAAGTCCTGGCAAATTCAGTACCTCGCTACCGGGTTTCTTGGTGGCCCTCGCGGACTCGTTGGCAGCCACGCTCCCCGAAATGTCAGAAGGGGATGGGACCCATTCAAGCTGGACCCTCCGGCCTTCCCTATTACTGAGGGCTTGGGTGACGTGTGCGATTATTGACTGAGAGCAGGCTTCGGGATCGCTTGAAGCGCAGACATGGAGTCCGAATATACTGTTGCGCCGGGCAGCGTTGGGATAGTCGTCAGTATGGCCTTAGCCCAGTCAACCGCTTCCTTGATGGCGTCCAGTTCCGCAATGTATATGTTCACCATGTCGGTGCTCCCTATTGTGCGTCTTTCTTGGGAGGCCGTTCTTTCGCCCTCCAAGATTACTACGCTGTATCCCACCTTTTTGTTTCTCATAGACGCATCTGTGAACAGTTGTACTTCCCGGCCCTGCATGTCAATGCATCTGTTCTTGGCTCCCTCTCTGTCTGGACGGAAGCCTATTCTTTGCTTGTGAAGTCGTCCCCACGGCGATATAGCGAATCCATGGATAGTTTCCATGTCTGTGAGGGAGGGTATGAAGGACATTGCCATGTACATGGTCGGAGACTTGTACTGGGTCTTATGTCCGGCTCGCATCGCCCTCTTCAATGGTTTTCATAGTAGACTAGACTTGGGCAGAGTGTGAGCGTCCACCCAGAATTTCGCTATTCTCCTCTTGAGTCGGCATGAGGTGGAGGGTAGGTACGCCTCTGCACACCCCGCTTCCTCTGAAACAGAGCGGAAACAATTCGTGACCGCCTTCGCATTTAGGCGTTGTATCGGTCCTAGTATGTGCCGCATCCAGGCAGATATCTCCTTATCCAGGTATTGGGGGAACCATGCTACCGCTGCGTAGTCGATGCTGGCGGTGACTGTAGCGCCGAAAAGCTGCCGGTTCTCACAGTTAGGCAGTCAAGTAAGACAAAACGAGATGCGACACAGTCATTCCGCTTGCTGTTTCTAGGCGTTTTGTCGTTATCGCGTATCGGATTGTCGCGTTCACTGCCTCTATGCTCGGTGCCCATGTCTTCGCTGGATTTGTCTTTGCTCTCCCTCCAAGGTAGAATGAGAGGCTTCCCCTCAGCGTGTCTGATTGCTCTAGCATTTGTTCCCTAAGCGTGTCCCATCGCGCGCATCGGAAGAGGAAGTGCTCAGGTGTTTCCGTGTGGCCACAAGGACATGCCCTAGAATCCGCTGCTCTAATCTGGTAGAGATATGCGTTTAGCCGTATCATCCCTGTGCGTAGCTGTGCTAACACCGTCGCTTCTTGTCTGCTAAGGTTGTCGTATAACCTGCGGGTGTGTCGTCCTGGTAGTGCTGCATCTATCCGCTTGCTATATGCTCCTGTGCCGTCTGGCAGAGTCCTCTTTGCTTGTGCTTTTGCCATTGTCGTGTTGATAACGGTTGATTTAGCTTGAAACTGACGCACGGATGGCGTACTGCCCTCCTGCGTAGTCCTTTTTGCGTCAGTACTTAGCGGATCTGACTGGCGTAAACTAAATCGCCTTGTGCGATCTGCAGTAGAGGATCAAGGCAGAAAGGACGCGCAGAAGCTCAGCCGCTCACTCCACCACATCTCCGTTCAAAACGAGCTCCTTCGGCATGAAGTTAACGGGCTTAAGGAGGTGCTATTGGTTAAGAAGAAGCATAAGAAGAAGGGCAAGCCTCTTAACCTTCAGCAACGTCAAGAATACCATGGAGGTGTAGTTTTCTGGTCACCAAGGAAGGTCAGGGAGGCTCGTGTACGCCAGTCTGTGAAGGAACAAGAGGAGAAGGAGCAGAAACTTCAAAAAGTCGAGACAGCTGAGTTAAGGAAGGCAGCTAAGCTGTGCAAGGAAAAAATCGCAGCGGAGAAGCGTGTGACGCGGGAGGCAGCCAAGGTAGCCAGGGAGAAGGAGAGGGCTGAGAAGGCAGCAGAGCGCGCTCGCGAAAAGGAGGCTCGGGATGCAGCAAAAGCTTTGCAATCTGCCCGAAAGGGTAAGAGAAAGGCCCCGCAGCCATCTACACAGAGCGACAAGCGTCAGAAGCGTGTGGTGGACGCTGTAGCTACGAAGGAGGCCTCAGGTGCCGCATCAGCAGCTCCACCACAGACTACGCGATGGGGCCGTAACGTCACGCTTCCTAGTAAATATAGATAGCATAAATTTATCGCGGCTATCAGTTTACTGCTTCGCTAAATATCTTACGATAATATTTGTTGTGGGCGGCTCGAAAGCCTTAATTCTGCCTGGGCTGTTTTGGTGTTGAGTGGCGCATTGCGCGCACGGACACGGTAACTTATAGTGCAGAAGCTTACGGAGACGGTGGTGGCCCAGGGAAGGGAGAGTTCGCGCCAGTCCCAGAGTTAGCTTATATTACGTGATCAGCTTATTAAGTGCCGCTTGGCGCGGTGCATCGCTTAGAGTCATCCTGCCAACCACCCTCCACCTCGTCCCCACCTCGTCCATCTCCATCTCCATCTCCCTCACCTTTTATTTCAGCCATCTTTGCCTCGTTCCTTTTCCTGCCTACCTGCTTCCCCGTCCTCTGTACGCGCCCTGCTGCATATCGTCGGTGCTCCAAGACCTCGTCCGCGTGCGTCGTTCCTTCCGTCCATCATCCTTGCGACTTCACAAGGCCTTTCGCCCAGTGCGTGCAACGTCGTCGGCTCCGGCCCACGTGTTGGCAATCTGGGTTGAGAGGGGTGGTTCGCGAAGAGTCGCGCGTTGGTTGGGCTCGCGGGGGTCGGCGATATTGTTGTGGGTGAGTGCGGTAGCGACGCTGGGACCCGACGACGACGGCCCGACGACAGCCCGACGACGACCGTTACGACGCCGAAGACGCCGGTGGGGTCAAGGTAGTGGCTGGAGAGAGCAGCGGGCTTCCTCGCAAGCTGCAGGGGACAGTGACAGACGACCTCAAATAGAATCGATTAACAATGGGATACTCATTCCTGCTACGCAGCACTCCAGCATTGGCATATTGCGCAACCCCCGCAGCTGCCCTCTCGTGTCACCTCTTCATCAAGTACTCGGCGGATCTCGATCAGGCTGCCATCACCATCAGTCTCACGACGCATATCCATGGTTTCCGTGACGCGCAGGACTTCGATTTCACTTACAATGCCGATATCTTGGTGCCTGACGGAACTTTCATCAGGCCCGCTACCGAGGACCTACCGCAGACCCAACTGTCCAAGATCGCGCGCAAGACGGCCGCCTCTGCTCCTGCCCTGAAGACATTTGTTTTGAAGCTTTGTAAGCCGTGCTCTATCAGGTGTTCTCGTTTGGCTGACTGCATCACCCCGAAGCAGGGCCACGACGCTGCTTTCCGCCAGCTTCGGGACCTTGCCAGCGTGACCGAAGTCTGCATCGTCTTCGACGCCGATTTCATCCATAAGCGGGACCACGCCGCCTTTTACAACCTGAGCAACCACCCGGATCAGCTCGCTGGCATCCCCGCCCAAGCCTACAAGGGACCGTTGTCCAGGCAAGTGGACTGGACCGCCTTTGGCCCTGCCGACGATGCTGAGCATGACGCTGAAGCGCCTCCGTCCTACGACGAGGCACGCGCAAAACGACGCAGACAATGTGAGTACTCATTTCGACCCATGTATGCTTTGGCGAGGCGACTCACCCAGGTGCAGGTTCATCGTCCCCGGGACGAAGCCCACCTGCCAAACGCGAGCGCGTCGAGACCGACTTGGACTGCTGGGGCTCTCCGACGGAAAAGGCCACGACCGAAGAGCGCGAGTCGCCCAGCCCTCGCGCTCTGTCGCCACCGTACCAGACCGAGCCCAACGACCGAGAGACAACCAAGGCTGCCCTCGAGGCATTGCTGCCGGAAGCGCTGCAGAAGGTTTGTGGCACGAGGTATTGGTCACGTCGCATGCTAACTTGGACTAGGCGTTGCCAGACATGCTCGCGCGCGTTTTTGCCGTCCCTCGTCCAGCTACCTCGGATCCTCTCGCTACGGGCTCGCTCGGCGCCCTCATCATGTCGCAGATTGCCAGCGACGTCGTGACCCGCTTGCAGCCGCGCGAGAGGAAGGCCATAGAGAAAGGCTGCATGGAAGCAGTGAAGCAGATGAGCAGAGAGACCATAAAACAAATCTGTGCCAAGTCGCACGAGAAAATACTAAAGGACATGCTGGACTATGCCCATGACCTGCGGGACGGTGCCGACATTCAGTTCTTCCAGGAGCTTGAGGACCATACGCTTAACTTGACCGTTGCCAAGGACGAAGGTATGGAGGAGATCCGCCGCGAGGTGATAGCCAAGCGCGAAGACCTGGTCGCAACAGCCCAGGACGTCGAAGCGCAGACCGGGGCCAAGCTGCAAGAGCAAGCTGATGAGGCATGGGAACAGACCAAGTGGGCTGTATCAATGAGGGAAGAATTGTTGCTGGAGCGAATTTCCGAAATAGTCGGGCACCGTCACCCGCCATCGGCCCCTCCGCGTCAGCGGGCGGGTTCGGTACCATTGTGAGCAACACTCAAACTGCCGTCGCAGGTCTTCGTCCTGGGAGGCGCCGTCTTCCCAAAACGCGCGTCGTCGCCTGTCATCCCTGAGCATAAGTTCTCAGACGTCGCTATCCTACACGAGCCGCAGCCAGAATCACCAACACTGCCGGAATCCCTCCCAAACCCAAGCAGGCCTTCAACCGCCAACCATAGCAAGGCTGAGCACTCGGAGAACAGTATCGACAGGCCGATCCATCAGAGGAAACAGGCCGATGAGGTAATTTGGAAGCCGCCGCCCTTGTCGCGCGTGTTTTCGAAGGTCCTGCATCGGTCATCTGGAGGCGGCGTCGGGGGTTGCGAGTATCATAAAAGGAATGCTGGCTATGGAGCACGGCATCATACCACCCAATATCCACCTCTCCACAGTGAACCCGGATATCCTCAAGAAATGGAAAATGGAAGTTCCTCTCAAGCCGACCCCGTGGCCCGTCTGTCAAACCACACGCATGAGCGTTAGCGGCTTCGGCATGGGCGGTACCAATGCTCATCTGGTCCTCGAGGAGCACCAGAAAAAGGTCATCGCGCAGCACACCATCGATTTAGTAGATCGATTTCAAAAAAGGTTCTTTGTTTTCAGTAGCCATGACCAGGCAGGGGTGAAGCCTGTCAGCCAGTCCCTTGTCGAGCACTTGGATGCACTAGGACCAGCTGCGTCGAGCCCAGAATTCCTGGCCAACCTGGCACACACGCTCTCCACTGCGCGATCGGGATTATCTTGGAAGGAGACATGCATGGCGTGTAACACCATTGAGCTGCGCGAGCAACTTTCGACGGATGGTCTGGTAAACACCCACCATGCATTGGGTTGGTCTTCATGGGGCAAGGTGCACAATGGGCTCGCATGGGTATCGAGCTGCTAGACCGGCGTGTATTCCGGGAGTCGGTGACCAAATCCACTCAGTACGTGAGAGAAATGGGTTGTGATTGGGATCCCGTCGCGGAGTTGCGCAAGGCACCCGCGGAATCTCGAGTTGGCGAGCCCGAGGTAAGCCAGCCGATCTGCTCGGTCCTGCAGATCGCGCTGGTCGATGAGCTACGCTCATGGGGAGTCTACCCGTCCAAGGTCGTCGGGCACTCGAGTGGTGAGATTGCCGCCGCGTACAGCATTGGCGCATTATCCCATCGCGATGCCCTTGCCGTTGCCTTCTTCCGGGGAAAAGTTTCAAAGGGGCTCACGAACCTCAACGGGGGAATGATGGCCGTGGGCTGTACGCCCGAACTGGCGCAAGAGATCTTCATCGAGAGGAATCTCCAAGCCACGGTGGCATGCGTCAATTCCCCTGCCAGCATCACGCTGTCTGGCGAACTTTCGCTTCTTATTAAGAAAATATAGAGTCCATTTCTGCGTAGCGAGACACCCAGTGCAAAATCATTCGCACAGGAGGCCCACAATCAGAGCTACATTAAATTTCTGTCAAAGATGGACGGCAAAGCTATGCTGGCCGAAAAACAAAGCCTGACATATCTAGGAAGGTTGGAAAAGCATGGGACTGGTCGTATTCTCTTGGAGGGTTCATGCTCACTAATTTGGTACTAATCAACGCTTTTGCCTAAAGATACAACGTCCATCCCCACACAGCCCCGCTCCGTTATGGCACCAAACTGTACAACCGCGATGATGTACCTCAGAGTCTTTGCACGGACATCCGGATGCACCGTTATTGCGAGTATCGATGGGGATACCTGAAGAGGGCAGTGTCGGCTGAAGGCACTTGTTCTTGCACTCGCAGTAGAAAATTTATTTATCTTTCAAGAGGGATATTAGTCTTTGGACGGGGTCTTGATCTGACTGTGAGTATGTATAGAAAGCATTACTCGGGATTGCTTCCAAGTGAGCTTTAACGGTTTCGAGCTCGTTCAAAACCTGGGGGAACTGTCTTGGAGCGTCCTCGTTGGTAGAAAGACTGTTTTGGAGGATATAGCCTATATTGGTCATGACGTGAGTTATAGAGCTCTCAGGCCATATCATGCCGCCAGTCATGAAGGAGTCCTCGATCGTAAGTACCGCGTGAATAACTGGGTACCCTGAGGGTGTTACCCGGCCTCAGTAGAATTCCTTGCACGGTGGTAGGGGCAGGCTTCCAATCCAGACCGTCTTCTGCGTAGCTTTTCTGAACTGCCTCATCCCACGGGCCACAATATACCAGCCACAATTTCAGTCCGGTCTTGCACTGGACCCAAGTTCCTTTGAGCGCATCCATGGGATACTCAGAAAAGGATCCCCTCTCCCGTACAGGAGGAATTTGAGACACGCTTCCAAATCCACCAATCAGGCCAGTTGGAAGCTTAGTTTGCCGATACCGGTCTCCGTGCTGTGGCCGATGGACCGTTTCGAAAGAACGGACAAGAGGCGGTATCGGAGCGTCGTGACGGCTTCCGGCTCACGGAAAGCCGAACCAAGAATCTCGGCAGACAGACTTAGAACGTTTACCGGATCCTTCCACTCGGCTTCACTGCGCTGCATCTCGGGACGCTGTCCTCGCTCAGTCAAGCGGCCGAAGAAGTCTTCCAATAGCATGAAACCAGTTAGGTCCTCCTCCTCTTCTTTGCCATTCCTGATGACTGATTGTATTGTTGATATTCAATAGTGGTGTCCCACCCTTTGCATTGGGATTGGAACACTTCGAAAGTATCGTCGATCTTCCGCCGAGGTTTTGTTGGAACAAGCACACAGCTGACGCAATCGGGAGCTTCTGCCCTGAGCCTCTCATCTCGTTCAGTTGTTTGTCAGTGACAGCGAGCACCGGACTGTCCACTTCCGCATCTGGGGAGCTAATTTCGTAATCACCACGTAGCAGTCCATTCACGTCGGGGACTTCCAGATATTCGGGGGCCAGTGTTGCGATCGGAGCGAAAAAATCTTCTGGGCTGTTCCCTTTACAGACCCGAAATAGCTCTGCGTACCCTTTTGCCAACTTGTCGAAGGACTCTGGTCCCGCCGTCTGCGCGCGGGGAGAATTTAGAAACACGGTAATTTCTTGGAAGATTTTCTCGATGGTGTCCTTGTACGGGCCCGCATCTGCATTCCCAGCCGCTCGCGCGGGTTGGGCGTAGCAGCTGAGGCTGGGGCACTTTGTCGTAGAGCTGAGGAGGGTTTACAGTAGCACGTGCTGCTCGGGCCAAAAATCTTGCGGCAACTCGAGCAATACGTCCAATCTTGACCTTGCTGCTCGCATTCACGCAAAGCCTTTTCCCGCCGTCTGTTTTGGCTGTCCGGTCCCCTTTCTCTGCAAGGGCCACAATATTGTTTAGTGCCGTCCTCCTTGACGCTGGCACGCCGAGTACGGCAATTTGTGCAAAGTGATTTTCGGCAATTGTTACACCCAAGCTCAACAGATTTCCGCCCTGGCTTCTCCCCACACGTTTCGCAATTCGGCAGGGGGTCTTTGCCATGATTCGTTCGAGGTTTCGCATGCAGTTTTGCAGTTCGAGGCGTTACGGGGCTGCGCAGGTGAGGTGCGGGTGCTGCCGCGGGATTGGCGGTGCGGGGAATTGGCGGTGCTGGGAATTGGCGGTGCTGCTGCGGGTTTGCGCTTGGCATGCGCAACTACCAATCGATGGTTGCCCCGCCGCGTCAATTGAAGCCTCGACCACCACAACGTCGACTCGAGGTCGAACCATGTCCCTCTCCACTTCTCCCCGCCCCTCGTCCTGTTTCTTGCACACTTGCAAGCGACGGCAGCTTGACAGTTGGGAGAGCTCGCGCCCGCGCCCCTGAAAGAAGAAACGCAGTGTTGGGCTAGGCGAGATAGCGGCGAACGACGAGAACATGTTCGTGCGTTCCCCCAATAGCAACGCGTCGCGCCCAAAAAAAAGAGAGCATTGAGAAGAAGAGCAACGCCCTCGCCATCGAAAAATCAGCGCCAATTTCCCGACGACGCGTATTCGCTAACGACATCGGCGAAGCGACCCCTCGCCCGGACGGCTTCGGACGTAGCGCATACCCCATTCCTAATCTCTCGTACATAGAGGCTCTTGCCAACGAGCCTATCGAATACGGCGACGACCTCCAGGCCCGTTCGCCTACACGACCGCACACACAGTCGCAATCTTCCAACCCTTCGGCCAGTCCCAAGAAGATTACTTCTTTATGGAACGTTGGCAATGGGGTGACATTCACACACTTGGCAAACACGATCGCCTCGAAACGAGAACAACCGCGGTGGAAACGGACTTGCGCTCCTGGAGAAGCTGGAAGAAGTGGGCCACCCTCATTCCAACATTCCAGTTTCTCGGTCGCTGATTGGCGACGCTTCGCTTTCGAGCTGGACCGTGCCTCACCTCACCAAAACGGTACGCCAGCCTCTGCAGGTAGCTTTTTCTAGTGTGCAGTAGAATTATGACCTCTCACGTGACTTCGCGTCACACTCGCGTTGCCGCCTACTGCTGCCTACCTGGCGCCGACTCTACGCACCTGTATATCTTTCTAGCTAGATACCTTCGTTAGCAATAAACCCAGTCCTCATCCTTCCTCCTTACATACCTTTAGACTATATCTTGACCGTGGTGTGGTGAGGGGTTGTGTTAGATTATCGCGTGATGAGAATCGTCAAGTATCTCATGAAAAAGTGATCATTGATTGTTCGTTTTGTGTTTTCTTGTTTTCTTGTTGAATGCATGCCAAGCAAGGGAGAACACCGTTTTCGGGATAGGTACAGGTGCGCCAGCCACCTCGCAGTGCTGATGACCATGTAATCGGACAGGTTGTGACATGGCGCCTCGGCTAAGAAAACAGCCAATGAGAGGCTGGTTCGATCCTGATCCCCTCATTCTTCCATATCCGCCAGCACAAGCTCTTTCTAGACAATTGGGTTGGCATCTCCCAAGTGAAAGTGCCTCTAGCAGGACCTGCCACAGGAAAAGCAGCGATTCTGGTAATCGAATTTGCTGCCATAGAACCGTGTGGTTATGGGCATCAGGGTTAGGGTAAGGTTGGATGAGGCGGCGGTCACACCCGCGAGAGTGCGTTCCGAGATGAGGATGGAAAACTAAAAGCGAAGACACTTCGAGTCGCGAAGGATCCCAGGAAGCGATGTTTATATAATGCGACATGCAAGTGGCAGGTAGCAACAGTAATGTGGCTTTGATTCAATTACCGTCACCAGATTTCACCCACATTAGTTGTCCGTTGCAGCAGTCCACCATTCGTATTGGGGAGCAAGTACGAATTGAGAGCTGTACAGGTGTTCCCTGGAATATGGCGCATCGCAAGATACCATGCAGCCATGTTCCAGTCTACCTTAGACCTGCGCTGCTCTATTGTACAAGATCGCGACTCTTCTCCGCTTCCCACCCGTTATGCACCCTTTCCCCAATCGTAAACGTGTAACCATGTTCCCATCCATACCTAAATAAGGCTGCATATATTGCGTCCTTTCCGTACAGAAGAAGCTGTATTCAGTCGGTATTATCCCAGCGTCAGTTACTGTGTCCGCTCGCTCGGTACGAAGTCAGCGAGTCGGGCTAATGTCAGAGTGGGTAGAATGGAGGTACACTGGAAGTGTCTGCATCACATTAGGATCCACGATACTGCCTAGTCAACATTCTGGAGGAGTATATAAGGCGACGAATCTGGTATCATACCAATCACATTATGTTCACGGTAGTGACCATGACGATAACTCCGGAATACTCGCTTAACTCCGTCATCTCATCAGCGTGTTGAAGTCCAGTGTAAACAGAACATTTGGAAGCACCTTTTCAAAACAATTCTAAATCCCCAGTAGCTTAGATCACTAGAGCTCTCCATTCCTCTCATATAATGGGACAAGTGAAACAGTACGGATTAGAGCCATCAACTAAGTGTATTCCCTGTTGCACCCTTGTTCAGACCCTCGACTTGACGGCTCCAATCGTGCTTTTTTCCTTATCCCATATGATGAGGGGAATGGAGACCTCTATACTTTCCACCTCTTGAGGTTTGAGATCATTTTGATGAAGTGTTTGAAAATGCTCATTTTGCAACCGACTTCATGCGCTGACGAGACGACGGATTCAAATCTTGCAAGGCGGACTTCATAAGGGTTCCAGCCCGCTATTCGTATAGCGATCGGGTGAAATGGCTAAATTGTTTTCATTCCAACTACTAACTGTATGATGCCGTCTTTCTTAGGGACTCTACTTGGTAGGTTTAATGCATTGCTCGGTTACGGCCAGCACACATGGTTGGGCGATAAAAATATATTGTATGAAGATGCGGAAGTACGAGGGTTTTTCCACACAGGGGGCGGCAGAAATATCTTATAGTTAGTTTGCTTGATGCGGAAAATGGGGAAACCTGAATCTCGACCGCATCGTTCAACAGCAACTCGAACAGTGGAAAGAGACCGTTGAATCGGCGAAAGAGGAGACCGAAGCCATCGAACACGCATCAAAAACAAACATTCAAGCTTCGCTACGTAGTAGACAGAGTTTGGTGAGAGACGTTCAGCTAGAATCTAATTTGCCTTCGCTCCTAGAATTGAAATACCGTGCGGTAGAGGTCTCGATGCAGCATTCTTCGGACATGCCCTACTCCAGTAGTGAAGATGTATTCAACTTCGCCTCTAGTCAAGCCTGTCCTTCAGCACGCATGGTAGCTAGAAGCCCTTGTGGAGTTCGGTCTCCAAAACGATTGAGACGCGCTTGTGAAGCTTGTCGGTGTACTTATTGTAGACAGCGGCGAGGTGCTTCGGTGGCTTCTCGCAGCACTCGAGCATAGCAGACAATAACGAGCGAAGCTGACGTGACGTATACCCGGAAGAATGGACGTGAGCTTGCGACTAGAAATGTTAGCGGTCAAGCATATTGGAGGCGTGAACACTTACCCAGTCACCCTTCCGCAGCATGAAACGGGCCAAGCAGTGAGCTCCAGCGGCAAGGAAGCTTGGCTTGTACCCAACAAAACGCTCGTCTATCATGGTAATCTTGAGAAAGTATTTGGCAAACGTACGGGTCTCCAAATCGTAGTCATCAGCCCTACTAGATTGTCGGAGGAAGCTCAGAGCGGCCAATGTGCGAAGGATAGCGGATAGTTTCATATCTGTGAGTGATTGAAACGGAAGGAAACGATTCCCAAGAGGTGTTCGTAGGGTGGGCAATTCATGTTAAGAAAGGACAGTAATTACGTGCCTTGCAAATCCAATTTCATTGACTATGGTTTTAGAACGGCTTGTAGGGCGCCTCACATCTCAGCATAGTATGACACGCGGTAGAGCGCCTTCCTCTTTTGCCATGCACCATGATAGCTGGCTCTGTTATCCTAGCAAGTCAATACCTGCTGTATTAGGAGGGAGGCGACAGCTGCAGCTGCGTCCGAGGTGCTTACCAGCGCCATCAGCCTCGACGCGGCAACTGAACTCGGAAAGCGACGTAAACTATTAACAACATCAATCAAACGTTCCAACGCCGCAGACTAACACCAAGCAGCATCACCGTAATCAGCGTCACGAGTTTGAAGCGTGGGATGTGTATGCACTCAGCATCGATATCAGCATGCTTGGCGCACCATATCAGCAGGAGAGGGGTCTTGCCTAAATTCTACTTTCCCAAATGCCGCCCGTCTGATGCCATCTCCAGCAATGTCGCTTCTTAGCCTGCCTTACGAGTTACTACTGCTCATAGCAGAGCACCTGGAATCTGAAACGAACATCCTTGCCTTTGGAAAAGCGAACCGCCGCCTTTATCATCAACTCAACAGCCTTCTTTATCATTACAACGTACAGCATTCTGGAGGCTCAGCGCTCTTGCGGGCGACCCAACATAGGCAGGAAACAGCCGTCCAGAAGGCCCTACGTGCTGAAGTTAACGCGCGAGGTATATATCACCACCAAGCACTGGCCAGGGCATCATACGATGGCAATCAGGCATTTGTGAGGTTACTGCTCGAAAATGGCGCCGACATCAACACGCAAATTGGAGTTTTCGGCAATGCACTCCAGGCGGCTGCATGGAGAGGGCGCGAGATAACTGTGAGGTTTCTGCTTGAGAAAGGCGCCAACGTCAACGCACATGGTGGATACTTTGGCAACGCACTTCAGGCAGCTTCATGGGGATGTCACAAAGAGACGGTCGAGCTACTGCTCCACAGTGGCGCCGACATCAACGCGGAGGGTGGCGAGTACAGCAACGCACTTCAGGCGGCTTCATGCGCAGGTCACGTGGCAATTGTAGAGGTTCTGCTTGAGAATGGAGCCGACGCCAACGCGCTGCGAGGCGAGTACGGCAGCGCACTCTATAGGGCTTCAGAAGGAGGGTACAAGGCGGTTGTAGAGCTACTACTTGACGATGGCGCTGACGTCAACGCGCATGGTGGACTACACGGCGATGCACTCAGCACCTCGTGAAGATGATTTTGAATCTACACCAGTCGAAAGGTTTGGACGTCTTAATTCTTGCTATGTTATTGCATAAGGAAGAAAGCACGATCAGAGCCGTGTGCCAGGGGGGTTTATGCAAGGGTACAACCGGAAAGATACTCAATTACTTGGTTCCAATTTTGATTTCTCCCCTGTCCCATAATATGGAAGAAATCAAGAGCTTTAGTATTTTCAGTAGCTGTTGAGTTGAAGTCATCTCAAGGAGAGGCTCGGAAATGGTTGTTTTGCAACGGACTTGATGGACTGAAAACCTTGCTAAGCAGGTTTGATACGGGGACCCGGACCGCTGTATTTTCAGCAACTCAGTGAAGTGACTGAACGAATTCTACTCCATTTACCAACTGTACGTGCTGAAGCAATTGATTGAGCAGAAACTAATGATATTGTATTGAAGGGCGGCGCGGCGCTGTGTATATATGGACATCATCCACGCTCCAGCCACACACATGTGACTGTTTCAGCCACAGTGATCTTCAACAATGTTAAGCTGACTGAGTTGTGGGGATTGACGCCTCACTAGATAACGACAACCTACTGAAGATCAACCGAGCCGCTCGTTTATCACATTCCGCCATCTCAGCCCTTCGAAACAATGACGTGCGCCCAACATTAAAAGGCATCGCTACGACAGTGGACTACCATAATGATGCCTTTATCACGATGATTCTAACTGATTGTGATTTAATTCAGGCCAATGTCGGTCAGATCCTCGGTCGCGTTTCTATCGTGGTTTATGAGAGTCAGACCATCTTCGACATACTCGTGTGCTACCCGGAACCAATCGAAATTACAAACACACATCAAGAGTATTAGGGATCGACTGGGACGATATCGACCCACAGAGCGGTGCGCGGCCATTCTCTGGAGTCCAAACACGACTGCTTGAGCTATTTTATAACCACATTGTGATCGGGCACGATTCACAAAAAGATCTAAGAGCCATCTCGATGAATCTGCCACCTTGCGTCTCATGGCTCCAAGGTTTTTCTCGATTCGTGATCCCCATCGCCTTCGACATGACTGTCCGGGACACACAGAGAAATATAATGGATACCGAAAGTATGCCAATCGTGGCGCCCAGCAGGTGCTAGGTCATTCAATATAGTAGGATCGGCCTCTAGCGTTGAGGATGCTCTTGCAATCATGGAAGTGTATCGCAATGCTGATGTGGCTATCGACCAAGAGTATAAACTACGAAAGGATCATCCAGCAGTACAGGAAGATAGTGATCGTAGGCTTATCTCTAGTATTATTATTCCTACAACTGTTTTGAGGTTTGTGTAGTACCACAGGCAGTGAGTCCTCAAACACGCGAGGAGAAAGTCCTTGACCAGAAAAAAAAGGGACCGACAATCCTAGGAACTGAGCTGCTGTCTATGCACTGCGTTTTCACACTCCCTATGTGACAGCGCAGCAGATTGACATTCTACTGATGAGGCGTCAGATAGTTCTGCATCTGATGATGCGACAGGTGTAAATGCATACTTTTGTGACGGGCTTATATGTCTGCTGCTGGTAGCTCTAGGTCAGTGTCAAGCGAATTGCGCCTGAAGTGGCTTGGGAATGAGTACTGATGGCGAATGGTATGGCGGCGTCCGCTTTAACCCTGCGCCGGTCTGCGATTATAAGGTTGGACACCAATGGCTGCGGAGACCGCCTTACCTCTTGTTGCAGCTTTGGCCTTGAGTTTGAAGATGCATTATACCTTGATCCGAGCAGTATGTTTGGCACCGTCCAAATAGAAGAACATGGATGAAGCTCTCTAAATATCTCTCGCAAACACAGCTCTCTCAGAACTGCAGATTTAGGAACACTCCGCAATGACGCCATCCTCAAGCTTACCCAGCAAGTACTTCTTTACGGCGCAATGTAGGAGTGCAGCATGCGTCAATTCGGATATACGGGACGGAGGATAGGATTTCAAGCTATTTTAAAGCTTTAAACTCCACTCCTAGTAATCTGCTGCTTTCGAAAGTCAATCAGTGATATTTTTCTGATCCGCTAAGAGGAACACCTGCGCATGGATCAGAAGTGGATACTCATTCAACCCCTCAACCAATGTCTCATCATAATCCATGCTGTAGAAGAAACCGATTATTCCTGCCAATCGCTCGTAGAGCACATGTCCTATATCGATAACGCCCTCCCGTTGTTCCTGAACCTGGTCACGAGTAAGTCTGATCTTGAGAGCGGAAGAGGAACGTTTCAAGTTTGGAAGGCCCGTCACATGCTTTGTTAGATACCGCCGATAAAGCACAAATGATAAACACGATCGACCGAGATTGTTCCGAGATCCTGCGTGCAATCCCTGGGACCAACCAGGCGCATCCGCCTAATCGGCACATAGCGTGATTATGCTTGCTCTACACATGGAGTCCGCTTGCAGCGTTTGGTCTTTGAGTAACTCTATCTAAACAAATTCAGATTGCCTTTGAACAGATCTTGATATTCCATCGCCGCTTGCGTCAGAGTGAACAGTGCGACGATTAATGTCAGCGTCTTGCGAAAAGCCTTTCATACAAATACAATGACTCTTTGATGTATAAAGACGACATCGTCTGACACCAATCACGTCTTCCAGAAAATACCACGATGCCTTCTCCGCTTGTCATTCTCGACGTCTCCGGCTCCCTGTACAGGACGCACAAGAGTACAAGCTTCTTCATATTTTCGAAATCTCATTGCTAGATGGGACGACTGCTGCAATAGACAAGAAGAAGACTCTTTCTTTGTCGATGCCGACCCGGAAATCTTCCAGAATATCCTTAGCTTCATGCAGCGGCCATCACAGTTTCCGTTATTCTGGGCAAAGACAATCAAATTCGACTACGCACTGTACGAAAAGCTCGAAGCAGAAGCAGACTACTTCCCTTCGATGACTTGCGCGACTGGATCAGAAATAAATGTCGCCTCGAGTCTGTCAAGACTGTCATCGAAATAAAGGCAGTATCCGAATACGAACTTGACAAATATCAGAGGCAAACTAGTCACGACACAAACTCCGAATTGCAGATCCTTTTGGGTTCATACTCAGGAGAAAAGCGATTCGGTAATTCGTGCGAGATTCATGAAGGCATTGGGAGTGTACGGGGCTGCAATTCTTGCTGTGAACTCATGCGCGCTTTCGGACCATACTATGATGATGCACCTAAAAAACTCACCCTAGTGAGTAAAAGGATAGAGTTTGATCAAGCTATCTGTACGAATAAACTCGACCCTTGAATGGTTTCAAAATGATGCAGGGTTAAGACACAGTATGAGTTTCAAGGAATGTAGGCTTTACGGCATACCGCCTGCTATACAATGCTCGATGTCAAGATCTTCTTGATGACCATCAGCTTTTATAGTGTTGCCAAGTGAAATCACATTGGTAATTAATGAAGAAAAAAGCCCAGAAACAAAAGCTCTCAAAATGGAATTGGACAGAAAAATAAAGGCTTGCACAGCGGCCGCAGACTTTTTTGAGCATAAAAAGGGCTGTGCGTGGTTACCAAGCACGTGATTCTTTCAATCACTATGCATTGTATAGATGCATTGCACCCTGCTCTCAACTCATGCCTAAGCCAATCAATGACTAAATCGCTAATCTAGCACGGGATTGTAAGATTATAACGACGTATTCATACCGAAACGACTGGGTGTCCTGGTAACTGTTGTGTGCCACGGATAGCCGAAACCAATTGCTCGAGATTCTGGCAACCCTGCACAACGAAAGTTCGCAATAGATTTGCTAGACGCACCAACGTCAAAAATTGCTGAAATCAAAGACATAATTGGAGAAATAAGTTAACAGAGCTTCTCTGAACACTCGCAATGAGTTTTGTGAACACTCCATACCGATGTTATACGAATTCTGGGCGGCCTCCGCACAGAACCGTTGCACATGGACGCGTCAAGATGTCATAAGTGGCGAGCAACTTCATCCTATATGAAGCATATAGTTGCAACGCGTTCCAAGCTCCATTCATTCGATTGCGAGCGTGCAAGTCATACCATCGCGCTATTGCACCTTCCTGCCTGATTAGTGTGGCGACTTGAGTCATATTGAGATCATCAAAATAGTGAGGCCACCTCGTCATATCAAGCCAAGGAGAGACCTCATTCTTCGCAGCTGAACTGCTGAAAGTCTAGCCTGAAGCTTGCTGCTCGAGCTTACCAGCGTGCAGCTACTCGTTCAGTATGGCTCGAACAAAGTCGGCGTGTCGAGAAGAATTGCTGGCAGTGTGACTCTACGAACATTCGGCCTCAATCTTCTTCCCGTATCTCTACTACTTCAAACTGACACCCCTGGTTTGCGTGCGATGCATCGGTGCTGGTTGGAACCATTTCTATTGAACGACACTGTGGTTGAAACAGTCACGTGTATGGATGGCTGAAGCGGGGATCATGTGCATGTATAGACAGTGCCTCGCCTATCAATAATACCAGATAAGTAGTTCTGCTCAATAACTTGCTTCAGCACATACAGTTAATAAACGGAATGGAACTTGTTCAGCCGTCTCAATGGGTTGCTGAGAATACAGCGGTCCGGGTCACCTTATCAAATTTTTTAGACCGTCAACTCAGCAAGCAGCACGTGAAGACCGTTGCAAAATGACCATTTTCAAGACCCTCATTAGAATAGTTTCAAACCTACAGTCGTTGAAAGCAATGAAGCTCTTTATTTCGTTCATATCATGGGACAAGGGAATAGTCAAGATTCGAACCACGTAAGTGAGTGTCTCCCCGGTCGTACCCTTGGTCAGTCCCCTGGCATACGGCTCTAACCGTGCTTTCTTCCTTATCCCATGATATGGAAGTAACGAAGGTCTTTGGACCGTTCGATTGGTCTATATTTGAAATCATTTTCACGAGGTGCCTGAACATGTTCATTTTGCAGTGGACTTCGATGGCTGATGAGATGACGGAGCTAAGCGATCATTCCGGAGTTAGCTGCTGGAACCCAACTCGCTTCCTTCGTACCGGGCTATTATCAGAGATCAACTCAGGCAGGAACACGACATTGAACCTATCTTCCCATGACGCCTTGCAATGCGCCCTATTCCAAGATATGCCTGTACAGCTCTTCTTCGTCCTTGCACCCAGATCCGAGTAATTGTCTGCTGCAAGCAGGTTATGGGGTTGCTGTAACGGAAAATTGGTTGCATTGCGGATGAAAGTTGGTGATGGTAATTGAATGCTTCTTACTGTTGCCACCTGCGCCTTGCTTGTCGCAATCATCATGAGTTGGGGAGCTGATACTCCGGACTTTAGGCACGTGCGGGCATGTAGCGCTTGTCGTTCCGCGGAATGAGCATGGCACTTACTTTTGACCGAGTGCGTTCTGGGTACCCGTTCACAGCCAATCCTGGCCTATTTTTGGGATTTGGTCCATGCATCTGCAACCCGCGGCATTGGACTGAAAGTGGCAGCCTGGATACTGATACCTTTCCGAAAAGGTCCCCAGGGGTACCTCTGCGTATCGAATTCGGGGGCCGATCGGTAACTCTTCGCAAGGCCTCCATCGTCATGGCTGTGATGCCCCTGATCGCCACCAACAGCAACTGCACCAAGTGGGAGATGCTCGACGGCAGTGATATGTGCTGCTAACCATACCCGAAGATACCGAGTGACCGGCGGAGGATAGCACAAATAGCCACACCTACTCCATGTATGCACGCTGGGCGTGCAGGAAAGGCCGTCGCCTTCGAGCGTGACACCAGCAGAAGGGCCCAGCGACGCCCAAGTGCCTCCCGCCGCCAACAGCAGAGGGTGACATCCCTCTCGTCACCACAACTTAGGGCAATTACACCCGCTTTTCCGAGTCCTAATCAACGGCCCTGGTCGTGGGCAAAGTCTAGGGCGTGGCCGCGTGGAGCCCTCGTAAATGATAGGTAGCGCTTGGCTGTGCAGCTGCCTAGGATGACAAGGCTTCATGATAGCAACCAGTTCCAGCCTCTTTGCCGGGAGTGGGGCTGCCGGCGTCTCAGATGCACTGTTATTGGGCCTCGGGCCACACGGCTCAATACCCACATACCGTGCCAAGACAGTCAATGCACGCCGACAGTCAATGCACGCGCACCAATGTAGCGCCCCAACTTTAACGCGTCGCAACTCCACTTATATGGATCCAATTGAGGCTGCAATTATAGCAATCGAATCGCCAGAACCTGGAGAATATTTTACATATCAAGAAATCGCGAAAAGATTTGGTGTAAATCGATCAACGCTGAGCCGAAGGCATAGACGCGTCACGCAGGCGCGTCCTATCGCCAACATAAATCGCCAGAATCTCAACCAACAACAAAGAAAGGAGTTCCTACGGTATATTACCCGCCTTACCAAACGTGGTATTCCTCCTACACGTCAAATGATGCAGAACTTCGCATCATCTATTGCGCAAAAGGACGTCTCCATACGATGGGTTGATCGCTTCGTTGAGCGCCACCGCGACTCCTTGATCTCACGATGGACGACTGGAATGGACAGTAACCGCCACAACGCTGATTCAGAGGTAAAATATAGGCTCTACTTTGAGCTTCTGCATAACAAGATCTCGAAGTATGGTATAATGCCTCAGCATACGTACAATATGGATGAGAAAGGCTTCCTCCTTGGTATCATTGGCCGCTCGAAAAGGATCTTCGACAGGGCTCTATATGAGAGACGCCAAGTAAGGCAATCTATCCAGGATGGCAACCGTGAGTGGATCTCGCTCATCGCATGTATATGCGCCGACGGATCTACTGTTGATCCGGCACTGATCTATAGATCTGACGCTGAGACTCTACAATCAAGCTGGGTTGAAGAAATCAACGTCAACTCTCACAGAGTCTTCATCACCTCATCAACCTCTGGCTGGTCAAACAATGAGATATGGCTCCAATGGCTGAAACAGGTGTTTGATCGCTGTACAAAGGAGAAAGCTCAACGCGCTCGACGGGCATGGCGCCTCCTCATCCTTGACGGGCATGGATCTCATGTTACTATGGATTTTATCAACTATTGCCACCAAAACAAGATCCTCCTGGCGATATTTCCCCCTCATGCGACTCATACGCTGCAGCCTCTAGATGTCTGCGTCTTCAAGTCTCTCTCCGCCGCCTACTCCAACGAGCTCACCGCATATCTCCACATAAGCCAGGGACTATCAACAATCGCAAAAAGAGACTTCTTTACACTCTTCTGGAGAGCCTGGACTACCTCAGTTACGCCGCAATTAATTACTAAAGCTTTTGAGTGTACAGGTATCTCGCCGCCAGATCCTACACCTATCCTTAAGAGATTTGACAGAGAGACTCCGCCAGAGCAGGGATCACGAGAGAGCTCTACGTCAGTACTTAGCGCGTCAGATTGGCGCAAAATAGAGCGACTTTTACGCTCTACTGTCAAGGATATCGCGACTGAGGAGTCGCCAACCTCAGCCAGACGATACACTCAATCTCTGTACAAAAGCAACTCCTAGAGCATGAGAATCAGGGTCTACGAGAGGCGCTGGTAAACAAGAAACGGCGCCAAACAAAGGGCAAGACTCTGCCCTTAGAGCAACCTGATGAGTGGCATGGAGGAGCAGTTTTCTGGTCACCTGCTCGAGTACAGAGAGCGCGCGATTCTCTCAACGAACAAGAAGCTCAAGAAGAACAGTCACAACTCCAAAAAAGTCAGCAACAAGAGATCAGGATAGCTAATAGGCAACTCAAAGTTCAGTTACTACAGGAGAGGCGCGTTGCGCGGGCGGCAGCCAGAGATGCGCGCTCGAAGGAGAGAGCCGATGAGGCCGCCGAGCGACGCCTCCGTCAACAGGCTCGCAGAGCCCAACAACAACTTCAAAAACGGATCAAAATTGCCAAAAAGGGAAGTCAGAGAGCATCAAAAGCTACCCATAAAGTTACAAAGAGGCAGAAATCTACGCCAGCACCTGTAGGCGTTGATGTGGCGGCATCTGCGCCATTAACGCCATCATCGCGCAGTGGCCGTACAATCCGCACACCAAGCAGATATCTATAATCTGATTAGAGAGAAATCATCTATAGGCCTTAGAGACCTCAAATCTAGAAAATCTCGTGATATTACTATTTGTGGGCGTCTCTATAGCCTCATGTTGCTGGTCGAGGTTTTGGTGATGCGCGTGCATTGACTGTCGGCGTGCATTGACTGTCTTGGCACGGTACACGCACATAGCTGCTGTAAACGATCGATCGAACGCTGCCTTAAAGGCTGGCAGGAATTCAAGCTTCGTGATGTGGTTGATGTGGTGGCGGATCAGAGCCTCAATCTCACGGCTGTACGCGCGCTTCAATGGCGAGAAGCAGCCAACGTCAAGCGGCTGCAGCAGGTGGGATGAGCGAGGCGGCATGCAGAGCGTATAGATATTGCTCTCATGGCCATCAAGGATAAGCAGCCGACGTGCCCCAACCACCTTGCTCTCTGTATGCTTGATGAAGTGCTTCAGCCTCTCAACTCCTATCTCGTTGTTCGTCCAGCCACTGTCGCTTACTGCGATCACCCAGTCGCGTGGGATATCCTCCTCGTACCAGGCAGACAGGTGATCCTGGCTAGCAAAGATGAGGAACGGTGGGATTGTCCAGCCAGCAGCGTTGATCGCAGCGATCACCGTCACCCACTCACGGTCGCCAGGCTGGATAGCCGTTGGCCTACCTCTCCTTTCTGACCCTGTCACGACGAGCTGTGTCGTAACCTTGCCCATCATAAAGCCAGCCTCGTCAAAGTTATAGACGTCCTCATCTCAGATGCTGTACTTGGCCTTCTGGAGTAGGGATGGCTTTTGTCGCCTCATAGAGTGTGCGGTGCGAGTAGTGCTCGAATTCAATGCTGTGCTCGGTCCTCGACTTTGCCGCTTATGACTTGCAATATTAGCTGATGGAGGGCGTTTCCGTCTAGGGTGTTCGCTTCCCCATATGTTTGTGGACGTTCCCATTGCCATCTTGTGCCCCATATAGTTGTAGTTCAGTGGCATTGTGTCATTATTACCCTTCCTTATGAATACATCCTCGTCGAAGCTAGCCGCCGCAGCATTTGGCCCATAACTACTCGGTGGTGCCTTGACGTCAATGCGAATTTCTGCTGTAGTAGAAATCGCTGCGCCTACTGTCAAACTTGACGACGGATACTGATGAACAAACTCCTCTGCGTTGCTCCTAGCCTGTTCCTGACTGGTGATGTTTGGTTGCCGCCTTTGTTGCTTCCCGCATTTCGATAGAAATTTCATCTCCGCATATAGCTTCGATTTCATCCACCGTGATTTTTTTCCTCCTGCAGCTAGAGGTTACACTATCCTCTGGATATCTCATATCTGCTCCCTCGATGTTGCAGAGGCTGCTATCGGAAGTAAGGCCATGGGTGCGCCGTTTAGCAATCTTTCCAATAAGGTCGGCCATTGACATCTCGATGTTGAGTTTGACAATATAGGCGAAGGGATGGAATTGCATGTAACTAAACCCGCTATTAGTGATCGTTTTATTTTCTCCTGTCCTCTTCCGACGAGAGATTCTCTTTCTTGTTAACCCCGTTATTAAAAAAAAATGTGCATAGACTTTACTTACACGAAGGTGTTGTGCAAACTCATCATAGAGATAATAAGGACATCCATGCTAAGAGAGAATCCGATAATAAACATATTAAACCGGACTAGGCTCTTATACTTGGTCAATCCATGCTTTACCAAGTTCTGTTGGACAATGCGGATAAAATAAAAATTAAGCGCTCCGTCCACAATAAGGTAGATAACCTTCTCGCAACGGTCCCACCACTCGTTAATCCAGATGTATCTCTCTGAGATCTGTAGACGGGCGGGGATCCAAATGTTGTAGACTGAAATATTAACAGCGGTAATTAAGATGGCGACACCGACCTTAAGACGGTATGCATGTTGTTTGTCGGTGAGGAGAATTGAACATCGATTAATAATGATTTGGAGGAGAAACTGGACCTAATGGGGTTTGCATTACTAGGTCTTTTAAGGGTGTGGTAAAACATACTTGAAGTGCCCATGTAGTAACTGCCAAGGTTAGCATATACTATAAACAACATCAAAGTATACGTACGAATGCAGAAATAAAACGCAAAACTGTAGAATTCGAGTTTTAGCATTTATTCCACGTGTACAGCTTAACAGGAGTATCTATGGCTAACCTTGGGGGTATAATGCCTTTAAGGTGTAACCAACAAATGATGCCGAAGATAAGGCAAACAAGGATCTCAAGCCATATCATCCAGACATACGCATTACAGAATACACGAAGGCCAAGTCTCATGTAAATCTGCCTAGTCTGTTTCATGGCAGTCCAGGTGGTAAGCCAACCAAACCCGATTGTGAATCCCCAGGCGAGTGATGCGAGTGCCAGGTCATCTTCGGTCACCCCTTGAGGAACGTAGTGCGGCAGGAGGAGTGTAATCATTATGAATGCAGTGGAAATGAGTGATAACTATTGAAGAAAACTATTGAAGAACGGCGATAATAATAGAAAGTAGACTTGAAGGGTAAATAAACAACTTACATCTTCGTATACCGTCAACTCACGATTCACACTTTGCCAAGCATTGGGGGATTTTCACACCACCATATGAGCTCTAAGCCACCAAAAACCATGACTCAACTAGAAATGCTAGTGCCAGTGGTTAGACTTGGGAACAATCAAGCTGATCGACAGATTGATTCGCGAACGTGCCACGGGTAGGGACATGCCCACGTTCACGGAGCACGCGGTACCACCTGCACGCTCGAATCGGAATCAATCTGTAGAATCAGCTTGATTGATCCCAAGTCTGCCAGTGGCTGTATCACATGCTATTTCTAAAGGGTGAATAGACTCGCTAGTCACTGAACGAAGATCCGGGCTCGAGAACGCGGAACATGCCATCTTAATGTAAAAGAAGCCACCCGTATGGCTCTGTCTGCCGTCCCAGGCATTCCGATGCATTAGCGTGCTAGTACACCACCCAGAACGTGAGAGTTTTTGTCCAACGAGCTTCTCTGTGACGACTTCCGCCTGCGTCCCGATCAAGCATGTCCTTGCTTATGCGTCAAGTCAAGTCCTAAAAACATCGCCCAATAACTACGCAAACTACAGCCCCTAAGAAGAGTTAACTATCGGTCCATAAAGGCTTAAATTTGGCGAACTGGCGTGTATGTTAATGTAAAAACTTCATGTAAAGCAAAGCACAGTTGAGGGATGGTTGTTCACGAATCACGGCTGTGTCGAAATTGAAAATGGAGACTTGAGCCGTCAGTGCAACTTAGCCGATCTATTATCGGGACAGAACTCCCCTCCATTCGCGGCTTGCCGGCTCGCAAGTCAGCTCAAGCCTCGATACCCCGAGGCCGCGTTGCACCCGTGGGTCGTGACCGGAACTTGGGTCCGCAAGACGCCTGTTGGTTACCAAAAAGTCGGAAATGTAATCCACTTCCCCAGCCTGTTAGCGCTCGCGTTTTGCAATGAACCCTGATGATCGCCGATCCCTTCGTACATGTGCTAGCCAAAATGATATGCAGGGACTCTCCCCGCCTTTCAGCCACTGAAAAAGCAACATCATGGGTGCCTGGCGTGCAGAAGAATCCAGCTAGAAGGGCCAGACAGGTGGATCGTCAGATGAATGGTCAAATCTATCGGACCGTTGGGTGGTCTCCATGAATCGAAGTCTCAGGGCTTGTGCACACATATAAACGCACAAATTGTGACGCACGTATCTGCATTTATTAAGATCCTAGTTGTCGACGAAGGCCATGGACCTGCCGTTCCTTCGCACCCAAAAATTACCATCGTAATAACGCCTTCCGCACCTGTCTTGTGCAGAGCCTCGTTTTACCGCGAAACCAACTTCCCTCGCCACAGCACCATCATCGAGCTCTTCTAACTGTCAAAACCCCTAAAAGTGTCATATCTGAGCCTGTAAGTCCTGCTGTAGTACCCGCAGGTGACTATCAGCCTATGTTGGGCGCGGCGCGAAGATTCATGCAAGGCCGCCACCAGCATTGCAACTTCTGATCCAAGCAGCCGCTAATCCGGGCTAGTGGCGCAGGGCCTCGGCAAACCTTAGGTGTGGCTTACGGTGGAATTTAACACATGCTGAACTGCCTGCGCTGATAGCGGTCGAACCCCCACTCAGCGCCAATGTGTCTGAGGGACCATAGTCAGGCATAATACGTGGAAGAGCATTTTGATATTACACTAACCACTTAATACCGCTCAAGTATATCCTTAATCGACGTGGAAGCAATTTTTCTCGGCGGTCTAATGTGGTATTGCTCGGAATATACACCGATAATGGACATTACGATGTTTATTGCTCTCTCCCGTTCTTGTTAAGTGAGACGGTTCGCAGTTCCCATGATTCGTTGCCCCAATATTCTCCGTAAGGAATCAGTGTCGTAAACGCCACCCGGAATTCCCCAGACGCCACACAACCCTTTAGCCGAATCGGAAGCATCGCTGTATGAGACTTTGCGGATTTAGCTTCAAATATAGCGCATGCATGTGTGCCAGATGTTTGCTTCACGCTATCCAAGCCTTCAGCCGCAGTCTTCATGCATCGTAATAACTGCCACGATCGTTCCGCGAAGCGCTAGCATTTTAGCTCCCGCTAGCGTTCAGACTAGCCAATGAGGGCCTGACGCAAAACCAGAATCGCCGATGAAATACTCTGCCTTCAGCTGTAAGCCCAATACGGGAAAGTTCCCTAATTCTGGTGTTCGTAAAGCAGTGCACGTAAAAGGGATGAACATAGGCCAGGCAGAATTTGTGTGGGAAACTGCAGGCCTCTGAGCCTCATGGAACGCCTGGGCCTATGGTGTGGTATGCTTATCCACGGCCGGACATAACTTCGCGAATTGAAGTTGATCGCTCAGAGTTTGTGGAGAAGGGGGAACTAGAGCCGGAGCAGTGTACCAATTACGTCAGGTGTCGAATACCTTTCGCGCCCCTTCCCCTTCGATATAGCGACCTCTTCCTCCGGGTATGCGAGATCAGCGGACTTGTAGGTGTCGCGGCCGGCAACTTTCTCGAGACACGAGCCATTAAGCCACTTAGAGGAGGTCTCGCATTGGATGAGAAGTTGGTAGGGGTTGCAAGGGCACGTTGTCTACGCAGTACTTTGGGAGCTCCTATGGCAAGATCAACTACGATTCCAGCAGAGAGAAGGCTCACTTTGTACTGAGAGAACAGGCGGCTTCTTGGTAACATCTAGCGTTCATCTCAAATATAGCTGTTCGGAGCTGAGCAATTCTCTCTGGTCCCTCTGCTCCTGCCAGTGGACGACGTACGTTGTATTCCATGGTACCTGATGGCTGAGATACTTCAGGATCGTGAGCACTCACCGGTCTTCGATTAGGACTCAAACCCTTCGCTTCTATGACTGCAAGGGCAAATCGTATGCCCATGACGCGGCGGCGTTTAGATTGAAGTCAGGTAGAGCGGCGTATGTCGATCCAGATCAAGGAGTGCGCGTCTAGCTATGATATTCGTTTCGACTTTCATCAATAGGTGAAGCCGTCAGCTTGAGATGAAATCCAAACTAGCTTATCATGTGAGCATCTCACAAAGTTTCTGACCATTTCCAGCAATCTTACCATTTCCCGACGTTTGTCTGTTTAGCGATCCAAGCAAATGTCCTGCTTGGTTTCTCACAAGGCAACTCAGACTAGCCTTCCAATGGCCTTCGATTGAGCACTCGCGTGCATTTCTTATGCGAGTCGGCCTTGAATGTCACTGCTAGTATGGCGTATTCGTATGAGTACTCTAATACTGTGGCGCATGTGACGCAATTCTCGATAGACTTGCAATTATCTCTATTTTGAGTGATCTCACTCTCTTTCTTCAGAGCGCAGCCTAGTTTTTATATCTACGGTCTCAACTTCAGCTCTTCGGTCTGGCCGACGGCCAATCCGATATTCTCAGTCTCACCGAAGGTCTAGAATTTCGGTCTCTCCTGGTCAGATATCACCATATTTTCTAGACCTGCCAATATGGCGAAATGTGTAGAAGTCTCTGGTCCATCCATTGCAGTTCGGACCTGATCCTCCTACAAGTCAACTTCGAATATTCGTCGCACCTCATTGTCGATTGCGGGCGGAAGGTGGGGTAGATTGTCAATGAAGACACGAGCGGGGTGCATATTCCGTATACGATACGTTTGCGGGCGATAGTCTCTTGCTAGGACTGCACATTGAGATCTGTAAGGGCGTGTGCGAGTCGTTAGAACCAAGTAAAGCAAGGATAATTTTGAGGAGGCACGGGTTGTGAAGGCGGGAAGGCTCATGCCTAGCCGCTAACCCATGACAGCATCGTAGCCTGTTATAAGAGCGGATTGCAACCAACTCCAAACTCATTCGTGACTCGAGGGTCTGTCAAATCGACGCCCTTTGTCTCCTGAAGTCGCGCTCTAGTTTCCATATTAATTCACTTCACAAGTCAAAATAAGTGGTGCTCCTTCTCAGTCGCTACCAAACAGCATTCTTATTAACCGCCTATTTCATGCTCTCTTCTACTCAGTAACATCTCGAGAGTTTCTTCGGCCTACCCTGTCACCCTTCCACGCGACTGTTGTTTCTTCTAGATCATGGACGATGAACACCGATATGATCCTACGTTCAAGCCTTGGGGTCCGCTGATATCGCCGCACTATGTTGACGAATATATCACCAAGTCCGACATAATGATTGCTTCCATAGTCTGGGGATTAACATTGATTAATGTTATCATCGCGATATATATTGGATATGGACAAACAAAGACTTTAAGCTCCCCGCTGCGGAGCGTGTATATCTGGATGATATGGCTAGAGCTGCTAGTGTCATTCATCATGGGCCTTGGATGCTTTCTGCACCTGTTAAAGTATATTAAACCAAGTAAGGTCCTAAATATCTACACAATCAAGATAATGTACTAATAAGTAACAGGCTTTGCGTTCTATTTCACCATCCGTAAGCATGCCACTTTCGTCGAACGCATATCGGCAGCAGAATCCAGCAGCTAATACAATATTGTGTTCTGGTGGTGTATTCAGGTCCAGCTATTGCTGCAGATTATCATCAACCGAATTCGAGTCATTGTGCCCGACCGCAAGCGGTCACGACTTGTATTAATTGGGACTGCTGTTTTCGTCACCGCTATCAACATCAGCGTTTTCAACGTTTGGATACCAGCGCTTGCAAATTAGTGAAAGGTATGTAGGATTTATCATGTCCAAGCTGCTCTGAAATCCCCTTTCCTGAGAGCGCATCCCGAAAGCTTGGTGTGAGAAGGAGAAGAGTCCCCCGGTGGCTAGTCCAATGTCACTGCAAAGACTATTTAAAGGCGTACGAACCTGCTGTCTTACTTGAGGCATCATTTCATCAACGAAATCTGGGATCGCATTGAGAAAGTTCTGTACCTACTTGTCGACGGGGTACTCAACTGGTGGTTCTCACAGTCCGCAACAAGCAAGTCAATCAATCTTGGGGTCGTCGATTGGCTTGCTTGTTGGCGACGTCGTCGTCGCTTGATTGTAGCTTGATTGTTGGTGTTTTCAGGCAGCTTGATTGCGACTTGATTGGTAGATTGATCAGATTGGACGCTAAGAGATTAAAGTTGTATACAACTACAGTGGCTTAATAATCCACTCCTGTAACTATATTGTAGTATTGTACGATATCCTCGTCTGATACGTCCTCCTCATTGTTGCCCTCTGTACTCTTGTTGTACGTAGTCTTGAAGCCTGCTCTTGTCCACGATCGTATGAGTTGAAGAGCAGCTAGTAACTCACTGCCAATAGCTCGTCTTTTAGGCTCGAGTAAGTCGCCAAGCTCACTAAAGAGCCTCTCACACTCACAGCTTGATGCTGGAATTGTCAGTATATCGATTGCAAGCTGGCTTAAACATAGGTATTTTGAGCGCATTTGAATCCAGTAGGCGACTGGGTGACCATCACCTAAGTACTGCTCTCTGCTCCACTCTGGCTCTCGTGTCCTCCAGCGCTCTTACTCGTCGTGATGAGCTGCCTCGTCTCTGGTGTTGTTGCGGCGTACAAAGGCACCAATTACGTCATCTATCCCACTTGCAATTGTTGTTGTGTGGGGATGAGGTTGAGAGTGCCAGAGTCGCTGAAACCCAGCGTTGGCAGCCGTGAGCCACTCTGGCTTGTCAGCCCAGCTGTTCTCGCAGTAGCACTTGTAGTAAGGATAGAGGCAGACAGGAGCGTACTAGGCAGGCGATCTATCGAGCTTATCGTAGTACTCGTTAGCCTTACTCCAGGCAGCGCGTAGGTTGATATGAAGGTATTCCCCTGGCGCGTCTGTGTAGTTGAAATCGACTTGCTCGTATGGCCGCGTGCGCGCTTCGAGCGCGCTGAGTACGTACTCAAAGATAGGTATAACCTCGTATATAGCACCAAACTTGCCTGCTTTCCCGCGACCCTCAAGCCGCTCTGTAGCAAGCTTTAGCGGCTCTAAGCAGTCCTGGTACTCTGTTATTACTGCCCAATCAGCAGCTGTAAGACCAGTTGATCGTATCCAACTTGGAGCGTCTAAGAGCTTGTTGCCAGCTTAGTTTGCGCGTCTATCGTCGAGAGAGACGCAGCTAATGTGGTGCTCAGCGTAGGAGTTATAAGCAGCTTGAAGTTGAGTTGCGCGTGCAAAGGCAGCGTAGTACGAGTTCCAGCGAGTAACAACAGGCTTAACTAGCTCGAGTACTCGAAGACGCTCTCCAGCAGGCAACTCAGCGTTTGCAGCTCGCTGAAACTCTCTAAAAAGCTCATACTGCTGTGGCGTTTTGATGTAGTTAATAACGTCGATAAGCACGCTCAACGGCCCATCTTTACGCCACTCGCGCAAGTACGACTCCTCTCCATCGAGCTGCTCAGCAGCGTTGTTGTATGCCTCTCTATCCTTGCCAAATATAATTGCCTGGCCGATGAGATTGAGCGTGTGAGGGCCGCAGCGGAGGCGTTGATGAGTAGCGTCAAAGTCGTATACGCGAGCGAGCGCGGCAATTGCAGTGTCGTTATTCGTAGCGTTATCGAGTACGAAGTAGCCTAGCTTGTTACTAGTAATACTGTACTCCTCGAGCGTTTTGACAATAGTACTTGCAATAGCTTCGCCTGTATGCGAGCCTGCTAGCTGTGGCAGAGCGATAGGCAAGTCTTATATCACTCCAGAAGCGTTAGCAAAGTGCGCAACAATCCCAAAGAATCCGCGCTTGCCGCCTCTTGTCGTCCAGCCGTCAAAGCTTACGTGTATTTTACCAGCAGCTTCTGACAGGGCCTGGACAACTTGAGGCTGTATATAGCGGAAAAGGCGCATCGCGTATGTAGCAACACTACGAGGACTTACCCACAACGCTGCCTCAGCCTCTAGGTTTACAAAGTTTGTCATCTCTCGAAAGGAGGGCCTTGCAAGTAGCTCTATTGGCAGGTTGTTATTGAGTAGGCAGAGTACTGTAGCTTGTCGAAATTGCTGTATATTAAATTTACATATCGCGTTGGCAGCGTGCTGAGAGACCTCAACACCAGCCTTAAAGGCTTGTCGCAGAGAGAGCTGCCCACTAGAGTGTTGCTGTTGTTTGATGTCGCTCTTTGTAAGCCGATGGTCATGTTTCTGCTGCCCGAGATGAGTAGCTGCAGCTGTTGTAGCTCTTGTTACGTTAAACATGCCGCTTGCTGCAACTTTGTACCAGTCAAGTCGCGTCTTGTAGTAATCCACATCAGTTTTAAATGCGGTTTGTCCACCATTCGTTAAATCAGATGGGTTCGCTGGAGGCCGGTCTCCGATCGCCGCCCGTTTCTTATACGTTTCGATGTTTGGCTCGGTCGGAGGGGTCGGCTCCGTCTTCGGCAGGGCATCGCTCGTAGGGTCGACGAGGTGCCAAACCCTAAGTGATAGGCATCTGGCTTCTAGCTGCTCGTACCAAGGTTTCCAGCTCATATAATCTGTGAGGATAATGTCGGAATCGCGGTTTGTTGGTTGCGCCATTGCTCTCGCGTAAGGTTGAGGCAGTGAGACTCTTAATTGTCAGATAAAAATGCTAAAAAATGCGCTTAGAAGAAATTGATGATTGCGATGATGGATTATGTGTTGATCATTTTTTTTTTGATGGTCGGTGTTGTTCTCTCTCCTTTGGAACCACAGACCTGATACATCAGTGATATATAGGTGATACCGTCCACGACGCAGTATTCGCGTACTTCATCTGACAATAGGTTTCGTACTCTCCTCCTGCCTATTAGCAGATTTGAACGATGAGTTCGATGTCATTAACTAGGACAAGGTATATAATGTTGTTGTCATGTCGATACCTCTTACAGCTGTCGCTAAACTACAACTGTCAGATCTCACGTATTGTGCGAATTCTGATGAATTTTGAATAATGGATTTGATGAAATTGATTGATTGTGTCTGTGTTTTCGCGTCGTGCGTCTTAGGAGTTTTTATGTTCTTGTGTTCTCCAATGCTCCCATCGGCAGGCTCCTTGTCCCACCTCGGGAGCCAGCCACCTCGCTTTGGTTACGGGAACAGGGCTTCTGTTATTTGACAACAACAGTCTCCGAATCCAGCGGGCTGTATTGGAACTCCATTACCTTCTTCCTTATAGAACATTGCTTTGTGGCATAAATAGCTGTAGATGTCGAAACAATTGCAAATACCTTACCTTAAACATAACTAGTTCATAAAGAATCAACAAGTCTATAGTCGATAACTATCATCCCTACGATCCCCATGTCACACCAGTACCCGAAGAACAAGTCAACAATTGAACCAGCGAAAGAATCGAAGTGAAGTAGTACAGCCGGAGCACCGCCGCTACGAACAACCCAACTCTATCACACACCTGGACAGGGACGGCCAGCCACATGTGTCCCTATGCAGATGGATTTTCTCTCTTTAAGATCTCCTCAGCCTTGGCAATCGCCGTTTCAACGAGTTCGTCAAAATCGTCAAGCAACAGAACATTGTCTTTCCCACACAAATACTGGACGTTTCCACGGCGATGATATCCTTCCGGGCAGCAGACAATGATCTTTCCAGATTGGGAATAGCGGCCCAGTTCCATTAGTGTGACGGCGCTGATGGTGTTGGGATGAAAATAGAAAATGATGAAATCAGCCTTGTCGAGATTCGTCATTTCCCAATGTATTTGGTGACGGAGGGTCCTGTTCGTGATATCTTGCTCCAAGCTGTCGTCCCAACGAATTCGGCGAGGGATGAATGCGGCCATGGGAAGAGAGGCGATTTTGTCTGCGAACGCGGCTTGCCAATCGGGAGCTTTGCCCATCTCGATGCTGCCTCCAACGAAGATTCGTACACGATCGCCAACGTCTACGTCGTCCAGAGGGCCGCAGTGTATGAATGCTGGATTTCATTCCGGCTTTTCCGCCATGTATGAAGTTAGAGGCTCTCCTTGATTGGTTTCTGGGAACTTCATGGCTGAAAATGGTGGTCGAATTGAGTGACAATATGCTTTCTTTGAGGGAATTGGGGTGATGGAGAAAGAATGATTTAGTTTATGGGCATGAGCCGCTTTAAGTACTTCGTTGAGCACTGCTCTTGTGTTGATTGGTGCGGCGCAGTGCCAACTTGTGCTATACCCATACAAACTCAATGGTGCGTTGTTAACTTCAATTGGCTGCGGATCATATTAAAGCTCATCATGCACAAGGCGCTGTGACAGCCTTGGCTTATGCATTCTATTACGTTGATTTGTCCGGGCTCAGCTGACTGGGGCCCGTTTAGGACCCCAGTTAGGCAGAGCCCGTTTTAGCCGCAGAAGGTGTAGATGACAGCAGAAGAACACAAGTGAGGCTTGTTGCACAAACCCATCCATGCAAACGCTGGTACAGACAACTCTGAATTATCTAACAGACTTACAGGTTTTTCCTCGACGACTACTTTGGGGTCGGAGGGGGCCGGAGCGAAGCAATGACCTAATGTCGTGGCCGGCCTGGCCAGCAAGAAACAGCGAAAGAGCTAATCAGAAACCAGGCCTACTACCTAGCTTGACACCGAAGGAACACATCGCCACTGTGGCTCATATCGCAGGAATTCATGCAGTTGGCACCGCCGTTCATCGATTGGAACATGCCTTGCTTTTGGATAGGATGCTCAGATGGACTGAGCAACGTCCGGCCAGCCTACAAAGTAAAGGAATCCCGTCATCCTTTCGGCATGGGGCTCTGCCGGGAGGTCCCATTCCCTGGTTCTACCTTGTCACCCAAGGAGGCTAGTGTAGGGTCTCAAAAGTGAATCCTCTGAGAAGATGGACAGGGATATGTTGTTCTGGCCTCCTAGGTCCTACTCAGGCCCCTGTCGGTTTGGATTTATAGATCCCTAAGATTTTCAGTCCCTTTCTTAGAATGCCCTATTCTAATGGTTGACTTCTAAGAGTTGACCTGAGCTGATACTGTGGGGTATGAAGGAGAGGTGGGCGAATAGCTGGACCAGCCTCACACATACACAACAAGGTGATGATGTCAGGCCAGCGATACTCCACGGTAGCAGGCAGCAATTTCTGCCCCACCGCATTATACGGCTCCGGTTCGCCCTTGAAAACCTTCCCCTGTGGCGGAGCTGATGGGCCATAAAAGGCAACCACTCCGTTTGGGGCTTATACTAGACTTTATGGCCATGCTTTGCTTGCAGGGCAAGGTAGGAAAGCCCATTCCAAAGGAAAGAAACCAAGCACGCATAAACTGCGCCTTGCTTCTGGGAGTCGTTAGCGGCCAGTTGTGTCTCTATTCGCACAGAGTACGTGCGCATGGACCGGAGACTAACGCAGTACCAGTCATATAACGTGACTCAAACCAAGTGAGCACCTACGGGTGTGGCGCGGACGAGATAAAGTCACTTTCCGCTAACAGTGGTCATTCGACGATGCCAGCTGATGGCCATCCCAACACGCAGCCTAGTCCCGCACAAAGCGTACCGCCTAGAGCTCGGCGAGCAGCGAACAACAATTACCAGAAGCCATCTGAAAGACTGTCAAAGCTGTGCCGAGAATATGACGTCCACATATACTTCCTAGCCTGCCGCAATGACCGATTCAACGGCTTCGTATTTACAAAGGAGACAGGCCAGCCATCGTCACCATCAGATCGCATCCACCTCTAGTAATGAAGTCGTCAGGCCTTTGCCGTCGGGCTGAAAGGAGGATCATTTAGCAAGTCACGTCGTTTGACCGAATCGGCATAGCCCAAGACACGTGAGGTGGAAGGATTATGTCAGAGCAGGTCGACATGATGACTAAAGGTGCGCATTTCAAGGCTACCAGTACTACACCACGCGAAATGCGCACGCTTGCTATCACCTGTACACTATACATATCATTTTTCAAATTTCTTCACCAGTTATTCGAGCTTTCCATGAGCACTGTGAGGGCTTGGATGAATTTCTTATTCCTCTTCGCCCGCTTTTGAAGGGCCTTCTCGTCCCTCGTAGCCCACTCTTGAAAGACTCTCACCAACTTCCCTTTTCTTTCTTCTAGCGCTTCCACTCTTGCTTCCAGTTCCTGAATCCTTTTTTTTTGCCGTTGATAGAGCTAAGCTGTCAGATTTAAAGGGATTTTTAATGGCGTGGTGAAGATCACGATGATGCACCGTGGGATTGTTGATCGGGTCTGATGATGATTGTGTCCTCTGTCTAGATCGTGGCTAAGGGTTCTAGTGTTCTAGCATTTAGCGCGTCACGTGCAGTTGGCCCCTAACCTCTAAGCCTCGGTTTACTACTGCCGTTTATCTGACACCAACACACAACTTCCGGAGCTACCCCAGCCAACGGTCCCCCGTGCATGCAAACGATGTCCACCAACAGGTAAACCTTTCCTCCCGTCACAAGCAAGGTGCTCACGAAGTCGGAATCAGACAGGCAAACGCTTCCCATCCACTGCCTCCATGCTGCCGAACCTGCAGGGCGAAATCTCCGCTGACTCTTCGAATCTGCGGCCGAAACGCAGCATATAGCTACTGGATCGTGGCGCTGGATCTTTCGACCGCAGCTACTAGTTCGCTCGACAATGGCCTGTCACAGGTTTCAGTGTCGCGACTTCTTCGCCTTGAGCAATCAGACCGACATTCAAGGCGGTCACTAGGCCATTTCTACCCTCACTCCTTGAACACTTGACGGCATCTATGCCCTCTCCGCTAAAGGAAGCCTTCGTTGTCGACATCAAGCGCCCACTTGTGGTAGACACCATCGGTTACAAGGTGCAACGAAGTCGTGAGCTTAGCGTCACTTGCATCGAATCGACTGGGCCATGCCGTTCAACTCAAACATCGCCCGCTGTATCTCCCGCGTGCATGCAGAAGGCTTTGCCTGTCCTTGCTTGGTCGAGCTTCCTGTCGGCCTCTTCCTTTTCCGGTTGGCCGAGATGACACCTAGCACAGTCCGTTGCTCGACCTCTGCTCGCTCGAAGTCGATCACCATGACGCGGTTCGTCTCCTCGTTCCACAGTATGTTGCGAGGCATCAGGTCCTTGTGCAGCACCCGCAGCCCATGGATCGCGTCGGCCGACTGTTTCACCTGCTCGTTGACCAACGCTTTGTTCTTCGCCGTAAGATGTTGGCCAATGGGATGCCCTCCGAAGCTGAGAAACATCATGTGCACAAGCTGGACGATCCCTTCGTAAAAGTATGGCGTCTCCAGGTCGATGTTTCCCAAGTGCACCGGCACGTGGATGCCCTGGATCGGCCGAAGCCGCTCGTAGATGGACGCCTCCCGTCGCAGGCGATAGACGAAGTAGGCGGGCGTACACTTTGCCGCCACAGTGTATCCATGCGATCGCAGACGGACGCGAAAGAGCACCCCGCACGCACCAGGCATGCTCACGGGATCGCAGTCCGTGTCTAGGTCGTCCGCAAGCTGTTGACGTATGAGGGCAAGGAACGTTGGTCGATCGATCTGATGCTTTCTCTCTCCGTGGTAGCTAGCGTTAGGACACGACCTGTCGAGCACACCGCCTTCGGCAAGCCCGCGCAGGCAGTCCTGCGTGCAGTATTGCCTCTCCTGTGTTCCTCGGCCGCGCCTGCGCCCGCGCTCGCGCCCGCTTGACGAGCTACCGGCAGTCCCCTGCGTGCGCGGCAAGTGCTGCGACGAGGACGGATGTCGACTCGGCGTGTACGGGTCCGGCTCCGGTTCCTCGTCACTCTCCTCACGCCGCCTCTCTGCTTGCAAGCAGCGGGGCGAGCTAGGCTTCGCTATCCTGCCCCGGAGCTGCACAGGCGACATGCGGAGGAAGCTGTCGTCCTCCGGAGGCTGGTACTCCGACGACTGCGTAGTGCCTTCGGGGATCGCATCCAGCAGCTCGTCATACACCACCTCCCAGCTGTGCAGTTGCGCCGCCGCCGCCGTCCGCCACGCCTGGGACCGTTGCGGTGTCTTCAGCGCCTGGAGAGTGAAGGCTAACATCTGTCCCACCGCTGTCAGGTGCAGCCGGTTCGGCCCCTCCGAGCCGGCTGTCCACCCCGTCGTTGCTCCCACATCGCCCTTGGGCACCGAGAGGAAGTAGTGCACCGTCCTAGGGTCGTCTCCCACCCGCAGGAAGATGTACGCTTCGCCTGTGCATACGCACCCATACTCCACTCCGATGCTGATCATGTAGGAGAATGCCTGAGTGATGACCGCAGCGACCAGCCGGCGAAAACGGTCTCTCAACGTCTCGTCTTCGTGGCACTGCACCACCTCCTCGAGTGCCATCTCGCCCAGCCCCTCGTAGATGTGGCCAAGCGGGAGCTTGTGCGGCGCTTTGAACTCTAGAATGAAGGCTGCAATGGACTTCTGTGCGTTCCGAGTCGTGCCGGTGTTGTATACGCAGAACTGGTCGGCCCGAGGACGCGACAAGCCTGCTGTCCTGGCGCGACCAGCGTCCTCCGCTTCGGCCGTGCCTGTCGAGCCCGACGGCGCTGTCCCTTGCGCTCTGGCTTGCAGGCGCCGTGACTGCCGTTGCCCAGTCCCCGACACCGTCAGCTGCTCCATGCCCTCGTCCAGCTGCGATTCTGGGCTGAGCGTGTTGGCGTGGTTCTCGAAGTTCACCGAGCCCCGGAGCCCAAACTTCCGCCGCAGTCGTCGGTCGCCGTGCAGGCTCTGGATGATCAACGATACCTGGTCCTCGACCGTGTTCCGCTGGAAAAAGTTGAGGTCCAGCTCCGAGCTCATCATCCGCCGCCGCACAGCCTCGCCCGTCTCCTCGAGCGTGTGCAGCGACGTGAAGTGCCGCTGGGGCGCGAAGCCAGACTCCATCAGATCGTCCCAGATCGTTGCCTGCCGAGCTGGGAAGTCCTCCCACAGGGCCAGCCTTTCCGGTCGACGCTTGTTGTTTGCGTTGGCGGGATTGCCTCGCGTCGACAGTGTCGCGTCGGTCTGGACGGTGAGGCCCGAGTGGAGGTGGTTGTGGCAGGCATCGAGGAACTCGAGAAGGGATGTCTTGCGCGTCTTCTCTGCGGTCTGTTCCTGGGCTTGCTCCGCCTCCTCGCGTCTGCGTTGTTCCTCCTCGCGTCTGCGTTGTTCCTCCTCGCGTCTGCGTTGTTCCTCCTCGCGTGCTGCTTCCGCTTCTTTCTGCGCGTTCTCCGCTGCTTCACGCTTGTGTTGTTCCTCCTCGCGTCTGCGTTGTTCCTCCTCGCGTGCTGCTTCCGCTTCTTTTTGTGCTCTCTCCGCTGCTTCACGCTTGTGTTGTTCCTCCTCGTTTACGCGTTGTGCCTCCAGATATAGAGCCTTATAGTCTGGTGACCTCTCAGCCATGTCGTTGCGATAAGATCTTTCCCTTCTGTAGTGGGTCCGTCTGTGGCGTTCTTCGTCGGCGGAAATGAACACTCAAATATGCCTGCTGCATCAGTGTGGGAGATACTGCACACGCGAGATCCTTGTGTGGTCGAATGGTAGATTTGATAGCTGTACTGAGAGGAAGAAGTTGCGAGATTCGTACCGCTGTTTGGCTGCCTAAACTCTTGGCGCACAGGCCCCTGCGCGCGGTTGCCCCCCCAACGAACATGACTCCGGTGCCAAGAAGTGGGCACCTCGGCTAAAAGCCATTTGCGAAACAACGGGCCATCGCGCACCGTCTTCATGCCTCAGAGGTATAGTCGCAATGCTGAGTAGAACACCATCCACGTTCTTCATATCGTACGCCAAGGAATGTTGCCTGTGGTAATCTTCGGTACTAGTGCAAGGTGAGCATTCCTTCAGACACTCTCTCTTTACCGTTATGAAAACTCTGGCAAGTTCGGGATGCTGTTTATCTCGGGTCAAGGCGAAGAATCGGACCAACGTTGTGGCTGCGATGAAGTGCATGGACTGAGAAGAGATCTCGCAAGCGTCTACCATTATGTACATTGTAGATAAATGATTGTTAAGCGTGTATCGAAATGGTCAAGTCTTCATATCTTACCGCGCTAATCGCTGTCTCCTCCAGTTTCTCCAGTCCCCTCTTGAATAATGGCTCCGTCCCGTCTGTTCTTGTCATCGCTGCGAAGGCCCTGCACAACAAGTCCTCCGGGGATATGGCTTGATCGCCGTCCAGTGCATTGATTGTCCTCCACTTCAGGCGCAAGATGCGGAGGTCGTTTACAGCCAGCACTCGGTCTACCGTTTCCAGTGTTTCCGCGCTAGGCTCGCTTTCTATCATTCGTTATCCGTCGCTCGCTGATCCATGCAAAAAGAGCTTCACGGTAAGAGGCAAATAGACGATGGAAGGCTAGCTTGAACTGCTGCTCGTGTTCAGCCCATATCTCTTCCAGGCTGCACAACAGATCAGCTTCTTCAACCTCGTATCCATCCCTAGGGAACAGGTACCCCAATAGGAGCTGTAGAAGCTCGCACTGTAGGATGGTCACCTCGCGTGGAGCAGGCAGCGCATCTCGCTCGGAACTGCTATGATGTTCGATAGTGTGGCCAATAGTATGGTGTAGACTGGGAACCCCATCCGGCGACAACGGCAGCACTCGGGTAGCGTTGTTTGTGCGTACGGCGGTTGCAGATTGAGGAGCGTGGTTCTGAAGGCTAGCCGTCGCAATGGGAACCGCAGAGGTGGTAAAGACCTCTGTCGGGTACGTCGTCGTGGCTTGTGGCGCAAGTCGGGTTTGAATATACGATGTATCGGTGCCCGTTTTCCTTCCAAGACCGCTCTGATGCTGGGTAGAAGATGAAAAAGGGCGCAGTCGCTCATGGCTGCTCGATTCGTTAGGAGTCACTGGTGAGAGTGATACCTCAGGAAGTGGGCCATCACTGCCGGTAGTACTTGAAGCGGCCTGCACGCTTCTTATGCTAGAACTATCGCTGCAACTATCGCTGGCGAAGGAGTCGCTTCTTGGAAGCTGATTGACGGCAGTGAATGTGCTTGCACGATGGTTGGCAGGACTGTGCGCGCCGTTCAGTCTACTTCGAAAGGGAGGATTCGTTAGCGTCGTAGCTGTTCCGGAAGGGGAAGCGGACAGTGTGCGCGTGAGCCGAGATGACAAATGGGTGCCATTTGGAGTAGGTGTATGGGCAACATTCTCGCTACCATGTCTTGACGGTGAAAGAGGCTCTTGTGAGAACGCTTGGGCAGACATGGTCGCGTTTAAGCAGGTTCGCTTTTCGGCAGGGCCAGTTGTGATGGTAGAATCGCCTTCCGTATACAGGATTGCGATGTTGGTGTCGGCTGATGTTGGTGTCGGCTTTTCGCTTCCCCAAATCATTTCGTTGCGCCATAGCGGGTCTGGCTGTGACTGTGTCGTAAATAGCAATCGTTTCAGCCGTCGATGCTACTGTTGACTGTTACTACTGTCAGAAAATCCACAGTGTAAACCAGGGAGATGAGGGCATTACTACCGATGTGGACCTGTCGCCCGCAGCTGATAGCCTCGGCAGCTTCCTTGGCTCATTTTGTTTGTACGTTACGCCGTCTTGTAGATCCATCAATGAAGGTGGGTTTTCAGTCAACAAAAGGTCAGCAGTCTGGAAATGCTTACTTGGTAGGCGACTTACATCTCTCTGTCGACAGGGACTTCATAGAAGAGACCCTTGCGATATGTTGTCGAATTTCCAGGTGCTAGTAATAGTCGTTTACGGTCTGCATTCTTACCCCAAAGGACAGGACCATGGGTAGTCAATAACTCGTCCAGCTCCTTGTCGATCGTGTTGGGAGTCGATGCAGATTCAAGTAGAGCGTGTAGGTCTCTAGGAAGGTTCTTAGACACTTTTTGCACTCCGTTGGATAAGTTTCTTAATTCACGCTTAGAGAATCGTATGGCACCACCGCGTTCTGTAGCGCAAGAAAGGCCCAAACATTCAGTAATTTCGCGAATCGTCGGGCCTTGACTGCTGAACAATACTGCCCAGTCGTCTTTACTCCAATGCTGAAGCGAAGAATCTCTCATAGTGAATGGTGTCCGCTCGTGACTGTCGTTCGGGGACGAGTTCGATGGGAGGGGCCTGAGGAGGAAAGCTCGTGATGTTAGGTTTTCTCCATGGAGGTAGACGAAGGAAGGTCGAGGGGTGAGGACATAGGATCGAGGGGTGATGATGGAAGCTAGTCCCGAGTCAATTAGACAGCTTGGTGGCTCGAGCTTTCATGTTAGCATTGAAAAACGAGGCGCTGTCGGGGTTACTAACCACTCCAGACGCGACAGGCTTATGCTGACTGTAAGCAATCACGCTACTGTGTCCGAGGCTTTTTCCGATGAGGTGATGCTGATTGCAGGCAAAACGTCATTCTTCATGCTAACCCGTTTCATAGGCTTACCGGCCACCCAAGCTCGCGGTTGTCAGATCACGGAGTTTTTGGATGGACGAGATGCAGGATAGGATGGTTATGGCCGATGCAATCGTTCCCTCAAGGTACACTGCACGGACACTGTCGCGGAGCCATCGCGTGACCTTTGTCACGTGCTCCGGTTGGGCTCAACGTCCGACAGAGCAAGTAGAGATTCTCCGCCGTTTTCGTTGTTCTCACTCGCAACTGTGCGAGAGCCTGACCGAATGCTAGCCTTCTGGGAAGGAAAGTGTTCTGCCGATAGAGTTATGATGGCAGATTCTGTCAGCTGAACAACATGCTCCCATCGATATGGTCCTAGATAGTAATTGTATCTTGGTTGTCGGGCCGGAAATGGTGAAAGTTCATGCTAAGATGTCATTATGATATAAAGTGGTACACCGAGGTATGCAAGACCGTGACTGGTGAGACTCGAATGATGATGGGATGCGGCAGGCTGCATTTCCTGTCGCGGAGACCACTCGTGTCCACTTGCAAGGGTACTGAAGGGTACACCAACAGCAAAGCTCCGAAACCATGAACGAAGCTAGTCGTGAGCATGCTTTAGTCCCCAAAGTGATCGAATGGATTACGCAGCCCAATCGTACGTGAAATGCATATCCGTTCCAAAGCGGTGAAGATTACACTGTTATTGGTGGTTTTGGTCGAACAGCTGAACCATTGCCGAGCGAGTGCACTTTGACCATCCTTCTCGCTCGCTAGCGGCTACCCATCCTCGCACCTCTTACTCGCATCATCTCCATGAATCGAACAACTGCCACGAAACTCTAGGCTTCTTGCCCTCGTGCAAGTTCACAGTTAGACATCATAGAGTACATTTCCCATGACGAAGCCGCCGGAGCTCACTCAACTAACATGAAATAATTTCCCATAAGACTCCTCTTGTTCTTCAGAACCGTAACTTTAAGTTAGGTGCATCAGCTATGGCTTAATAGAGCGAGAGGAGTCATTCCTAAGACATTAGGGGCGAAAAATAAACATTAACGTTAGTATTCGCACGGTTTGTCGACCTGCAGGTAGGGATGTCACGCGATATTAGTCACCTCACAAAGATCTCCAATATGTAACTATGGTAACATCAGTTGATGATATGCTAAGCAAAGAAGGTGAGTGCAGACTAGCCAACACGCGGAGGTCAGCACAAGTCACGTCGATACAGCCCTTGATAACGCAACAGGAATTGATTAATTACTACCGTGTTCCACTAGTTCCGTCACAGGCCTCACCACCGTATTAGTCCAGCATGTCTATCACGAGTAGGACAAGAAAACTAGCGTTAGAGATAACATTTGCAGCACATCGAAGAACATCGTCTGACGAGAACTACACCCAAGCGAGGCTGCGGTCTTACATAGGCGCGCCTTTCGACGGAAAAGTTGGGATGTCGTAATTGTCGTGGAGTGGCATCGCAAGTGGCCGACTCCAGCGTACAGAATCACAGTGTTAGACTGACAACGACTGGGCCTGCTAGTGTAGCTGCCGTCAGCTCGTCGATGCTGGTGAGTTCTGGCTGCGCTGTCAGGACTGCAAATGCCGTCCCGGAGAGTCCTGGCGGAACGCGTGTTGTGCCGGAACCGTCTCCAAGCGCCGTCAGCGAAGTAAATACCGGGACATCCAGCTGGTCTACCCATCCGACGAACAATGGCTTGCCCGACCGCGTGGCGGCAGCCCTTCCCGCAGCATCCCAACTGAAAGTGACCTCGGTACCCGGCCGAGCGTATCCAACAGTCCTGTCGTTCATGGTGAGGGTCGGCAAAATGGGTAGAGGCAGTTCAACAGCGCATGAGCCAGGCTGGACATAGCCCAGCGCCAGATTGTATGCCCACGCTGCTGATGAAGGTGTCTCGAACGATTCTATGCTGGGGTTGGAGACAGTATGAGTATGTAGGAGTGCATTCTGTTTAGCTGCGATGCTGGCCATACTGGACAGCAAAACGGTAGCTGGGGTGTCTGTTGGAGGGAGCGATTCTGCCAGAGACATGAAGACGCCCAGCTCGATAGATTTCAAGACGGCCATAAGCGTGACTAGCTCGGTTGCGTTGCCGGGAGCACTATATTGGCAGGGAGTCACATGTTCGCCGCCAGAGCGACGAAGCAGCGTTTGTAGAGCCTCCAACTGCATCTGCTCTTGCTGTTGTGGTCGCCTGAGTAAGTAGACGCTAGCAGAGAAGGTGTGGAGATAGAGCTTACCTCAAAGATATCAGCGACCAACGACGCGAGAGAGGAAGCACCATACTTTGCTTCTGTTGACCGCCGGGTGTACAGTTTACTCGTGTTAAGAACCGAGACACCCAGGTTCTTCAAGAACTGAGCTAGCTGAAGAGCGTCGACTGCCGACGGAGACAGGCTTATCGTTGCATTTTCCGAGCTCGACGCTGGCCTAGGTGTCGACAATGCAGGCGTTGAAAGGCTTGTGGAGGCTGGCGCTTGTGCTTGTGTTTGATTCATCAAACTGGAGTTGTTACCAGCGGCTGTCGGAGTGAGGTCGTTACCGGATGATAAAGCACCACCGACGGCAGTCACTGTAGGGGCTCTGCTATCGAATGTTGTAGCACGGTTTGCATCTGATGCATTGCCACCGGTTCCTACCCCAGTAAGGGCCGTGGGCAAAGCACCAGTGCTGGAGGTCGACCCATTGCGACTCGTGTCAGTCGTGTTGCCACTCGCCACCGCCCTACCAGGGTCTGCCGCGAAGCTGTTGGAGTTACCCGTAACAGAAGTAAGTTTTGCGGTCACAGTGTTGCTGCTGGCCACTAGGAGTGGACTGGTCATCATTGCGCCTTGACTCGCGATCGACGAGAAAGAGCTGCGAAGCGAAGAGTCTCGCCCAGAAGCAGAACTACGCGAGGAAGCCCCACCGTCGGTCCCATTGCTACCCAGGGTCGGGCTGAGTATGCCAGTTTGAACGCCAGATGCAGCCAGTGGACCAGTGCTGCTCACTCCTACAGGGGCTGCAGTAGAGATGGCGCCACTGAAGGTGACTGTGACAGGGGTCGTAGTCAGGGTAAGACCACTGTATATCATCGTGATCGATGGCCATATGGTACCGTTAGAAAAGGGGCCGCCAGATCTAGGAAAACAGTACTGCTCGAAAGTAGAAAGCGCGGAAGCCGTGGTCGAGGCACCGTCGTTCGAAGCCCTACTGCAGCCTAGCAGAGCGCTCGTCGTGAGCAGGAGAACGTATTTGGTCATGATGCAGCAAAGCTCGGCAGTGAAATGCATCGAAACGTGTCGCAGCGGCTTCATATAATTATTTTCTAGACGCAGTGCTTATTTCCGACCATACGCGTGTTAGCATCATGATGCAAGTCCATTACTGCTTATGCAGACGGCTTACTAACATATCGGTGACTATCTGCTATTGTTCAGAATGATGACCTTCTCACGGGGAGATCGAGTGTTTCACCTCCGTTCCCTACACCCCTGTACCTATGCATCAGGTTTTTCGGTCATTGAGGAGTATGCAGTGAGCATGTCGATTCTTTCAACCATTCCGCTGTAACGTCTTAGACGCTACACGTGCGATCTAGATCACTGCAGGAGGCTATGTAGCGGCCATATGTGTCTTCGCCCGGTAACATCATCGTCAGCAACTGCAGTAAAATTCCTTTATTTCTTTGGTGTTTCGCCATATACACTAGGTATGTCTGGAAGAGATGTTGTCTAATATGCTCTCAAAGGCGCGAGACGGCAGGTACAGCCAGTCAATCACAACATAGAGAGACTAGTGGAGTAGAGAAAGTGGCAGTATGCATCAATGTATATTCATGCTATTACCTGCCACGACACAAGAATTCAAGCTCGCCTGCAACGCATTTCTATTACGCAAAGCCGAACCCGTTGTTCATTTTGACCTTTCACATCTGAAAGTTAGGCCGGTTGGGGTTGCTTTGGTGCTGCTGCTGCATGAACCTAAACACTTGCTGTTGGATATCATGGCTAGAGACTGGATGTTAGTGGTCTGAATCCAATTCGAGAGACGGACACATACGGCAGTTTGTCTTGCTGTGAGGCCGGAACTGAGCGCTCATCTGTGTCACGCTGCGCAGTCTCCGGCAGTGGTATCCGACCTGGCCGAGCGCCGTGCGTGTTCTGTGCATTCGCTGACAGTGGCAGCGGATCCGAGCGGCGAGGGTGCGATTTGAGCAGAGATTGGATGGCGGCTAACTGCCTCCTTATTGCCTCCTGCGAAGCATCTCTAGTGTCTTGCCGCCCTTTGAGTGCTTCGAGTGCTTTCAGGATGTAATTCAACAGCTGATCCTGGCGTTTTCCTCGTGCGATCTCGGCGCTCGTGAGCTCGTGCAGTGCTTGGACGATCTCATTCTCGTGGCTCTCGGGAGCAATCTGCACATCTGGCCGTCCGTCCCTCGTCGCGCTGCTGAAGGTTTGTCAGCCATCTTATCGACCTCAGCGGGAAGTGTGTGCATTCGCAGCGTGGTCTGCTCACCTTGCTTGCTCCGCTGCAAAGTTCCCAGAGGGCCCCAGAGGCCCAGGAGAGAATGAGTAAGGTACCTCACCACTCACCATGCCTGAGAAGTTTGTATTGAAGAGATGTGCAGTATCTGCGGTGAAGTCTTCGGAAACCATCTTGAGAGAGATCTGTGTGCGTGTGGGCGAGTGGCAGGTACGCTGACACAGGGGAATGTGAGCCTACTATTTATGCTATTGTGCCATCGTCGGTACCGCGGCATATACCCTGCCATCTCCATTGCGACAGAGCTTGTTGAGCTACGATGTGGGGACGTGAATTCGACGACTGGCTCGGCGGCTCCATGCTCACAGTCGAAGGCGGCTATAGTTTGGATGGGGCCGCGGGATGGGGTCTCTGCTCTGCTCGCAATCAGAGAGTATGCGTATGATAGTAAGCAGTCGGTCTGAAAAGCGGCGTAAAGTCACTTACGTTTTAGTGCCCTGCCTCCCCCCGCCTCCCCCTGTTTTTAGGGCTTTCAACCGCGAGTGAGCGAGACTCGGTCTGTTGCTTACCGAAGCCGCAGAAATGGAAGAGAAAATATTGGTGCTAAGCGCCGCACGCATTGACGTCGGGAAAGATAACAAGTGAAGAGAAAAGGCTGACGCAAGCAGCGACTATCAAGGATTCGTTGGAGTCCAGCAAGAGACTTCCGAGCCCTAACCGTAAGTACATGGACGTGAGGTGGGAGCGTGCCAACGATCCGCCTTTCTTCACCGGTTTCACCGGCGGCCAAGGGCAGTTCCAGATGATTGGCTGTAGTGGAAGCAAGACCGATCCGTGTTGCGTTGATGATCGGACCACATCATGTTCGTGTGAGCAGGCTTGTGGATCACCATCGATAGAGAGCCATTGGATTGCTAACCCAGGGTAAACACGTACGAGGAGGGTACGCGTGCGAAACCTGCTGGCCTCGCGGATAAGCATCGCGGCAGCGTCAGGTTTACCTTTCCACCAATACGACCTTATGTACTGGTTCCCACCTAACTTCCGCGCGGATGCCCCACGCCTTGCAATTGTTGTGCGTCAGCCTAGTAGGGATGGTGGAAATCCCATACTCTCAGGAGAAGTGTGCGTAACCAACATGGTAAGCCGAGCCATCGGGACACTTCACAGAAGGCAATGTTACGAGCTTACGGACCATCGCTTTGAAGTTCGATAGGACGACTAGAAAGGACGCCTTGCAGTGGGCGCCGAGCAGGCCGCCAACCCTCAAGGTTCGAATGCTGGGTGGTCAGCCTTGTCATTACGGGTATGGAGAGATCAGGGGTTCAGAACTGTGCCCCATCCGTTTGCTACTATCAGCTAGCCGCAGTAGGCTTAGACGAAGCATGAGCTGCATACACCCGCATACATCGTCGGTCATGTGATGACATCCATCAGTCGAGGATGCTCGGAGTAGGCCAGCAGTGTGCTATGTGGGTGCATTCCGGAAGAAGTGCGAATATGGCTTTCTCGTGAGCTAACAACATGGGATCTAGTCCGAGACGACTTTATCGCCGTCAAGCCGCGCCTATTCGCGGTTAGCATGCGATAGCAGGTCGTAGTCAAGGATTCCCTGTCTCGCGGAGACGGGGCACGAGCACCAGGGTCTCTAGCAAACAGCCGCAAAGCAGCTGTCCACTGTGCCGTGTATTGCACCGGGAGAAGACGCGCTTCCGTAGCAAGCGGGCCGAAACACCAGAAATGCCTGCTAGCTGACTGCGGCTCACACTTCCCATCATGGAAGGCATGCATCTTGATTGAAGCCTCCGCAGGCTGCCAGCCGCCCCAATTTCAAAAGGGCAGCGCCTGCATACAGCGGGCCATTGCCTCGGGACCAGCCGCGTGAGAAGCGGGGGTTCAGCTGGTTAGTGCGCGTTTACGGCAAGAATACGGTTAGTCAAGCCCACCAGCGTTCGTGTGGAACTCCTCTACGCCAACGCGGCAAGACTGAGCGCGCCGTCAACGTGTCCATGCCTTCTGCCGTACGGTACTCCGGAGTTGGCCGCATCAAGTGGTACAAAACTTTGCTGGACCATGTAAAGCCGGTAGCGGTAATCGAACATCTGCTGCAGCTTGCGCATTCTTACTCCTAGCATATCACGCATCATGGCGATATGCGCCGTCCAGTCAAGGATGTGTCGGGTCACTTGAAGCAATCTTCATCACGGCCGTCATTTGGCTGCGCATTGATCTACTCTGCCATCACAGGCACCAATCTGGTTGTCTTTACGCTGATCAACTATTCAAACACCCGTGCGATTCACGACCAGCACAGGCATCATCGCAAAGCGCGACTTTATCGATGTTACGTCATCCGTCATCGAACCGTCGCTGTGAATTCTTTTGGTCCACAGGACTGTGGGGGGTGGCTAGCGCGGGACGCAATGGCTGGGCGGTTGGATGCTCACATAGGTCTAAGATAATGCATCACCACCCATGTCAGCACGCTATGCAGCGCATCAAGGGAACACGAGGGTGATGGGGTCGATGAGTACAGGCACCGATGTATTGTGAAAGGTCGCGATCGAGAAGTCCACTCTTGTTGTCGAGCTTGCGATGTTTTGATTGGCGGTGAAATGAAGGATCTCGTAGGATGTAGGCTGCCCGAACAAGCTGAAGGTTGACGACGGAGTGAAAAGCCCGAATATGTACTCGGGGTTGAGTTCAGCGCCGTCGAACGTACGGCTATCGGAGACACGGCCTTGGACCTGTAGCACGTCAGTGAAGCAGCCATGAGGGCGGATATACATTGGCTGAGAATATGGTCGAGTTGATAGATAGCGCCTCCTCGACATTGGCGGGGTACAGGAACTTTGACCAGAAGTCGTTTTGCAACCTCCAGAGTTCTTCGTGGCCAAAGTCTGGGCCCGGAGTACCAGGGAGAGGAACTAGATTGGTCCAGTGAGGCTATAATCGGGACAAGGCGTCGGCAGCTTACGTTGATGTTGGAGATATGCCTGTGAGACTCCAATGAAGAGACCTAGAAACATCCGCATGCTTCGTGCATCTATCGCTGGGAGTAGATCTGATGGTGATGTTCGAGCGGCCGCAGAAGGTTTGAGTGTGAAAGGAAACTACTCTCTTGGGCATCTGGCCATATCTTTATAGACCAAAATCCATTTCCGGCAGCGTGCTCCACTGAAACTGAAAGCGTGCAAGATGCAAAGGATGACGCAACATATCATCTTGATGGGTGATGGGTCGCACCATGTTTGAGGAAAGCCGGCATGGAGCGTGAAGAGGACGGGGACGCAGATGTGAACGGGGATAACGCTGACCGACTGAAAAATCGTACTGGATGCCCCTAACCGATTTTTAGACCTGGCAAGCCGTGCATGAGCATCATTGCTCCTTCAATGCCACCCACGCTATACTATCGCAATGGTCTATCACCTTCAGATGGTAACGTGCTATGTGATGTTCTGGACATGAACGTCAACCGTCAGCACTCTGCGGCAAAGTTTTCGACCCCTCACGTACACTCCTAACATTCCCGTACAAAAGCTGCATGAATGCTAGTGAACGGGGAGATGGATGCGCTGATTGCCGTGCTCGGATCTAGAGCTGACCAGACTGTTCCACATAAACGTATCAAGTTCGATGGTACCGATAAGGCACTACGTGAAGCTGAGAACTTCCCAAAGCGGAGATGACGCCAAGGAAAAAGCGTTTCGACGGAACGAGCAGCAGCACAGGCGAGCGAATGACAAGCCACTCATAACAACTTGGACGGCCCTGAATAATGGCTGCCGAGAACTCCATAGTCTTAGATGCCAAGTCAATGTTGCCATTGACACGAGTGGCCCTAGTGCTGAAGAGGAAGCCTGCAAATCGCGCGCGGGGGGGCTATGGCATCTCGCGCTCAAGGACTTAATATCTTAGGTAGCATCCCAATATAAGGGTTGGCATCCATTCACACTCCTTCGATCAGCTTCATCCCTTCGTGCTTCTACACCATCACCAGCTCGACGATGAACCCCCAACTCAAAGCGTTACTGGCTGGAATCGACAACCCGGCTCGTATCCCATCTCCAGAATTGACGGGCACAATATTCGAGAAGTATGCTCGAGAAGCTTCTGACAGATGTCTGGGGTTGTCCTCATGGCTCTCTGTTGTGACTGCTACGGCGGTGACCCTCAAGTCGTCGGCGCTCATGATAGCTCTCTACAGTCATGCCACGGCGGGCAAGGATCTAGCTGAGAGCATTGTGATCGCAGAGTTCATGCGAGATGTAGGAATCGGCGGCATAGCTGTGATCGGGGCATGCGAGAACATATTCGTATTGGATAGTACCTGCTGACCACGGACAGATTCCAAGGGTGATTAACATGCTTACCGCGTTCCATGTTTCGCTCCCCTCCACGGTGAAATTGTCGATCACGAGCACGTGGTCGGACCGTGCAGATGCGAGTATCATCTTCACAATCCAAAGCAATGGGCAAGCCCTTTGGAAGAGTGTCCACGCTCCGATGGAAGAGGCGATTGATCGCAAATTGGCAAGGGCGCATCCCGATCTTCCGAACTACATAAAAGATCACATATACGGCGGCCTATTGATGCGACCTCAAAGTCAGGCAGGTGGCATGGCTGGGAGGATAACAACGAGCCTTTCGGCAATCGCATATCTACGGGCAGATCAAGGTTCAAGTCCACAGTTACTAGGTCACGTGTTTGGATTGCAGAAGGCATGGAGAGATGGTTCATGGAGGTTGGAACCGAGCGTTGGCTCAGTTGAGGGCATACAATGGCTCACCAGCGACGAAGGCTGCGTTTGGGTGCTAGAGATGATTGATGACCTGGTGTCGGCCGTTTCCCATGACCCCATAGATCATCCGAAGATTGTTAGGGGAAAATTATAGAACCTAATCAAAACATCCGGGTGCCACTTAAGAATGTAGTTAGGATCTTTTGTCAAAGCGGATATTTATGTTATAGTAACGTTACTTCTCTGTCCTGTCGTCGTCTGCGGTAATCAGGTCTAGCATCTCTAGCTCCTGACTCTTTCCGAGGAGTAAAGACCAACTTATTCGCAGCGGCTTCCCGGGCACCTTGCGTGTCTCTGGAGAAAAAGACCTATCGCTTAGCGTCGTCAAGTCAGTGGCGGAGCTTGCACTCGGATTAAGCAAGTTCTTGTGCACCAGGGGTTCCGCTACAGAGCACCTCGTCCTTGAGGCCACTGGGTCGACGTAGATCGTTCTACGCATATGTAGCAGCAGCTTGACTTGGATTTCTGGATGAATCGCGTGTTGAGCTGCGGGAGACTCAGCATCACGCGTTAGTAACTTTTCTTGAGCATCCAGAGCTTGCCCTGCCGCGTATTCATCTCAACATGAGCATTTGAGTGTGCAATTTCAGTGGTTAATCCCGTCTCAAAGAGTATCAGGTTGGTGAACAGCAGCGCAGTACCACGGTTGTGATAAAATGCTATGTCGGCCTGGGCACGATGAGTAATCAGCAAACATTGGTTTCCAGCGACCAAGCGTTCAGTGATCATTCGATAATGCCACTGCGAGAATCGTCGTCGTCGTCGTCATATCTGCAGTAGTCCGACTACTGTAAAGGTTTTGGATACCACGGAGTTCGAAAGGCTTGCATTCCCGGATCAGGTACTTCAGCTCGTCGTGTTTGTTATACCTTATTGCTGTTGCAACTGGTGATCGGCCTTCCGGATTGACTGCACACACTGCGGCACCGGACTGGATGAGCAGTTCCACCATGTCTAGTTTGCCGCCAAAGGTGGCTGCATTCAGTGGGCTGCTACGAAAGAGTCCTCTCGGTACTTCAGGATCAGGAAATGCGCCACTATCAAGAAGCGTGCGGAGAGCTGCCGCGTTTGAGCTGTCCACTGCATGCAACACCGCAGAGCGTCCACTGTTATCCATTGTGTTGACCTGGGCACCATAGTCAAGCAGAAGTCTCATCTCTGGCACCCGACCAAGAGCCGCAGCCCAGTCCAGCGCGGTACGACCGCTGGCATCTTTCTCAGCAACGGCATTCGGATTGTCTTCCAGCTCGTCTTGGAGTAGCATTGCATCACGTAACGTGACAATCCGATGGGCCAAAGGGAATCGATGCGCTTCCTCCCATTCTTCATGATCGAGACTGGGTGGATTTGATGTAATGCACGCGAGCTCTGTGCTCTCCTTGTGGCTACATTTCATGCGAGCTGAAAAGTCCCAGACGTGATTGTACGATCTGGGTTAGTTGTCAGTGATGAGCTGGGGTTAGTTCGGCGACCTCCTTACTCTTCGTCCACGAGTGCCCCTTGCTTCAGGAGAAACTTGACCATCATAATTGGCCATGCCTCCATATAGTGCCCACTAAAATACCATCAGGTTCTTCTTGACTTATTCAAAAGCAAGTGGTGGAGAAGGGATTGGACCTACTCTTATCATGCTAAATCCTCGAGTGAAGCTTACGGCTCTTGGGGACGCGACTCCCCGGCTAAACAGATCTTTCAAACCTTCTATATCTCCCTTTATGGCACATTCGATCGACGGATGAGTATCCTCGACTATGTATTGAAGTGTTGGCTTGAGTTGTGGCGATGTGTGATAACCGAGTTCGTGGAATGGCGAGATCTCTTGCTGCGGCAAGAACTTGATGCACTGCCTTTGCGGACAGCTTATTTCAGAACTACCTCGTTTTTTTGAACCTGTTTGTGTGGCCTCAATCATGCTACCTTCGAACGTTACATGCATGATAGGCTCACCTTCCTTAGGTAACATGAATGTCTGTTGAGTTTGAGGGCGTGTGTGAGGTTGATATGAGTCTCCAGGTCTATCGTTGCTCTGAAACAAACCTGGATCTGAAGCTCTGAATTCATGCTGCGCAAGACCAGCAAGCAACGGTGAGGAGCATAGGATAAGTGCATCGGCATCATCAGACGATACTTCCGCAAAGCGTTCAAGATACGCATTAGCCTGAAATTCACCAGTCTCTTGATCAAATCGTGATTCTGAGGTCGGCGTCGCACCGGTATCGTCGATGTTTATCATGGCGCTCGTTTCACGAGCACATTGGGGAGTTGTCCATAAAAACGGTGGCTGCGTGTTCAACGACGTTGCTACCGAAGCAACACATTGTGGTATGGTGGATTCTCTCGACGCGTTCATAGTAGTCTCGTTGTTACCGGTCGGCTGCATCCCGCCGTGAAGTTGGTCGTTGCTTCGTCCACGATAGTAGATCGTACCTCTTATAGCGGAGAAATGCTCATGTATGACGGGAGTAGTGTCCTCTTCCTCATCTTCTCCTCCCTGGTTTTCCCCTCCCTCCACGTCTTCGTATTCGTTTGCCACCCTTCTTGTTCTAGGGATCATGATTACTTGGGAAGGAACCATACTCTGATCGTTATCCCGGGCGTGCATCGAGCGCCGATCTACCTTCGTTAATATCGATGTAACTTTCGATACCATTACGCATCCATAACATACCGTCCAGCCTCCTCCGTTTGTACATTGGCGGCTGTTCTTCTGTCGAACTAGGAGTAAAACGTTCCCGGGCCTGCATAGTCATGAGTGCTCTTGGCGCTGTGACAGCTCTCTCGCCGTGGTGGTCTGGTTGCACTGGTAAATCACATTGATGGAAACTCGTTCCCTCGTGAATTCCATCTACATCGATGTCATAACTTGTGTATGATGAGCAAAGGATAGTTAGGCAACGAAACGGGAATCCTGCCTGTTCTGTGATTCAATTGGACATCGGCATCATCTCTTCCTTCACCTGTTTGCTCCGGGAGGACGTGCTTGTAACTCTTCTCTCCCGTTGCGAAACCGTCAATCTGGAGCACCTCTGGAGTCTCGAAGCTTAGCCCATCCTCCGGCACAGGTAGATGTAAATTGTCTTGGGGTATATCGGTTGCCCTTGCGGGGGATGGCGTCGTTCTTGAGATGAAAGTCGTTCGTGATTCGTATGGCTCTATATGTATCGTTGAACGCCTCTCAGAACGCCCTTCAAGAGTTAAGTCGCGCGTGATGGTCATTTCAGACCCATGGAGTTCCCTTGAAGTTGCTCCGCTTCCCGCGACTAATGTCCTGGTTTGGGAAGGCTGTGAGGCTGGAATACCCGCCCCAGGCAGTGCAGGTGGAAATACGGACACTTGCCCCTGATTAACACATACAAAGGGTGCCCGTAAGATTCCTTCGATGCTCCTTGCAAGCTCTACAGCGCCTGAAACCGTAGCCTTTTCGGCAATTTTTAGATGCATAAGTCGTCGAGCAACCTCATCAAACCGGTATTTGGGAAGACGTTTCTTCCATCTGATGGTTTCAGGCTAGGATCATTTCGGTTTGAGGTCATGCACTCACATCCCTTCTGCAATGTCAGGCCAGAAGAAAAAGGAGCTGGAACCACATGTTTTATCGGCAAGCGCTCGGTATCTCGAACCTTCTCGTGCTAATGCCTGGAGGCTTTTGGTGTCCTTCGGTGATAACGAAAGAATTTCGATTGCATAGGTCACTCCTAAGTCTCCTTTTTGAATCCTTGCGTGGTTGGAAAGCGCGGATATACCGTCAAATAAAGCCGCCATTACAAACCTCCGGAGAATCTTACTAGATGCCGGCAGACTCTCTACTTTAGTTGCATAGCCAATATAATCAATGTAAGACAAAGGTATTTCTAGCTTCTCGCTACGCAGGAAAGCCTCGGGCTCTTTTCTCCATCTCTGAAAATGAGCTGGCAGTTCGGCAGGCAAAGCGACGTCTTTCTCTTCAATGTTCCAAATCGGACTGCTTCGTGCGTCGTCGTGCGAAGTCGCGTTGTCTGGCGGAGCCGCATCTTCTGGGCAGGTTGCGTCGTCTGGTGGAGCTGCATCATCTCGCGAGGCTGCATCATCTCGCGAGGCTGTGTCGTCTTGCGTGGCCGAGCCCTCCAGAGAAGTGACCCAGTGCAGTACATTGCCTGGGGACTTCCGAAACTCAGCCAGGTTACCGCGGGCGTCTTGACCAAGTGCGCCTTCATCGCTCCATAATTTTGCGAAGTACTGCTGGATGCGTTAAAAGCCGACACACGTTCACACCCATCATGAATGAAACCTTTTTGTCGCCCAGTAGATCAGCGAAAGTATAGAACTCAAGGTCTGCCCTGAGAGCCTTGCTGACTTCGGCACCCATTGGTGTGTTGAGGTGATGGGGAATGAGGAACAAAGAGCACGCATCTGAGCGATTTAGGACTATGGATTGCTCTGGGCGTAGGCAAACTTGAGCCTAGCGCGCCACAAGCGACACCGCTGTGCCCGTGCATACGCTAGGCCTGAACTTGTGGATAGTTCCCCGTAGCGTATGCACGGGCAGACTTGTACTAAGAGTTGTAGGCATTGACTATTCGACAACCCCTCATCCACCCGATTGCAAATAGGGACAAGCAGGGTTCGACCCTGGTCTATTTGAGCTGCAAGGTTTGACTGAGGCTCTGGTATCGCTTTTCCTAATTACGGCTCCTGTCTGCATTTGGGCTTAGACGTGGAATGCAACAAATTTTGACCATGGCGGATCTCCCACCAAATCGCGGGTTTTCATGCATATGACCACGATCAACATCTCCCGACTGTGCAAAACACTCAGATTGCGGCGTTCATCTAGGCACAGAGCAGCCGTCTCCTTCTTGTTATTGTGTCTTCGTCACGGGAGTTGACTTGAACGAGATGGACACCCGAGACTAGTTGTCACCTTGAAGATACACTCGGGTAGCACCCGCGTTCATGTCCGTCTAGCGCCAAGACACAACCTTGGAAGCAATTAGCATGTGCCACGCTAACACCGTTCCCAAGCGGACGTTCTCGCCGGTTCACTTATAGCATGCATGTCCGTCTCACAAGGCTGGGACGTCCGCCTTCACCAGTTGCCTTCCTGCATATTCGCCCCCAGCACCCTGAGGCTTACGTTCACCGGATGTTAGACCTATCGCCTGGAGTTCTTGTGTGTGCGACACTCATCTTCGCCCTTAGCAGTGCGCATATTTACCTCTGGGGTCGCCCATACAACATAGTTTGGTTGTCTTTTGTTGGCCTCGTACTTTCAATTACGCCTTTTGTCGTCTGGCAAAGGAGAAAGGAGAAGCCCCAACAACCTATAGATCAGTATGCATACTTATTTGCACTCGTGGTACCTGAAGTCTATGGGCTCTGTGTTGAGGTTTGTGCTCATTCTTTTGAACACTAGAGAAGACTAAAAATTAAGGTATACATTTGCTGGCGGAGCATCGCCAGGTCCAACATCCCAAACACTACTCAACGCCTACCTTTCGTCACACCGTTGCGTTCACCAGCACTCAAGCTGATACAAAAGATATGGCGGAGCTTCAATGCAATTGAGTGGTCTATCATGAGCGTCGGCGTGATTGCTACCACACTCCAACTCCTAGAATTCTCCGGCATTATCATAGTGGGGAAACAAATGCCTCCCCCTTTCGCTGGCAGACTTATATTCCACGGATTGGTAACATTTATCCTCGTTTACCTTCTCTGCAGAAGTGCAGACTATAGGCACCGAAAGCTTGTATGCTTTACGTGTTGCTTTGCGTCCGCACTTGTTAGCGATATAGCCTTGTTCATATTATATCATGCTCTCCCTAGTGGAGGTACTCGTCCCAGTGGAGATTTAGACGTATATACGCCACTACACAAAGTAAGTTGCTCAATCGTGCTTCCTGGGCTTACTTTGGATATATTCCTTGTGTTCTAAAAGCCTTCTTTCTATCCCTTTTGCTCCTCGTGCGGCTTGCGCCCCCCTTTTTACGAAGCCACGTCCCAAAGTACCCGTCAATATCAGATGATCCGGCGCTCATTGTGAACACAACTCCCTCTTCAGAGCAACGATCCGGGTCTGATCGTTCGGTTGGCATTCCTGATACTTTCCTTAAGACTGCAGTCCTGATTTGCCTAGGTGACGGGGACTTGCAAAACTTTAGAGTCTCTAGGGCGTTCGCTCGCTCACAGCGATAGCGCCCTAGCGAGAGATTGCTACCAGCGCCACCCATACCAATCACCCTTTTCCGCTGCTTCTAAAACCCTGGAGAACTCTTCAGCGGCCTCTGACCATGAAATCTTCGAAGCCGAGATCTCAAGGCATGTGTTAACCCCTCAAACGCTCCACACACGTCTGCCAGGCGAAGAACTGGACATATTGGCGATTGTTGAAATCCGTAAATCGACAAATGATGTGGAGGCGCTGGCATTGCTCTTACTGAAGTCTTCAAGACTGCTTCGACTCATGGATATTATCTGGCAAGGACTGGATGATCGTGGTGAGGAGGTTCAGCTGATTGTAGGGGATCACACTTACGAGCTTGCCGGGATGCTCTCCTCCCTCAAAGGCCCCCCGGAGATGATTTAGGATTCACTCCGATATACACCTAGCCTCTTTTCATAATTTCCTATCTAGACTTTAGACGACGTCATGTGATTCACCACAGCATACCTGGCCGATGGAAGTCTCCGCTCGTACAAGGTCCTGGTGATGGCACTGCATCGCCCACAATTTTTCCCATACATATCCATGCGTTGAGATGAAAATCGATCCGTCAATTGACCGGTGGAACATACAGTGCCCGCCTGTTTTTCACGATGGGACCTTCCTTATCCGGCCGGCTGTGCACGCTGGATTGCGCCAGCATTGATACACATGCCTGCGGGACAATCCTCTAACCTTCACAGCTGCCGGAATCTATTCAAACAAACGTGTCTTCGCGTTTTTTGCTTATGTCACAGTCCCAACATTTGCCTCTGTGATAATGGCATTAATGCGCACAATAGAAAGCACATAAATATAGCCATACATAAAACATGTTTTCGACTGCATGAATGCTTCATTAGCTGATTCAATCACCACGTCTCAGTGGTCAACCAACGAGGAGCAATAAAGTATCTATATTGTGTTGCATGAGAACGGCTACTGATCGTAGAGGACCACACTGTGGAGATTGGTGACACCAGCTCGAGTATCCGATTACCTCCCTAGCCATCACAAGCGCCGGCGAGCGGGGTCGGAAAACAAATAAGATGCAAGCTCGCTCCCACTCTGTAAGTTTGAAAGGATCAGTATTCATGGCCGTGATGAACGATATCGAACAGCGCGAGAAGAAAGTCGTTAAATTTCTCATAAAGTTGGAAAGCGGTCATCGACACTTGATCATCTCAGCCGTTTCCTCACATAATTTTCCGACGAAGATCAACAAACACTCCATCTACGTTGACTTCCACTCGCTTAATGAGACCAATGGTCACGAACACGTGTGTAGATACAAAGAAGGCGGCGAAAAACTGTTTCATAGCGATGGAAAGAGGCGCAAGCGTCGCAGAGCAAATGCGAAGGACAAGGTGGAAAGGAGCAAACTCCGAGCGTTATCAGCTCTGGACCTACGAGCCAGTGCGGCTCATCAATGCTCCCGAGATGGGGTGTTCAGCGTCAGCACGAGTACAAATATCGTCCGTGTTGGCTTTGGTGAAATCAAAGACTAGGGTCCCGAGGGAGAACCGTGGACCCTCGGCATAACCAGGCAATGGCAAAAGCAGGTCTTACCCTTCGTCGCGCGGCGAAGTGCTAACGGAATGCACGGCTCCTTACGACCGTGTTAAGCCGTGTCTAAGTAATTCAGCTTGCAATGGAGGGTACCCGTTGATGCCTGATCACAGCGGACAAGGAAACCGTGGACTGCAGACGCAATGCACATTCCGGGATGCGAGTCGCAAGTTGTGGCTGGTCTCCCCGCACGCACCATTCCCGTTTGCCTGCTGTTGCCTGATCCGCCTGATCATGAATCACTTGGAGCCGCACCCCAACCACCTCTAGTCTGTTAAATACCTGAACGTCGCCTTTGAGGCACATCGCAACGCTTCTTCAGCCTCCCACGTACACCGGCACATCAATCTAGCCTCTGCGTGCAGTTCATAAGAGCATTCCCTCGTCCACCTCCACGCGCACTCACACGCAGGGATTAACTTGCGTCCCCCAATTTGTGCAATCCCGATCGATCCATGCAGCCAACGAGCCAATAACTGCTAGCACGTCCACTGCAGAAGGTGGCACTGAGCCGCTTTGGGGACCTCCTGTTCAATCAGTGCGAGCTCCAGACCGTCACATGATTTGCAAGCCTTTCCCCAGAGGGCCCCGTAACTACAGCCGAATACGTCGTCTAAATTTCTAAGGTTATTCCGGCCGCCAAGTGTGCGGCTCTCACAATGACCAGCAATGTCGATTCAAATTCCAGATGGGTAACCGCATTACGGACGCAGCCCAAAACGGTTGACGCTCTGCCCCAAGATGCTCTATCATGTCCCTACTGCGAGAATAATGGGAGGATCTTCCAGACGTTGGACCAGCTTTACAGCCACGCCAAAGTAGAACATGCTTCTCTCCTGGACACCATGGATCCGGAAACGGCCCGTACTCAGGTGCAAGATGCGTCACTGCGGATGTAAGTTTCTGTGGGTTAAATCATCTAATGACACTGCCGTTCCTTGTCAGGCTCTGTTTCTAACTCCCTCAAGTAGGAAGGGCCTCAGGGACCAGTCCTCTGACGCACCCGCTGGAGGAAGATCCACGCCCGATATCACTGGCCTGTCACTGGAGGCTAGAGGCCGGCTATCTCAATTTGGAAAGAAGGAACCGGCCGATTCGGATCTGCACGTCAGGCGAAGCAAAGCATCTGTTCATCAGAAGATTTACGACGAGGAAGAGTGTGCGAAAGAACTCCGGCGCCCCGTCACCGAGAGGACGCGTCCAAAGCCCAGCGATCCTCGGTTGTATGACCTTAAGCAGCATTTCAAAGGCGCCGAATCGCCGTATCGGACCCCTGAGGTTGCCAGCGAATGGTCCGTGGAGACCAATCGAAGTCAGACTCAGTCTCGGACACCACAGTCCACGACCTACTCTCCTTCCGCGCAGCAACACCCACCTCGACCAGCAATCTCGCCTACCCGTCCCCACTCACAACTTGGTTTGATCGAGAATCAGCGATATGACGCTCGATACCCCGGCCTGCTCTTACAGCCAGACTCACGACCGACCTCTCAGGAACAGCTTGCTTCAGAAGTAAAGTCGATCTACGCCGGTCTTACCATGGTGGAAACCAAGTGCATCCATGTTGATCGGGCACAAGCCGCGGCTTTGCAAGATGGCTCAGACCCAACGTCAAGACTCGCAAGCGATCATTGGCAGGCACTCATCGCTCTTCACAGAACTTTACTGCACGAGCACCACGACTTCTTCCTCGCGTCGCAGCATCCTTCTGCCTCTCCCGCACTTCGGCGGTTAGCGGCGAAGTATTCGATGCCGGCAAGAATGTGGAAGCACCATTATACACTTTTCCTTGAGTTACTGCGTCGTCGTCTTCCTGAGAGCATAGATTATATGCTCGCTTTCATATATCTTGCGTACCAGATGATGGCGCTTCTGTACGAGACTGTACCGGCTTTTGAAGATACTTGGATTGAATGTCTGGGTGATTTAGGTCGTTATCGCATGGCAATTGAAGACGAAAACCCCCGGGATCGTGAGACGTGGGCTGGCGTGGCACGATCATGGTACAGTAAAGCTGCTGACAAAAATCCCTCTGTTGGTCGGCTCTACCACCACTTAGCGATTCTGGCACGTCTCAATGCCCTGCGCCAGCTGTACTATTATGCTCGATCATTAACATGCGTCAAGCCGTTTCCCACTGCACGGGAATCTATCCTGGCCCTCTTGGATTCTATGCTCGGTCGTCCTGCGGAGTCATACTCGCACGATCTGCCCATCGACACGAATTTCATCCAAGCGCACGGTATACTTTTCGGAAAACACTCGGCGGACCGTTTTGAAGATGCTCGTTTCGCGTTCCAAAGCCAGCTCGACAATCACATCGGACGTGTGACTGCCAAGTGGAAAGAGCAAGGGGTGTATATCGCTGTTACCAACCTAGCAGGTCTTTTCAATTACGGGAGTGATGATTCTATATTGCGCCAAATCCTCATGTTACACGACAGCCAGTCAGCCCGGTCTGCGAATTCTCCACCGCATTCCGATGAAGATAGCCGCTCTCCCTCACCCATCGAGGATGATAAATTGTCACAAACGCTATCAGACTCAGAAGTTCCGGCCCAGATTGAGATCCTCTCTTCCGAATTCATTTTCTCTCGCGCCTATCTGCTCACGATGACCACACTCACACTAGTGCTCCGACGCATTGGTGATAAGAACGTTCTTCCCCACGTACACGTCCTTCTCGCGTTCCTCTCGACGATCGCTTCCACCAAATACGTGGCCCACTTCAATGACCACGCTCCCTGGACCGAGCTTGTTTCCTTTCTAAATACGTTACTCAAGTCAGAACAACAACCGAAGAGGATACTCCCCGGCCCTATATTCCCTGCGGACCAAGCCGACAGCCTTCCTCTCCCGGAAGATTATTTGATTCGTGGTCAAATTTGGAGCCAATGGTATTTTCCCGAAGGATGGTTCAAGAAGGAGCACGATGAAGAAGACCGGTCGCTGGAGCTGGCGAGCACTATGAAGCTTCGGACGGAGAGGGTTTTACATCTGGGTTACGAACTAGCTACCGTAAGTATCACATGTCCCTCGTTCTGCGTTTCTGACCCCGTCTCCAGTTTGATCGCTGGGTCTCCTATGATGAACAGACCCACACGTTCTCTGTGAGCGATTCTTCGGACTCGTGCTGATCTTTTTACGTTCTTTGTATCTTGAACCTTCTATCACCTGAGTATCTTCTCTAACATGCTGGCCTTCCTGACTTCTATACTTTCGCCTCGCCCATCCACATCCTCTCAGATCGCTAAGCCGGCACACACTATTCTCGCCGACATCGAATCCATGAGGTAGTCGCTGTGGCACGGAACGAAGGAATGGGACGTCTCTTCTTCAACATCATGTCCATCCCCCCGAGCATGGTATACCCACCGCCGCCACGGCGATTACTCGAGATGCCACCCGCGCCGTTAACAAGGATACTCAGAACGCTATCTGCGCTGTAGCTGAAGTTTGGAGTCCCACAACGCGGTGGTAGCTTTGTACGCAACGCTGATCGCACAATAATTGCGCAATGTACTCTCGCTCTGCCCCTACAGCGCCAACTGTATAGAAATCATCGATTTCACAGGTGTCGCTCATGGGGTAACCCAGGTCAACACTTCCAGTGTACAGTAGATATACATACATTGCACAGCTACTATACACACTACTTCTTCGCTGACTGGCAACCCCATACGCGTTGCGCGCGTTGCGCTTGTTGCGCTCCTCCGCTGCCGTTAGACAGGCCTCACGCCTTGCGCTGATCTTCCCTGCCGTTCAGCCGACATCTCGCATACTGGAAGACCGAGCTTACGCGGGTGTGCCGCATGAGATAGTTTGCCCCACAAAACCCGATGGCGTCTGTAATGGTACTTCCGGCGTAGTGATCGCACACTGTCAGACCGTCTACACTCTCCATATCCTCTATCCACTTGCCAACAATAAACTCCGCGTGGGTGCGCCGCAAGCGAGATTCTTGCTGTATATGCAGCCAGTTGGGATTGTACCGAATATCGCCCTTGCCAGGAGGGACCTTCAGGGTTTCAATGTCCGCCTCCGAATGCCCACGCAGAGTCATCCCCGCACGCGTTCCTGCTCTAGCAAGGATATGAGTCTTCAGAAGAGTGTTTTCTCCATCTTCATCTCCATCCTCTTCTTCCTCCTCATCCTCATCCTCATCCTCTTCGTCGTCGTCGTCGTCGTCGTCGGCGGCGGCGATTGGGATAGCCTGTGTTGTCGACGCAGAGGTCCTGGATGTCGAACGAGATGGGCCCATTGCCACCCTCACCTTGGTCTCCAGCATCCTGCCGAAGGGTGTTTAGGCGCGCCAGTCAGGCCCGCGCGTAGGCGGAGAGAGGTCCACCGTCTCAGAGACTGCAGGCGTCGGCTGTCGCGACTTTACCCGGCATTCCTCGGCTTCCTCAGAGTCAACCCTTGACGCAGGAAGGCAGACCCAAAGCTCGGCGTAAAAGGGGGAGAAGTCGAACTAGTCGTCGTCGCCGCGGCAGCGGGCGGAGGGCGGCACGAGATCGATGGCCCCGAAGGGTGGCGCGCGAGGCGCGAGCGGAGTCCACCAAAAGCTTTCTACTATTAACTACGTGCTACATGCTGCATACTGCCTAGGGTACGTTGTCGCGGCTGCCACAAGACCCGATAGTCAAAAAATGCAATACGATACATATTGGGCTAGTTTGAAGCATCTTCCATGTCGGTGATGCCATGTTCCAAGCTACTTGGCTTCCTACTAAACTCGTCTAGGGAACTTTGGGTTGCATCCTGGAGCATGGTTGTGCTCGCCATCACGTGCATACGTTCAGATACAGCGTGGTCGGCATGCTGCCCTTTACCAGCTCCGCTGTAGATGGTTGACCATGCGCCAGGTGCTTGATGATGGCTGCCAACATACTGAAGGCGTCTTACTACCCTTATGCTCTCTTGTTGCAGTGCACGTGCGCGACTCCGACTGGACTACACTGGATAGACTTCACATTCCCAAAAACATGGATCGATGAATGCATCTGGGACCAATACGTGCGGAGCGCCGGACTCATTCTTAAAGCTTCCAGAGCGACCTTTCGTAGACAATGAAGCATTAGTAGGAGTTGAGAGCTCACAGTGCAACTCGGAAGTTGCTAATTGAGCACACTCAGTGCGTTTGGGTTCCCTTCTGCTTATCCAACTGCTCAAACAGCCACGTTGACTACTCTCGCGTACATAGGTCCCCTGAATACAAGGGATCGTTTCAGCCCCCATTGGGGAGACACAGTGTAATCAGATATAAGATCAGATTCAGTGGGCCAAATATGATGATTGGGATGGCGGAGAGAGTGAGGTGGCCTGATGGGGAGTTTAGTAACAAAGCTTATAGGAGAGCACGAATTTTACGACCTCAAATCGAAGCCATACCGGCCCAGCGGGACCTTCGGAAAGCGCAACTAGAAAATATAAGGATTGGAGCAGACGTACCAAAAATGACTTCTCGCCGAGTGACGGTCTCCCATAGCTCGCCAGCCATAACAGTTACCGCTTCCTTCTGGGCCCAAGGACCGCAGAGGCGAAACTTGGTATTAAAATTCGCGCCGAGCGCCCAGGTCAAAGGAAGCTTATACCAGACTCCCGAAATCACCGACCGGGAGGATACCCCGTAACATCTTGTCTCAACGGCTCTACCAGCGTCTCCAGCGTACGCCATTGGGTTCCCTCCGCTGCTAGTCAGGTTAGCCTGCCATGCCAGCCTGAGGACTCCGCAGAATGATATCGCACTTCCCATATCCAGTGCAAGCTGATACGCGTAGCTCTCGTGATCGACACCGTAGGGCATGCGGGAATTTTTGTGTGCAGTGGAGTTGATAATGGGATTCGTCGTCGGTGCGCATGCTGCTGAGCCTGGACGGAGCAAGTAGCTTCGTGATCCAGAGCTGCGCTTGCATTTCGGCCAGGGGAGGAATCGCTCCTAGATTCGGCCGTGCGAACCCGACGAAAGCCAGAGAAGGGTCGTCTCGGGGCCAGATACCGCGCACGAGCCCTCGCGGGTTGTAATTCCACCCTTCGCTGTGCTCACCATCGCTCTCTACGATGGGGGCCTGCTCAGAAAAACGACGTCCAGCGTTGCAGTCTAGGAACGGTATCAGTGGCTTGTAGCCTGTGCAGAATACCACCATGTCCGCATACACGGGCCCACGCGGGTGGTTCTTCATCCGCCTGTACTCTGGCATGTGGTTGTCTTGGAAATGGACTCTGCCATCCTTATCCACGTGAGAGGGCCACGGGGCAACGTCAATCTGTCCTGCACTCGGGCTGGGTCGTTCGGATCGATGCTCGGAGGAAAACACCAACTTCAGGACGTATTGCAGAACCCTGCGGATGCTGTATGGCCTCCAATAGTCATCGATGTAAGGTGCGATCTTGTGTCCGGCTTTGTTGAAAAAGACTGTAAAGCACATCAACTTTGTGAACCTGCAGCAAGACGTAGAGGATTCGTACTCTCTGACGCTGACCAACCTTTTGGCTTGCCGCCGATCCACTGATCGATACCGTGAGTCGTGCCCCAGCTCAACCACAGAATCGTTCGGAGATAACAATCATGGTAGGTCCACAATATGTTGCTCGACCGCAATCGAGGGTGCACATAGATGGTGTCGAAGATGCTTGGACGGGAAATGTCGATCGGGACCTGGTCTGAGGCCGTGGACGATAACAACCGTAACGTGCATCTCGGCTTTGGATTTCTCTGTCCATTTTGACGTCAGCGATGTTCCCAGTAATGCAGCCGCGCAAGGGCCGCCGAGACTGAGGCATTACCTTGGGAGCGAGGTGGAAACCATCTCGGTGGCAAAAGACCACCCGTCGGCTCCGGGATGTCACAGCAAGGTGTGCGACGTCAGCTGCCGTTTCACCACTCCCAAGTATGAGGACAGTCTTCGCATCCTCAAACTGCGCACTCGACTTGAAATCGGCCGAGTGGATGGACTTGGGAATGTTTCCGACCCCGTCCAGGGGCACGAGACTTGGGTGGACGTGCAGCCCTGTGCATATCGCGACGGCATCACAGATCCACTCCCGTGCTTCACCGTTCTTGGTGTAGGATACCACATGGCGACCACTGTCATTCTGTCGTACGTTTGTGACTCGACAGCAGAAGTCAATGTAGGGACCCAAGCGGAACGCCTCGCAATATGCACCAAGGTAGTCCAGATATTGCTCGACGATCATGAAGTCAGGCCCGCTTTTCCATCGGAAATCAGAAAAGGTGGTAAGTTGTCGCGAAGATACAAGCTGTCGTCGTCAGCGAGCCACCGCATGCTGCTCCACTATTCTCACCTCGCCGTCTTCGTAGTTCCGAGATCTGAATGCGCCACCTATAGCTTCGTCCGCTTCGAAGAGCCTGGGAGTGACCGTCGAACGCAGGGCGTCCTTGGCAGCAAGGAGATGTTTCAGAGTCACAAGCCCAGCAGGCCCTCCGCCTATCACCGCAACAGATAACATGCTGCAACGATCCTTTCAGAGAGGGCTGTGTACGCTGGGTGTAAGACGGTTAGTTCGATGCTAAGCTCGAAAGTTTGTGGCCGTCGAGCAACTGATCGTCAATTGTGAACGCTCTATTATAGATGTCTTCTCGCGGAGAGGCTCGTACAGAACTTTGATCCTTACGAGGCGTTGCATATTGGGACAGCGAAGAGATGTGTTTCATGACGGCTCTGCAGGATGGATCCCTGCCTTCGGTCGCGATGTTCTTCAGTCGATGTTCGTGGCTTCCAGAAATCTTGCAGAGTTTAAAACCCTGACGGAACAATCAGCATAAGCAAGATCGGCGCGTTGAGCGTTAAGCAGTACGCCACTTTGATCCGAAACCACAATGAGCAATTCAGTCGCAGTCGCCGACAGGAGTGCTTCCAGGTGCTATACACCAATCCCTTGGATGAAGAAGCCATCCGGAATCTCGCAACATAGCCCGTAACTTGAGGCTTCTCGGGACATGAACATGGCGCTGCTCCGGCCACTTCATCTGAGAAGCCAACCAGATCGTCAGGCCAGCGTCGTGCGTCAGCTCGAGATAGAATGGCAATCACCACCCTATCTCAGATACATGCTTTCGCAGTTGTGTATGCATTTGAAGTCTTACCGTCAGCACCTGCAGGGTCATCAGAAAGCGTAGCATGGGGTGAGGCTCAGCAGATCCAAGGCAGTGATTTGTGCCTGAGAGCGCATGCTTTCACAGTCAGCAGTAGGAAAACAGGCCCTGACGTTCCATCTCGGTAAAGGGAGCGGTGCCCACTGTTAGTGATTGCTACCGTCCAAGTTGATCATAGCGTTCGTTCCTACGTACATGTTCCAGTTCGGGCAGTCCAGCAAGTGGATACAGCACGTAATCGCGTACATTTCCAATGCGCTCAGATGCATATTCAGGGGCAGTGGAAGGATTATAACCAAGATCCGCTCGCGAATCCCTGCGCTCAAAAGGCCGGTTTTCTTCGTCCAAATCCAAGATGCGGGACACGGTAGCTATGGATTCAGGGTCCTTCTCGTACAGTCAACACTCGGAGATGCAACGCCTCGTGCACATCAATGTCAGGCCGTTGTTTCCTGACCTGCGATGTATCAAAAACCTCACCGCGGTCGATTATGTGGGTGAAGCCGCTGGACTGGCCTTGTTTCTGTGGCGAACTGACGTGGTCCACGTAGGGTTGCGGACCAGGCGATAATTGGGTCTGCAGCAAAGACGCTCTTTTATCGAATACCGATGTGGACGTGAACTACGAGCTTTACCTCAACGATGGAGTTCGGAATAATTGGACCGCCGTAGCCGAGACTATAAGAGAAGTGGGTCTTGCGGAAAAGGACGAGAGAAAAGGACACATCTTTATGCTTCCTCGCAACTTCTATGACCAGTGCATGCCAGCGGCTTCCGTGGATATTTGTGCGTGCCACGAGCAGACCACTCTCGAAAGATGGCTGTCGAACTAATTCCCGATAGGTGTGGCGTGGACCTCCTTCCATTACCTGGAGAATAAGCCGGCGTATCTGCAACTCCCAACGACACCGGGCCTGCGCGCAGAATGGTGAGTTCGCCAGTTCACCGATCATGGCACTTGCATTGACCAGTAGTGCTAGGAACGCGGAAATTCGATCCCAGGGTCGCGCTGACCTGGCCAAATTGTTGCGTATCCGCGCCGTGGAGACAAAGCTGGGTGGATGCTTTCTTTGTGCGATACCCACAAGCATAGAGCAAGGATCTACGAAAGTGCACGTACAGGCCATGTGGCATGCACTCGAGAGCTGCCTCAAAGACAGGCTTATGACCATGGAGTAGTACAGTGCCTTTTCCTTTCCCATAGCAGAATTGGACCGTGACGATATCCGGCAGGTCCTTGAGGACGTCAGAGACCAATGGTCACCAGCTAGACCTTGGCATAGCTTCACCGTGGAACATCCCGCTTGGACCAGCTTGCAGAAGTCCGGACGAACGGAACCGGACTACGATCGATATGCAGAGTTCATGGCAGGGTTCTTCATGGCCATAATAAGTGGCATGCTGCTCAGTGCAGTGAGATGCGCTGATGGGATGGGAACAGCACCTGCACGGGCAACTTCGATCGAGGAGGAGACCTTTCTGCATCAGTTCAAAGCGCGCTTCAAAGCCGCGATGCTTTCCGAACCTCTAAAGCGTATCCCCGCCAAAGGCTCTTGGTGGGCAATAAGCCTGGAGCGAAAGGCTGGTTCGACGCATTGCGAGGTGTAAATCGCGATACCATCGAATGGTTATCATTACTCTGCTCGGAACCAACTAACAGCATTGGGGACCTGTCAGGAAATGTCTCCGCGATATCGCCTGCCAGAACTGTCGATAGTTTGTTGGAGCAAGTGATTGGGCATGACTATTTGTCTCCTATCGAAGGGAGAGACGCTGTTTACATATATACACGATCCAAGCTGCGGCCAGGCATGTAACTGCTTCGGTCATCGTGATATTCAACAGGTTCGTTCATGATGGCTTCATTTGATCCGAGAGGAAAATTTGTGGTTCACTGCAGCAAGCCGGAAAGCTAGGTCTTTACATATCTCAATGGGATCGGGGACGAGGAATTTCCTCTATATGTGCGATGTCAAAGGTTTTTCATGGCGCTATTCTGTGGTAGCATGGACAAAAATCGGAACATTGGCAAGGTGAGTAGAGAGACGCTTCACTCAAGGCTTCATCTGAGCGCAACCAAGTATCCTTCCACCCTCCGCACCGTCTATTATATATGGATTAGGACCAAATTGATGGATCAAAGACTTTGATGGTCTTCGTCCAATCACAGCGCCTCTCCTACACGACGGTTGAGAACACTCACTAGCGTGAGAACTGCGTGCTCTGTCTGTCCTCAGAAAGCGCCTGCATCGAAGAGAATCTAACGGCAATAGCACATTTTGTAATACTATCGTCTACATGGCAACTCGCGCCACCTCGAACAGTTCGGCGCATATGGACTTGTGAGTTCAAAATCGGACCAGCTTCCTATTGGCTGATGGGACCGCACTAGGCCGAAATCTTGTAGCGCGCGCCATAAGTGCCAAGCGTGGTTCAACAAGCCCGTACCATCCTTTCTCGTCATAACGGACAAGATGATTTTTGTCGCTTCCACCTCAGGGTTGGGGGTGCTGAGCGTCAGAAGGGATCAGCTCCGTCTCTCGCAAACATGCGAAACACCAGCTGTTGAATATCACCGCGGCTTATGCGTACATGTACACAGAAAGCATCGCCCTGCAATACATTGTAGAACTTCTGCTCAATCACTGGGATCAACAGGCTCACCAGTGCGGCTGTGGAACATGTCAGGTATGATACTGATAAAATACAACCGACAACATGAAGAGCTTGGCCATGCGCATGAGACCTGGAAGAACAGAATCGATAGAAAACAAAGTCCCAAGAACTTCAACGTGGAATCCGTACATTTCCGAGCTGGAGCTACATACTCGGATACTACGTTCGCCCGATCTGCTCGCATTGCACGGCAAGGGTCTCGACGCAGCCTTCGCTGGACACTCCCCACGCTAGCAGTGAGCATGTGCTTTGTTTCTCCTTCAATCAAATTCATGCTTGAACACAAAGGGGAGCTGGAAACCCTTGTAGATGCCGGTCTCAACAGTGGTGGAAAAGCGCTTGTGATGCTCGTCCATGTTCTTGTTGTGTACAGCGGCGAGGTACTTCGGTGGCTTCTCGCAGCACTCGAGCAGAGCAGGCAATAACGAGCGAAGCTGATTGAAGGTATACCCGGAGTAACGGACATGAGCCTGCGACTGGAACTGGGTTAACGGCCACGCATTTTGGAGGTGCGAACACATACCCAGCCACCCTTCCGCAGCATGAAACGGGCCAAGCAGTGAGCACCAGCGGCAAGGAAGCTTGGCTTACATCCGACAAAGCGCTCGTCTAATATGGCGATCTTGAAAACATGTCTGGCAAACGTGCGGGTCTCAAGATCGTAGTCATCCGCCCGGCTGACTCGCCGGAGGAAGCTCAGACCGGCCCACGTGGGAAGAATAGATAACTTCATACCTGTGAGTGGTTGGAAGGAAGAGCCAACGATCCCAACGGTTCTCTCTAGGCGGGCAATTTATGTCAGGAAGGGCGAGTGATTGTGCCCTTGTAAAGCCAATGTCACTGACTATAACTGTGGAACGGCTGGTGGGACGCATTCGTATCTCAGCGCGGTACGAAACACGATATGAAAGTATCGTACCCTGAGAATGGACGGAATTGCAAAGGGCTTACATGAGCGTCAAAGCGTCAGGTGCAGCCTGCTTACTCTGGACCGCCACGAGAATCACCAGTCCTGATTTTTGCAACTGTCGGAGAGGGGAGGAGGGAGGCGATGGCTGGAGCTGCGTCCTGCGTGCCTACCAGCGCCATCAGCCTCGACGTGGTAACTGAAGGTGGAAGGCAACGTTGACTACTAGCGGCACTGATCAAACGTTTCAACCTCGCGGATCAGCACCACGCAGCATGATCGTAATCAACATCATCAGCTTGAAGCGTGGAATGTGTTTGCTTTTAGCATCGATTTCAGCGTACTCTCCGCACCAATTCAGCTGAAGGGGGAAAATTTAGTCCTTACTCACGTAACACCGCCCGTCGGACACCATCTTCCGCAATGTCGCTTCTTAGCCTGCCTTATGAGCTACTGCTCCTCATAGCAGAGGACCTGGAATCTGAGAGGAACATCTCTGCTTTTGGAAAAGTCAACCGCCGCCTTTATCATCAACTGAACAGCCTTCTTTACCGTTACAACGTACAGCACTCTGGAGGCTCAGCGCTCTTGCGGGCGACCCAGCATAGGCAGGAAACAGCCGTCCGGAAGGCCCTACGTGCTGACGTCAACGCGCAAGGCGTATATCGCCCCCAGGCACTGTCCAGAGCATCATACGATGGCGATCGGGTAATAGTGAGTTTACTGCTCGAAAATGGCGCCGACGTCAACGCGCGGGTGGGAGTCTTCGGCAACGCACTCCAGGCGGCCGCATGGAGAGGGCGTGAGACAACCGTAAGTTTTCTGCTTGAGAAAGGCGCCAACGTCAACGCACAAGGTGGATACTTTGGCAACGCACTTCAGGCAGCTTCGTGGGGATGCCACAAAGGTACGGTCGAGCTACTGCTCCACAGTGGCGCCGACATCAACGCGGCGGGTGGCGAGTACAGCAGCGCACTTCAGGCGGCTTCATGCGCAGGTCACGTTGCAATTGCCGAGGTTCTGCTCGAGAATGGCGCCGACGCCAACGCGCGGGGAAGCGATTACGGCAACGCACTCTCTAGGGCTTCGGCAGGAGGCCACAGAGCAATCGTAGAGCTACTGCTTGATGGTGGCGCTGACGTCGACGCGCAGGGCGGAGTTTTTGGAAATGCGCTTCCGGCTGCATGGGGAGGCCAGAGGGCGGTCGTGGAGTTACTGCTCAAGAGGGGGGCGGATGTTAATGCGCCAGGGGGAATTTACGGCAGCGCACTCTATAGGGCTTCCGAAGGAGGATACAAGGCGGTTGTAGAGCTACTACTTGACGATGGCGCTGACGTGAACGCACGTGGTGGACTGCACGGCGACGCACTCAAAGCAGCTTCAGCGAGAGGCCATGAGGCGATTGCGAAGCTATTGCTCGAGAGGCGTGCCAATGTCAACGCACGTAATGGAGAGTGTGGTAGTGCACTCTACAAAGCTTCAGAAAGGGGCAACGTCGCAGTTGTGGACTTGCTCCTTGAAGAAGGGGCCGACGTCAACGCGCGGGGTGGACTGTACGGCAACGCGCTCCAAGCAGCTTCAGCAGGAGGACACAAGGCAGTCGTAGAGCTGCTGCTTAGAAGCATGCCGATGTCAACGCGCGCGGGGGAGTGTACGGCAGCGCGCTCGAAGCAGCTTCGGCAGAAGGGCACAAGGCGATTGTAGAGCTTCTACTTGAGAAGAGGGCTCACATGAACGCGCAGGTTGGGTTGCACGGTGGTGCGCTCCAGAAACCCCTTTCAGGCAACGTCACGGCACATCATTTGAGGCGAATTGCTATGGCGATCTCCCGAGCAGTTGGCATACTATGAAGGTATAGGTTTGTGTTCTATCAAGGGCCTTCTATCATCGAAGCAAGAGGTGCTCTGAAGAAGTCCGATCAAAATAACGATATGCAGTTTACTGACAAGAACAGACAGCAAGACCGTTCTATCTAGAAAGGTATTATACACTTGGGTAGTAACTAAGGCTTTGATACATTAGAATCTATTAGCGTTTTGGACAACACTATCGACGTTTGTATTCCACGCCTGTCTTTACCTTGCTGAAATCAGAACCTCACTACATGGCTTTGGATCTGTTAGTAGAATCTCCTGTGGCCTGGTGTTCAAAAAATCTGACTTCAAATCCACCATTAAAAACTATGAGATCGAAAATTCAGGCCAGGGTGATATTGCAGACCACAGCGACCGCACTCGCTGGCACCTGTGCGATGAGAAAGTGCATCTGAGTGATTAGCTTGCTTATCGCTTGTCGCATAACAAGCACTTACGTCTTGGTAGCTGAGCTGCTGTTGGTGGCCAATGCCGGTCATCGATAGCCAAAGTGGGGAATATACTCGTAGAAATGAATTTGCTTGTGAGCAGTTGCCCGCTAATTCGCACATGCTGCTTACCATGTGCAAGTGCCTTTTTCAACGCTGACTAGCGGTAGCGCTGCTACCAAACTCACCATCGGCGCTAAAATACTAGCCTCGTAAATGATGAAGACGTATTTCACCCTCACTCAAATTCTGACCAGAAGCTAGCTCGGCGACGGATACTCATGCATGGCCACTGGACGAGACATCGGCGCGCATGTCACCGTGCTTGTGCAACCGGTCAAACAGTGAGCATCAAAGTCATGATTGATTGATTGATTGATTGAATCCTACTCGGTTTCAGCCGCGGTTTCGTGCAGCTATGCCCGGATGCAGAGGTTTGGCAAACAGCCGACGCGCTGCCGAAAGAAATCGACATGCCCCACTTCACCGTACTGAAAGTACAGCCAGCTGTTCCCTCGCCTCCGCTTGTGGTCTGGCTTCTATCTACGACTACGTACATGCCGTCATGAGAAGTGACGTATCTGTGTCTGTGTGTTTGACTTCAAATGTATTGTCTCTGTTTTCGTGCGGTAAAAAAACTCTTTTTCGTTGCCGTTGTATTGAGGCGTCGTAGAGGCGTCGGCCTCGTTTGTCGTATCTGCGTACCTACAGTCTCCCCCCAGTGTTCGGCTTCATGTTGCTGTACCTGCCCTTGACCCTCAGGGCTTGCATTTGTTCTGTGTTCTTGTTTCTCCCATCTTCTTGCTGCCTCTCACTAGGTTCCTATGTGGCCGTGTGTTGTGTTGTGACCTGCCATTGGCGGCAGCGCCAACGCACCAGCTGCGATGCAGCTTCCCGAGAGCGAGGCTCCGCTCCTTCGTGCTCTTGGGTCTAGTAGCCATGCAACGCTATCGCGACTCGCCTCAGACCTTGTCGGGTATGTCGGAAGGGGCACCACTCCTTCGACATGGGGGCGACAGTGGACGAGGCTGTCTGTGACTGTGTATTGTGTGGCATCTATAGTAGCATGCCGGGTGTCTGTGAGGCGATTTGCGTGAGCGTTGATGTCGTTCAATCCGGAGGGCCGTCGATGCGGGACGTCGCAAACGATGTCGAGTGGCGGGCTGATCAGGAAGCCCACCAGAAATTGTGTGTGTTGTGGCTGTACGAGGTTTGGGCTCCGTCGTCGCTTTCGTGATGCGGCATCGTGGCTAGATGGTTATTGCTGCCGTCAATGGGTGTGTCATGTTGCGTAGCCTGCTCGCAAATTTTGCTTTCGTGACTGCCGCGGCCGCAACCATGTTTCTACAGGTACCATAACGCAGAGGGATGCGCTTTGGCCTATAGAGACGATTGCGGCCGCTAGCAGAGATGTTTCGATGCTGTTGTGATGGATAATCCAGGAATTGAATTCTCGCTGTTTGTCGTGTTTTTTCCTTGGTCAAGAAGAGAACATCTATTAGATGCATAATTCTGGGAAAGCTTGGCGCGCATCGTCGATTTTCCCCACCCACCACACTAATTATATAGAGCGTCGAAATTGGTAGATGCCGCGCCCGCCGCCCCGCCCACACGCCGTTTACGGGTCAGGTAAGTTGAGGTCGTAGATTCACGCGCATAGAGGCTATACTGACTTTCTTGGTGTTGCAGTTGTCACCAACGCGCCAGATGGCCGCCCATCGCGCCCACGGCGTTCGGACATCTCTATCAGCCCTTGAACCACCTCCTGCTGGGCCCTTCTACGCTGCCCATGGTCTGACAAACTTAAAGAGGCTAGAAATTAATCGGTATCTCTGCCTAGGTTGGCATGAGCAGGAGATTGCAGACCAAGTTGGTTGTTCAAGACATGCTGTACGCAATGTCTATAATAACATCATAACTACTGGTTGTGTACGGAAGGCTCTTACTGGCAAGCTTGGGCGTCCTCCAAAACTAGCAAAGGAAGACTAACTTGCTCTCCGCGGTGAGCTACTACGACATGGCTGGATGTATCAGGACGAGATGGTATGGTGGTTGAGCGTTGAGCGTGGCATCTTTATCACTCAGTCCACTATCAGTCGCCTGTTGAAGAGAGAGGGCTGGAGTCGTAAAACGCTGCGCCCATACGCCATTGACCGCAATGAGGAGCTCCGTGGTTACTACCGCGATTCTATGAGGCGGTATGCTGCAGAGGATGTTGTATTCCTTGATGAATCTATCTTCAACGAGAAAACTGGATGGAGGCATCACGCCTACGCTCCTATCGGTGAAGAGATGCGCTATACGCAAGACATAAAGCGTGGTAAGACTTGGGCCATCTTGCCAGCGTATACTGTTGATGGGTATTTGCCGTGTACAGGCATCAAGGAGGGCTACTACAGCCGGGTGGAGTTTATTGAGTGGGTGGAACTGGAGCTTATACCTGCTCTACGAGTCAAATTTGGTGGACGCCCAGTTGTTATTGTACTTGACAATGTCTCTATCCACACGAACAACGACGTGCCACGTCTACTCCGCGACGCTGGGTTTGTAGTACGATACCTGCCGCCGTACTCTCCTGACTACAATCCTATTGAGCTTACCTTTGCCGTCTTGAAGGCATGGATCCGGCGTAACTACTGCTATATACGGACACGTTTTCCAGGAGATAGTGGCTTTGGCGACTTCTTGCGGGCAGCAATTGCAGAAAGTGGCTGTGATAGATTTGCAAGAAAGCACTTTCAACACGCTGCTGGAGGTCTCTATATGGAGCAGATAGTGCTAGATGGTCTCCATGATCAGCTGAGGCTTGAGACAGACTTTGCCTTTGAGGAGTAGGATATCACGTTCTATACTAATTCATACTCTATATCATACAAACAGCTTGCTTTTAGGTATCATATACTATATATTGTTGCTGGGGTATCATGTTGAGGTAGAGATAAACAAAGAAACTTATAGGACTACTCCGACCCGCCACGCGCGCGGTAAGCTGGCTTGAACAATCGCAGCTCCTCACGGAGGTGGCGGATAACACCATCCTTTAGTCCAAAACCCATCGCGATTGTGTATAGATCGCCTTTTGGGTTGGACATTGCTCGGATATCCTCAACTGTCCACCTCTGATCTATCGCGACGCGCGCCGCCTCGCTGTAGTCCTCCTGGTCATCCTCTGGCTGCTGGGCAATTAGCCACTGAAAGAACTGCCTCACGACTGTCCTGTCGTCCGCGCAACCACGCCCAGATACAGGGCTTGATGACACTGGGGAGCGGCGAGATGCCGTATACCTGGCGTTTGTGGTATCGTTTGTTGCCGCGAGAGGCCAGATGCTCGGGGCTGGTGGAGGAGGAGCAGGAGCAGTAGAAGGTGGCCAGGCATAAGCATGAGCTGGCAGCTGGGGTGGCAGGAAGTATGACTGTTGCTGCTGTCGTCGCCGGGTTTCCTCTACGCGCCATGCTCTATCAAGTCTCTCAGCCTCCCTCCGCTCGTCTCTCTCTCTCTTTTCATCCTCCCTCCGCTCCCTATCAGCCTCTCTCCTTGCCTCTCTATCTTCACGCGCGTCCTCCATCTGTCGGGCGCGATCTTCTGCCCTAGCACGCTCTGCCTCTAGCTTTGCGCGCTCCAGGTCCCGACGGTACTGTTGAATTGAGTCACCTGAGGAGTCGGACCCCTTACGTAGCTTCTTCCGATTATTTGGATTACGCTGGAGCTTATTACCAACCTCCCTCCAGTGCTGGAGTAGCTTAATAGGTGGACTTTCAACACTGACGTTAGTCGTACCAATAACTATCTCTTGAGCCCAAGCCTCCATATCAACAGCTTTAATTTGGTAGTGGGCCATCTGACCAAAAGGTACATAACAATAGCCACCTCTGTTGGTACAGACAGCCTCCTCTGTACAACGCCAGCGGTTATTAATTGCCCCTACGTGGTCATGCGCAGTCCGGATAGCCTCAACTTGGGCTGCACGACGCTCTGCCTTTTCCTCTGCCCTCTTTATCATGCGACCTTCAACTATCTGTTGCTTTGTTCGATTGCCAGCTGAGGACTCAAGCGCAGTCAAGATCTCTAGCTTGTCAGAGGATGGCTCGTTAGCGTACTGACTGCGCGAGAACGCCCTCCCAATTAAGTTGCACTCTAGCTTCTGTTCAAGCCTCATCTGCACAAGTTCAACTGGAGACCGCGCGGAGAGGCTGACGACATGCCTATCAACATTGTCCAAAAAGGATATGCTAACGTCGTCACCAAAGTCTTCAATCGTCTCAGCTTTCCAGATAGCTCCTCGAGTTATCGCCCGATAGGATAGTGACGTGCAGCGTACTGTACAGTCTCTGCCTTCAATTCCAGAAGCCTTGCTGCTCCTCATCTCCTCCACTTTATCCTCAAACGCTGACAGCCATAGGTCCTCTCGACTGTAGGTTTTCTCGCTTCGGACAACAAATTTTGAGTTCACGCGAACAGTAAAGGAAACCTCAATTATGTACCTAAGTATAGGTAGTCCTGTAACAACTTGTGGCTTAGGAGCTATTTCAAGTTCAATAGGTGGTGGAGACGACTGGAGGCCTTGAACTAGCTGGATAGTTGGTGATGAGACTTGCAAGAGTTCTGCTATATTGGAGTAAGGCAAGCTCTGTGTTGGACGATAGGGCGGTGTCTCAGCCACTTCAATAATAACAGGAGGAGTAGCAGTAGTAGGAGCAGTTTCTACTAGTGCCGCCTGTGCCTTTGTCTTCGTGACACGCGTCTTTTTAACCGGCCTTGCTGGCGGCGATGGTGTTCTAGGTGCAGCTCCTACACTACGGAGTAAGTAGGTATCTAACTTATATGGCTTATAACCATCTTACGCCGAGATCTTGTAGCTCTAGCAGCTTTAATAGCTCTAGACTTATGCGCCGTGTTGGCAAAGCGGTCTGCGTGCTCTTCTAGGTTCCGTAGCGTAATGGGCGGGAGCCGCTGGCGGCCTGGGGGACGCATGTTTGATAGCTACAACACCAAGAAAAAGTCAGTATAGCCTTATACGCGTGAATCTACGACCTCAAGCTTACCTGACCCGTAAATGGCGCATGGGCGGGGCGGGCGCGGCATCTACCAATTTCGACGCTCTATACAATTAGTGTGGTGGGGGGAAAATCGACGGTGCGCGCCAAGCTTTCCCAGAATTATGCATCTAACAGATGCGCCTAGCGTTGCTCGCTAAAGCTAGAGACCTCGTCAGAGCTCTTGAATCCCCGCGCGAGACAATGGCCAAACATCTTTGGGCACAGGTGCGTTGAAGAAGCTTGATGGATCCCCTGGCTAACATGTACCCGTGGTACAAGCCTAGTTGCCTCGCCGCAATCACCGCGTGCCACGATTTGGGCGTATTCCAAGCGATGGCCGACTGACAAGGCCAGCCGCTGAGGGTTACAGATATTGCATCCAAGGTGGGCACAAACGTCCCTATGCTCGGTAGGCTATCGTGTAACCTTGTATCCTAGAGTTGCTGACACATGCAGGTCGCCTCTTGAACCACATCGGGGCCATGGGTTACATCAAGGAGACAGATGCGGACACATACGCACCGACCAGCTTCTCCAACGCCTTGACCATCCCTGCGATAGGCGACAGCTACCCCTTTTTGTACGTTTAATCTTCTTCTGGATAGTGAATCATCACATGTAACACAAACGGTAGTGTAAAGGGCCTGTTGCCAGCGACTCTTCACTTTCCCGCGCACCTGGCGCAGACAAATTACGCGACGCCGGCAGATGTCCGATCCGGCGCCTTCCAATCCGCCCTCAAAACGGAAAAGAACATGTTCGAATATCTAACCACGCACCCGCCTTTGGGCCAGCGGTTCAATAGCCACATGGGCGGTTACCGTCTCGGGCGGTCAAGTTGGATGCATCCTGGGTCATACCCTGTCAAAGAGAGGCTAATCAAGGGCATGCTTGAGACCAATACTACCCTGCTTGTCGACATTGGCGGGTCCTTGGGTCATGATCTCCAGGAATTTGCGTACGTCAGCAGCTCGTCTTCCCATGCATCTACTAACACGAGATCCAGCACGAGATACCCCAACGAACCCGGCCGCCTGATTCTACAGGATCTCCCGGCTGTCATGGACGCAATACAATCGCTGCATCCAAATATTGAGCGCACAAAGCACGATTTCTTCACGGAACAGCCCGTGAAGGCTGCCCGCGCGTACTACTTGCACTCCATCCTGCACGACTGGCCAGATCAGGTGTGTAAGGTCATCCTGAAACAGGTGGCAGACGCCATGGAGCCAGGGTACAGCAAGCTGCTTATTCACGAGAACATTATTCCGGGGAAGAGCGCGGACTCGGAGGTTACCGCGATGGACATGATGATGGCTATTCTGCTTTCGTCGAAGGAGAGGACTGAGGAAGAGTGGTATGCGTTGCTGGAGGTACCCGAATTGGGGCTGAAGATTTCGGGCATCTGGCAGGTGAGTGGTGCAGAGAGCCTCATTGAGTGCACACGAGTCGGGGATGGCATGGCGTAGCTGTTTGATACTGAGGACTTAGGTATCATTTGAATGTACTGGCCGCGTAAGTCGTCTCTAAGCCGCCGTGGTGAGTGCGTTCTTGGATCAGTGCAGGTCGTTTTCGGTGCATAACAATACATGCCTTGGTGGCGAGCCAGGAAACCTGGGATCAGGTGTGATACCTCTCTTAGCTGCGTGCTGCGGCCTTAGGAACCCCAAGTTATAACCATTTTGTGATTCCCATCAACTCATTTTTGTTCGTTTCTCCCAAGCAAGCCTCTTCATCACGATTCTTGATGAGTTCCTGCGGCATATCACCCTTCTGTGCACGACATTGCATGTCCGTTGCTTCTCGCCGCGCTTCTCGGGAGAACATGATACTCGCGGCGAATCTATAAAGGAAGCACATTGCATGTAACAGACATGGAACGACCTTATTTAATCCGGAGGCTCTTCGAACCGGAGCTGAGGAACATATACCAGCTACTACCTACGGAATGAGCCAAGATTTGTACCGAAAGGAAAAGGAAAAGATTAACAAGGAAAGCACCGACTCTACACTCGACGTGTATGCCCTCGCGCACGCTGGATCAAATCGGCCCGCGCGTCTGATCACGCCTACCAAGACTTATGGAAACTCCCAACCTACCGAACCATGTTCAGGTCTGGATGTCATACTCTCTTAATTGTGACAACGACGTTGTAGACCGTGGTGCAGTGAGGGAGTTTCGCGACTGGCTTCAGTGTTCATTCCAGAGCGGGAAAGACCTGTCTTGTACCCGTCAGCCACGATATTCCAGCAAGTGAACGCTCGATCCCATTTACGGCTACAAAACAACGTAAAGTGCTTCGTCACAAAAGCGCTAGCCCACCTTGACTTGTTCATGAGATGCCGCCTTCAACGTGTCAAATCCGCATATGTCGCATGGCTTGAGGTCATGTGAAGTATCAAAGGCCACACGAACCAGGAGAAAGGTGGTTTCAGCGCAATAGTTTAGCAATGCGACGTCGACCCTATACGCCATCTCTCCGACTCCTCTTCGAGGATCTTCCGAACGCCCGGAAACCTGGGTCGTAATCGGACTTCGAACGGCATTGGGCTCCTCCCACTCTCTCCGTCATATTCGTTGAGGTCGATCGGCTTGCCGGCGATCGGGTGCGTGTCAAATGCCCACAGCATCCGCGAAACGGTGAGCCTTATCTCGCGCTCCGCGACAAGCATTCCCGGGCATATCCGCCGCCCGGCAGCGAAGATCCAGTGGTCGCGCTCCTTTGGGTTGGGCAGCTTAGCACTGGCGGAGGAGTGGAGCTGCTCGTTGGCATAGCGGTCGGGCTGTGGACGATCAGTGCGAGAACAGCTGGCTCTTGAGCAAAGGAAGCTGAAGTGGATGAAGGCTTACAGCGAATTCCATCGGACTTCCCCATCTTTCCGGGTCGTGATGCATTGTCCACGTGTTCAGTACAACGACCGTGCCCTTGGGAATAAGGTGCTCGCCGTAAGCAGAGTCCCGGTTCGCCATGTGCGGTGTGCCCAGCCAGAAAGGATTATGGCAACGCTCGACTTCTTTGACGATTGCGCTACAGTAGGGCAGATTCGCCTCGTCCTCCACGGTCGGAAGGCGGTCGCGGCCTACGACGCGGTCTAGTTCCTCTTGGGCGCGCGTCTGAACATGCGGATGCGCCGGGATCAAAGCTGTGAACCATTGCATTACGGAAGCAGTCTGTCGGCGCGTGTAAGTATCTTCAGTGCGGATTCGAAGGACGCCTTACCGTCTCGATCCCGCCAATTATAAAGGCGCTTGCGAGCATCGTGACGTCGAGTTCGTCTAGGGCCTCCTTTTCCTTCCTGAGCAGCATCGTCTTTACCAGGCAGTCCTGCACCTCGCCACCAGCTTGCATCTTCTCAGCGATCTCCTTGATGAGACCACCATACACGTTCACCAACTTCGAGTGAAGTGTGCGCGCTCTGCACCGCATGCTGGACGGCAGCCGTTGCAATATTGGCACGAAATCGACCAAGTTAGACACAGGTCCTGTGATGTTCATGAACTCGCGCGATAGACGAAGCGCTAGTGCAACCATAGGGTGGTGGGCGCTGTCGGTCCGGAAACTAAAGGTGATGGTGAGCATGTTGTTTAGCGAGCACTGATCTGCGTAAACCTGCGGGTTCACGTCTGCCATGCCGTTCCCACAGTCTCTGTGTAGATGACTGATCATGTCTGTAGCTTCAAAATCGAGGACGTGGGTGTAAGACTCGACAGCCTTGCGACTCAGCCAGAGGCTGGCTATGCGCCGGTGCTTCCTCCTGTACAACCGTCAGTCGAATCAGGCGGAACGAGGTTGCTTGGAGAGCTTCTCTACCATCGCTTGCTGTACGGTGACGCCGTGATACCTCTGCCGACCAAGACGGTCTGGCTTTTGATGAACATCTCCTTCCTATCAGAGAAGACCGCGCCATGGGTGGCCATCAGGCCCTTTGCGATGCCTGGCTCCGATACGATGACGAAAAGCTGGTTACCTAGCCATACGGAGTAGATCGGCCCGTAGTACTTTGCCCATCGGTGTAGAGTGCGCTCGGGATAGCGCTTCAGTGATAGAAACGAGCCTAACACATGGTCAACAGACGAGTTAGTCCCGAGGAAATTTGCATACCTAAGATGGGTAGCTCCATGGGGCCTTTCGGAATGCTAGCTGTCTTACTTCTGGGCGAGTCGAGCGGACGGCGATGGTTGAAGAGCAAAGAGACTGCTGCCAACGCTGCAACGAATGCAAACCACACCTTGATGCGAGGATGCTCCGACAATTCTCTCAGAAAGCCACCCATGAGACTAATTGGAAGGAAGGCGTGGTAGTTGCTGCGCGGACTCGCGAGAATCAATGTAGGTTCTTCCATGTTACGAACTGAACTCCACGTCGAGCTACTTGGGTTTGTGGCTGCGTGAAAGCCCTTGCTTCAGTATCAATTTGCACCTCTTGTGTCTGCCAACAACCTTGAGAAGTGGTTCGATGACCACAGGCACGTTTCCCCGATTCCTCTGCTTCACGGGTATGGCGTTTGTGTGCATTCTCTTATAGCTGTAGCATACACTAGCCTAGGTCAGGCGCCGCAACCACTGTGGAATGGCCCGTCCCACACCCTGTCGTACGTTCGGCTACCTGATGTGCTGATCAAGAAGCACTGCGAACCTGGGTTTCGAAACTGATGAGGACCCTGCGTCAGCAGGCCGCCTCTCTTGGCATCCATGTCCACCCTGCTGCTTAGATCACTGTGGTCAACCGCTGACAGGTTCATTTTGCTTGGTACGATGAATAGCCCGACACGCGTTCACGAGATGCTGTAGATCCAGAGCCTCGTGGGATGCTTGCAAGGATGACATTGCCGTCACTTTTTAGCCCTCGTTTTCTTCACCTTAGACCAGTTTCCACTTAAAGACGCATCTCCCACTCTATTTCGGTAGTTGCGATCCTGCAATCGAGGGAACGATTGCTCCGCAGTACTGTACGTGATCTGAGCTTGTGAAGCGTATCTTGCCCGCTGGCGTTTGGTTTTGCCCTCGACATGTTCAATCGCCTTGGCGAATTGCTCGGCAAGTATCCATCGTACTGTTATCGAATGCCGAAGACTGTACGCGGACCACGACGCCGACATCCTGGGCCGCCTATCCCTCAGGCTTGCCATCCCGGCACGCATCTCACCTACGAACAACGGCGTCGCATACACTCCCTCTCACACCAAAGCTCCACCAGTCAGAGGAAGATAGCATCATTGCTCAGCCTTCCCCGCACGACTGTTCAATCCGCAATATACTCCATGGAGGAAAGGTGCAGCACGCAAGAGAAACGCACAGGCATCTACGAGCATATCGCATCGCATGCCGTCGGAACTAACGGCAGTGCTGCGCTACGTACTGTCTGTAGCACCACATCCCGTGCTTCCCACGACCGCTTGGTAACAACAATCCCCCAATCTCCCATTCCGAACCCCAATCAGAGCTCCGACCAGAACAGCGTGCGCGAGTACCTAAATTCTAGAGGCACCAGATCTCTTCTGGACAACATACCTGCCCCGGACCAGGTTCGGTTTGACGACCAGGGCGTCCTCCACAATGCTCCACATGGGAGGCTGCTCATCGGCCACCACAAAGCGACAGGCGACGCAATCTATGCATACATCCGGCCGTCTAGCGCTTCTCAAAGAGTTGTATTCTCTGCCGAAGATACCCGCGGCCAGCCCATCGTCGGCATCAGTCATGGAGATGTTGCCAGGCAACGCGTTCGGTATCCATTCAACATGACCTTTCCCAAGGACGGCCGGTGCCTCGGCCGAGCCGACAAAGCGCGACTTGCGATTGTGATAAGGTGGTATTTCATTGCTACCGGGCGAACAAAGTTGCGTTCGCCCAAGTCTCTGCAGACATTCTGCAAGCAATTTCGTAGCGCACTTCGATACGTCGCAAATCGTTCGGATTCCATTGCAGGCCAGCCACCGCAAAATCCATCGGGGCAAGCCCGTCGCACACAGGTCGATGAGAGTGACATACAATCTGCGCTCCTCGCAACGAAGTTCTCCCCCTCTCCATCGCCTACTAGGCTCGTGAAGCAGTCTCATCGATGGCCAAGCCCATCCGAGGAGCCGCTAGGAATTGAGAAAAGTACCTCTGCGGGCAGTCTGCCATCAAGCCCCGCAACTTGCCTCTCACGACGTTGAGTTCGAGAACGCCATGCGTGGGATATTAGAGGCTCCGAATCTATCAAATGCATACATCACCAGCTTACGAGACGGATGCATCACAAACAGGGCAATTCAATAGGAATGCAATCTCATGCGGCGGACGGGACAGGGAGGGATTAGGATGCACTACGGAAGGCTAGACGGGAGGATTTTCAAGACGCGAAGAGTTGCATTTCTCAAACATGTAACGTTAGCTATCACTGTTCAGTAGAATCACACACAATGCCCTTTCCATCTCCATGGCTGGCGCAAATTACTCAACGCCTGGTGCTTGTACAGTTTCTACGGCATGGGAGAGTTCTCTGTGCTAGTATTGCCCAATCAACTCAACGCTGACTTCAATCGACTGGAGGCTTGATTCCGTCGTTTTGTGGACCACCCGCTCGTTCCTAGCAATGCCAACGTACTCTATCAGCGCGTGCAGGCCAGGAACATTGCATAAATATCCAAGGCTACTTGTCCAGAATGCGTCCTTGTCTCGGCGCTAGAACGGGTTGCGCAGGGTGGCTCTAGCAGGCAATGAAGCTGAACGTCTTGCCATCAAACCTAACGGTCCTTGTTGACGTTCGCAGCATCGATAGGTTGCTGCAAAGGTCTATCGAGGACGTGGGTCGTGGACCGTTGACGAATCTTATCTCGGCGGCATCATTCATTGTGACATACTTTCTTAGCCATGCTCAAGGAATCGGCACCGATGAAATCGCTCCGCGACCCATGATGAGCGTGGCATGGACCCAGGCATGATATCTTGCTTCTTTCTGATTGCGCTTACGAATGAGTGACGAGCAGTATGGCTGAGCAAGGAAGACGTGTCAGACAACGCTAGAGCAGACCCTGATCCGGTGGCATTGCATTCAGCTAGACCCAGACGTCGGAAAGACAAGCCAGGTAGTTCACGCCACCTCGTAGCCTGCGATGTCGTTCTTCTCAGCAGCAATGGTCCGCGTCAGCTGTTTTCAAGCAACTCAATCCCAGGCTTTAGCTCGGACTCTCACCACACACAGGCACGTTCGCACGCACTGCGTGGTTTCAGGCATGTATATGCTGCTGATGCTGCAATTACGCACTGAGAGATTTCGATGATGCTATGTGTTGCCTATGTCGCTGACACGGAACAAGTGGGCACCCAAAACCCCGCGAATGATGCTTACAGTATCCACAAAGTGGAGACGGCGAGCTAGGGAAAGACCTCGGCTAAGCGAGATAGGTAGGCTTGGCATGGCACGAACTTCTTGTAAGGTGTGAAGCCTGAATGTGCAAGCGGGGCGGGCAATGCGCCCGTGAGCAGCAAGTCAGGTGTGAAGCAAGTTAGAGCTGAGGAGACATGCGTATTGCACAAACAGCAAAACAGCTCGATGGCATAGCCTCGTCGAACGGCGATTCCATCTTTCCGGGCAAAGTCGGGTCTAGCATAGGGCGACAGACAAGCGAACGCAGAGAACGAGTGATGCTTCTTAGGCTCGGTAACGATGGAACTCTCTACATTTTAGCCTTCAGGTCACTTAGTCCAAGCTCCCATCCTTCTAGCCACTCCGCCAATAGATCCTCGCTGATTGGAACCACCCGCGGCAATGCTTCCACGGCTCTCTCGTTCCGGAAGGACATATTGTACTCTCTGCCATTTCCCAGTGCCCTCAGAAAGCCATGCAGCTTCAGTTTTCCCCCATCCACCTTATCCAGCCAATCCGAAAGACTGGTCGCCTTCACCAAAAACTCAAACCTGCGCTCTAATGTTTCGTACAGCGCGTTCCAAGGGGCTGGCTCTGGATGCACCATGTTAAACACCTCTACTGTCTCAGACCTAGGCGGGCGCTTCGTGCTGTTCGCTATGCCTTCCCCAAAAGCGTCCACAGGAATCCAATCCAATGCCTGGATGTGCATCGGAAAGTATCCAAGCCTTTTAGAGGCCTTGAGTATCGAGTAAACTCAGCCTTGCCGCGGCCATAAGCGGAGTCCCGATCTTGATGGGCCGCCGATCTGACCCCCGCGCACGATGTTTACACGGAGTCCCGATGCTTCGTGTGCTTTCGCGAGGAGTTGCTCGGCGACGCATTTCGACTCCCCGTAGCCGTGTGGCATGGCGCTGCGATTGTCCCACGCGGCTTCCTCCGGCACTCGCGGTCGCGCGGGGTGTACGAGCGGCCAGTCTCCAACCGCGCAAATGGAAGAGACGAAGGTTATGCGGGGACGTTTGGGGCCGAAGCGCAGAAGTTTACGGCGTTGCGTACGGCCCTCAAGAAAGGATCAAAGTGCGCGAGCGATTTGCTCCAGTTCGTATCCCAAGCATTGAAGACCAGCTCATCCACCTAGGACGCGAGCAGAACAGCCTGTGAAGAGTCGAGCCCGAAGTCAGGTTTCGTAACATCTGCGACGAGAAATCGCAGCCGGGCAAGGCCAGTGGCAATGTCGCCGGATGCGGCATGCTCTAAGGCGGACACGGTCCTCTGTCCCCCGTCAAGGCTTCGGTTGAGACAAAAGACTTTGGACTCCGGGTGCACTCTCAGTAGAGATGCTACGATGTAAGGTCCCAGGAACCCGGTCGAACCGATGATGGCAATCGTCTTGCGGCCGCAAGAGTGTGGAGTCTCCTTGTTGGACGGCGGCAGGAAGTCGGCATAGCGAGCGAGCAGACGCTGCATTCCCTCGACGTCGAGGACCACTCTGTCAGGGTCATTCTAGCGTTACGCTGGTTTCACAAAAGCTGCAAGACCATGACGAAATCACGAATCCAGTCTTGTTCAAGGTGGTTTTGTGCAGTGTGCCAGATCGTTAATATCTATTTAAACCCATTCAATTCCGATATCGCTTGCCTTGCGGGCCACGAATCATCAACGTGATCATGATGATGGCCTTGATCGAGCTACTTCGCTGCAACGAACACGCTTGCCGCTGCACTTGATCCATGCGTCAAATCGTTAGAGGGGAGACCAGCTCCTCTTCCTCCTCCTCTTCCGCATCCTTCAAATTTCCTTCCGGGCTTGACTCGTCGCCAATGCTTTCCCAGACCGCTGCGGACAGATCGCTTAGATCGTGCTCATCATCCGGAGTCTCGGTAAGGTCGTAGTAGGTGTCGGAGTCGGTTCTCCAGCTATCCTCTTCGCTCGAGTCGTGCGGAGCATACTCCTCTCCCGAATCAATTAGCTCATCCTGAACCACGGCAAAACGGTCCTCGTCGTCCTCGCTGTCTTCATTGCCGCTTTCCTCTATCGATAGTTCGTCTGGATCAGCGAAGCTCTCCGTGAAGTAATCCTCATAGCTAGCAATCTTTCATTGACGAGGAAGGATAGCCTTGAGGTATTGGGCGCCTGACCCGATTGATAGTGCAGACATGACTGTGAGAGTGCTTGGATACGTTCAGAAGGTTCGCTAGTGCAGATAATCGTAGGCACTAAGGTAGGCTGGATCAACGGCAAGCTTATTTATACGAGTTGGACTTTACTGACATAGGCTCATTGTGTTCCTACATGCACACGTTCTGACGTGGTCATCAAACAGGCGAAATCTGGTCAGCCATCACGTGCAATGCTGATCATCCGCATGGCATATTTGAAGTTCATCACTGTGTCTTTATAGTCATGCTATGTAAGCGTGGATATCGAGGGTTGCTGATACCGTTCTATCAGCACATCCTCCGTCATGGTTCTAATGTATCATCGCTAGTTGATCTGCTGACCTGACAGTGGCGACCTCGTTTGGGTGCGGCTGAGCAAGAGCTAGAACTTGCAGCTCTCCACGCCTTGCAAAAGCTATTGGGTGAGGCCGATGATGAAGGACATACTCGTTCGTTTAGAAAGCATGATAGGAGCTCGTAGTGCTCTCGCTGGTGGATGATTTTCTAGACTGTAAACGATAGGAACAACCAGACAATGAAGCGCTATAGTCTCCATAAGCTTAACTCGCAATGACACACGGCCGTGCAGAACTTTAAATGGCGTTCTTAGCTACTCAGCGACAGACGCCCCCACTTGCAATGCCCGGACACTCAGAAAGATCTGAAAACATGGCAAACGCTTCCAATGCATCAGGCCCTACGGCCGTCCAGCCCGAGTTGGAGGCAAACACCATCGAAACAAGGCTGTTACGAATGCAGAAGAACATCGCAGACGTACGAAGGTCACTGCAGCACCTTTATCTCCGTCAACGGTACAGATGTCACTGCTCGTGTGGAAAACCGTGCTGAGAAATGCAGAGAGAACAATTTCCGCGCAGCACAACGGGATGCAGAGCTCATGGAGCTCATCAAGATGCAAGCACCGGGCGATGAGCCGCTTCAGCGGGTACGTAATTTCCTAATCAAAAAGAAAACCTGTACTAACGCATGCTCGCAGCTGGCGTCGCGCAATGTGGTGAATGCGGGTGTTGCGGCCGAGCTCTCGATTCAACGAACCGTGCTACCTTCGGTCGAAGAGGAAGTTCAAGATCGAGAGGATGAATTGCCTGCAGGTAGCCCGGCTCATACATCTTCTGCCGGCGAGTCTGGAGATGAGGTAGAGACTTATGAGCCGCCAGACGTAGTCGCCGTCCACTTTGAGGTACCTGCGACTGGGAAAAAGGCCGTTGGGTATACCGTGGGTACACATACCGCTCGCCACGGCCAGCCTGGAAGCCGCAGTCCACCGCCCAACACGGATGCCACACAGTACGCGCCACTTGAGACGCATAAACCGTGCAACGAGCCCGAGACCGACGACGAACGTAAGGCGGGTGATGCGAGCGTTCCGGATGACGAAGCCATGATGCAGATGCGGAAGCGGCAGAGAACAGCGAATATCATTCGCCAAGCGTACCACGTAGCTCAGTAATTGTGTTACTTTGCAATCCCGAGAATGGGATGATCAAATCGGACTATGAAAAGGCACTTATGTATCGAGGACGGATGTTTTGACATGAGTATGTGTCCATGGCCAATTTGATGGATGTTGCCGGCATGATACCTTCAATCGTATACAGGAGATTCTTTCAGAGTGTACTGGCTGTCTGATACTGTCTAATATCAGGTTGGACTATGATTTGATGTTAGCTATGAATTGCCTGTGTACTTAAGCACACAGCGGGAAGCAGGGGGACCGGGTGTGAGACTCAGCTCGAAAAAGGTGCCGTTCGTTGCACGTATCTGCCTAAGCCGATACAAGCTCTAACTTAGCCGCTCGTTGCTCTGGTGCCGTCCACTGACACTATCGGTGCTTCTCAAAATACCGTCCCGCCCCACTTCAGTCAGCCGAGGTGGCCCCGGCTTCCCGGAAAATATTTCCTAACACCCAATTTGTTAGTAAAACAATGACGATGCAGCACGACGGCAGAGGAAGGCACACTGGGACGACTTCCTGACCGACGACGCAAACATCTGGAAAGCGGCGAAGTACCTAAACCCAGATGCTAACACCAGGTTCGACAAAGTGCCTCAGCTAGTCAGAAACGACTGCACGACAACGAAAAGCAAGCCGGAACAAGCAAAAGAGCTTTTGTCGGCCTTCTTTCCCCCACTGCCCGCGGTAATCGAGGAGGAAAACGGAGGACGCAGAGGAAGAAGAATCACCTTCACGCCCCGCTTATCTCTGGAGGAGATCGAGCGGTGTATCTTTGCAGCTAAACCGTGGAAAGCGCCAGGCGACGACGGACTCCCGGCCATAGTGTGGAAGCAAATATGGCCAGTAGTGAAGGAGAGGGTGCTCACCCTCTTCCAGACCTCGCTTGATGAGGGTAAACTGCCCAGCCAATGGAGAAATGCGAGAATCATACCCCTCAAGAAGCCAGGCAAGGGAGATTACACAACAGCAAAAGCGTGGAGGCCGATTTCCCTACTATCAACCCTGGGCAAGGTGCTGGAAGCGGTGGTGGCAGAGAGAATATCGTACCTAGCAGAACGACACAGACTCCTCCCGACAAACCACTTTGGGGGTAGAAAGAAACGCTCAACAGAACAAGCGCTGGTACTGCTCCAAGAGCATATATACAACGCCTGGAGATCTAGAAAGGTGGTGAGCCTGATCAGCTCTGATGTCAAAGGTGCATACAATGGCGTATGTAAGGACAGGCTGATGCAAAGACTAGAAGCCAGGAGCGTCCCACCCACCCTGGTGCGGTGGATCGACGCCTTCTGCTCGGAGCGAACGGCTACGATCTCAGTAAATGGCTACACGTCGGAGCAGCAATCGCTACCACAGACGGGCCTCCCGCAAGGATCACCGCTCTCGCCAATCCTGTTTCTGTTCTTCAACGCAGACCTGGTGCAACGGAAGATCGACGCCAATGGGGGAGCGATTGCGTTCATATATGACTACAGTGCATGGACCGTGGGGCCATCGGCAGACGCCAATTACGACAGTCTCCGAACCATCATCAGGGAAGCCGAGGGATGGGAGAGCCGGAGCGGGGCCACGTTCGAGGGCGAAAAGACCATGTTGATCCACTTCACCCGGAACAAAGCACTGACGAGCACAGCCCCGATATCCATCAAGGGCCAAACCGTAACGCCGACCACCGAGGCCAAGCTTCTGGGAGTCGTTATGGATGCAGAACTCCGCTACAAACAACACATAGCCAGAGCAGCGACAAGAGGTCTTCGGGCAGCCATGGCACTGAGTCGGCTACGCACGGTCTCTCCATCGACAGCACGACAGCTCTTCAACGCAACGGTGGCGCCAGCAATGGACTATGCGTCAAATGTTTGGATGCACGCATGCGGGCGGCTACCTACGGCCGCCATCAACAGAGCGCAGAAGATTGGGGCGCAAGCCATCATTGGCTGTTTCCGGACGGTAGCCACAGCGGTGGCGGAGGCAGAGGCGCACGTTCAACCGATAAACGAACGACACACGCTGAGGGCAATCAAGTTCTGGTTCGACATCCACACCCTACCAGAATCGAACCCGCTCGCAAGGATCAAGACCAAGACGTTCCGAAGATACAACTCACCTTTGCAAAAGACAGCACAACGGCTCCAAGAGACGGACGCGAAGAGGATCGAGACCATCATCCCATACATAGTAAGCCCGTGGAACTCGCGCATAGCCGCAGTCATCAAAGCGGACAGCACAGAAGCCGCAGAAGCCGCAGATCGCGATCAAGGCATTCGGATTGCCACCAGCACCTCAGCGAGAAACGGCCTGGTCGGCTGTGGAGGAGCAATAGAAGACACAAATGAGGCCAGCAGAGAACCTGTCACCTTCTCCATGACCCTGGGGCCGAGAACAGAACAGAACCCATACACCGCGGAATTGGCAGCAATACTAGAAGGGCTGAAACGCCTGCCGCCAGAGTTAGCGGCACGGAAGATCATCATATTGGCCAGTAACCAAGCCGCGCTGCTAGCGATTGGCCATCCTCGAAGGCAGTCAGGACAGGACACGATCGGACACATTTATGACACCGTGCGCATGCTAGCGGTAAGACAGAACCGAGTGGAGATGATATGGATCCCAGCTGGGCGCGATATTGACCTGGGCCAAAAGGCCAAGGCAGAAGCGAAGAAAGCTACAAAGGATGGTAGCGCATTCGATACACGTCCAAAAGCCAAATCGACAGCGGTGAATGCCGAGATAACGAAACAGAACAAATACAGATCGCTACCAAACGGGGTCGGAGAGTACTCGAGAAAGTTGGACGCAGCGTTCCCTGGAAGGCATACTCAAGGGCTGTACGATATGTTGGACCGGCGAGGAGCCAGGGTGCTAGCGCAGCTACGCACAGGGATGGCGCGGCTGAACGGATATCTGCATCAGATCGGGGCAGCAAAATCAGACTTATGTGACTGTGGCGCGGCAAGGGAGACAGTCAAGCACTTCCTCTTCCGCTGTTCGAAATGGAATGCTCAGCGCACAGAGATGCTACAGCAGGCAGGCGAAAGGTGGGGGAACCTCTCGTTCTCACTGGGGGGTAAAGCAATGTCGGATGGAGTGGGATGGACGCCGGAGATGGAGGCCGTACGGGCGACTATTCGGTTCGCCATCAGCACAGGAAGATTGGAGAAGGATATAACCTAAAGAAGAACAGCAGGCACCAAAACGACAGAGTCTGTGTGGCAGCAAGTTCTGCTTCAATCGCCGGGTTAAGGACAATGAACACTTAGAGAAAAGGCTCTGAGAAGACTTGCGACAAAATTAACACGCACAGGCACAGGAGACTATTAGCAAGGGATGGCAGCGCAGAAACAGGGTACTAGTAAGGGCTTTGAGGAGTTTATGGGATATCAGAAGGCTAGGATCACGTGATAATTGTACTAGTGCCCTTTAGGCTTAATGCCGGGCGGAATGAAACTCTCACTCTCACTCAGTAAAACAATGATTACTGTGAACATTCACCCTGTATCAATAACTGTATTATGCCGCTGCGTAGTCAACGTAAGCGTACAGCTACCCAGCCATTTGATGGAGGTGAAAATCCTCCAAAACGTGCGCGCCGAGCGCCTGCAGCAGCTGCCAGAGGTGCCAAGTTACGGAGAAAAGTATCCAACAAGGATCCTCCTCCGCCAGAGGGCAACGTTGTTGACCCTAATCGCGAGATCGAGCCTCCGTCTGCGCAGCTACTGCCAGCAATTGTATTATCCAGTGATCTACCCAGTGACCCGCCTAGTGACCCGCCCAGTGGAGGTGTATCTGATCCAATTAGTGGCCCTATACAGGAAGAAACTCAGCAAGAGGAGCCAAAATCAGCTACTGGGGTACCTGATGTAGAGTCGTCGTACGCTAGTTGTCGCTGGCAGGCCTTCGTGGGTCCTAAAAAGGAGCTCTATAAGCCAAAATTTAATGCGGAGTTTGATCTAGATCGCTGCTACGCAGGTCAGCTTTGGGCATGGGTAGATGAGGTTGTTTAAGACTTAGCTATGGAGACAACTCCGCCGCAGAAAGTGATTATTAGGGACGTTTCCGCCTGCGCGTATAAGCCAAAGACCCCAGAGAAGCAGAAGCTGCGGCAATCGCTTAAGCGTGGAGAAGGTGCCGGCTTCATGCAGGTTATCGAGTACGCGCAGCACCTGAAGGAGTCCTTGATCGACGCCACGTATGTGGACTTTGAGGCGACGCTTGGTACTGAGTCTGTAGAGGTGATCAGTCCTATAGGCCAACAACGTAGCAGAGGCTCCTCTAGCTCCCAAGGCCAGGTTCGACTTACTGTAACACAAAGGCAGCTGCAAGAGCTGCCAGAGATCCTAGCTGGCCATGCTGTTGCTGACGGGCCCTCGATCGCTATCCGTGATAAATGGAGGTGCCAAGATACCCACTTGTGGCAACTACCCGTATGTGTGCTGGATCCAACGTACAGCTGGCCAGCCCGATCGATTTGAGAACCATTACCCGATAAGCAGCAATATTGTGGCCATGTGGGCGCGCAACGTCACCCTCGGGAAGTGCAGCGTCAACGAGCCAGACGATATCATACGTGTAGCTCTGCGTACGTCCAGAGAGCTGGCGGCGAAGGAGAAGGCGAAGGAGAAGGCGAAGGAGAAGGCGCAACAGAGCTCTACGCCTGCCTTTACAGCAGATAGCTTTATGAGCGCGATCGCTGCCAGCGCGCTATCTATTAGTTAGTTAGCACAAAGTCAACTGCTTGCACAGCAGGCACCTGTACCTGTAGCGCCTGCTGTAAGCTCTGTAAGTACTCCAAGCGTGCCAGTGTTAGGGTGGAGAGATCTAACGTACGAGAACAACATCGAGCTTTCCTATTAGACTCGGTACTTCTTTGACTGGTGGATAGATTAGGCAATGGCTGTACAAGTGCCAGATATCAAGAGAGTACTTACAGAGGTTGTTAAGGGCGGGCAGATCGATCTGAACATGCTTATGGATGGATCTAACGCAGGTATGCCGTACAACGTTTGGAGAGAGGATTTCGAGCTGCCAGTCCCACTGCTTCTTTCAGTGGCGATCTAGGTATACAGGACTTTCTGAGAGCGATCAGGAGGACTGCAGAAAGTTGCAGCGGCGAGATAATAAGTGGAAACGGCGACTGAGAGCTGCCCGAGTAGAGGATAGAGATAGCGAGAGGCAATCGAGCGAGAGGTGATCGAGTAGAGGGCGTAGAGGTGTTTTTTTGACGCATAGGGCACGGGCCATATCCTATAGATATCGCCTAAGCTGATCACCTTATTTGTATGATCAAACACCAACTTTTCCGCCTTGTCTACTCACCGTACACCTTACCCTCTGCAACTCTACCACCACGCCAGCTACACTAAAACGGACAACAGCAATTAATTCAGTAGCCTTAGATTACCCTTGCACCACTGTAAGATTACTGTATTTACGTTGTGGCAGGTGCTAGATTTCTAATCTCCAAAACTAACTCTAACAGAACAAATCCAATTGTGTACTACTAACAATAGTACAAAACCACTCCAGCGAACACTAAATATGTACTATTGACGATAGTATAATATCTCTACGGCGCCCACCCACAGTACCTGAAGAAGTTACCCGCAGAGCTCCCGTAGCATACGCTTAATACAGCTTCCTCCAGAAAATACTCAAATCTATCATACGCCTCAGCGCCCCGGTAATGCCGCCGGATCCAGGTCTTTAACGCCTTGAAGGTCTGCTCAACCGGATTCATATCAGGTGAGTACGGAGGCAGAAACTCCATAATTACGCCTGCCTCTGCGCACAGGTTGGCCAGCCTCACTGATCGATGGATAGACGCGTTATCGAGGACTATTACGGAGCGTTTTCCTGGCCAAGGACTGCAGTGTGGGAGTACCTGATTGGCAACAAAGTCCTCCATCAGCTCCGCTGTGATTGCTCCCTGATAGATCATGTGGGCGACGTATCCGTCGACGTCCATGGCTGGCAGTAAGCTCCACCTCTCTGAGCGCTTGGCTGAGTAGCGCACGTCGCAGGCCGTATTGACCTCGCTCCAGCCATACTTTCGATCCCCTGTACGCTCGTTGCAAGCGCTCTCGTCAAGGCAGACAATCTGATGAGGTCGATAGATTTGTTCGCACCGCGCTCGAAAGGCTCGACGGAGGCCCTCATGACGCTCCGTGGCTGCCTTTGAGGCTGCCTTCTTACTCCACCGCATGGCTTCAAGCTCTCTATCCAGAGTAGCAACGGATATCTTGACGTCGTACTCATCGTACAAGAAGTCCTGCATCTCATCCAGGTAGGCTGTTGGCTTGCCACGCAGCATCTCTAGCAGCGCGTCTCTATGGCATTGCTTGAGCACAGGCGGTCTGCCACGACGTACGTATCTTGGCCCGATTGGCTCACCAAAGGCCTTCAGGTTGAGCCTGTATTTTCGTACTGTTTTTGGATCCACGCCGAGCTCCCGATGGATTTCTTCATTGTTTTTCCCATCATTAACGCGGTCCACAATGGCCTGGATAAGCGATGGCTGTATACGATACCCGGTGGGTCTCCCTGGATCCTGCGGCATTATTTACCTAGGGTAAATGTTCTCTGTAAGCATTTTATTGCTCCTAAAACAGGTGCACAAAAATATTCGTGAGGAATCGATTACTAAGTGCTGACAGAAAATCCGCGCGAAGTGGGGCGGGACGGTATTTTGAGAACGACAATAGAAGATGTTCAATACCGACATGTAACGCGAAAAACACGACAAACAGCGAGAATTCAATTCCTGGATTATCCATCACAACAGCATCGAAACATCTCTGCTAGCGGCCGCAATCGTCTCTATAGGCCAAAGCGCATCCCTCTGCGTTATGGTACCTGTAGAAACATGGTTGCGGCCGCGGCAGTCACGAAAGCAAAATTTGCGAGCAGGCTACGCAACATGACACACCCATTGACGGCAGCAATAACCATCTAGCCACGATGCCGCATCACGAAAGCGACGACGGAGCCCAAACCTCGTACAGCCACAACACACACAATTTCTGGTGGGCTTCCTGATCAGCCCGCCACTCGACATCGTTTGCGACGTCCCGCATCGACGGCCCTCCGGATTGAACGACATCAACGCTCACGCAAATCGCCTCACAGACACCCGGCATGCTACTATAGATGCCACACAATACACAGTCACAGACAGCCTCGTCCACTGTCGCCCCCATGTCGAAGGAGTGGTGCCCCTTCCGACATACCCGACAAGGTCTGAGGCGAGTCGCGATAGCGTTGCATGGCTACTAGACCCAAGAGCACGAAGGAGCGGAGCCTCGCTCTCGGGAAGCTGCATCGCAGCTGGTGCGTTGGCGCTGCCGCCAATGGCAGGTCACAACACAACACACGGCCACATAGGAACCTAGTGAGAGGCAGCAAGAAGATGGGAGAAACAAGAACACAGAACAAATGCAAGCCCTGAGGGTCAAGGGCAGGTACAGCAACATGAAGCCGAACACTGGGGGGAGACTGTAGGTACGCAGATACGACAAACGAGGCCGACGCCTCTACGACGCCTCAATACAACGGCAACGAAAAAGAGTTTTTTTACCGCACGAAAACAGAGACAATACATTTGAAGTCAAACACACAGACACAGATACGTCACTTCTCATGACGGCATGTACGTAGTCGTAGATAGAAGCCAGACCACAAGCGGAGGCGAGGGAACAGCTGGCTGTACTTTCAGTACGGTGAAGTGGGGCATGTCGATTCCTTTCGGCAGCGCGTCGGCTGTTTGCCAAACCTCTGCATCCGGGCATAGCTGCACGAAACCGCGGCTGAAACCGAGTAGGATTCAATCAATCAATCAATCAATCTTCTTGACCAAGTGGTTTGTCTCTGTGCTCTAGGATCCCGTCCAACAGTCCTGGGACCGCGTCGGGATCATACGCGCGCAGTGCAGTGTTAAGGTCGACGACCATCGGAGGCGTCTTTGCATTCGTATCCGGTACGTCCATCTGTGGCGGCGTGGATGACCTGACGGACACTGGGGGTACTTGTAGTCAGGAACCGAGGCCTATTCGCATGACGTCTAGCTGCGTAGGACAGGGGCGATAACGTTGTTGTACAGGCTTTAGCCGAACTGTAGGCTAGAGTGAGATTTGGAGACTCGACAAAGATGAGCGCTGCGTGGTCGGTGACGCAATGGTCATTCGAAGAGTAGGATTACTGCATCTGAGATGAGGCGACAGCGGTCGGTAAGCACCATGGCCTGTGCACGGCCTACTAACAGCCAGCTAAAGATAGAACATCAGCTTCTATCCAGATGCTCGCTTTCGAGGGTTACTTGGAACGGTGCGAATGTTGCTTGTTCAGGCCAGCGCCCGAGTGATGCATCCATGCAGGCCAGCTGATGTATCGTTCTTATTCATCGCCCTAGGGTTCGCTTCGGGCACCGGCAGGCTGGTGACGTTCGTGTAAGGAGGCTTGTGTCGAGATTAATTTCAGTAGTAAGCAGTATACTAGCTGAGCAGCTAGGCAATCTAAGATTGGGTCATCCGTATGGCGTACGAGTAGCGACTGAACAAAAGCCGGAGATTGGACCTATCGTGCATGGCGAACCAACGGACTGATCAGCAATTTGCTCATTGATCCTTCGCTCGATAATCCAGACGACAGACGGGAGTCCTACGACCGATGTCGCGACCCTCCACGCGTGGGACGGGCGACGCGTCGAGCCCACGCGAGGTGCGGCCAACCGACGACCGCGAAAGACCGAAGCGACCGACGCGACACGCACCCCGAATCCTCCACAGCGGCACGATATTATACTCGAACAACTTCAGAGCGCTCTCCCAGGCACGCGAGCAGGACGATGGAGAAATTGAAGATGTGCAAGGAACCGCGAGGGAGGCACCGCAAACGCCGACTTCCACGAACCACAACTCACCCCAGAGAAAGACGAGAAAGACCAAAACGATGAGACTTCAAACACTGACATCAGCTGCGGCACCGATTGCATCGCAACTACGGCAGGGAAGAATCGATCAGACGAAAGGACTGCAAGAAGCGGTCGACAAGATCATGGCAGCGATGAAGGAACAAGAAGAGCTAGCGGACGAACGACACAGGGAACTCCAAGCGGAACTACAGGGGCTCAGAGCCCAGAACGAACAGCTGAAGCAGGAGCTACATGAATGCAAGCAAGAAATAAAAGCGTGCAAAGACGCGCTCGCGCAAGGGGCGACCAACCGGCCGACGTACGCTGCAGCCTTAACAAGCACCAGGGAATCCCCACAACCGAGCCAACCGAGCCAACCGAGCCAACCGATCCCCAACAACACGAACGGCCCCTCGGATACACTGGCGAGCCTCCCAGGCTTCGATCTGGATATGACGGAAGCCTATGGAATGCACATGGAAGACGCAAGCGTGAAGCGTATCCGAGAAAGGATACAGCAGGCATTCAAGAGTCATGGCCCAACACAGGACATCGGATGGGTGGGAATCGCAAGACGAGGGGGCAACCTGGCGAGAGTCAGGGTATGCCTCCGTACCCACGAAGACGAGAGGAAAGCAAGGATTTACACGGACTGGATCACCACACACTTCAACGGCGCACGCATTCACGGTGAACAATGGCACGTGGTGAAAGTGGACCGTGTGAACAAGAACGCCATCTGCGATGACACAAGGATCCGGATCCATGGGGATGCCTGCGAGAGACTAAGCGCCGAGAACGGTGTAACGATCAGAAAGATGCATTTCCTCGGCCAACAATCCCCCGACAAGCTGTACTGCTCCATTGCAGTCTACCTCGCGAGCAGAGAGGAAGCCGAGAGCCTCCTACACCGTAAATTCGTGGAAATCGAAGGAGAACTAGCCTACACCAAGCCGTACGTAAGGATGGCCACGCCGCAAAGATGCTACAACTGCCAGACATTCGACAATCACAAAGCGCACCGATGCCCGGAACCAGAGCCGACGTGCGGAGTATGCGCGAGAACAGGTCACACGAACCGAGAATGCACAGCTGGAGAACCAAAATGCGCCAACTGCGAGGGACCACACCGCGCCAGCGATCGAGGCTGCCCCGTCTACAAAAGGCTCCGGAGCGAACTACAGGCCATACCGAATGCATAGAGAACTGAAAATCTACCAAGCGAACGTAAGAAGAATGTCCGAAACACAGCACAGTATTATGAATGCAGAATACTTACAAGACTATGCCCTCCTTCTCTTTCAGGAGCCACACGTCTACCAAGACGAAGAGGGATCGTGGCAGCCGGGGCCCAGGAACCATGCGTACTGGAAACCAATGCTGCCAGTGACAAACGGAGGAAACAACCGGCCTAGAGCCATGATCTGGACGCATAAAGACCTAACCGCAAGACCTATAAACACCCACTCGCGTGACTTAGCAGCGGCGCTAGTGGAGATTGGAGACAGACAAGCACTGGTGATCTCAGTTTATATCCCAATCAAGACGAGCAGAACCGATCCAGAGTTGCCCGAAAGCCTACGTCGAATCGAAAGGATAATCAACGAAACCAGGAGGAGCCAAAGGAACCACGTGGAACTGATCCTAGCTGGCGACTTCAATCGGCACGACCAACTCTGGGGAGGTGACCATGTTGGCACGACGGACCGCCAAGGCGAAGCTGAAAGCATCATAGACCTGATGGCTGACCTGGACTTGCAAAGCCTCGCGCCCCGCGGAACTGCCACCTGGCACTCGGACGACGATAGCAGAGCATCCACAATCGACCTCATACTCGCTACGCCCCAGTTGGCGAACGAGGTGTGCAGCTGCAGCATCGACGAAACAGAACACGGCTCGGACCACAGTGCAATCCGAACTGAAATGGTGGTCGAATGGCAGAGCCCGGACACCAAACCTAGGAAGTTATGGAGGAAAACCAGGTGGTCAGATGTGAGGCGGATGGTGGAAGCCGCGATGCATGCTCGCCCCGAACCACAGGACTGTGGCAGCGTCGATGCATACTGCGAATACATTATGGAGTTGGTGACACCTGCAGTGGAGAAACACGTCCCGGTAGCAAAGCCATCTCCATATGCAAAGAGGTGGTGGAACGAGGACCTTACAAAGTTGCGGGCAGATTATACCTTCTGGCGCAACAAAGCAAGGGCAAGGAGAAGAGCCGGAACGGAAGATCGCTACACGCGAGAGATGGCGGACTCCTATCGCAAGAGATTCCACGATGCGGCACGAAAACAGAGGAAAACACACTGGCTCGACTTCATCGCGGACGCCGACAACATCTGGACAGTAGCCAAGTACATGGACCCAAGCCAGGAGAGGAGTCTCACCAAGATACCAGCACTCAAGGCCGCACGCGGGCCAGTGCGCACCAAAAATGAGAGCATCGCTCAAGAACTCCTTAGGGAATTCTTTCCTCGGCCGGCACCAGTTACAGAGGCTTTTGAAGAGGGGCGGCAACAAGACGAGTTACCTATGGAACCATTGGCGGAAGACGAGGTCCACAGGGCCATCTTCGCCGCGAACCCGTTTAAAGCACCTGGAAACGATGGAATGCCAGCAGTGGTATGGCAAGAGCTCTGGGCAGTCCTTAAAGAACACATAGTGGCACTTTACCGGCTGTCACTCGAAACCGGCAAACTACCGCGGCAGTGGAAGATAGCAACAATCATCCCTCTCAAAAAGGGAGGAACAAGAGACTGGACCAGGGCTCAATCATACAGACCAATATCCCTGCTGGCGACATTAGGCAAGGGCTTGGAGGCCGTCATCGCGCAGCGACTAGCCTACTTTGCGGAGGAACACCACCTACTCCCCAAGAGCCACTTTGGAGCCCGGAAAGGTCGATCGACAACACAAGCACTTACCATGCTACAGGAACGAGCCTTCCAGGCGTGGAGAGATGGCAAAGTACTTAGCTTGGCCAGCTTTGATGTGCGCGGAGCATTCAATGGAGTGGATGTCGAAGTGCTCAGCCAGAGACTAGAAAGGCGTGGTATACCACGCCCGCTCACGAAATGGATCCGCGACTTCTGCACAGAACGGAAAGCCTCCGTTACTATCAATGGGGAAACGACCCCACTCACCGACCTGCCCCAATCAGGGCTACCGCAAGGATCCAACATCTCGCCAATCGCATTCCTGTTTTTCAACGCCGACCTGGTCACGTCACAGCAGAATCGAAATAAGGGGGCAATAGCTTTCGTCGACGACTACACTGCATGGGTCGTGGGCGACTCAGCGGAAGCCAACACATCGACGTTGCAAACCACGGTTGTCGAAAGAGCGGAACGGTGGGCTAAGGCAAGTGGGGCATCTTTCGAAGGGAGCAAAACAGCCTTCGCGCACCTCACACGCAACAACAGCAAGCTCTCGAGCTTACCTCTGGTAATAGACGGAGAGGAAATCGCGCCTACACACGAAGTTAAGATCCTGGGAGTGATTCTCGATCAGCAGCTACGCTACAAAGAGCACGTAGTCCGAGCTGGAAAGAGGGGATTGAAGGCAGCTCTTGCACTGAAACGCATAAAAGGACTGAACCCGCAGACAGCCCGGACCCTCTTCACGTCAAAGGTTGCGCCAGTAATCGACTATGCCTCGCCGATATGGTCCCCCAAGGCGGCAAAACAGACGACGAAGATACTTGACCAAGCACAAAGGCTGGGAGCGCAAGCGACCATAGGAGCGTTCCGAACACTAGGAATAGAGAGAGCAGAGGCCGAATCAAGCATTGTCCCGATGCGCAACCGATGGGAGCACCAGCAAGGCAAGTTCTGGGTCAAGTGTCACACACTGCCGAAGAAGCACCCTTTCTGGCGTCTGCAACGGCAGCTGGACATACGGAACAGACGCTTCCGGTCGCCGCTACAACAGATTGCACGCAGGTTCGAGAAGATCGATCTGGCAGACCTCGAAACGATTGAACCCTACTGCAAGGCACCATGGCACCCTGGCTTCAAGACTACCATCCAGGAAAGGGAGGAAGCGGTCGAGTGGGCGAACGCAGCAAATGAGAGGATACTCTTTGTCGACGCATCCTACCGGAAAGGCAACATCGGCGTTGGGATCTACTTCAGCCTCGACCATGGCCGGGTGGAGGACAAACAATGCCTGCGAATCGGGCGAAACGATCGAATCACCGCAAATCACACCGAACTTATGGCGATACACCACGCGATGGCACATATCGAATGCATATGGAACAACATGGGGAACTTTCCCCCGGACGTGAGGAAACTCGCGCTGCCCACCGTGATTGCAAGCGACAACACCTCAGCTCTGCGCGCCCTAGCGAAACCTGCCAGGCAAAGTGGACAGAGCATCATCGGAAGAACGTGCGAGATAGCCCGAAAACTCAGAGATGGAGGAGGACCGGCGATCTGCTTACAGTGGGTACCAGCGAGGTCAGGAGTCATAGGGGGTGACATGGCTCATGATCTTGCCCAAGACGCTACAACCAAGCCCCTACCTAGGATCCGGATAACAACACTGGCGCCCGCGCTGAAGCAAGTAAAAAACGAGATCGAGCTGAGACAGAAAGGCAAATACGAAATCGACAGCGCCCTCCCGGGGAAGCATACCAGACTACTATACGACAAATGCACGTACAGAGAAGCAAAGGTACTCTGCCAGCTACGGACAAAGCATAGTCGCCTCAACAATGACCTGGCAAGAACGAAGGCCGTAGAATCGACTGATTGCGAATGTGGACCCAAAAGGGAAACAGCCCGACACTTCCTGTTCGAGTGTACTAGATGGACAGAACAACGGAAACCGCTGGTAGAGGTGGCAGGAGACCGGTGGGGTGACCTCTCATTTTTCCTGGGGGGAAGGACAGAACGGAAGACAGCGAAAGGAGAATACCTGGACGGACCATCCAAATCCTGGAAGCCGGACATGGAAGTAGTCAACCAAACCATACAGTTTGCCCTGGCCACCGGACGACTCGAATAATTGGAACCTCCCTACTCAAATAACTCTGGACGATGGCGAGCTGGCCGACCGTTATCCCGATGGCCAACACTTGAGAAATCGCTCTCGATGGGGCCAGAATCTGGAGCAAAGCAGGTAGGTACAGATAATAGACAACGAAGCGAATGATCAAGGTCAGAGTGGAAAGCCCAGCAGTATAAAAGAGAGGACCGAGAATGAGACAATGGACTGAACGTTCTCAGCGTTCGCACTAGCGTAAATATCGTATAGCAGCTTACCGGGCCGATTGGCACCCGAGGCGTAAGAATAATCAAATCAAATCAAATCAAACAAAAGCCCACAGGCGCATTGCGCTTAGATTCCACAGACAGATCTGGTATATGAGCAATTCTATCTGTACCCCATGATCTTCCTTTCTACTCCACTGCCTCTGCTCGTTCTTGGATTCGACAACCGGGCAACGCCTCCGCATTAGCCGTATAATGAGAAGGAAATACCTTCAGCTATAATAGACGTCATGACCAGATGGTGGGTGGCGCTGGCCATTGCGGCAAGTGCACTCCTTGCTGTCGGTCTGACTCAAACTACGATGGCTGAGGTGGCAAGCATAACGTCGTCGGATTCACCGGGTTCCCAGAGCGCAACTACAGCACCTTCTGCAACGGAAACTACCAGCTCGTCTTACAGCACATCCAGCGAGCCGAAGATCCACCTGGTCAAAGTAGGGGCGGGTGGCTTCCAATTCGAGCCCGCCGAGTTGACCAACGTGTCTGTCGGCGACATTGTTACCTACGAGTTCTACCCTCTGGATCACTCGGTGGCCCGAGCGGAGTATGGAAGCGCATGTGTCCCCTACGAATACACTGGCAAAGACAGAACCGGGTTTTGGTCGCAGACCCAATGGGTGGAGACTGCAAGCGATGTTAGTGGCCATTTTCCATTGAACACAGGGAGACATGCCCGCTGACCGTGGTAGATCACCCACTGGAATTTAACCGTCAATAGCACGGAGCCCATATTCTACTACTGTGCGGCGCCAGATTCGTGCAAGGGGAAACGGATGGTAGGCGCCATCAATCCAAATAGCACACAGAGACTCGACGCGCAGATCCGCGCGGCGGAGAAGGCAGATTTCCAGGTAGCGCCCGGCGAAGCAGTGCCCAAAGAAGCTTCTTCGACGCTCTTGGCGCCATCTACGACTAGCTCGCCGCAGGTCTCTGCATCAGCGAACCATTACCATGCGGGGCTTTCTGTTGCTGCCATAGTTGGGATCGTCTTTGGTGGCATCGCTTTCATTGCATTTTGCGCCGCCGTGCTTTTTTATGTGGCACGGAAGGCCCAAGTCAAGGGTAGAGATGCCACATCAACGCAACACCCAGCTAGTGTAGACACCACCAGCTCCCCCAATGTTGCTGAATGTCCGCCGCCATTCTCTCCGTTCAGTCTGTCATAAAATCATCCATATGAAGACTATCCGCGTCTGTTTCCTCCAGGTCAACACCCACAGTGAGTATATGAGATGGGGTCCGGCAGTCGCGAACGAAGGCATGCTGACGGAAGATAGAACCCATGCAGGATTTGGCTCACCGCCTAGTCGACCTGCTGAGCTGGAAGTGAAACATTGATTGCAACACCGCTATTTGTGCGTCAGGAAGGATCGATTTCGCTTCTTCTAGGCAACAGTAACTGAAAAGGCAAGCAGAACGGTTGGTGAAATTCTTGGACTGGTTCGACGGACTGGTTCGACAGCGACTTCAACTTCTCTAGACGCTGCATGTCGTTCGAAAGCGGCGAGCCAGACGGCGCTGGTTTCGTCGCCACGCGCTCGGCCAAGAGTGGATCAAGCCATGAGCAATCTGCCTCTTTCTCATCGCCAACAATTGAACGAGCGTACGAAGCACGCGATTTTAGACGGAATACCAGAGCTCAGTCCGGCAACATCAACTTCCAACGGCTCAGTAGCCCAGAGCGAGGATGCGGAATCTCCAGGGACAGGGTAAATAGTGGTTTGTCCGGTACGCTATGTATGAGCTCGGCGCTTTCTCATTTCCGTCCACCAACTCACTCATAACTGCCCGATCGTGTGAAGGTCAACGGAGGATCGCGTACATGCTCGAATGAGAATATAGCAAACGCATATACCCGCTTGTACTTCCAGTTTTACTCATTGCGTTGATATTTGCTAGGGCCCGTATGTACAGAGTCCAGTAGCATGATCGTTGGAGGCCACTATGTATGTACAGCTTCAACGGTCAAAGGAGTTGTCTACTTCATCTCCCGACCTCTACCGCGGATCCTGCAACCCTACGATTTCCATCGCATGCTCATCCGACATAGTTGAGGCCTATTGCTGGACGTGCTAACATTCTTGACCCTTGGCCCCAATAGTCTTAGGGTCTTCTGCAACCGAGTCAGACGGATGTAGGAAGTGGGATGAGTGACTTGCACCTACGAGATCGGGGAAGAAGCGCTGAGGACCGCATCGTAACGGCATGCGTGCTTCTACCAACAGTACAAGCCACCTTCGTAGCTATGGTGGTGGTACTGGAACATGGAAATTTCTGTATTACAACGACGATCATCATAGGACGAAAGGAAAGCCCCCGTGCATGTGAGGGTGATGTAATTGGCGCCCTAGGCTTATGATAGATGAAGATGGCGATGGAGATGGCGATGGTGACGGTCACGGTGACACGATATCAGCCCCTATCCGTATCTTTCCGATGACACTAAGGTGAAGCCGGTGAAAAACGTTGCTTGTGCACCAACGCGAAGCTAAATCGGATGCGCGTACGATTCTGTGCGTGAGCATCAGCAGCGCTTGAATTGACGGGCTGAGGTGTGCTGAAGGGTTTGTCACGCTGAGATAGGGATGTCGCGCAGCGTTTCTGTGGTTCCTGTTGTAAGCATAACCGAGATTCGCGGCGTAATCATTCGCACCGACAAGCAAATCGATGGCTAAGTGAGCGACGTTGCCTTCGTTATTCGCTAATAATTGCATCGCTGCTACATCAAGAGGAACGTTACAATATCAAGAGTTATGGTCTGTAGCGAAGCTAGTCATTGGTCTTTTTAGAAATGCCATGCTTTATGACCAAAACGACCAGCCAAATCTGGTAAGCCGTAGAGACAATAAGCATCACTATCGAGCAGGCTAACCACCCATCTCTTCTGACATTACGTAGTTACACTATTTCCAATCAGTCAGTGGGAAGGAGTTTTGGAAGCAAATACGTCCGAGTAAGGGCTTAGGCCCAAGCGTTGACTCTAATGCAGTGCGTCAGTGTATTTCACGTAACATTTCTGTAAGATGCATTAACATCATCGAGATGAACCCTAACGGGTGTGCTAGAGATCAGCCCAATGGCAGTCTAATTAATCACATTCTTTCACATTCAAAATTGTGATTACCAGGTCCAAAGTAGTTTTGTCAAATGCTGGATCGAAAGCATTCTCATTAGACCAACGCAATACTGATATGTAATCAAGTAAGACCTGTCCGGTTCCAAACGTGCCAATGTTCGGGATTATGGTGACAGTCGTCCAGAACGTCTCTGAATCCGTCCGTCTAAGCACACAGTCCCAGCGGCCAGTGGCTGAGGGAGCGCGCAGCCTTGATTGCAGATCCCAAAACGATGCTCATCTATGCAGAGAATGTCGTCTTCGGAAAGGCACCTCATGCAAGCAGCAAGAGAGGCCACTGGTGCTACTGGTGGAGTCGAGGTTAGCACCCCGGCCTTATGTGCCGATGTAGGTGCGAGTTGTGCGACATGCATCTGAGGCTCGACCGTGGACGTTCCCATGAGCACGACGTCTTCTACGTTCGTTGTGGATGTAGACTGTGTTGGGTCCGCAGAAGCTGGTAATATCTGGTTCAGGGTCGCTGCTTCGCCGCTTTGGTGTTGCAGGCTACGTGAAGCACCCTCAGCAGGGCGCGTCGTTCCAGAACCAACACCTAGCGCGGTTACAGAAGCACACGCAGGCCCGTCGAGCGATGTGGCGACCCTTGCCAGCATGCCGGTCGTTACTGAGTCCCCTGGGTCTGGGAATGCATAATCAAAACCTTCTACCGTAGAACAAGCGCTACGCGGCAGATTGGCGACGAACATGTCGGGCAGCTTCTCCAAGAATGTGGTGTCGTTCCCACCGCCACCGACTGAGACGGGAGCACAGTTCATATACATCTCACGATCTCCTTCCCTATTGAACCAGGTCCAAGCAAACGTATAACTACCACTTGGTAGCTCCTCTGGTAGCGTGACCTCAAATGTGGCCGCTCCGTGGCCTGTCGGATCTCCAGCGAGGTTGCCGTCCGCGCTCGCTGGACATCCGCCAATAATACTGTGCACTACCTTCCACTGGCTAGCTTTCGTGGGCTGTAGATCGTTCGTCACGGAAAATTGGCAGGACCCTCCACCATGGACCGCGGACCCTATGAAGCTAATGGTCTGCGATTCGCCAGCCGTCCAGTAGTTCATTCGAGTCAGGTCATACACACCTACTCGGAGTTTGCAGGGGAAGTCCAGACCGGAGTCATCCAAGGGAGAGTTATTCAGGGTAGACTGACCGTAGGGCACAGGATTCTCAAGTATCATATGCGCCGCAGAGCTTGAGAGTACCGTGAAGACGAACGCAAGCGAAGCAATTTGGATCAGCATCGTACGGAAGCTACGCATGAGCCAGCTTTACGAGCGGGCATCTCGATTTATATGCTATTCCTCATTGTTTGATGCGGCGAGCAAGCTGATGGGGCTACGGTACATAGCGGTGTAAGCAGACTCAATAAAGTGACGGTGGCCTGCTGCTAGCATCACAGCATCACGCTTACAAGCGATAAGCAGATTATTGAGAGAAGTAAGGAAGGCAATGACATCTGCGGAGTTCGTTGTTCGTATCCTTGCGTGATGATCAAATGCAATGCATTACTACACTGTGGTAAAGGAGTGAAGTGGAGCGGCCTGCGAACAGCCTACATCTTATATAGCAGGGTACTCCTAGAATATCTAAAGAACCTGATGCCATCTTGGGGACCATGGCTGGAACGAATACTACAAAAGAAAGACCCTACCAGGCCGTGCAGCTGGAAAGCTTGGGAATAGTTAGTGGCCTCCCGAAAAGTCTGTACTCGCCACCTTTGAATGTTCTAAACTAACAGCATGAGGCCAAAACTCGGAAAGAGCGTCACGTAGAGGTCGCAAGAGTGGGTCTAAAATCGGCGACAGCAAACCTTCGGAGCCGGTGGTCAAAGGCGTTGGAAGCAGTTCAACAAAGCCCGAGCGAAAGATGGGCGGGGAAACCAACCGCAGGAAAACAACTTCAAAGGAAGACTTAAGTTTGCCTTTGGTAGATCTGAAAGAAGATGCTGAACGGAAGAAGAAATTGGAAGAGATCCGTAACAAATTGGAGAATCTCCGCACCGCAGCAGATTTTGTCCAAACCACTTTTCATCGTCAAGCCTGCACCACAATGGACTTGATTGCAGAATACCTGGAAGAGACTCAAGCAAGCGCAGAGTCTTGAACTCGTATAATGGTGTGGAAAACGTGGAGCACATAAACAGTGGTACCGGCTAAGTGTTTGCGCAACTTGTGGGCAGACAGCTCATGTCTGAAAACAACTGTCGGTATTCGTTAAACTTTCTACATGCATCTATGTATCAACCCAAATCTGCCGTTGACATTCTATTTCATGATGAAAAGTATCTGCTTGTTATCTCTACACTGCGGCCGCCTCCAACGTAGCTAGTCTGTAGACACTAGGTCGTCTACGAGAGTATGTACTTGATCTGAGTATTCCTCAGACATCCAATTGTGAGCAGAACAAATGAAAAGTACGGTGGAGGCTAGGTTTCACGCTGATCTGGTGTAATTATGCTACCTCCGGTCCCTGCGCCGTTTGTTGCCACAAATCTTAGCTATATCTTTCAACATTGATAGAGTATCTGGCGCTACCAGTATTCAGGCCTCCTCCGGGACTTGAAAATGTTTGTTGGGTCAGCTGGCTGCTGATTTCTCAAGTAGCGCCTCAAATATGTCTTTTTTGAACGGTTCAGACTTCTTCAGAACATACTGACGAGTATTATCCTTTCTTATGTAATGTAGAGCGTCGGTAGCATTGGGGCGCGACAACTAGTAGTACAAGGTTATCGGCAGCCAACACAAATTTGAGAACGTCCTTGACAAAACCTAGATTTTGGCCGCGTCTAAGCACTTCCAAAAAAGATCTTTCGTCCTCCTGGAGTATATCATGTAAAAAATTACCTCTGTTCCACTGTGCAGCTAGTCGCGAACTTCATGATTTCGCTCATCACTTCTAGGTAGAAATTCATATTGCTCTATTCAACGGCAGGCAAAGGCCATCGCAAGGCATTTATGTAAGACTAGCAACCTATTGAATCAGGTTCAAGAAGAAAGGCGCTACTGGTGTTTCTGTTCTGGTCCAAGTGGAAGATGTCTGGGTCTATTCTACCGAGGTATGTTAGGGCGATGGGTCCTGCATGCGGTACCTAGTTCGAGTCCTATCTATAGGTCTATAGTAAAACCTGGATAACACGAGCTCAGACCCAGAATAGCTCTGCGCGACGGTCACATTTCAGATGCCTATTAAAGTCATGCACGGCGCATACAAGTATATCCATTTACCTCGTTCCAATTATGTTCCTGCCGAAGCGGAAAAATGTTGTGGCCTGGTCTTAAGGAACTTCCGTAAACGCTCACGGAACCAGTGAGCAAAAGCTCAACACAGCTAATAGTACGGAATGAATTCAAGCAGCTAGGATTCCCACGCTCGTATTGCACAGATGATCGAGAAACAACCTTGGAACAACAATAAGCTTAGAAAGCAACTTCAATCTCTGAGTAAACAACATGAGGTGAGTGACTACTTGCTCAAGGAAGTTCAGCATGTACCAGAGTCGCTCAGCGTAGCGCCAGTCAATTTCCACTGGCAAAATAAGCATACAGAGGTAATATCGAACGAGATGGAAGATGAAAGCCAGTTAGCTGACAAGCTTGACGGGTACGAGAGAATAACCGTGTCGTCAAATTCCATGTTCCATAATCTCATAGTCGATGGCCATGATACCAGCTGACTTGCTGCGTAGCCTGCAGATAACAATGTGAAGAGATGATTCTAGGTGTCGAACCTTTCGAGTGAAAACTGAATATTACGCTCAGTGCAGCTGTATGAGCGCAACATGTCTGCTTTACGCGCGGCTACACTATACACCAGCCTTACTTCGTGAAGCTGCGGGAATAAAGGCATACCATCAGTTTGACTCGCGAGATCTGCGCGCACGGACGTATCTCCATTGAACTTTTCCATAAAATCTGCCGCGATATCGTGGATGTGAAGCCTCTCAATGCTCCTAGGGAGGAAGACCGATACAAGTGTAGAGGGAAAGTAGTCGAGGAAGACTGCTGCATCGCAGGTGAAACTTCGGAGACGTTTGAAGTTGGACAAGGAACAAGACGTCCTGGGACGATTCCATACTCTTTGGAAATATCGAAGATTTAGCTCTTCGAGAGTGTCCGTGAAGGTTTCGAGAGCTCGGAAGAGTTCAGAAAGCCTTGTAACGATACGGTCGTCGACAGGGGTGTAAAAAGTGAAACGTCTTAAGCGTTTAGGCGATAGAATGATCTTGATCAAGCTGGAGAAGGACATTCGGATACTCTCGAAGACGATCTCTTCGACATTAGAGTATTCGTGCTTGGATACATGCTCCACTGGGTAGCGCTCTGTGGTACCGCTCAGATGTATCTTTTGGAGTGATGGAACTCCAAGAAAGAGTGCTAGCGTCCGGGCGTGGTAGGGAAGACCCTGGAGGGAAACTACCTGGAGGTCCGAGAAAACTCTGAAAATGGTGAAGAGCTCTAGGTTGCACTCTTGATACTGATAGAACTGTGGATCAAAGGGCGAGTTGATAGATAATTGCCGTAGTTTCGGGAGGTGCGCAAGCACAAAAGCCATAAAGGCTTCGTTATCACCCAGTTGGAGCGATCGAATCCAGTAGGACTTAACCTCATCGGAACAGTTCATGCGCGTAATCGAGTTCCAATAGAAAGGCAGGTCCTCCGTCCATATGCTGCATCGATAAGGTATGTCCACAACCCGTACATGAGAGGCGAGCCGCGGGGTCTTCAGGATTGTTGAGAGAAAGCTGCGAAGGTTTCCAAATCTGGGAAACTCTCGATATAGGATTCTCATAGCAGCGTCATGGAAAGAACGGATGAGGCATAAAACGAGAAGATCGCGGTGCTGAAGACAACCAGTCTCTACGATCAACAACAAGAGCTCTGGTGGCAACGATAGAAGTCCGTTATTTCGCGACATGATCAGTAGGAAGTGGAAAACTCATCAGCGAGGCGGCTGGGTAATGAATCAAGGTCTTGAGTGAATCACCTATTGCCACCCGAGTGGAGGAGTGCACGGTTCCTGACCACATGGTTGATTTCAATTCCTTGGCTTTTTCTTCCACAATGGTGCTACATCAGCGCGCTGCGAGTGCGCTTATGTTTGTTCCTACCTCCGTTTAGCTCGTCCTCTCATTGGGCATCGATTGAACGTGGTCTGTGAGCAAAAGCGGTAGCTGATGACACCCAATGTGGAGATCCCGAGGTCGCTGGAGACACCCAGGTGGCTTTGTGTTTGGCCCATATTCTGTTTTAACTTTCTCATCCTGACTAGAGTGCTGCGTCAGATGCGGAGTAGCGTGCTGTGCGTAGGCTTACATCGATCTCTGCCTTTGCTCATCTTTCTCCTTCATTGACCTCTGTTTGCGTTTGTTTCGGCTTTTTGCGAGACGTGCCGCATACTCAACACCAAGTGGGACCCTTCCCTTGCTCGCTCATCTAGGGTTTTCACCACACGGTTGAGAAAGCTCTAGGTACGCGTTTGTTAACTACCCGTTTGGGGACACTCAAGTGCGTTTCTCCACGATGGCTAAGCAGCGGGAGTGGAATAGAACGATAGAAGCGAAATGACGAGCCAAGTACAAAGGCTCTGCAAGCGTAAAACTCGAAGTGCTGGATTTAGCAGGTGAACAGGACTCTGGAAACGTGCCAAGATTGCAGCACCTCCTTGGGGGGGTGGTAGTTGTAACTGAGAGAATCCAAGAAATCATATACCAGCTACCAAGCGACTCTTGATGCTGCAATCCGACGGTCGCGGTTCTCGGAAAAGATGCTACTGGCGAAGCGAGAATCGGGTCATGTTGACCTCGAGTTTCCTCGAGAATATCGGCTCAGGTGCTTGGGCGGTCGCGATCAAGTTGAAGCAGCGAGACGTGTCAGAATCGCCGCTGGATCGTGGATATATTCTTGCAAGGTACGCATTGCCTGCGATCGACACTGAACATCACTAATCTAAAAAGGCTTTACCTTCGTCCTGAGGACAACTCTTGTTGATGACTATAGGTGCCAAAAAAGCCTCAGTGACAGTGAGTGCTACCAAAATATGCAGAAATACCAGCAGTTGGCAAATTTGCATCATAGCAATCGATGGATAGCCATTATGAGATCAATCCCTGGTGGGCATGTAATGCACAAGAACATGAGGTGACTCTTACACGAACCATCCTTTTTAAGGTTCCTTCGATTGCCAGCTACAAATTCAGGACTTGCTGCGGGCATACAATTGAGCACCATCCACAATATGTTCGCGTTGAAATGTAACCAGGTAATTCTGATCAATAATCACTGCCCATCGGTTAATCGAAAAGGATACGAGTATCTCAGTTATCTCAACCACATCAAAGAAACATGGTCCAAGATTCTGTCCCATGAGGAAACAGCCTTGAGAGGACTCGAATACAAGACAGTATGAATAGTGGAGCTCACGGGCAAGATGCTAGAACTCTACGCCATTTGATTTCCAAGAATACTCTTTGGTCGGATCCATCATCGCTTGGAGAACAATGGAGATGTGAAGAAGTATGATATTCGGAACAGCTCGGTTATTTCCTTTGCGTTCTACAAGTCTTTGCATCACTAATATTGCCAATAGCGTCTCCAGTACCTTTTATGCAATACCCTTTGGACTACTATGCGTCAGAGAAAGAAGACCGGGAGACGTATGAATTGAAAGATGGCCATTGTAGCGACTTCATGTGCGCCTATCCTTGCACTCCCTTCAATCTAATCCAACAATGCAATGAATGCGCATATCGGGACGATTTAGATAAAGAGCCTAGGCGAGAAAGGGACATGCGTTTTCAGCAGGCTCGGGATCAGGTACCAATTCGAGGATACGCGCGTGTATGAAGATGGCAGAACCGGTGCTTACATATTTTGGGCTAATGCTGACACTTAGGCTATGTACACTAGCGCAATTCTGAAACTTTACGGGAACGACTTTGAGGTACGCCCCATCACATCAATGCTGAAGACGTTCAGCGAAAGTGATGCTCACGCCTCAACGGGTCCCTGATTGTCTCTACACCTTCCACAGCGATGTTGGGCTTCTGCCTGACACACTACCGAACAAGCCAGCATTCAGAAGTGATGCTCACAAGGGAACGAGGGGAGCGTAATAGACGGTGGAGGCAAATGTGAAGGCGAAGAGGAAGAAACGAGGTTGACAGCGCGAAGGGGTTGTCTGCGGAGAATCTGCAAGGATTGTCAGTGTGAGCGGTGATTGTACGTTTCCCAAGGCGCGCAGACGTGGAGCTTAAACCAAAGTGCTTGACCTTAATACATGAATAATTACACGTACCAATACTTTTGCCGAGGCCATGCGATTTTGCTACCTTAATTCGCATGCGTGGCCATCGAAAGCTACCATACCAGGATGAACGGAGGGCAGAGCTCCCAACAACCTCCCCATGCTCACCTCGCCAGCGTCTCGCCTGCGTGCTCTAGTCGACCGGCCCCTGCACACGTTGTTGCCACGGAGAACGAGATGTCTGTAACCTCCCGCACCAGATCCGCTTAGCTAAGACAGTAGCTAGATCGCCAGCTGCTTGGCCGTTAATACACCTGGCAGCTACTTGTTCGGAAGCAGCATACAATGGCGTTGCCGTTCCATTAGCGATTTCTTCCGTCGTACTAGAGCGGATCACCATCAGCCAGCACCGTACCAGTCCGCAGGGTCGAGTCACTGTTATTGCTGTTGCCGGCACACGAGGTCTCAAAGACTGGAGATTGAACTTGAAGAACAGCGTATCAGAGACAGTCGGAGTTTTGGTTCGTGGAATGCACCTCACCAAGTGACGGATGGCTCGAGTGCGAATAAGTGCTGATAATTCTAAGGGCGGGCCACGGAATCTGTGTCACACTGGGTTCCTGGAGGCCGTCAAGACACTGATCAGTCCCCTGGCACTTTCCCTCGGTGCGGTCGAAAAGGGATCTATCCTGCTGTTCACAGGGCACTCGGCAGGAGCTGCCATTGGGAGCCTTTTGTATGCGCACGTTAAATCGATCAAAACCTCTCCACTGGCCGTAACCGCTACAGGTTTCGAAACTGTTTATTGTATTGTATTCGGAGCACCGCCCATATCGACCATCCCGCTTCCGGTGCATCACGATGAGCGCTCAAATCACCAAGGCTCGTTATTCCTGTCTCTGATCAACGACGGCGATCCGATCATCAAAGCCGACATTCGGTTAGCGCCCTTGCGGCTTCATTCACTTCTCATCCGACGGTCGTGGGACTCCTGTGCGGTGGATCCAGGCTCTGGCGTCGTGGCCAAGCTGGGGAGCAGGCTGTTTGCGAACTCAGGCACCCTTCTTTCGATGCGAGCAGGGTCTGCCACGGTACCGCAGATTAGGATAAGGGTGATCGATAACAAAGAGCTAGATGATGATGGAGTCACGACGTGGAGAGTGCACGGAATGAAGATCTACCGGAAAAGAATCGCCACTCTGCTAGCGACCGGTGAGCCCATCGGTCACAGACGCAAAGACGATGAAGCTCACACCAGTCAACCCACCACATCACTTGGAAACGTGGATGGGGAAAAGGTGATGCTGAACGGGTGGATCGGCTCACTGTTATTGTAGACGTGCGGGCGGAGCAGTCTTAGGCTTACCGGGCAGGAGTCGCGCAACGGTCAGCCGTTGAATCGCGGCAAAATCGCCGTTCGATCACCGTCAGCAGAGAATTGGACGATTTTATAAGTGAAGGTAGAATAACCTAGTGAAACTCAGCATGTCCCCCCTACTACGGCTTCCACGAGAGCTCCGTGACCAGGTGTATCTCACCGCACTCTATGACGCGGACGGACTTCTCTATGAGCAGGAGAAAGATGGCACCACCAAGCTTTGCAGAAGATCGACGCACCGGTCGTCTCGCCGGCGCATCCTCGCCTCCCTTCGCAGGGTTTTCCTCCACCGCGCCTTTTCACGTTCCCGGTCCCATCGAAGCGAAATCAATCAGCTCAAGTACGTCTGCAAGCAGCTTTATAAGGAGACGAAAGGACTGGCCCTCTCACAGAACCGTATTGTTCTCGAACACAGCCGCTCCGTGAATGCCATGGAGCGGTGCATCCCACTCTTCCACCGCTGGTCCTCGCTGCGCCAAGTGGCGATCAGGTGCTCCTCAATGACGTTCGAAAGTGATCATGGCAAGGCTATGCTGATGGCGATCCTGAACTACTGTAAGGAGAATGTTGACGTCTCCGTGCGAGTCCACATACCGTATTGGCCCCAAGCCGACCCGAACTTTGTTCCCCGTGGCTTATCCTATCTGTTCGCGCTCCGGAATGAGTTTGCATATATCAAGCGGCTTGCGCAGACAACTTCGGTATCTTACTTGCTGGATGCTGAATATGAGCAAGTCAGGATGAATGTGCAGGTTCCACTCAATCTCCGTTGGGTTCCTAGGGAGGAGCGGTTCAACGAGTCGTTGTTTGAACGCGATATTCGCAGACATCCTTGGCTTAGCTCGTCATCAGCACAGGGAGCGATTGAGGGCTTGAAGAAGCTGGCCGAGGGATGGTTCGTGGATGGCCTGTAGGGGTTAGTTTAGTACCTCTACGGTGGTATGCGTCCAACCAGGCGCTTGCTGTAAACAGTCACACACCAAGGCCCAGAAGTGGCAGTACATAGTATATCGATAGGGTTTTATGCTCATGGCGACTGGATCTCTACTGCTGCCTTGCTAAATTCATATGTTATCTCTATAGTTGCGGAATGTAGTGCGTATTTGCATTGTATATGAAGTTCGAGCGTAAGAATTCGACCCCCACTCGTCCTTCATGCACTGTTGAACGAGCAAGATACCACCTTTGCCGCTCCACGGATGTACGGAGATGCTTTAGATTCCTACAACGATAAGCATGACATTGACTTCTTGCCTGGCTTACTTGAGAGGGTGTAGCCACTGAACGATTGCTCCTCTCAGACTTCACTCTCCGGTGCTGTACGACCGCTTGGAAAACCTCCATGGCTAAGACCCTCGGACGACCTGTTAAAAGACATCAAGGCGCAGGCTATCGCCTTCGTCGGACAGGAATGTCCCCGCTGAAGATGTCCACCGCAAGACTTTATATTTGGTAGAACTACGTCGCACCTGTAGGTTGCGTAGCCGCAAAAAAACATGGGATAAGGCGGCAACCAACAACACTAAAAGCGTTCGGCTCACTTTGGCGTGATCTTGCTTGTTTCGAAATCATCATCAGCAGAACGTAAGTGGAAGAGATCCGAAGGAATGTAGTGTTCCGGTAGAGTACCCCATCTCGGAGAAGCGCCGTGGATGTCATCGAAGGCAGCAATGCCGATAGCAGCCGATTTCTGGCCATATTCGTAACCCATAATCGCCATGCCGCTCGGTATACTAGCTGCCGCGTCATCTCAACAGCAGTCCCTACGTCAGCACGTCATAATTTTGCTCTGCTCGCTGATGGTGTTCATCTGTATCATAGTTAATTGTGGTATATACCACTTCTAAGCTAGCGAGTCTTCAGGCCGCCAATCGACTTGTGCCACATAGCGCACATTGACCTTACGACGATGGGATGCTGCCTTAGGACTAGCTACGGTACAGGGGCGCCCGGCAGCACCTCTACCCTCTAGGAACCACTATCTATAGATCCAATTTCTCTGTTGTTCAAATGGTCCAGACGAAGGTGATTGAGACGACGATGCTCCCAGAGCCACGGTTCACGCGTGACTCCGATACCCTAACACTCCCTCACCCTCGCTGGTGCCTCCTACGGGCCACACGAGAGACGCCCCACTTGTGCTTAGCGGCTGCGGGATCCCCACATTGTATAGTCGCCCTATCAACACTTGGCAAGCAGCGCCTGCATTTTCACAGGAATTGACCAAAAGTAAACGACCGTGTAAGTAGACCAGCCCGTAAGCACCCAAAAGATGCTGTCAACCATGCAGGCAACCGAGCTTCCCATGCAAGCTCGCGCTTAACTGCAGCAGTCAATGCAGCTTGACAATGTACCAACACATGGACAGACAACATCTCGTTAAACGACATGTGACGATGCATGCAGTTCAACTACACTTTTAACTATACCTTAATTGCTTTTCCATCTGTCGAGCGGGGTTGTCCTCTGGTTCCTTTCCAGTGAGGACAGCCGTTATGTAGTCCTTGATCTTGTCCAGTACAGGCCGAAACCGGGGAACATAGTGGGTGCCGTAATGTTCGAGAAGCATAGCATCTTCACAAACTGCGGCCATCTGGCAAGTGCTTCCCAGAGGTATAACGGGATCAAGTACCCCAGCAACTAGCACCACCGGCGTCTGAATTCGTGGCTCGTAGTAGCCTGCATAAAACTCTTTTGTGAGCGAGAAGCCCGAGATGCAGATGGCGAACTTCAAGCGCCCTTGGGCGACTGTCCACGATGTCGGCCGGCCCTGCTCTTGTAGAGCCTTCCGCCTTTCTGGACGGGCCTGGCACTCGCATAATGAAGCAAACAACGCAGCCAAAGCAGCTCCCTGAGAGAAGCCTACCACAGCATCAAAAGGCCCGGAAGATTCGACTGCGGCAGATAGTGTTCTCAACGATGGTTCAAGATCTACGCGGCAGCCGTCCAAATCGAGCCACCAGCCCCACGTCTCGCAGGAGTCGGAGGGCTCTGCGTCCACTCCCACGAAGTCTGAGGGATCGAGCTTCATGGGCGCCGTAAGGTACGTATATTCGACCTGGTCGATGGGACCCGGGCATACGGACGCGTATGCCTCTTCTATATAGCGGCGCAGTGGTTGGGTTTTGATCTCGAATTTCTTCTCTGACTGGGCATATCCTAGACGTACGTTAGGTGTCTCGATGGAGGTACATTCGAACCAGCCTTGCCTACCATGCAACATTAGAATACGCATAGTCGATTGCGGCAGCTGGTTGAGTAGGCGTACAAAGACGATGACAACATACGCTCTTGTGCTAGGACTCAACTGTACGATAGTGGAGCATAGTCATAAGAAATTGCTGCAGAGCTTCAAGCAGGAGTGCAAATAGGCCAGGCATTATTGTACTTGAAGCGTACAGATGACACAGGTGGCTGTTCCACAATTTCGTCACTCGACTGATTGACATTGGTGAGCATGAGTTTGGACTGCATAGGAGCGGTGGATTTGCAAGCTACCCATTACCCTCGCTCGTGCCCCGCTTGAGCATGGTAAGCAGGCAGAACTGCGGTTCCCTTCTTACGATGTTGACTGACTGCCCACGGTAGCGATGTGGAATATTCGGGCGTGAATGTGATCGACTGCTCCTAAAACATGCGTCATCATCATAGGACCATCGAGACGGCTTAGAAAAGAACGAATGTGCACATGAATTGCGCAGTTTGATGAGTGGCTTTCGAAAAGTGTTGGCGGATCTAGATACACCAAGTTCGGAGCGAACTACCGCAATGGGTGCAAGCATAAGACCAGAGCATTCTCAGCGCTCAATACAATCTTTAGAACGACCTGAAAGGCAAGAATGGATTCCTTTGATTTGTTCAAGTTACGGACCCGCTCTAGACCTCGTTCGACTCTTTTACTCAATCCTTTCAGCGCATTTCACCCCAAACCCATCTGCTGAAATTGAACAGAGTCTAAAACCTATAAAAGGGTCAGAGCCGATCGCACACCACTGGCAGAGGAGGCCAAGAGAACGGACCATCGCTATTTCGAGGGGGTCGGAGGAAGTGGCCGCGTTGGCGGTGGGCCTGGACGGGGAGGAAGTGGTTGCGATGACATTGTAGATTCACGGGAGCAAAGTTGAGTAGGAAAGACGGCCTTGACGAAGAGGCGGGCCGGACTCTAGGCAGATGCGTCGAGGCGCTGGTAGATGGTACCAACAGCGCCGTGGGTCTACGCTCTCTACATATCATAACAGCACCGCTCTGGAGATCTACGCCATTCGGAGCGTCATCAGAGATAGGCCCAAAGAGTGGACTATGCAATAACGTGGAATGCAACGTTGCCGTGTGTCGGCATGGTAGAAACACAGATTACAAAACAATTACTGCATACATCACAATCATCACGTTGTGCAAGTTGCTGAAGCGCAGCATCGCAATTGTGATCAGAGATCCACCAACACACAAAGGGTCCGACGTAGGGTCCACACCGTAAGCATGTCGATGCGCGAGCGCGATACCCAATAGCATCCTAGCGCGAAAACGCCCACGTGGCATTGTTCGGCTAGCGTCAGGAGGCGCATTCATGCGTGCACTCAGCATCAGCATGAGCAGTCTTGGCGCCCTATTTTAGAGTAATCACATTCATTAGGTAGTGATAAGCGCTGTGACGCTCCAGATGGGCCTCCTCGGGATAGTGCATAGCCCCCACTTTTGTTGGTTCCTCGGCAACGGGCGGCAACTGCAAGCTTCCGCACTATCCCACACAAATGCTTTGCTATGCGATCGCACTCTTCCCAGGGCAATCGTCCAAGTGCATTCTGTCATCATCACATAGCGAATGTAACAGTACGGCCAGCTCCAGCGCGGTTACCAATGCCGCCGTCGCAGCGACTCTAACACCGCTTAGCCTGTCATGTCGGATGTGTAGCGTCGCGTGTCAGACCGAGCATGTGCATAATGGCGTCAATTCAAGGATTATCGCGGGAGGGTAATCAGCAAGATAAGCATAGATGAAAGCTTAAATCGACGCACAGGGCGAAGCCTAATGCCAACCAAAATGCGGAACATGATACCGTGCATTGAGATGGAACGAAGAAGCACAGCGCACGCACAAGACTGCTATGAGACTATCGAGGTAGAAAGGCTGAGCCGAAAGATTTCTGGCACGTGCGCCAGTAAGGGCTCGAGTTGCGGAGCAATGCCATCCAGTACACCCGCGAAGGGGTAGCCTGGAGAAATCATCGACAGGCGGGCGCCCCTTCGAGAAGCGCGATATCGATATTCTAGAGGATTTGCAGACTTGCAGGAGCATCATGACTGGCGGGGGCCCTCACTGATGCGCGCTGCCAGTCGCCGTCAATGCAGAACTAATGATAGAGCCCTGCTTCAACGCTGGATAGCTGCTGTCGTCGGGGGCATGGGCCCGCCGCAAATGGCTCTCAGTTACGTGCTCGGCTGCGCTTCGACTTGGGTCGGATCAGGCCGCTTTGGGAACCAGGAGCCGGGCTCGGATGTTGCTGCACCTTAGCAACTCGCCTGCACTTTGTCTGCCGATCAGGATCTTCTGCATCGAGCGGCCGCTGGATGCTGAGGTACACCGTCAATGGCCAGATCTCGGCGTAGAAGTCTTCGGAATCAATGCACACATTCCACTGAAGGATCTCGAGTAATTGTCGCTCCATGAGATTTACTTCGGTGATGGGAAAGCCGCAGCGTTCGTAGCCGGGCACAATGCTATATCTAGCCCAGTCCTTGTTCGACGGTGAAGTATCGTTGAGATATTTGGCAGCCAGAATCAGAGTGGCAAGGAAGACTCTGTGGACGGTAGAAGGCATGCTCTTGCTGTTGGTAGGCAACCATGATTGAAACCGCCGCAGGTAAACGAGGCTCGTGATTAACGTGGGTACCGGAACAGAAGAATTGCGAACCAGGGATTCTATGAAGCAGAATGTTGACGGCAGTGGGGTCCCACGGGCTCGGAGTGTACAGAGCGGGACAGCTTGTGCGCTCTTCTGAGCCAGGTAAGAGATGAGGCTCGATGATACCGAGATTCCCGAAGGGCGCACCTGCATTTTCGCCTTCTTGCCAGGCGCGGCTGTGGTGGCACTCGACTCGTGGATGCAAATTAGGCCAGCCTCGTTGAGAGAAAGCTGGAAACTCCGGCAGTTGGCAGTAGAACTCTGTTCTATGGATCAGGCGGATTGCGGCTGTTGGTGGACTGAGCGTCTACTTATAGTCGTGTTTCGTTTGGGTGAATTCGAAGCTTTTGTTTCATAGCCGATACGGAACGCTAAGACGTCCGGCGTGCCCGTTGAATCCTAGATCGTATGCCTCGTGTTAGGCCATATGGCCGTAGCCGAGGATACAGAAGTCATCAAACTAAGCGCTGGTTGCCGTACGAGTGTTTCATCTGCAATGTAAATTTGTACGCCCGTGAGACATTATGGGGGCATCATTGTGCACGTTACCTCCACGGAACCTGCCACAGCGATGACGCATGTATTGCTTACGATAGCATCTGTACAGACCCTAGCTTCGGGAACATCACTCTGGAATATCGGCGACATCTCCAGTGCTGAGAGGGTTTCGCGCGCCTGATCTAATTAGGTGGGGGCGCGGCGTAATGGAATGAATGATGAGACTTGGAGAGAGATCCTACTAGACAGGATACAGTTAAATCAGTCCCAGCACCTCTCTGCTATCTCGAGTTACTTCTGTCTGGAAGGCTGCCTCGTGCTTGTGTCGCCATGCAAGACTAGTCACGTGATAGTTTGGCGCTTCGCCTCGCGCTTAGCGTGGTGAGGCGCTCCGACTGACAGAGCAACGTCCTTCATAGTTCAGAAAAAGTTTGACTTCGAGCCCACTCCAATCGGACTTGATTGCAAGGGTGTAGCGAGTATCCGAGTGAAACCGCGACTTTGCTTGAAATACTGATGCCTATGGGCCCAGGCGAGAGACCCCCGCTTGTTCCTCAGCGACTTCGGGATTCCACATTGTCCTCGTTGTTTGAAGCGTGAGCGCTCACCGTCTGCCCCCGCGCATAACACGACACCCTGAATACCGCGTTGAACAGCCATCTCGTGCTCATAGATGAGACTTGTGAGCGCCTACTGAGTCCCCGCTGCCTTGTATCCTGATGTCACGAACGCACCAGCAAAGGCCGAGATGCCTCATTGACTTGCCACATACTTCTCCATGTCCTTTACGTACAGGCGCGAAATTTTCTCCCTCAACTTCTGCGCCGGAATATGCGCTTGAACCATGGATAATGGCCACTTCTTGTTCTTTCCCCGGCTGCGACCCGGTTTCTCTACGTGTGTGGCGACGTGCGCTGCGCAATTGTCGTTCCTGACGAACGTCTTCCAGCATAACGGGCAACGGTAGTTTTTTCTTCCCCAGTGATTCTCCATGTGGCGCTGCAGGCCGTGCTGCCTCGTGAAGGACGTGGTGCAGAACGGGCAAGGGAACCTCTCTTGCTTGACAAGATTCGCCTGTGGCCGTCTCCAGTCCTGCTCCCACCGGCCCCATTCTGGATGCAACATAGCTCTGGTTCCATTCGTGATGGTCGGGTTACCATCCTTAGCTCCAGGCTGCACTTCTCCGGTGGGCCTTAGGGCCCTGTAGCGTTTGCTCTGGTCTCGTTGACCGCAGTACCGTAGACTGTCCTCGACAATCGTCTCTCCGGTTGATCCCACGTATGTTGACCTTGCCGCTAGTTCCACGTCTTCATCGGGTCTCGACATCAAAGATGGGCAGACCCTGTTTCGGAAGGAGCCCTCCTGCGGTGACGCGACTCTTTGGAAACGAACGTTTCCTGCGTGTGTCACGCTATTTCCCGTGTGACAAGCCGATACGTAGGTGTTCAAACAATGGTTCGGCACTATAGGTGTGGTGATCGACGAGCTTTTCAAGTCCATTTGCGGCTGCCGGGATGACAGAGATGACAGCGGTCCCTCGTAGCCTGTCCATCGGAAAGCAGAGCTAGGCACGGTGCTACGCTGCACTGATGAACTTTGGACGGGTATCAGCTGTAGAGACTCTGGTGTCAGGCGCTGCGTGGAAGGAGATTCTGAAAGTACAAGGGGTGTCGTCGGATCCAAAGCAACCAGCGCCTGCGGTCCATAGTACCATGTGCTGTGCCACGGCGGGATCATCAGGTTGGGGTTCATTTCATTACAGTAACTTGGTAGGCCTGATTGTGGCATGGGTAGATTCGGTACAGGTAATCGGAGGGTGGAGGTGGAAGCTGCACAACGGCCAAGCACGGCTTCGTCCATTATCTGTGGACACGGTGCTTGATAATCAGATTGCCACTTGCTTTGGTGATTAAGCTGGAGGCTGGAAATTGCGGTGGAGCCTCCACGTGACTCATCTACTTCAACGGTCGTCAGGGCAGCGTATTCGCTAATGGAAAGGGCAGGTCGCTGATCGAGGTGCCTAGGGACCCATGGGTTTGCGCCTCCAGCCAAAGAATCGAAGACATTTTTTGCACCAGTACCGGCGCATAAGTTTCCTTCCCTCGAAAGTCCGGCAAAAAGAGGCGCTGATGCCTCAGTCAAGATCAAGTCCTGCGAAGAGACCGCTTGTTCGGTTCTGCTCGCACACCTCTCTTTGCCGACTGGGCCCTTATGAACTTGTTGAGTGTTGCCAGTCGAAGCGTTTTGCAGAAACATGGCGGATTCGTTCTTACATCCTACACTAGGGAGGAAATGTTGACCGTCCTCCGCGGCACCCCAGTGTGTTCCACGTCGATGCTCGGACAATGCCACGGCATTCTTAGCTGGACACCCTCTAGTCCTGAAGTTGGATTCAGGTGCAAGGTCGGTTATCCTATGTGCATTAGCCAAGTCAGTCGATCCCGGCGCACACACTCTGATCCATACCGTGTGAACGAGGTTTGGACGTCAGTCATAATGGCTTCCGGATACCGATGCCTTGCTAGGAGTGAATTGAAGGAATCATCTATTGCGTCGCATTGACGAAAAGAGGGTTCGATCGACGTAGCAAAAGGCCTGTTTTGGTTCTCCTCACGACTGAAATACACCCAATCTTTCCGGGGCCTGGTGTAGGAACATGCTATATGCTTTCCATAGCATCGCGTACAACTGGGCGTTTGTCTGTCACATCTCACTTTCCTCCTACGGCATTCATTGCTGGTATATTCTCAGAAGTGAAACTTGAAATGTGCTGCAGAACTGACCATGCAACTGTTAGTCGGCCCATCTAGTCGCTGGAAACGAAGGTTATGGAGCATGGATTGGCGGAAGCGGAGATACGGGCACAGTGCGAAGTGTAGGATGTGCGCGCTTGTGAAGCAGATTATGGGAAGATTCTGGCGATTGGTAGGTAGAGAACACTGCAGATATAGTCGTGGCCCATGCAAGGTCTGTTAACATCGCGCCGAAGTAGGACGTGAGCCTCATGCACAATGACCGAACGAAATGTTTGATTCATGCTCAGCTTTGCTAGCCAACGTGTGTTTTGTCTGACTAGAAGAGTAGGCGCCACCCTAAAAATCCCTCAGACTAGTTATCCCATCCGCCAAAGGTCCGAGATATACAGATACAGAGAATCCCGCAGAACAGCACTAAAGAATGACGGTGCTCTGGCTGTTCGTAAGCTGAAGGCAAGCGAGAGCAACGCCACTTTCGTCAGATACGATGACTCCATCGCTTATCTGGTCACTGCTGAGATTCATGAGAAGCATGTTGTGGTCCGGGCTCTTGGAAGACGTGTGGTGACCGTTCTAACGCAGTCCCTTTCGCATAGGCAGAGCTCACCGCTTCGTTTCACATGGGACTTCCACGAGCTAGGGACCACGGCTCCTCTTCGAACAGCCAAATGATGATGAAATACGTGAAGAGCATCAACGCAACGCCCCCACATGAAGATCAGGGATCACGCTTCTCTAAACTCGACCGCCCGCATACGACGCCTGAAAGCGGTAAGGTGGATCAAAACCCACCAATAACGTGAACAATAGTACGCGCGTATGATTTCAACGATAACCCACATGCTTCTCGAGGGCTGTTCGCGGGTCGCTTCTGTCGCGGTGCGCATAGTGAATGACACTCACAGGTATTTGATAGGACGGACACATCGTTAATGTTATTCCAACGCCACCAAACACGGTCAAGGTTCACAACAACACTGTTTTCTTGATACATCAACTTCGAATCGCATAGTATTCAAACGTGACTCCGATATCCAACATTCCCTCAGCCTCGCCTGTGCCTACGGGCCTACGAGAGACCCCCTGCATGTTCCTTAGCGACTTCGGGATTCCTACATTGTGTTGGAACGAAAGCTGTCTCTCATTAACGGTTTTTACGCGAACGCATACCACAGTTCCATGACAGCTAGCTTCAGTTCCTATAGGATGTGTTCGAGCGCACAGTCGTGTGGAAGGGCTGGATGCCATGTCCAATTCCGTTGAGTTCCGCAACGGGCATTTCCTGAAGTATGTTCGATGCCTGCAAGCGCTCTGTAACCCAACATGTGCGATCTTGACAGCAGCAGGGCCGCACGATAACAACCGTGGAGCGGCGGGTCTTCCGTCTCCGGTGCCTTGCTTGACGAGCAGGAGCGTGTTCGTTGCTAGACGTCGAACGAATGCATCCGCCTTTCGTGTTCATTGTTTGCGGTAGCTCGGGGCCCTCGTGGCGGAGTACATTTGCGAGTACAGTAAGAATTTCCCGAACGCAGTGGTGCCAGTGATTCAGAGTCCGTCCGCGATGTGTCATCGCAAGATAGCAAAGACCTAGGAAATGCACTGACAATCAGATAATTGAACTTGAACACGAAGAAGATCTGGTGTATAGTGGAGGCAGTGGTGGGATAAACCGATAGCATTTTACATAGTGCAGAAAACGGAGGCTGTTGTGTTGCTGAGTTCTCTGAGGTCCTCGCGAAAGAGATGCAAAAGCGGCTGTCAGCACATGAATGGGAATTGAATGATCGATTTCCATGTTGCCAAGCGGGATGGAGTAATAAAGCTTGTGCGTCGCGCACAGCACTCCCACAGAGATGATAGGTCCGGTCCACGACATTCGCACGCATAGTGTTCGTCCTGTTGCTCGTTACTATCTTGCCTGTGTAGTGCACGCCCAACACCACAATTGCGCTTGCGTGACGAACACGCTTTCCAGCCTTCCCACGGATAAGTGCGCCTCATAGGCTTATTGTGTCATGCTGTCGCGACAGATTACCGTGAGAGTCTACCTACCAGTTGGTTGCAAGGGCTTCATCCGGACTAACTTCCCATCAACTGTCTACCTATATCAGGTTTGCAAGCTGCAGCTGAAGCAACCGCGATGTGTTGTGGCAGCGATCTGTAGGACGACTATCTAGGCGCCTGCAAGGCCGAATTTACGCCATGCAGCCTTGCAGAACTATCATGAGACACACCGTTCCATGGCTCCTTGCAGCAGGGTGAGTGGTGAGGCGTGTCGTTAGAACGGCTGAGCTGAGAGAGCTAGATACATGATATTGTCTGGACTGTATACGCGCGATCCGCGATTGAGGCTCGACAAAGCGCTTCTATCCTTCTTCGCCATCCTATCTTGCGCGCTGGGCCATCTTTTGTCATGTGTCTCTTGATAGTAGACGCTGGTCATGGTTCGCAAGAGGATCTTGTTCTCGTGTAAGCGGTCGACCTACCCCTAGTAAGCGTCACTAACGCGACATAAGCCCGGCGCTGCATGCGACCCTGTTTGGGCTTTTTTCGATACCGTGCAACTTGTTGGCGTCGCGTGATTATGTCTGGGGCCCTGCCTCCGCAGCAGGTATCGCCGTAGGTGCAGTATCGGCCTCGACGTTTGCAGCCCTGCTCATGTGGAAGCAAGCAAGCAAGTCAAGACCGAAAGGTGGCGTCGCAAGCCTGCAGAGTCGCCGCGGTCCATTGCAAGCGGTTTGCACTCCAAGGAGCGACATCGAACACCAGATGTCTGCCCTTCTGTTGAGCCCAGAACCACCAGAGGACGACAGCTCATTTCGGATAGACATGCCGTCGGTCCCCGAGGCACGGAAGCCGTTTAAGGGGTGAGGTGCCGGGAGATCATAGCATGGAGCGCAGCACCAGAGGAGCGGACGCTCTCTGGCGGTGTACCTGACATGTCTCGTGATCATGACAGGAGAGTCATACTTCAATGCACCAGGGGTGACTTCAGAGCTGAGTTGCTTCTGCTCTCTCCTATATGATAAGGGGACCGACTCCCCTGTATGCAGTCGGGTGTGATAGCCAACCGATCGTCGTCACGCTATGGGAGGTGACAACGATCAAACGATGATCCTGTGCTGGTGTCAATCCAGAAAGAGCTGCTGATGGGGTATGTCAGCAACTGTTACAGTTAAATGTTGTGGTTATCACAAGCCTTGCTGACGATCACTTTACCGCGAAGAAAAACAGGATGCCCGTTATGGTTAATGCATTTTAGTTCTTTTTGGTATAAATTCCTTCCGCTCTCTTGGGAGTTTGCCATATTACTTCCGTTCTTCTTTACCTTTTCTTCTACTAACGCAGCTCTGCATCTTGTGTTCTCTCCTACGCTCTGATACCATGAGGACCTGCAATCATACATCCTGGCTGTCGTTCCATGGAAACGACCAGATCATGTTTCGGCAAGCGAGTACGCTGAGCGACATTTTCACGAGCTTTGACGCCCCTGCAAAGAGATTTCCAAGCCTGGCCGTTGTTATTGGCAATGCAGGCAATGCACTACCCAGCACCAGGAAGTGTACTAACCTTCAAGACCAGGAGGGCCTAAGTTTGCAACTGGATCCAGACACTGCATTTAGTGACCAGCCAGCATTGTTTGCGCATGAGAACTTCTCCAGACGAACCAAACTCAGCCCAGAGCCCATGCCTTCCGTATGTCATAGGCACGCGATGCGTGAATTACAATGGCAAGTCTCTAGTCTAGCTGAAGCCGTCGACAGCCTTTACTGTAGGCTGGTCCGGCCATTCGCGGACATAGTATGCTTTTTCGCGGCAGCAGACGATGGTATCCCGCAGATCGCTGACAAACTGGTGCCATGGCTCGAGCAAAGTAACTCACGCAACCGTCGCCCCCTGCTTTACCCGCGCCTGCTTGTGATCTTAGCACCGAGCGAGAAGCGGACCCCCACCCAAGTAAAGATGCAGTTAGTCCAACTTCTCAAACAGCAACTCAAGAGCCCCGTAATAGATAGCTTCTCAATGGTTTCGGTCTACATCAGGCATGGCAGCGACCAAACACTGAGAGATCGCATCAAACGAGAAACCGATCTCGCGAAGGACTTTCGTGCTCGGAACCATATATCCCTGAATGCTGTCCATTTCGATCGTCTGTTTCGCCATGCTTGTGACCACTTTGCCCGCACAGGCGAAGCACAATTTGACATGCTCGCTGCATCGCGCTTGCATAGGCCCGTACCGCGAGGCTTGCACATACATCTAGCCGACTTGCTCACAAACGTAGACACCTACGAAGACATGACAGCATTCGCAGCGCCGTTCATCGCTAGATGCCACGCATTGGACAACTACGCATGGGACGTGCCCTATCAGTGATGTGTCTGCGATCAGTCTCCGTCTGCTAACTTGCGTAAGACTTCGGCCCCGAGGAAGTATTCGCAGCCCATTACAGAAGCGTCTGTGCGGCTACAACAAAGAACAAGGCACTTGGATGCGCCGGCAAGGCTGATACCCCTGTGTTGATGCTTAGAAGTGGGGCTGTATCCCTGATCGAACAGCATTTCCTGACGGCCAGCGGACACGGTAAGCTGAGCAGCGGAGGACGTTCGAAGCTGCTGGGCGAGTTTCGCCCCTGGCTCTGTCAGTTAAAGACTTACAAATCGTGCCTCGCATGCATGCAAAAAGCGCCCGAGCACAAGTTCCCATGCGGCCATATGGTCTGCGAGGATTGCTGCAAAGAGCTGGGTCATCACTTCGATACAGACCCTCATCTTCATGTGTTTGATCACTGTCCGATCTGCGAACTGCCATGCCAGTTTGCTGTACGTGTTAAGCCGGTGACTGCAGGCTTTCGAGTGCTGTCTATTGATGGCGGCGGTATCCGTGCCGTGATCCCCATCCAGTTCCTCCGCGCGCTCGAGCAAGCCATCGGCCTCGACATGCCCGTCCAAGAGCACTTTGACCTAAGTTACGGAACGAGTTCAGGTACGTACCCAGCAGCTACGTGCATTTTTACCGCTTACTCGCCATTCACCGGGTCGATGGTCAACTTGGCTCTATACGGGCTAGGAATGAAGGTGAGTGAAGCTTCTGACTTGTTCAAACAGCTGTCCACGCGCGTGTTCCGTGGTCGCGGCCGCGTTGGCGTCGGCTTGGCCGCTACGGTGCAGGCGCTCGTAGCCTCTTATCGTAACGGCAGATTTCCAGCTGCGGACATAGACGGTGCTCTTGCGGACGTTTTCAATGATGCTACCGTGCTCGATCATCCGTACATGTCCTCGATCGGGGCCCGCACCGGCTTCCCTGTCGTGAATGCTGACACTTCGGAGACCTGCATGGTGACTAGCTATAATGGGGCCGCTCGAGGGCGCGCCCTCGGCGACTGCGACAGGAATACGACGTACAGGGTCCTTCGTTCTGAAACGGCTCTCGATGAGATCCTGGTCAAAGATGCGTTAAGTTCACATTTCTTTCTGGGGGCAACTGCTCATGCAACGATGCAGCGCCCGAGGTGCATCAGCAGCTCCATGGTGAATAACTCAGCCCAATGGTGCCCATTATTTCTCACAGCAGCAGGTATTTCACGCCGCACAGGATACCCTACCACGGGATGGTCATCGATGGCGGTCTAAGCGACAACAATCCGTGCATGCTTGCGATGCAAGAGTTGCAGAGCATGGCGCCTGAGCTGAGGCGACCGGACCAGTTCGTCTCTATTGGCACAGGGGTGAGCAGAGCAAGCCAGGCCACTGGCATGGGAGGCAAAAACAGCTTGCTCTTTGGCAATAATTCCCTTCGGCAAACATTTAAGCACTACTGGAGTGAGAATTTCGATGGTGATAAGACGTTTGCCAGCATGCGCCACATGATGGCTGCAGCGGTGCCGGATGGGACCGACAACATCGATGAGTGGCTCCGCCGGTTCAATCTCTCTTTGGAGCAAGAGCTGCCCGACCTGGCAGATGCTAGCGCTATGGATGACTTGGCGAACACAGCCTGGGCCTTTTTCACGTCTGATCCGGCTGTGCACGATCTGGCCCGAGCCGTTTTGGCGTCCTGCTTCTATTTCGAACTACGGGTCATGCCCATGTATGAGAACGGACACTATACTTGTTATGGCCGCATATTGTGCCGCATCCCTGTAACCAAGCCTGAATTTGCGGGGCTCATGCAGAAGCTCGACGCTATGGGTGCTCACTTCCTGCTCCAGAAACGGATAGCACGACAGATAAAGTCCATAGCAGTCTCAACCGATCAGACAGGAAACTTTAGCAAACCTATCTCTCTGCGCGTTCGAGATCTCAAAGACCCACTAGACGTGCGGCTGAGGTTTTCAGGGACGCGTACCTACCACATCAGCGCGTCGCCTGTATCGATCGGCACTCTGGTCGAACTGCAGAAACTAGAATGGGCAAGCCTCTGCCATACTGGCTCCGGGCACATAGCACTACCAAGAAGAAACGGCCGGGTAGCTATTGTGATCGAATGGTCAAGCGGCGCTGTTCAAGCGTAAGCTAAGATGATCAATAAGTCACCAAAGGCAGATCATCGTGCATACATTCATAACGATCAAGTAAGATACCTAGATGCCACAAATGTTAGTCACGGTAAGATCACATGGAAAACAGAGAGAGTGTACGTTGATGCACTTGCGTTTCGGTTCGCATTGCCGGTCAGCACAGCCGTGACCTCGACGTTTACTTTGGATGTTTGGAGAGTCTTTTGAAGCGTCGAATCTGGACTGAGTGGACGATAGCCGTTGTTTTAGAATTGTGTTCGGAGGCGTCAGGTGTGACCGTGCGTGTCAGCAGCATCTGAAAGAATCAATTCTTCTAACGTATGGGCAGTACGCGATGCGCCCCCAGCATCAGCAGGGCTCGCACTACCAGCAGTGATTAGTATCGGGAGAACCAGCATATGCAAAACATATCATTTGTGGAACTCTGTAGTCTCCACTTATTGTGTGTGAACAAGTCGGCAATATAAGCAGCATCGAACAAAAACCAAAGCATAATTATTCGTCTCGATTCAGTGTCTTGTAAGGGTCCGCAGCACGAAGCACGTAGTATTGGACTTACGTGCTTCCACTCAGCGTGTGCAGCATATGGCATCATTAGATATTTCCTCTCCAATGAGTATGTGTCAGCAGCCGTGAGAGCAGCATTATCGGCAAGCTGCATATGAATCGGTATAGTCTCCACTAAGCGCTTCTCTGGAGCAGCCTGAGCATTTCCACTGTTGAGGCTGACGTGGTCCCTATCTAGTGTCTAAGCAGCCTCAAAGGTATATGGTGTTCTCGAAATCTCCCGTCTCCACTCGGTGCTCATCAGCAACATCAGCAGCATCGGTGTTATCGATATTGAGCTGGTCCACATACATCGTATTGGCAGCATCACCGGAATCGGTGGCCGTAGTGTCGTCAGCACAATCTACCATGGGAAGAACCATGGTCATTAGAAGTCCACGGTAACAAAGCAGTGCGTTGTCTAGATGTCTAAATGTAGTTAGTGCAAGCGTAAGCTCGTGTCTAATCGCACTCTCGGTAGACACTCGCTTACCAGCGGACCTTGTTGCAGACATAGCCCCGACGTTGATCATTCGATTTCTGTCAGTGAAGTCTCGCTCTTTCAGGGTCTCAGATAGCGCTACCGCGTGATGACCGACAGTCATACTGCTGTGATCACTTGAGGGTCTCTTCCCTACGCAGAGTTAGCAGGAGGTACAGGATCACTGCAGCTGCACTATACCACCCTACGCTGGATACACGTTCAATGTTTTATCTCCCGCACACGATCACTCTGGTCTCGCGCGGCACAGGCTTCTTGGCAGCCTCCGTTGCCTCTGTACCCTCACTGTTCGGGCGGGAGGGTTGGAAAACATAGTAGGTAATGGTTCGTTGATATCAAGTAGAGCAGTCTAATACACGGTTCGGTCTTATCAATCCAGGGCAATCGGGAGCTAGCGTGTACCAACAGCTTCGTAGATTGCAAGCGCTGTACACATTCATCGACAAGGGCTGCGCCCCTTTCTTAGCGTCCGTCTAGTCATCTTCATGTTTGGCGGCGCCCACGACACAAACCCTCCGTTATCTAGTTGCAGCAATGTTTCTATAATTGTACGACGACTATAAGAGATATGATGATATGTTTTCGAATATGGATAGAGTGAGTCAATTACGGAGGTAGACGCGGCAGAATGTGTCAGTCGCACGCCCCATCACCAAAGGACCCTGAGCTTACCATCGCCTACCGTAATGCGAGCATTTGGCTTACGGGCCGCTGCGCGTCAGATGCATTGTCCGAAAAAGGTTCACGATTGAGATGAACGAACGGAACTCTGCATATCTAGATGATGCCCTCGACTTAAATGCACGTACATCCAAGCCGTACTTAGAATCGTTCCTCATTCCTCCGAGTCTTGGTGCCATTCGCTCGTTATCTCTATGAATCCCACCTCCACCGAAGCAGCGCCTATCGAAGACTCTAGAGCTTCGATACCGTCGATGAATGCGAAGATGCCGTACCGTCGTCGTCGATACCTATCCCCACCACCACCCTTCCTGACGAATCGTGCCCATTCGCCAACACTCTCACTCGGAAAGCTCGGAAGATCAGTTTGGAGTGCACTGGATGCCATGTGTCAGGACATTTCCCCATTCCACCGCGTGCTCATCTCGCAGCTACTGATGCTCCTCGTGGCTGTCGAGCTGCTGAGATCGGGTCGCGCCGATCCTTTGCTGTCTTTCGTGCTAGGCTTGATGAAGATCGGACTGGTGGCGGACTGTATATCCATCCTCACTCTTCGTATGAGACGACTCTCGGGCTCCAGCGGTGTTCTGGCTTTCTTGCTCCGCAACGTACCCATCGTAACGGGCCCTTCTGCAGAGCTGGCACTGGCCATCCACGTCTTGAGAAGGAACAAGCCTTCGACCGCGAACAGCTTCCTGATTGGAAGTGTCTACGCAAAGCCCCTGGCCATGGGAGCTTCGTGTCTCATCCTCCAGGGTCTGCATGCACGGATTCCCGGAATCGACATGCCCCCTGAATCGCCGATAGTTCCTTGGTTGTTGGGCGTGAGCGGAGTTTTGATTTTGGCATCGGCTCCGCACATCGACAGTAAGTATAGGGTGTGATGTGAGCTGCTGCTGCTAACCAGTGTCATAGGCGACAAACAGTGGATCTCGCAAGGTGTACCTCTGTTCCTTGTCCTGCACGCCGGCTTCAGCTACTACTTTGGAACTTGGGGAGCTGCTAGACACAAGCGAAGAGTAGAAGGTGGCCGCGTCTCGGTGCAGAAATACAACAGCATCGCTGCACCCCGAGAATGGGTGGCTCTGCTCATTTGTCTTGGGACACTCAAGGCAGGCGCCGTCCTTCTCGTGGGTGGTCTGCTGGACCAGGCACACGCACTCGTCCTACATTCGGAACCCAGCATCCCCTTCCTTGCAGACGGGACTTTCGTGGATTTCACGGTTCTCCCGCTCGCGACGGCTGCATTAGATCACTTAACAGACCTCAGGATCGCCTATGAGGGGGACGACAGCTCGTCGTGGGCGAACCTCATCCAATCTACGCTGCAAACATACTTTTTTGTGAGGCCTCTAGCTGCACTGGCGGGCCATGACATCGACCCGAGAGACGGTCGAGTTAGCATCGGGCTCTGCTTCATGGCCATCGCCTCCTGGCTATGGTTGCCAGTTGTTCCAAGTAGGTTCCCGCTGGTGATCCGATGCGAGACCCCCAGCTGATGCTACCTTTAGGATCCATCAAAGGCTTGGTCCTGCTACTGACCTACTCGTACTTGTCCTTTGTCAATGTCAGTCGTACGGGGCCTCTTGGATTCCACTTGCTGTAGCGGCACGTACGTAAAATGCTCACACGGCGAGCGAGTCTTTGGTGTTGCTTCTGTCGCTACGAACGTCCGCCGGGGCACCGTCACCGAGGATCATCTGCCGAGCCTGATCGGCTAACAGGCGATGGGTCAACTGGCATGTCCATGTCGCACACGATGAGCAGGAGGTTGTGAGGCGTCCTCAAACCCTAAGGAGGGCCAAGTTGACTCTGCTTAGGGTCTTGGCAAGGGTTTGCGCCTCCTACAATCATGCCATGCGATGGTTGGAGATCAGATCGGTCGACGAAAGTGAATGTGGCATTCCTGGCACTCAGCCGAGTATATAGCCAACAAAAGAGACTGGCTGCTTAGTGGTCAGGCAATAGCTGGAGAGCTTGGCATTTCGAGTGCTGTCCGGCCATCCCAAGGCGCCCGCATTGCTCTTATTCACAGATTCTCCTCATAAACATAATGCATGGAAAGTTGGCATGGCGTAGCAGCTTTGGTTGGCGCGAACGCCACTCCAAACTTCATTAGTTCATCTGAAACTAAGGTAGGACGACACCACAGTTGAGGGAGAAGGGAAACCAGGTCATATTGCATCATTAGCACCAAATCATGTACGCATCGCCGCAAGCTAAGACAGATATACGGGCACGTAAAATTGCGGCATGTGGAGGATAGGAAATGCGGAGAGATGTTCAAAGCTTGATTGGTGAGACACCGGATGCTATACATACAGGCTCAGTGATCGACTATACCGTCGATTGTGCTCCGCTAGAATGCTGGTTCTCTCACCCGCCAATCAGCAGGTAAACGCTTCCGCTTACCTCCTACGTGCTGTGACATTTACGATAAGCCTATCAGCGTCTCCATAGGTATTGCGCTTATTTTCTGGATGATGCCCTTACGAAGCATAACACATGGCGCTGTGCTGGTGCTGCATATGGCACTAAGCGAAGCCCACACAAACCGAGATAACGTATGTGCTCACAAGATCACTGAGATGGACGAAATAGAGCCCCACAGGTCTGGAGGAGCGCTCCTAGGAAAGGGCAGCCCGTCCCACAGCGCACCATGTTAGTCTAGCTCCACGGGAGCCGCTAAGGTCCATGCTTCATGTATCGGTGGCGACCAATGGAACATGACACCCGTCATGGCCACATAATTTGGCTCTACAAGCGATTACCGTAACCGAACGGTATCAGCAAGCAACTTTGCCGCTGTATGCTCATGCCCAGCTAGCTGCTTACGAGACAGAGTTCTATTGCAGCTCGTCCTACGCATATAAAGTTGGCACAGTCGTTGCATCCCCAAGCACTCCACATATCCACCATTTACAGCATTGGAAGCCTGTAGTCTATTGAGCTAGCAGTGGATGATGCGTCCCGTTCACATCACCGTGTCGTTGGTTCTCATCTATTTTGAATTGGCTGCTGCGCATTCATGGCTGGAGCAGCTGTCAAACATTGCGTCCAATGGCTCTTTCGTGGCAGGATACGGTTATCCTCGCGGTTTCGTGGATAAGGGCGCACCCAGTTTCGACCAGAACGCTAACGTGTGACTGGTACCGCCCTTGGAACAGCAGCCACCATTTGTGAGCCGCGCAAATCTTCTCTGTCATCCTTCCCAGCGCATTGCGAATCAAACAGCTCGTTATCCTCGCTTGCAGACCATTCCTGGCGGCATGGTTGCCATGCGATATGCAGAGAATGGCCACGCAACCATCCCAGACGGCGGCAGGAACTTGATGGGCAGCCGGAGAAGGGCGGCACCGTTTTTGTCTTTGGTACGCAACGGCCACGGCAGGACGAAATCCTACTCGATGTGTTGGAATGGACGCGTGATGGTCTCGGTGGTGATCGGCGAGGTTTCCTCCTTCCATCTCAGAATTTTGACGACGGGAGATGCTACCAGCTCGGAAATGGCGCGGCCCTGGCAACCTCCCGGAAAGAGCAAACACCCAACGCTCTGCCGGGACAGCTAGGGAGCGAGCACGAGCTGCTGTGCGAGACTGATGTCAGAGTACCGGACGACATCCAAGTTGGCAAGCCATATACGATGTACTGGGTGTGGCAGTGGCCGAACGCGCCCGGGAAAGATCCCAACTACCCTAGGGGGAAAGATGAATACTACGCCTCTTGCCTCGACGTTGACATAGATCGTGCATTGAGCCTCGAGCAAGAACAGCTCGAGCATCCCATCATTTAGCAAGATCCGATGCCCACAGCCGTGTCAGACTTCCAATCTCGCAGTGTCCTCACAACCGACCCGCTGGCTTTGTACTCGGCCTCTGCGTTCGGCGGGGCGCTTGACCCACCGCGCTTGAGACTTGCACGTCATATAGCTTTCACTTCCGTCGGTGTTCGCGCTGGCAAAGGGACCGAGGCAGCAGCGGTCTCTACTGCTAGCCTGACCAGAGTTGCGACCTTGACCCCTGCCGTTCGCTCGTGATGCATCGGAGTTAGGAATTGCTTTTGTTTCCCAATTTCGGTTTCAGCTCCGGCGCTGCGACATGTCTCTCGTCCGAGCTTGAGCTGAGACCAAAGGGTCCTCGCATTCACATGGGTACCGACCAATCTAGGTCGCAATGGATTCCGGTTCTCTGGTAATTCGAGGTTGGGTATTGATTTCGCCCCTTGTACGCCGATACTTGCATGTCCACGTAGCTACCGCCCTGGCTGGATCAGCTCGACTTCGTCTTTGCCTTGCACCGGTTGTGACCCTTGAAGTTAGCCTAACGGTGAATCACGTTGAGCGCTTGTGGAAATGTTCGATGTGCAGCACGTATGATAGCACCGTTACTGCGAATCTGATCTTCTGCTCTATCTGCTGAACACATGGCTATGGTCCTGGTCGTGGATCTCGATCTTTCTTGCGTTCGTTGTATAACCACATTGATCATACGCTTTTAGTTGCCTACATGACACATGTCTGAACGTCATATAACATTGCTCGCCTTTGCTTCGAGATATGTAACGTTATATACATCTCACAGTGGTAACTAACTGAGCTTATTGACCCCGCCGTCCTCATCCCTTCTGCGGGCCGCCCTATTCTACCGAATTCTTGAGATGTATAAGTTCACTGAATTCTTTCCGCAGGTACTTGTACTGTGGTTGTATTTTCTGTGATGCCTCTATTTGGTGCTAGCAATCGCTCGCGTGTACGACTTTTCCAATCTCCGTATCGCTTAGTGACGACTTTGCCGCTCTACTTCTGGCCATCGCACTAGACGAGAATCTACGCACCAAGGCTGTTATCCTCTAGGGAGCGCTTCAGCTAAGCAGGACGAAGGCCCTAGTAAGTGTCAAAGGTTATGTGGCCTGCACATTCTGGAACGGCAAACGGAAACCTGTTTACGTTGATTGCATTACGCATATCGTCTCGAGTTGCTGACGTCCCGGCACTGCAGTCCTGCACGGAAAGCCTAGGTCATCATAGAATAAAAACACGATCGAGGGCGTAAAGCTTAGCAGTGGATGTAAGACCATAAGCGCTACAGTGAATGGTATGCTTCACAGTTCACGGCCGTGAGCCATCGCGGTGATCGTTACTACCTATGATTCAGCGCAAGCGAGATCTCTGCAAATGAGCATAGACTGTGAGTTTACCTCAACGCTGGGCTTGCGAATGATGCATGAGGTCTGCAGACCTAGTGTATGAATGACGAGCACCGACAGTGGCCGGTCAAGCATCTTGTGGGGAGTGCTGTAAGCAGTTGTGGTCACGATAGCGATCCGGCGCTCGAGGTGGGCCGCATCAAAGCTCTCAGCGTCTTAATAATCGCAGCACTAATTTAACGTAGTGGAGTGGGCGTAGACGCGTGGATGATTGGTGGGACATCAAGGCCTCATTTCGAGGAGGAGCTTGAAACACAATGTAAAGTAAGATGTAATTAGTCCGAGCGTAGCTCAAGGTTGGCTCTGGAACACCAGCTTGCAGGATACGCAACAGAATTGAAGCGCGTGAGTATCTGGCAGCGTCAGTGGCTCATTACGGCAATCGTCACATGGATCACGCTGGCTAATGAGAGCAACGTCACCTTTCCTACCGCAACATCACCGAGCGAATCGACGCGAGCAACGATCTGCAAAGCTGTGTAGGTTTTCTGCATCAGGAATTCTCACGCGAGAGCCAACGCATCTTGGAGAGTCAATTGTTCTCGGTTCTACTTGTCTATATACTCCACTGTGTGCTCAAGAATTCCTATCCTCGCTGCGCTATGTCTGGCCAGAGCCGACGGCAGACACGCTGGACCTGCTATGCCTTCCGCGCAATGACTTTGTGTTCCACATGTCTAGCATTCAGGCGCTCAATACAAGATTATCCGTGAGGAAGTGTAAAAACCGGCACGGCCAGGGCAGCCATCAGAGATGACTACGGGTTGGCGATAAGCGTTTCGACCATTCTGAATGGGGTTTGTAGGTGGGCAGGTTATTGCGGATGACCAACCGAGGATGTAGAATAGCGAAAGGCGTGAGATTACTAGCCATAACGCTCCGCCGGTGTGGAACGGCGAGGTCTGAGGTGATATCGATGGTAATTGGTTCGTGCCATCTGCCGATTGGCTCGCCTCGTCTTCACTGCCTGCGACGTGAGAGTCCTACGGCTCATACGCGAGCTACGTCTCATGGATTGAGAAGCGCGGGTCGATCGAGCAGCTCTGTGCATGTTCTCTGTCAGTATGAGATGAGTTGATGAGGCGGCCGCGTAGGTATTTTCTATGGTGGTTGATAGATTATTCCGAGGATGTGCTGTGAAGGGATGGTAGGATGGTTTGTCAAGCGATGTGTTCCGTATGAGCAGGCCTTTATAGCCCTTGAGTGTTTATGCTTAGGCTGGGCTGGAAGGCGAAGTACGAATGGCTGTGTGCGCTGCGGTAAGCAACGTGTGAGCATCGCCCTCAGCGCTACCGGACGGTACCTCGAAGGTGCCGTTGACTTCCAGGAGTCAATCCCGACGGTAGCTTGCGAGGTGTCAAGTCAGGCAGAACCTGTACTTCCCAATAGCATGGCTTTCCCAGAGGCAAAAAGGATTTCTGAAGCTTCTTCGAGCCTGCACATGGAAGGACATAATCATCATTCTGTCGCGCCATTATTGATAAATAACCTTTGGCCCTATGGCCGACACATACTCTTCACACCGTTTGCAATCATGTTCAGCTACTATTGCTCGTGAATCCGAGTGCGCACATATCTCGCGCCAAAAGCCAACCTAAACAAACCTGGCGTACATATGATATGGCGGTGGACGGTAGGAGTGGCAACGTAACGTTAATCACCGCGACATATCTTAAGGGAAGAGGCATCCTCCTTCACCGTAGGTTAGAGCCTCCTGCACTACCGCACGTGGAGTACCGTATCGTACTCATCTGTCGCCCCTGCTCGTTAACACACCGGCGTTCTGGTACACTTTTCGCGCTCCCCAGTGAATCGTGCCCGCCTACAGTTTGGATGAAATTTCTCCATCGATTGACAAACCACCTGATCCATTTCACATTGACGAGAGTAAGCAACGATGCCTTGTGACATTAGCGCTTCTTGTCTCAGGTATATGTTCAACACAGGTCGCAACCTACATTCGTCAGCATCAAAGGCCTCCCTCATGCTTCAGTATCCTCCAAAAGGCTAGCCACCTCAAATTCCAGCGTTGTTGAGCATCTCGAGGAACGAGATCCTCCAGAGGAGCGGGAATGGAGTGTACTAATGTCAACCTTACCAAAAACAATGGCATCAGGAACCGAGGCACGAAGACAATCGAATCAGGCCTTGCATGTATCAGCTCGTCTCAGGCACAAGGCTAGCCTTCACGTCTCGGAATCGTGGCAAGCCCTACCATGGATATCTCAATACTAAGGGGATGATAGAGGCGTAGGAAGGAAAATAGCTATGGCAGAAAAGGTGCCCTGAATCTCAGGCACGAAGGTTACAATACAAAGGTGCTCGAGTGGCTGGAGGAGACCAGAGTCTAGAAATAGGTACACCATATGGCCCGTAAAGAAAGACAATAGTTAAACGATAACGCATGCACCAACCTGAAGCCGCTTGACGTCGATATACGCCTCATGTCTCTCCGCACAAAGGGTCGAACGATGCCTCTCAAGCCTTCTTCTCGACATCACGTCCATATTCAATCAAGAGAGCAGCCACTTCGAGCAATTCTTCTACAGCTCTCTGCTCTATGGCCAGTGTTTCTTTGAGCCTGGTGAGACGTGAGAGACTGGCGCTAATGAAACTATCGCGAACATCCTCGGTTTGGCTTTCAAGCGAGGACTGCCTACCCACGCCAACAGCCTCAGAAGGGCTTATGAAGGGGTTCTGAGTAGCCGAGAGACTCGAGTATACCGAGTACGATGCCGCACTGGTTCCACACGCTTCCATAAAATTCGGTCCGACGCCATGCGGAAGAGTCGAAGACGCCCACATGGGTGTGAAGTTCCCTGTGCAACTCGCCCAGTCCTGCGATGTCATTGGCTGCTGGATGCAGGACTGTTGCTGGTAGAGCGTGGACGTATACTGGAGAGAGCTGCTTGGAGCCAAGACGGGATCAAGTGGGAACTGCAACGGAGATAGATAGGATATTGGCTGTGGTGGCAATCGTGGCGATACAGTACAGTCCACGCGCAATTCCGGCTTGTCGTGCGACAGTCTCAGTCTCTTTCTGCTCCGGGGGCTGATAGAGCTCAGGGGTGAGAATGAATGCTTCTCCGTACGTGCGGCGAAGCCCACTTGTAGCTCGCCAGCAAAGTGATGCTGCAAGGTAGTTGCAGGGTTCATGTTCATGGAAGTTCTGCGAAGCGCCATTGGAGACCCGGCTAGACGCGTGGAGTGGTTCCGGGAAAGCAGCACAATTCGGTTTGATGCACGTGCAGGCATTTATGTATGCGAGCTCACCGGCAAGCGCTAGGGAACAGCATGAGCCATAAGCTGAGCTGCTCGGTATTGGCTCAGCCTCATGGCTACGCTTGGTAGCGTTGCAGCACGACAAACTCTACCATGACCGTACCATATCGGTGGCTTACCATCGGCACCAAATTAGCGTTGTCTGGAAAGGTTGAGGCTACGCTTTTTTGAGGTGCTGACTGAGTTTGATGATTTTTTGCTCCTGCAGTTTACTACCGCAGTAAGATCACCGTCATGTTCACTCTTCTCTGGCGGGTACATCCTGCTGTCGCTTATCGCTGTAGGTGAGCCATAACCCTTCTATCTGCGTCGTATGCGCTCGCCAGTGAGGTATGTGGACAGCTTAAATTTTCCGCACGCTGATCGCTTATCATGAGCGTTAGCTCCCCAAAATTGAGCTCCGGCCATGGAGGCCCATGGTCTTCTGAGCCGATCGCTTTGAATAGGTGAAAACATTGCAGCAGGCCGTAGTTTCCGGTGGTCTATCGGGGAAGAGACCGCACGCAATCTCGCGATCTCCAGGCGAACAGCAATAGATATTGCTTTGGGAAGCGGGTTTGAAGCCCCAGCACCCAACTTCGTTCTATGTTCGATCGAAGTATTTACAGACGTGAGTTTTGGTGTTCGAGCTACTTAGTTCGTGCGAGAAGTAAGTGTGAGAACGGCACGTCTTGTGATGAAGTTGTTGTTCCCAAGAACGATCATGGCTGAGCAATGCAGTACCGCGCTGGACGACCAATTCGGTACTTGCGAGAACTCGGAACCAAAGAAAACGACTGTAACTATGTGATGAATAACTTGAGAAAACCAGCACTTGTCGTGGCCATACTTGGGCATCACCAATGTCCATTCTGGACACCGTAAAGCCAATTCCACATCCAAATCTCACGTTTCATCGCCCTACGAGTCTCTCGGTTGTGAAAAAGAACCTATTTTACATGCTGAGCATATGTGTGCGTTCGCTAACATGCTTCGCCACCCTGCGGATCCTTTCTATTTGACGGGACAGGATAGAGTCTGAACCGTTGATCGCCTGCATCTGTGCGGTAGTTATGCATCTGAAAGCAACAGACTGCGGAACGACCTATATCGTTGGTGTGCGCGCGAGCTTGTCAACGTACGCATATGCTCAAATTTGTGAAAACTAGAAGATGAACCGTTACGCTCGAGGTAACTACTACTTGTTAGGCCCGCGTCGTTGCTTTATCCACAACGTACGAAGCGACGCAGGTTACCCATATCAGCCCTTCTTGTGCGACTTCCGGCGTTGCCGCTCCCGTCCTGTTCAACGTTTCTCGTCAGCATTTGATTGCTCTCAGCCACTCGCCATGGAAGTGCAATCTCTTGGGTTAATGGAGTGATCATACCTTCGGCCCGCAGCTTAGACACTCGTCCCTTAGCTTGCCTGAATACGACCTTCTTATTGGCCAGCTCAACCTTACGGCTCCGCCCATCACTATACACTGAAGCCGGCCTCACTATCGGAAAGTCTCTACTTCGGGCACTCGTGCGTTTACTACTCTCTCCGTCCGACCACTCGCTGATTCCGTCCTCGAAAACAAAGATTGGATCCGAGAACGAACCACCGAACCGGACGCATTCGCTCGCACTGAGGCTGCCTTGGTCATACATTCAATCTACGCAGGGCTCGACTCGCGTCGCGGCATATCCGCTCCATGATGCAAAGGTCAGCTCTGGCGAGCGTATCAAGGTCGGGAGACCTGGAACGAATGATTCATCAGCTTGAGCAGACTTAGCAAATGCCATGGCGTGGATGAAGAAACACACCAGCTATATCGGGAGACGCAGACAACATCGGAAGGGTGAGATCGTGCGCCGAGTGCAGGGAAACACTTTCGTGGGGTTGCTCTTGACTATGATTAGGGGTGTCTCTTTCCAGGCCGGATGAGTTCGTTTCACGCCATGAGGCGTCGGTAGCCTCAGCGGGGCTGGGAAACATCGAAAAAATGGGCAGGTCGCCCTCCATACTGCGTATATAATCCTCGATGCATGAGGTGTAGAGCGTGGGGAGCAAATAGTCTGATGGGGGGGACCGCCGAGCATTTGAACCCATTTTCTCGCCGTTTGCGCATTCAATTAGCATCGTGACGAACTTTCGTTGTATAGATTGTGTGCGGTACTATCTCGACTATGTTCCAAAGAGACATACCTTCTAGGGCTTTACACAAGGTAAGCGAGCAACACCAGCTGGCGTCGCTGCTCCGGACCTACCCGGGAAGTTGCGGCTGTGTTGATGTGCCCTCTATTCTGGCTAGCCGATGGCCATCAGCAATCATCACTACGACGGCAGCTTACGAAACTACCACATCAGTTCACAAGTCAGCTAAACGCAGAGAAACGCAGTTTTCAAGTTTAAAAGGCCTCTGCATGCGTAATGGTTGGTACGTGCCGCATCACTTCTCATGGCGGGTAGGAGAGCGCTTCTGCGCAGCATCTTGGTAAGGCTCTTTGCTGCTACTTCTGCGTCCCGTTAGAGGATACTCACCATCGTCAAGCATGCTACTGCAATCATCAGAAGGCTATCCGGATCTAAGAAACACGATACCATGTCCCACACAAAGGTCTCTACAGCCATTAAGCCCGGTAATCGTTGGTATACAGAAGCTAATCGCTGGCGGTATAGCATCTCCATGCCTTGTGTACTCTGCTCAGTGCAGCACTCCGTAAACAGCAGACGTATAAGCTGAAAGCTTCCCGCTGCGGTGCCCGCTCTCGAGATACCCCTTATCGTCGAGTTCGAGGTGAGTTCTCCTCAGCACTCAAACAGCCAGAGTCGAGCTGCTTACAAGTCACAAGTACATGAGAAGAAGCAGTTGAAGCGACTAGATAGCATTCGACCTCGTCGTAGGTCAAAGCAACCGCGAACAGCTCCGATATCGTCGTCACAGCTGCGTTGCCGTGCTGACACGTCCGAGCTTCAACATAACTCTCCATCCAACACTGAGCAGAGCCAACAACACGGCTCGCCTGTACGTCATACTCCTTCGGAGATGGACGGCTCCACCGAGCCGCCACCAGGAAGAAAGAGCGAAGGCCAGCGTAATTTCCGGGGAAGAAGCCGGCAACGGCTTCTGTGGATGCTGAGAACGATGACCGCAATCTCTGCGACGTTGGGGTATATAGGCAAGCGGTCTATGTGATCACTGCTGCGTTCTTGGTGTAGCCTGGATGCACACAGAAGGAAAACTTAAGAGACGGAGTGGTGTCCTCTCGGAAAAGCGATGGTGGATCAATCAGACTTGTTGATCAAGATTAGATGTCGTTATCAGTATCATGTGTGAGGCCATCCAGACCCAGATCGCATAGCGCAGCGCACGTATCCTAGCTACCCAGCGCTATACGTTGTCGTTACAGTCTATGCGAGCAGTATCAGGCAGAGCGAGTGCTGGTCGCGTTGTGTTGGTGCGTGCTGCTTGTAGCCCCAAGATCGGACACTGCCGTCCATCCGGCTCCACCCCAACGTCCTGTAACATAGCTTTTACGTCAGTCAGTAGCTCCTTGCATATTCACGATGAACGCCAAGCACAACGATTGCATGCGAAACCAACCACTACCTGAACAAGTTCCCAGGCTAAGTTCGTAACCACCATTGATCATGTTTGCTCCGAGCATATAAGCTGGCAGCACCGCTTTTATTTCCATCACAAAGTTCCAACCCGGTGTATTGTACTTACGTGATGTCCGTGTTAAACCTGAGCGGGTGAGAAACCACAACTCCGTGAACCTCGGCGCAAGGCGTGGGCCGATTGTCCGTAGGGTGTTTCCAAGGCGGGCAGATGGTTCAACAGGACTCAGACGAGATTCTATCGTCTTCGCAGTTGTCGAATCTCTGCAATTGGCCACTGCTCTAATTACACGACGGATCCGCGCCTGGTAATGAATGAATAGTGGTCCTGAAACGTGCAGGGAAGGAAAGGATGACATGGTCCAGTTATCAACAACGATGCCTAGCAGCTAGAGTATGCAGATGGGCAGCAATGCGAGTGTGACGCGTGATTGTGCGAGATCAAGAGAGCATTGGCCAACAGTCTCTCACGCATCAGGAGAGACCGCACCACATGGACGGGGAAGTCTGAGAATGAGCGACGAAGGAAGATAGATGTTAAGCCGTTGCACATACCTGGGGTGGCGTAGTGCGAAGTGAATGAGAAGGCCCACGCCGTGGCAAGAGTGTTGGAAAGGCCACGCTGAACACTACCCGATGCTAGTAAGATCCAGGTCGGACGTAAGCTGCGTTTTCATTGGCGTCAGATCGCTAACAGTGCACTGCGCGTGACGGCCTCTGCAGAACTGATTCTGGGTTGCCACCTGGGCAATCAGTGAGTTTCCGAAAGAGACATCTGCCAAGGAAGTAGATGCTGTCCGCTTGACCAATTTGAGTGCAGCTGTCATAAGATACTCACGTTCCTGCACGACCGAGGCTGACGCTGAATGTTACCCGTCATGTCTTCCGGATGATGACGGATGCGCTCGTTGCATGTACGGTCGAGCACGTCTCCCGGGCGTAAGCTGAGGAGAAGCATATCCTGGGACGGCTGTCAACAAGTCATCGTTGAACCGTCCCATCTTGTCATGCCGCATTCCTACCATGGACCGCCGCGCCGCTATAATATGCTTACATCCGTCAGACCTCAGTAGTGAAAGAGCGTAGCCGCACGTGCATATCTCGAAGCTGGCCTGCAGCTTTCCTCACCTTGCCAAATATTGCATCTCTATAGGGTCCCCTCAAAGCTGGCTCCATAGGCGTGGAGAACTGCACAGTACGAGCTCCGACGTCAAATTTACTGTCTGGTAATTAACCTACTCGAAATGGAAGCGTCATTGAAAGTGCTTTTAGCATGTTTGCTTGCCTTTACCTTCTTGATCGCTATCGATGCTACCTGTATCGCGCTCGCAGTTTCGGTAACTTGTTCTCCATGCACTGCAGACGCGCGAACCATGCTCACCCTGTGGACGACAGGCCATCACCGCAGATCTGGGAGGCAATGCTACCGAAAGCTTCTGGATTGGTGCAGCTTATTTGCTTGCCATGTGCATGTCCCAACCTATCTTAGCCCGGCTTTCCGATGTCTTCAACCGCAGAAGCATCATCTTGGCATCCATCTTGATGCTTGGTATAGGCTCGCTGGTCTCCGATAGCGCCGACACGACAGCCTTGTTGCTGGTGGGTCGTACTGTTCAAGGTTTCGGCGCCGGCGGGCTCACGGTGCTGTCTTACGCGCTGTATGGGGACTTGGAACCTCGAAGCGGGCTGCGGTTCTTGACTGCACTCAGCCTCTTCATTGCCGCCGGAACCGTGTGCGGCCCCCTTCTCGGCGCCGCGCTGAGCAAGGGCCATCAATGGGTAAGCGCGTCTTGCATTCGTCGAAACAGCGTGCTAACGATTGCGCAAGCGCTGGAATTTTCGTCTGAATGTTCCCTTGTGCCTGGTGCTCGGGATTTTTGTGTACAACGCAAAGGACGTGCCCAGGAGGGCGTCCGGCGCGGTGAGGCTGTCAGAACTGGACTTTGTCGCTGTTGCTTTGTTCGTCGCAGCGATCGTCCCTTTGCTCGTGGGCTTAACTCTTGCTGGCAGCCTCTACGAGTGGACAGACTGGCAGGCGATCGTTCCTATCACCCTCGGTGGTGTCGCTCTGCTACTTCTCATAAGCAAAGAGCTCCTCCCCAGCGGCGCTCGATTCCTATTCGGGAGTAGAAGCACCCAGAGGCCTTTGCTTGGGTTAAGGCTACTCAGAGGTCTGCACGGCGCGACAACGTTCATCGGCGCCACGTTTCTCGGAGTGCTTGTAAGTCGTCTGCCAAATTCTACAATGTCCCCGCCTGACCTAGTCTAGATGTATGCGCTACTCTTCTTCCTCCCCATCTACTACAGAGTCATCAAAGAGCGCTCTGAGATTGCCACCGGCCTGTTCTTGCTTCCACAGACTCTCATGATGGCTCCTTGCGCTGGCATTGTTCTTGTCCTAGTCCAGGTGCTTGGTCTGTCTTACCGCTGGACCCTTGTGCTTGGCTGGCTTTGCACCACGTGCGGGATCGGTCTGCTAGCTCTACTTGGCGTCGACAAAACGGCTGCCTCGGATGTGCTGCTTAACCTTCTATCTGGATTTGGCATGGGCATTCTCTTGCCAGCGTTGGCGCTCAGCGCAAAAGACAGCTCGGAGAGCACGGATGCGCTTGAAGCACCCATGTTTCTCGTCTTCATGCGCTATCTGGGGAGCGCTTCGGGTTTGGTCATCGTCGGACTGGTGTTCCAACGCGTGCTGCGAAACAACCTTATCTCGACCAAGTTCAACAGCGAGGCTGTCGAGATGACAAAATATGCGACCACACTCATGTACTCGATCCGCGAAATGCCAAGCTCTCAAGATAAGCATTTGCTCGTCCGGGCAACTGAGAATACGCTACGGACGATATGGCTTGCTTTGTCCGCTGTCTCTCTTGTAGTACTCTTGCTAAGTTGCACCATGGTCCTGGTCACCATGAGGCAGAAGCGAGAACCACAAGTTTGCGCTCCCGGATCAAGTACAGAACGTGTCCCACAGCTGGTGCTGAAGCCTGAGTCACTGTCTCTAGAAGAGGACTTGAAAGCCCTGAAAGCCATTTTTGATAAAGATTGCATGTGACACCGCTAGTATGCCAAGGGAAAATTGTCTTAGCCACTCGGTCGACTCGTAGCACAAAATGTGCTAGTGGGGCTGGCTTTGCTGGGTTGCCATAGGGTGGTGATGAATGATATGGATCGTGACGGAGGGGCAGCCTCTATGGAGACAATTCTCCGTTATGAAGAGAGTCTGGAACGTCCGCTGTTGTGCCTGCAGCGCCGGTAAACCTACTGTAGAGTTTTAGTAATATCGGCATATGTCGACGAGGAGTTCCCATACCCCAGAGTGTGAGACCATATGGACCGTGTCTGTCTAATCGACCACCTTCACAGTGCTTATCGCCCCGTGGTTTGCTAGATAGAGTTGGGATCTATCAAGAATTTATTGAGGGAAGCAGTAGAGTAGTAAAAGTAGGACGGAACAAGCTTGTCACTAAAGACGCCGAACTTTCTCACAACGCATGTACGTGCTGCAGATTTGTGTTGAAATGGGACCATTTCATTAACGCATCTGTAACGTTACGTTCTACCAATGCTCATCTGCTTGCCATCATCAGTTGTGCTCAATGCTCCGTGGTGTTAGTCAGATGCTTCACGGCACCACAAAGCTTCTCCAACGTCTCCTGGACCTGCCAAATTCCGTTCGCATCACGTGCCGAGGATCGACCCCTAGATCTTCTGCTCTTCCCCCTTCCCAAGTATCGCCTGTACATCTCAGGCTGCCTTCTGTTCAGGATGGGAGCAAGGTCCTCCTCTTTTCCACCAGCTGCAATGAAACCGGTCCGACTGCTACGTATTGGGCCTTCATAATCCCAATCTGCAGCTTCTCTTCTGTCCTTCAACACGCGTAGTTTATCTTTGTTTTTCAGCGTCACGAAGACCGTGGTACGGAATGCAGTCTGGTCTTTGGACTCGTACATTACCGCATCGTCAACATTATAGTCAGCAGCCGTTAACTTGTCGTCACCTCTCAGCTCTTCCAAAAAGTCTCTATCGACCTTTGCATGCAATCCTTTTCCATAGTCGACGTCCGGAAAGGAGACGCTTCCTCGGGACTCTCTCTGCTGGATCTCAGCCCATGTTGTGTACTCGTGCTTCCCATTCCGGCCGCGAATGATGCAGTGGGTACCACCCATGACACCACAGGTGCTTCCCTGCCAGATGGCGAGAATATTCTTCGCTATGATGCTGTAATCGGCGTTGCCATCTCGGAGCCTCTTCTCAGACCCACGAGCGCGCTCACTCGTGACTGAGACGGTCGATTCGGCCTCTGAATCCCGGTGCTTGTCTCTCTTCGGAGGAGCAGTAGCTCTAGGCGTGGATTTTGTCGACCGCTGTTCGGTGAAGCGGCGCTGTGACGGGTTCTCCAGAGATTCGCTTGTTTCGGATGACGATTGACCCCTTTCACGGAGCGCTTGTATTGCGTCCCCCGTGAGAGTTTCCATCATATTGGTTTCGTCACACCTCCGTTCCTTGTTCTGGTCGTCGTAGCTGAGCAGGAACATTTCTCCGCCCCGTTCCTCATTAGATGCTCGCACGTCATGCATGTCGCTTTCAAAGCTGCCTGCGTTCCCCTGCGGGGCTGACCTGTCATCATTCTCTCCAGTCGCTTTCCAAACGTCGTCTACGCACATCTTCAACCCCTGCAGTGCCTCAAGGGAGTTGTTACTGTCCACTATCTGGTATCCTCCCCCACTCGCCATGGTAATGTCCTGCGAACAGTCGTTCCCAGTCTGCTGATGATCAACATCCATCGGCTCAGGTTGCTGGTCAAACACCCGCATGGACGGCTTAGGCGCTGCCTCCTCTACAAATCGAGCTGATCTCAGCAAGAGCGTTGTACCCTTTCTTTCACGGTTTGTCTTGGAGAGTTCCGGTCTCCCAATAGTCTTCTCGCTGAGTGCCATGACGTATGAGCTCACCGACACCGGCCGTACTAGGGCTCGGTATGTCCTAGCTGATGTTTCGACGCTTTGAATATTATGAAGGGCTTGCAATTGACGGTTCTTTTGGTATCCACGCAAGCCGGCTACCGCAGGATTCTTCTTTGCTGTTACTTAAGCCCGGCTTGCAGCTGACCCTCATCAACTGCGCTGTTGCAGTGTCTCACAAGCGTCACTATTTAGGTACAGTCTTATATTTACGTGCATATATCAGTGTAAGCACATATGATAGTGCGATTTTGCACATACACGTATCCTATTACCCGCAAGAAGAACGGTAGCACCTGAACTGCTGACCAAAAGCACGATCCCCGACTGCATGACGATTAGTGATGATGCGAATAGTGGTGTTACGGGCGTGTTGCATCAGCTCTACTATACGATGGTCATATGCTCACACGCTTCACTCCCAATGAACAAGCTATCTCCTCGTACGTGAATCCCGCGCGTATGCGCTCGCAGTCAGGCGATTTGCATCGCGTTTGAAACTCAGCACGGACTACGTTCACTTCTTTGTTCTCGTATTCGTCGCGCATGGATAGTGCAATTATGTCAAGTCCTGTGGAGCTGGCTGGCACCGAAGATGGCGCTTGCGATAAAGATCAATGGTACCGCGCTCAGCACCGATACATTGCATTCTGATAACCCTCTTCCAGCTTAGACAATGTCCTAGAGATCCGCCATCTTAAGGAGAATGAAGAGAAGTTGGACGCTCAAATCTACGACCTTGAAACGAAGCTAGTCGAGCAGAGCGATTCATCGAAACGCGATTCATTGGAACGCGATTCATTGAAACGCGAAGTACGTTTTTGGTTGGGCGAGTCAAACATCAAACTAACATGATCCCTAGATCTTCAATAAGAACCAGAGTATAGAAGAATTGGAGAATAACATGAAACGCTACGATCAGAAATTGGAGGAAAGCAAGACACAATACGATCAGAAACTGGAGAAACACAGGAAACGCTACGATGAGGACCTGTGTAGTATGACAACACGCCACAAGGAATGCCAGTTGATGCTCGAAACGGAGAAACGAAGGCGCGCGGAGGAGAAGACCAATTTCAAGGTCGAGATAGAGAACCTCAGGGAACTGTGCTGCAGCCTAGCTGGACGCCGCCTGTCGGTGGAAGGAGAGAGCATGAGCCCGAATCTAACATGTGTTCAGCCTACGTTCGGAGAGCAGGAGGAAGGACAAGCTGCAGTATCTCCAATCTACCCGTATTCGGAAAGCCCCCTCGATGAGGAGGTGCATCGGTCACTACAGGAGGAGCTCTTGTTGGCCGGCATAAGCGACACGGAATGGGGTGAACAGTCGTCCCCTACCGAAAGCAACAATCTTGCGCCGTCGTGTGACGAGACTTTTACACGTAACGATTCGACTGCACAAGGATACCAAGCTCCGCACCGGACGAATACGGATGCGCAACACGCTTTCACTAAAGCACAACAACCAATTACGCAGGACGACGCACGGATGATTTTGTCCGACGTAAAACTCCGTAGTAACGGTAAAGGCTGCCGTTCCATGGCTGCTCCATCTTTGACGGATGATGGAAAGGTCCGCGGAGAAGACAAAAACGCGAACCGCAAGCCGTCTCCAGTGCCAACGGTTCCGAATAGCCGGGGAGAAGAGCCGGGTGTCGCTGGAGGGGCACCCGCGAGCTGTGTCTCTCCACTGACCACGCTCAAGTCAGACGATCAGATGGTTTCCTGTCCTACGTCTTTCACTGAGTGTTACCCTACAACTCCGGAGTCGCACCGCTCCAGTTCTTCTGCTGACAAGCAGCCCTCGAAAACGCGCAGAAAGCGAGCCAAATGGCGTAACAGTGCGAGGGTCCCCAGAAGAGCATTAGCACAGCCCACCAAGCTCGTCAACGTTGGGGACCGAAGACACAGAGAACTGAGTATGGGACCCGATCATACCACATGAACGCTGTCACTGAGTTTGAGTAGTTAACCGGAAACGCAAATCGGAACGCCACTTCCGGGCCTGTCCGTCAACCCACGTGAAGCTCAACGCCCTCCGGAGCTACGCTGGCGGCGACGAAGCGGTGGATATCATGGCGATCGTGACTGCAGATATCGACCAAAGCGAGGACGAAATAGGTCGCAGGTTCACTCTCAAAGACGAAAGCAGAACCGGCGCGCCCTCTGTCGAAGCCATCATTTACGAGTCTCACTTTTCAGCTGTTCCAAACGCTCGTAAGGGCTATTGCGTACTCTTGAGGAACTTTGCTGTTCATTTTGACGTTAAAGGGATACCGTATCTACAAAACAGGGGTAGCAGTGCATGGTGCATATGGGACCAATCTGGAGGATCCGTCTGTGAGCATCAGATTCAAATCTACAAGGCGGAGCTGGAGGTAGTACATCGTCTGCTCAAATGGTGGAAATCGCAGCACGGTGTAGCTTCGCGTCCATGATTTTCTCATCTCACGGCCGCCCGTAGGTCTATCTGAATGTATCCGAACAGGCTCGCCGATGCAACGTAAGCTTACGATTCGGCTGTGCTCCATCTTGCCCATGTCACTCGCGTTCGTAGAAAAATCTCTACGTCTATCCCTACGTGAAGGAAAACCCTAGGTAAAGAAATCCACCAATCAGATCGTCGAAATGATACTAGCGTCGGCATTCCTCGTTCTCTGATTGGTCCATGCTGGCTCACCGGGTTTTCCGTCTCGGAGGGGGGGACGTTATCTCCACAAGGTTGTCTTATTCTAGCAAAGTCAATGTCAGTTTACGTCCCCTCAGGTTGGCTGAATCAATCTTTCTATTCGACGACCAGTCAATGCAGAAAGCAGAAGAATGTAACACAGCTGCACCCCGACATTCATGCATATGACCCTTCTACGGACCTTATACCATCCCTTCGCGATAGCGATGCACGGCCGTTTCTACATTCGATTTTGTTGTGCCGAAGAGGTTCTCGCATACGTTTCTGGGCATTCAATAACTTTGGTGGAACTCTAGCCAGCCGCTTAGCTCGTCTGCCGCAGCGTCAAGCATTCCCCAGTCAAAAGAATTGTCGGGGTCGGAGGCATCGACAACAAACGCAAAATGCTGGAAGAACCCCTGGCTCTCCTTCGTCGGCTCCATCGGCACCGTCTCCTCCCTCTCCGAGCGCGCTTCCTCGTGGTTCGCCGCGGGCGGTCTGATGCTAACGTATATCTTCCTGTTATGGCCTTTCGATATCTGTGCCGCATTGATCAAGCCGTGGAATGGGTGCTCATCGTACATCTCTTCGTGCGCGCAGAAGGAGGATCAAAACGCTGCAACCAGTCCCTTTGGGTTTTTCTTTTCAAGGTCGTAGTCGTTGGCGGTGATGTGTTTGGACTCTTGGCCGGCTTTGTGGGGCTTCCAGATAAACCTAGCGAAGCTCAGCTTGCTGAACGCGAAAAGGCGTACATAGAAGCTCTACATACGTGTGACACGGCTCTTCTTGTGCATCGTTCTGGCTTTCGACTAGACAGGGTTTCACAATCAGCTTCTCAATCTCGTTCCGAAGGTTTGAAAATCTAGCGAATGTAGTGTAAGACGATAGGACTGCATCCAAACAACTTTTGTCCTTTTGAATGAGCGATAGGATCTTGCGGCAGTCCGCGGTACTTTTCTTGAGACAGCCGAGGAGCATAGCGAGTGGGCTGTAAGATGTTAGCGATGAACGGAGAGGGAACAGTGTGACGCGTCCCCCAAGGCGCCGCTGCCGCCGACGAACGAGAAGAGCTGCCACGGCTTTGGGGTATGCCCGTTCCGCCCCGTGATTCTGCTTAGCAGATCGTCGAGCAAGTCGAGCACTTTTTCGGCGGGAACATTGCCCTTTAGTATCAGCACGTTTCTAGCTTGTTCCATAGCACCGAAGAGAATTCAAGCCTGTGTTGCTGCCGTACTGAGAATTCCGTTTTCGTATTATAGTTTCCGTAACAGACCCATCGACACAATGTCTGCTCGCCGTCTCCGCGGGGTCCGCCTCTGCCAAGTAGCATAAACTGCCCTGCGATCAGCAACAATCAACAAAGCGCCCAGATGATCATCTGGGTTTGCGTCATCAGCAAGCTTATTATGTGCTTTGTAGCAGATCACCTGAGCCGGTCAGTGCGTAAGCAGATTGGAAAAGGACTTAAATCCAGTTCTGGCCGCTTTATTTCACTACCCCCGCAAACATTGTGCATTTGAGCAGGAGAAAGCATCTGATCTGCGCTATGAATACCGTCGATCATCACAGATGGAGCTGCTTGCCTTCTCTATTTTCCTTCTTACGGCTAGTGGTCTGTGCCTCCTCTGCGTTCTCTCGGGGGTGCGCCCCGGGTGGCTCAGCGATTACCATACTGTACGCGTATGTCGCTTTTCCACCGGTGATCTACTGAAGAAAGCATTGACGCTGATCTCCGGCTAGATTACAGCTTTCCATGACGCTCTTGAACACATAATGGGTAAGATCCCCGCGCTGGGTAACGTGCTAGGAACGACACTGGATAAGCTTTTGGCGAAAACGGGCGTTCCCGAGTCCATCTCCCTCTATGCTGCAAACTACTGCAGTCAGATTCGCACAGCAGACGGTGCAGTCACGACAGAATGTTCCTCGCACAGGTTGTCCGATCTCGATGTGACTGCTGGATTGCGCATCGCCCTCATTGTGTCCTACGCACTAGGCATCGCTTCCTCCGTAGGCAGTCTAGCGTTCTCGCTGCACTGGGGGTTGCGCAGGAACGATAGATCTAGGCGCCGGGCCAAAGCGTGCACGTGGGTTGCTTGTGGTGCTGTGGGGTTCGCATCCACCAGTACCACGGTCCTTGCGTATGCAGTATACATGCTGTTCGCCAAGAACCTACCACAAGCTGTTCTTTCGGTTGAGGTTGGTAACAAGTTCTTTGCTCTTACATGGTCCGCTTGCATCTGCTTAGCGCTAGCATTGGCTACTATGTGGTCATGGAAGACCACCTTCGATCAGCGGCCCGGATGGAAAGCAGGACGTACAACTTGACTGTACTTTTTGAACGACTAGGTCTGTGACATAAGACTCGAGCATTGCTTAGCATTGGCAGCTGCTCTTTGCGAAGATGGGGCCGTGGAGGTGTGCTCTCTGTCACAGGTAGCTTTTAGATGTTCCTTTTTAGTGGGGAGTAGGGTAGTTTAGTTGGCTAGCCTGATGCAAAACGTATCACGTTGCTCAATGTGTTGCCTGACATCAGTACTTCATGCTTTCCACCAGAAACGCAACACCGATAGCACTCTAGTAATCTGGGTCGATGATCGTGATGATTTCACTGCAGTATATAATGTTACAGCCGTCTACAACGCACTGGAGATTCTGTCATTTGCGTCTGATATCAGCACTAACGTTCAGTCTTACAACCCAACTCATATGGGAAATTTCGCTCCCATGGACGCCTCACTGCCTGGTTTACGAAAAGCCTTCCCCGCGGCGAACACGAGCCTCGTAAAGGCGACCACCAAGCATGTATCACTGTCACAACCTGTAAACGTCCTGTCAGCGCCTGAGGTCGCAACAGTATCGTTGCTGAATAACTGCCATGGGACCTGCGGGTGGCGCTCATGCCAAGCGAGGTCGCCATGCGGCGTGCTACTTCGATGGAAAACTTCCAATCAAGAGGAGCCAGGGGATGTCCCATTTCGAGTCATGCGTCGTGTTCTACGCCGGATAGGGTGCGATGCGCCCTTGCCAAAGCAAGCCAAGACTAAGTCACGGCTCGAGATGCGATTGAGGAGCGTAGACCATCGCCCATATTTTCCTTCGCTGCCAGACGTACAAAGACCTCCGGACTACCCCGGACAAGGTACATTGCTATCGAGTTTGTGAAGCACACGCAGATTTTTGAGCAAGCGGAATCGGATATGCGTCGTGGACAGCCGAGTGCGGGCGGGAGACTGAAAGTATTATGGTCGCGAATCACGGGGCGAGTGCCTACGATCCTGATGGACAGCATCCAGTTAGCAAAGCCATTGTTCAAAGGCACGATCAATCGATATTGAAACGATGGTGGAGGGAAACGAAAGGCCCTCTCTTGCTGGAGGAATGGGCGGTGCAAATCAGGTTTTCCTCGACGAATCAGCTGTCCGCCAGGCAAGCTGCAAAATTCGCGACTGGACTGAGCGGGGCAGCTGAACGACCTACAGCAAGACGGAACCAACTTCAAGGCCATCTCCTCCGCGAACAACCCGCCTCTTGCCGTCCATGTCCACGAAAGAAAACAGTGGTTCCTCTGCTCTTCTCAACGGCATCCCGACGCGAGTTCAAACCGTCTTCCTCGTCCCTCATCCTTCGTCCTGCCGCAGCACGTATGCGCAGATCGAGACCGCAGACCCGAAACGCGGACGAGCTTGCTGCCCCAACTACATCCTCCCGCCTCGTGCAAGAGAACCGTACCTTTTTGGCCCCCATGCAAAGTACGATCGAGTTTGCCGCTGCCAAAGCTGACTTAACGTACGCTAGGACTTCCACATTGCCATGCCGCTGGGCTTCAAACGGTCGGTGTTACCAAGCCGATTTGATATCACACGAACGATACTCAGCTGGTATGTTTTTATGGCGTGGTGTAGCTGATATCCAGTGGCGTATTTGACGGTACCATCAACTTCGTAACAGAATGTGCATAGCGGATCGAGGTCTTTCTGGCGTTGCACGAATCGTTCGGTCGCGCGTGCATCGGCCGTGGCGTTGTAGAACACATGCGGCTTGTGCTTCAACGCATATAAGACCGTGTGTAGTGGATCGGCGGTCCTGGCCGTCCCTGGTCGCGTAATGGCTCTATCTTTTTCATTGGCTCGTGGCATGGTGTGTTCAAGGGGTAACGAATCATCAGTCCGCTCACCTGCCTGGTCCGAAACGGGCCATTCGGTGGGGGGCTGTGATGCGTACTGATAGTCCTCGCTCCCAGTATCAAGCACGGTTGTGGATCCATCGCTCGAGAATGGATTGCGGTGGTCCAGGAGGCCCACATAGGCTTCCACCGCGTCAAAAGTACGTGTAAGTCCCAGATCCATCACGTTGGAAACTGAAGAACATCTATCGGGACTGTATGCACTGGAGTGACTCGTGACTAGCGTGCTGGGAGAATATTGCTCCGCCGCAGGACTCCCTGCCTCAGGGGTGCCATACCATTGACCAGCTTCACCGAATACCGTCCCATGCATGCTCGGAATCGACGATGCTACGGAGAAGCCGCTTGGCCGCACTTGGGGCGTCCGATCTGGCGACCGGAGCCCCTTTGGCCGGACGCTCGGTGAAGTTCGATGGAACGATGGATCACGACTTCGAGATCGCCTCGCGAACGCATGAGCTTGAGTGGATTTTCTGTCCTTGATGGCGCTCGCGGGAAAGATAGATGCAGGTCTTTTCCTCGCACGGGATGATGGTGTCATAGTCACGGGCGATGTGTCCGCCGAAAGCACGGAGGCGGCCTTCGAGCTTGCCATCGATGCCTGACCGTGGACGTGAGGACGGCGCCAACTAACGCTGCCTCGATCTAACTCCGATTCGTTGACCATGGACGAAGACTGCTCCGAGACGGAGGCATAATCATCTGTGCAGAAGCTAATCGAGTCTCTATCGAGGAAGGGTAGGCCAACCAGCAAGGCTTCCATTGAACTCGACGACATCGTTGAAGAGATGGAAGACGAAGGGCATGCTCCGAACTCTTTTGCGCCACCGAATAGAAAAATGCAGACGATGTGCTTTGCCATGAACGATTGCGATATCGGAGGCTCGGGAAATTGTCCTTCGAGCACTTGGTCACCGTACAAACAAACGGCAGCTGCTTGGCTCTTGGACAGTGCCACGCCGTGTCTTTTGGACACATCGACGTCCACGATGTCGGGATAGCTTGGCAACACACTAGCTGGTGTTCTAGTTGCGATATCGTCCCCGTCTTCACTTAGATTGCACGAATCGTGGTTTTGGTTGTCGACAAGGAGACCGTTGAAAACCTGCCTCGCTACCCTGCTGAGTTGCGTCCTGTGGATGGATCCTCGGGGCGGCGCCGTGCGGAGGGTGTGGAGAAAGACGTGCTGGTAACAGCGTGCGACGAACGCTTCCTTGCGTATCGTAAGAGCGGCCACTCACTCTCCAGACTCGAACAGGACATCAAACTCTTTTCTGAAGACGCTCTGGATCCGTTTCCGCAACGTGTCATACTGCGCTCTCCTCATGCCGCGGAGTAGGGATGCCAGGGGTGGAATGACCCTCGACTGTAAAGCCCGCAAGTCCTTGGCAAAGGTTGCGAGTGTCAATATAGGGCCCTGCCGACACACAGCTTTCATAACCGACTCACGAAGAGCAGTATTCGTTAGCCGTGGAAAGATATTCCCTCGCCCGAAGGCGTGGCCAATGTAGCCGCGGTCGCCCCTAGATAGGAGGGGTGCTCGAGACTGCAACCTTTCAATAGAATCGGGATCTAGAGTATGCACCACCTCGGGATGCCATTGAAGTGTGATGTCTTTCCATTGGGACACTATATGCTGGAGATAGTTGACGGCTTCCTGTTGCGAGTCAGCTACGAGCTCACGAGATGCAGACTCACCAGCCTCCGCTTACTTCTATACACCACGATTTACGGATGGTGGTGAGGTAATTGAAGGACTTCGTCGTCCATAACGATCGGAGTTGATGCAGAGGGCCAAAAGCGTCCGGCACTCCTACCGTATCGCTGACCAGATGCGCGTCTTGGTTAAGCTGAGACGTGAGCGAGGACAGATACGACAGCCGTTGTGCTCTTGTCCGCTGTGTCGGTGCGCAAAGTATCTCGCTAACGGCTCTATGTTGACTACGCAAGGCTGCTTGCCTGCTGTTCGAGCCATCTAGGCCAGGTGTGTCAGTTGAGAGACACGTGGCACACGATCCAAAAGCCTCATTCCTCTCTTGGGAACCGGATCATGGACATGGCTGACATACCGTCGCAATAGAAGTCGAGTACCCACCACCGATTTTCAAGCGAGTCAAAGATTTCCGCTAGTCCCCAGACGCTGGGTGACCGCGCTATGTGGAGCATGTCTATTCCTTCTGTAATGTAAATTTCTGCGTTCGCCTCGAATTCCAAGCAGGGGAACAGTCTCCCATCCAACCGCTTCGAGCCTCTTTCCGTCGCCTTTTCCCAGACAGATCGGGAGACCTCCGCCTTTAGTCGGTTCTCCTTGAGCCACGGCTTGCACACTTCATGTCTGAATCGCTGCTCCAGCTGTTTCTGATCCTTCCTGCATTGAGGAGCAAGATGGAAATAAGGGTCAGGATGGGGGTGCTGCTTTAGCTGAGACAGTTGAACGATGCCTGATTCGATGAACCGTTTGGAGTCGGTGCCGTATCGGGTGTCGCCCATGGTGTACGGCAACAGGATGTGCTTCTTCGTGGAATACTCCCCCCTCCAGCTGATATATCACCATGCGGTAGCTAGGCATGGAGGTCTCCCTCTGATGCTTACCAGTCATCATCACAGGAAGCTCCTATCAGCAATACAAGCACTCAGATATATGCTGCACATACTCCGGGACTTCTCGTGCACTCGCCCAACGATTCGATATTGTCTATCTTGTTGAGCGCACCATTACGCGGCTGAACAGTAAACATGGCTGGGGGGTTCAGGGCATTGCACCTTCTTCGAAAAGTCAGGGAAGACCAGACTCTCACCAACACCGACGTTGATGACGGCATCCCGGGCCTCCACCGAGAAATCGGAAACATCACCTATCGCATCGTACTGAGGCGTGACAAGTATCGTCCGATCAGGTTCCATCTCAAGAACGAAGTCGCGGCCGCGCCCGCGGTCGCAAAAAAGCTTGCCGAATTAGGGCCCGTCAATACTTTCTTCACTTTTGAGGTGTATGAAAACGCATTAACCATTCCCAGCTTTGCAGACGCAGCAAGCTTGGAGGAGATCCTGGAAGCACGAGCGCATTGGCCTTTCCATCCGGAGCACAGCCGAGCCCTAGCTGCAGACGTCAGTGTGCCTTGATAGCTTAGAACAAGCGCTGACAGCTCTAGATCCTCGCTGGCATTTCCAGCCTACGCAGCGTCGGTTTGCAGAGGAATGCCTTCGACGTTAGGGACGTACTCCTGGTTGGTCGCGACAACATGTACTTCTTCCAGATCGGTAAGTTGTCGTGAACGCTGCAGATGTTGCTAACAAGGGAAGCCGGCATCGAAAATTGCACGTGCATCAGCGATGACGAGCCGACAACCTCCGGAGATCTTAGTTCGCTCGTCCACATACTGAAATATGTCATTGACAGACTCGAGCCACACAGTTTCACGTGGATCTACGGTTTTCTAAAGGATCTAGAGCGGAGGAAGACACTCGATGATGCGTTTTTGAAGGAGGCGACCCAAAGCCTCCCTAGCAGTGCCGATCGGCTTCATAGGGAACTGGAGATATATCTTCATGCTGTTCGCATATTGGGTACAACAATGGGAGGGAGCTCTATCGGGGACGCTAGATAGCATCACCGTCCGCAGTCGCTAGGTGCATGCGTTGCTTCGTTAGACATCAGAAAACACGTTGGCTATCGCTCGATTCACAATCCCAATGCACAGAATAGGATTCTGCTTTTCTAGCGCTTGGGGTGGACATTCGTCAGGAAGTTGCTGTTGATTCTGTCGCAGTCACTCCAGACATGCAGCTCCATGTTTTTGCTCAAAGCTAACTGAACTGTATTACGACTGTGTACCCTATCGAAAGCTCGAAGTTATGACTTTGCATTTGTACTGTCATCCATGTAAATCACTATGACTAACTACGGAACACTCGACGACAAGTGTAGGGTAGGTGCAGCTTGCGCAGCTCGTGCCCAAAAGCCACAGCTTGCTCCGTACGGGGTCTGTCAAATGTTGGCAGAAGAAAGCGAGCATCTCTGTCCTACGTGGTCACATGCCGTCTTGCACAAATATAAACCATGACCGACGCGTGGCTTCAGCAACCTGCCACGGCGCATGCTAGTTCACCAAAAACCATGCAACAGCTGCTCCAACAGCACCGTTTGCACTCCATGAGCTACCTCCCATACCGGAGGCGGCACCACTGGCAGAGATTTTCGATGTCTCCACCGGCAGAATATCTATGGCTTTCGATAGTAGCTGCGTTGGCACGGCGGTGGCCGCGTTGCTGACAATGGAGTTGATCTGGCCAGCAGCAGAACTCGCGCGTAGTTCGACCGAGTTGATTAAGCTTTGAAGCTCGGAAGGAATAGCGGGTAGATTTGGCAGATCGGTCGAGTGAAGGCTTATTTCAGCGTTCGTCACCGCGAACAGCACGGAGATGAAGAGAAAATTGCACCTCATGATGTGGGAGGACGCTTGACTGGAACAGATTTGCTACCTTTGTTTCTGTCACTCGGTAAGTGATTTCGATAGTCCTAGTGCAAGGGTGGACCTGTTGCTAAGCATAAAGGAAGTACTGTTTATATAGTTTGCCTTCGCCTTACCTTCTTCTCGTTTATGGTCAGCCTTGCGCTATGACGAATATGACTCGATATGCTGATGTCGTCACCAGCACTGCAGTGTCACCTACCAAGCCTGCACCATACGCTCGCCTCATGCTATAGCAACGAGCATGTGCTTCGCGCTCGATTGCTTACAGTCAACTATAGAGCGCAAGTCAGTTTGGACAACAGGCAGCTATTTCATGCCAGTCGATATCAGCAGCTTCTGTCAAATACCTACTGTATCATGGCTCTTCAGTGACTTGGTGAGATAGGTGACGAAGGCCGAACGTCCTGGAGATACTCTGCTCACCGGTCTTCCTGAAACGCAGATGATGCAGGATGACAACTACTGGTAAGCTGAAGCAGTAGCGTTGCAAACGGTTTATGCTTATTCGGAAAGCTCGCTTCACTGCGCGGGCGAGGCCAGACTTAAATACGGGTTACCCACCAGTCAGGTCCCCGACTCTTTACAACGCGATCCCTAGACCTTATTCGGCTATCACATACTGATGCGGCTGATCTCTACCCTCTTTCGGTCCCTGCAGCAAGCCCCAGCGCAGCTACCATTATTTTGGTGCCTCTGTTTCATAGCCGTCGTATCCTTTATCGCGTCTTCGGCCCTCTCCCTCACTTCCGCGACTTCCGCGACACGGTTCCTTTTCGCGCTTCTGGCATTACTTACTACGGCAACGGTGCAGAAGGTTCACGGTATTGGAGCTCGTCGTCATTCTTCTAGACCGGAAGCGCGCAAGTTGCGCCATTGTTTTCGAGGCACTACTAAGGTGAGCGGCCCCATCTGATTCTGGCCAGCATTCTGTTCATACGCCCAGCAACTGGATAGAAGCTTCTCTTGCCATCGCCGCGGCTTCGAAGGGTCAAAGCGACTTCGTGCGCGCCTTTTTGGTCGGCGCTGTTGCTATCAACCATCTGCTCTTACTCGGCAGCTGTTTCATCCAGGGAGGGCATCATGGCCGGCGAGCGAGCTATCCGATGCTCATAGCATCATTTCACATCCGCATGCTCCCTGTCTATATAGTGTTGATGCTACCCCTAATAGCTTTCGAGGTGGGTTTTCAATCGACCGCTCCACAAGCACACACATTACGAGATTCAGGAAGCGATGGCAGCGTTGTGCGCACCGCCCGCATCACAGCCCTGCTGTTGCTGCTGCTTTTCATATCCCACCTTGTGCTCATCTGCCAGATGCATTCGACATACCCGCTCCACGCGCATGGCCTGTACAAAATGGCCTACGCTCGTGAGTCAAGCGACGCTGCTGAGCGCCTTGCATATAGATAAGTACGTGCATCACGGCTTCTATGGCCAGTCGTATCCAGGCTCAAAGGGAGAACTGGCTCTGGGAACAGCTGCTTTTATCTGATGCTGCAGCCGACAGTCGTAAGCCCTGGGACAGCGCTCTCACGACGGTGACGTTGTTGCTTTCGTGCGGGGCAAGCTTCGCGTCGTGCTTTCAGCTAGTCAGTTCAATTTCTCCCGACAACACAAGCGGTTGGACATCTCCGCTGCGTGTTGGGTACCTCATCGCTCCGCTCTTTGCAACCGCATCTGGCCTCGGTGCCGTGTTCTTGCACAGACGTGGGTGCAAAATCCCTCTGAATTCAGGTCAACTGGTCTGTGGAGCGATCATGTCAACCTCCCAGCTCCTTTGTTTGGTCCTACCCGCGGCCATTGTTACCCGGTGGATTGTGAACCTAGGGCAAGGGACCGCCTTTCTCGATGCCTTCCAGATCGCGCTACTTGCTGGAGCCGTGCTGCTCCCCATGTATTTCATACAGACAGGCGGGGATGACTGGTAAGCGTCGCATACCCTTCGCACGAAGCCTAAAACTAAGATGCAACTCAGGCTCGGGGGGCTTGTCCTACTAGCTTCTTACATTCTCTATGCCATCTCTACTTGGTTTTCCTCGTGATGGAGTGCGCTGATGCAGGGCTGACAACACATATGCAATGTGCTTGGCCAACGCGCGCCTTGATAAGGTAGGAATTCATAGGCTTGACGCTACTTGCGTACAAGCATGTCTGGGCGTGTTCCTTTTTGGCATGACGGCTTTCCCGATCCACAGTGCTCCGTGGGGTGAAAGATACGCAATCACAGCATCGGTCAAGGAGGACGAATAACCACCAGTGCCAGAAGATGTGCGGGCTGCACGCATTTCAGGCAGCTCGTACTCGGGCGTACGGTAAGGATACACGCGAACTAACGTGTGTATAAACAGCGCAACATCACCCCGACTAAGTTGGTCTTAGGTCTTCCGCGGCCTGGCAATATCGACGTTATTTATGTATCAACGTGAGGCTCTAGCGTTCGTTGAGACAGTCGGGCAGAATTGGCCTGCAATTTGGGGCCTGAAACCGTTCTAGTGTAGACACACGGAGCCACAACCAACACATCTCCTTATTCCCCAAGACTGCCAATCTCTAGCGTGGACCAACTTTGATACGTCACCAAGATATGGTTTCAGGGACGCCGTAAATCTTAGCTTCCCCTATTTTAACGGTTTACCCGCGACATCGACGGTATTCCAGCGTGATTTCAGCATGTCGGCGAGGGAGGGAGGCTGCGATGGGGACGATTACCTTTGATGCCTCTAAGACGCGCTTCCAGGAATGCGTAGTCCAGAGCCCCCTCTTAGGCCTCTTGGAGCAGAACTGAACCCCACCTGATGCACGCAACGACAATGCCTAGGAAGGCGCAATGCGGAAAGCATCTCGCTGAGTTTGGTGGATATTAAGAAGACAAGGCAGAAGCAGGGACCATGAGCACATCAATCAGCGTGCTGTCTCCTCAGATTAGATAGTCAAGAATCAAGCTTTGCTTTCAGTCCGTATGTGGAGCTCGGCTCTGTGAAAACAGCCTCGTATTCAGGTCGTTGATCAATATCACTTGAGAAAGTGAGGGAGTATGGGGTTAGACGCTAGGCAGTGGCAGACAAACCCTGGTAAGCAGGGACGCTGTACTACACCCTCAGTCAACGTTGAGTTCGGCACAATTGCTTCTCCTTTCGACCTACCGACGATGCAACCAAAGAGAAGTCCATGGAGTGTAAAGAAAGTAGCGCTGTGCACCAAAAGCACATTGAGACTACGATCTACTACGAGACTAGAAGTTCAGCTCGCCTGAAAATGCATTCATGTTACATAACCCCAACCAAGCCTATCGCTCACGGCTCGGACATTGGAAGCACGCCAGGCTTCGACGGTTTTGGTCTGATGCGGGAATATCAACAGTTCTCGTTGGAGGTCATCGCTAGAGACCTGAAGTCAGTGGCCAGGATCCAAGTCGAGAGACGGACATAGCGTTACAGCTCAAGGCTCAACCGTGCGCGCCTCCTTTTTCAACCTCGCCGAACGCCGTGCATGTTCTGTGCATCCGCAGCAGCCGCGGGGCGATTTGAGCAGAGAGTGCATGGCGTTGAACTGCCTCCTCGTACCCTCCTGCCGCTCCGGAAGTGGTTTGATTTCATGGAGGATGCTCTTTGATTGTTTGTCTTGGCGCTGCCTTCGTCCGATCTCAACGTTTTTGAACTCGTGCAGCTACTTCTCGCTGGCTTCGGGAGCATGCTAAGAATGTGGGGTTGCGAGCATCCCAGAGCCTCACCTTCCGCGATCGGTGGCTGGAAGTCGATCACCTGGTTCGGACGCTTGGCTGTAACGGAAGCAAGGTGCGTCCTGGTCGCGTAACTAATCCTATGGGTCACGATCGATAGAGAGCCTTTGGAATGCTGACCCAGGTAAGCACGAATGGAGGAGGACATGCGCGAAACCTAGAGGCCTCGGGGACAAGCGTCGCGGCAGCGGTCACGCCTGCCTTTCCACCAGTACAAGCTTGCGCACTGGTTTCCACAGAGCTTCCGCGCGGATGGCCGACGCCTGGCCGAAGTTGCGCCTGAACCCAGCAGGGATGGTAGAAATCTGTTATTCTTGGGGGACTCATGCCGTGACTGAAAGGGTAAGCTGTCTCATTGAAACATTTCAGTGGAAGGCTGTACTACAAGCCCACGGACCATCACTTTGGACAAGGGGGACGGCTAAAGAAGAAACCTTTGGTGAGCGCCGAGCAGGCCACCAACCCTCAATGTCCTAACGCTGGGATAGAGAGATCAGAGGTTCAGAACTGTGCCCCATCCGTTTGCTAACATCAGCTAGCCTAGTCCGGTTAGACGAAGCATGAGCTACATACACCCGCATGCATCGTCGGTCATGTGATGACATCCATCAAGTCAAGAACGCCCGGAGCAGTGTGCTACGTGGGTGCATACTGGAAGAGATGCGAATCTGACAATCCCGTGAGCTAGCGACGTAGGATCCGTTCGAGATGGCGTTATCGCCGTCTAGCCGAGCCTACTCGCGGATGGCATGCGACAGCAGGTCGTGGTCGAGGAATCCCTGTTCCGCGGAGACGGGGCACAAGCACAAAGGTGTCTAGCAAAGTGCCGCAAAGCAGGTGTTCACTGCGTCGTGTATTGCACCGGGAGGGGGCGCGCTTCCGTAGGAAACGGGCCGAAACACCTGAAAGTCCTGCTAGCTGACCGCGGCTCACCATTCACATCCTGAAAGGCATGCAGCTTGATCGCAGCCTCCGCAAACTGCGCGCCGCCCCAATTTCGAAAAGCATAGCGCCGCATATAGCGATCCATTGTCTCGGGACCAGCCGTGTGCGAAGCCGAGGTTCCTCCTGCTTAACGTTAGTGCGCGTTCACGGTAGCCAAGTCCACTGGCCTTCGTGTGAGCTCCTAGATCGATCCACCAATGCGGCAAAACCGAGCGCGCCAGCATGTTCATGCCTTCTACCGCACCCGAGCGCATGGTTCACGGCCCACATTCCATTTCCGCGCAGTATTTGCTGTCGCTGGTTGGTGGTGACAGCCGCGCTAGAGCCGCACGGCTTGGCTGCCAAGGTACCTAAGCCAGGCTGACATGACGCGATCAGTGTGCTCGAGAATTTGATTGGCAGATATGTTTTTAGACGAGAGTGGCAGACCGGCTTGACTCGCCTCGCATGCCGTCGACAGAAACTGGCGCTTGCTCGGTTGGAAAGCAGTACATGCGCCACGCTGCCAACCCATATACTGCGCCGCATGCCCGCAGGCAACTACGTATGCACTGCTCGGACACGTGCTCTGCACTTGAAGCAAAGATGGGCTTTCGACTGCCGGCCTCGCTTTACCTTCCTGATCTACCTACGGGGATGCATATACGTGACAAAGAGTGCATCTCCGGAGGCCCCTGACTAGCTATGTGCCGATGTGGCATCAAATTGACCGTACCTTCGTAGAATCGGCGACTCCGACTGAAAGACTCGATGTGGCACAGCGCTGGGCGAAGAAGGGAACGTTCCGTGAACGTTACCGAGCAAAGTCGGCGCAGGCCTCGGCTGTTTGACATCAAAGGTAGCAACGCAGGGTGGATGGATGCTTGCGCAACAGGGAAAGCCCTGCAGCCCTTTCGAGCAAAGCACTCCGGGTATTGCCCTCTCTCCTGGGCTACACCTCGTGTAGCGCGGCCATTCGTCTCGAGGACGTTATGCTGCCGCACTCGTGATACAGCCCGATCTAGTCACACAAATCACGAACAGATGCAATGTGAGAGTGCTCGTCAGCCTCAGTCGTGCCGGCTGCAGCAGCTCGATGACCTACAGCCGGCAGTCGGTCGCTCCAAGTCAGCGGCAGCGTCATGATTGCCACCGCTGCCAGCATCTACTTCGAGGGCGCTATTGCCTAACAGTGGCGCGCGCCACAGCCTTCCCTCATCGCAAATCTACGTATAGCCCGCCTTTGAACGGCGGAGAGAATGGACATGCCAACTGGAAAGGTGTCGGAGCGGGGAAGTCTGTCCATTACCGTGGCTAAACTCTTCCGACTGGCCAATGCACTACGTGACATGCACGATTAGCTAGATAATGCCGTTGCTGCCGCGAAGCAGTGAGACCCATAAATTACACGAATGTTAGTCCTTCCATGCTGCTTACGCTTACAGCGCATCCAGTGGAGACGCAAAGTATTTTGATAGCGGCATATTCCTGCTCACACGGACGAGGTGGAGACGTTCAGATTCCACGAATGCCAATTCTTCCATCCTGCTTACGCTTACCACGTATCAAGTGGAGACGCAGGCAATCTCAACAGTGCCGTATGTTGCTGATTCTCGCCAAGTGAATGCTAAGTGTTCAATGCTGACACTCACCAAAACATCTAAACTCTACGAATGCTCTTTGATTCATGCTGCTGAAATTGCCAAGAATGCTGGTCCATTTGATGCCAATTGCGAAAAGGTCCCCTTCCATCCTAGCATGGCGCGTTTAATTGTAGGTTTGGTGCTCGCACATAGTAAATGTCTTGCTCTTCACTTACCGCAATGCTGTGTCGAGCTGAAGGCCCGGCAGCCGATATCCACGCACGGCTACGGGAACATGCATCAGCGCGTAGTATTGACCTGGTTCGTTTCCGATAGGCGCCTATTCCGGCGGTGCTGTAGTTTCCTTGTACGCCCTGCGGCTCGACTCTGGAAAGCATAAGCATCTTACTCACTTTATGCTCCCTACCTGTGCGCATAAGAAAAATCGGTCTCGGCCGACGGCAGTACGCGCCCAAGCATCAGCATGTTAAACCGGCTGCCAAACCATCAGTCCCAGTCATTGACTGTGAGAACAGTATCTCGCAGCCGTGAGCATTCCCATCAGCAGTCCTAACGCGGCCAGCTCATGCTCAGCATCACCACCAGCGCGTCAGGAATTTCGCTTGCCGTCGTAAGAGAAAACTGCTAGACATTCAATTACGATCAGCACGTGAAGCAACCCAATTCGCGAGTAATCCAAACAGATCAGCGCCGCAGCACGATAATGAACATTGAACGTGAGCGTAAGTGCGGACCAAATGTCACGCAAAACCAGAATTGCGTCCCCATCCCAGCATTCCGTGTCGTCCGGATGACTTGCTGCATCACTGCGCAGGCGTGGTTCTTTGCGATAGGTTTCCATTTGTGCGACAGGTAATAGCCATACTTACGGCTGGTTTAGGCACGACCACCCGGGCATGTGTCTGCAGAGAGCTGGCTCGGCACGGTTCTGTCAAGCATCAGGCTTTCCGAACTTGACACGAACTCTTCGTAACTTTCTTAAGACTTATACATTGATGGAGTGACCGAAGCGCTCGCATCGTGTGGGGCGCCATCTGCGTTCTAACTACCATAGTGTCCTGTGCACCGGCCGTCGCGCTTTGAGCTCCTGCATTCATGTCAAGTTATCCGCTGAATCGTCTCTGATCGGTGGTTTGGGAAAGGTAATCATCCGTTAAATATCAAACAGTCAACTGGGACGCTACCGGTAATGCTGATAAACTTCTACATTGTACGTCATGTCTATCGTTGCCCATCAGTCCTCCGTATGTCCCCTGGGATCCACGGCGAATTCTTGAAGTAGCTCTCCGTGACCTTGCCCGCGTACGTCTGGTCATCTTCACACATGCCTCCTCCCGTCTTTCCGATGTGACTGCAATGCACATCCGGCCGGAACTTGAGCATGACATGATGCAAGCCCCTGCACATCACCGTGTTCATTCCAAACTCCCACGATTGACCGAGGCGGACTTCTTCCAGCAGGAACGACGTGCAAGCGTCTTGCGAGGGGTACTGGACATTGGAGCCGGTGCAATGTGTCGTATGCGTATCGCAGATAGATGCAACTAGCTTCTGCAGGACTAGGCGCTCTGCAACGTCCTTGTCCTCGTGAATGCTCTTCAGAAGCTCTTCTAACAGGAAGCCCCACCAGCGGAACGTTACATCATACTGATTGATCCGCTTCTCCTCATCCCAAGTCATCCATGTATCGATGAGTACAGGCACCGATGTATTGTGAAAGGTCGCGATCGAGAAGTTCACTCTTGTTGTCGAGCTTGCGATGTTTTGATTGGCGGTGAAATGAAGGATCTCGTAAGACGTAGGCTGCCCGAACAAGCTGAAGGTTGACGACGGAGTGAAAAGGCCGAATATGTACTCGGTGTTGAGTTCAGCGCCGTCGAACGTACGGCTATCGGAGACACGGCCTTGGACCTATAGCACGTCAGTGAAGCCGCCATGAGAGCGAGTTGTAGGATATACATTGGCTGAGAATATGGTCGAGTTGATAGATCGTGCCTCCTCGACATTGGCGGGGTACAGGAACCTTGACCAGAAGTCGTTTTGCAACCTCCAGAGTTCTTCGTGGCCAAAGTCTGGGCCTGGAGTGCCAGGGAGAGGAACTAGATTGGTCCAGTGAGGCTAAAATCAGGACAAGGCGTCGGCAGCTTACGTTGATGTTGGAGATATGCGTATGAGATTCCGACGAAGAGACCTAGAAACATCCGCATTTTTCGTACATCTATCGCTGGGAGTAGATCCGATGGTGAAGTTTGAGCGGCTACAGAATGCTCGAGTGTGAAAGGAAACTACTCTCTTGGACACTCGCCATGTCTTTATAGACCACGATCCATTCCCGGCAACGTGCCCCACTGAAGGCTTACAAGATGCACAGGATGATGCAACATATCATTGTGATGGATAATGAGTCGCACAATGATTGACCAAAGGCGGTATTGGGCGTGAAGAGGACGGGGACGCAGATGTGAACGGGGATAACGCTGACCGTGTTTAGCTGGAAAATCGTACTGGATGCCCCGAACCGATAGACCTGGCAACCCGTGCATGAGCATCATTGCTCGTTCAATGCCACCCACGCTATACTCTCGTAATAGTCTATCACCTTCAGATGGCAACGTGCTATGCGATGTTCTGGACATGAACGTCAACCGTCAGCACTCTCTGCGGCAAAGTTTTCGATCCCTCACGTACACTCCTGATATTCCCGTACAAAAACTGCATGAATGCTAATGAACGGGGAGATGGATGCGCTGACTGCGGTGCTCGGATCTAGAGCCGACCAGACTGTTCCACATAAACGTATCGAGTCCTAACGGCACCGATAAAGCACCACGTGAAGCTGAGAACTTTCCAAAGCGGAGATGCTGAAGAAAAACGCATTTTGACAAATGACCTAGTACCATAAGTAAAAGCCGCCCATAACAACGATAATGGCTCCCGAAAACTCTATAGTCTCATATGCCACTTCAGTCTACGATTGACACGAGTGACCCTAGTGCTGAAGAGGAAGCCTGGAAATCGCGCGCGGGAAGCCTATGGCATCTCGCGCTCAACGACATTATATCCTAGATAGCATCCCAATATAAGGGTCGGCATCATTCACACTCCTTCGATCGGCTTCGTCCCTTCGTGCTTCTACGCCATCACCCTCTCGACGATGAACCCCCAACTCAAAGCGTTACTGGCAGGAATTGACAACCCAGCTCGTATCCCATCTCCAGAATTGATGGGCAAAATATTCGAGAAGTATGCTCGAGAAGCTTCTGGCAGATGTCTGGGGTTGTCCTCATGGCTCTCTGTTGTGACTGCTACGGCGGTGACCCTCAAGTCGTCGGCGCTCATGATAGCTCTCTACAGTCATGCCACGGCGGGCAAGGATCTAGCTGAGAGCACTGTGGTCGCGGAGTTCGTGCGAGATGTAGGAATCAGCGGCATAGCTGTGATCGGGGTATGAAAAACGTATTCGTATTGGATAGCACCTGCTGACCACGGACAGATTCCAAGAGTGATTAACATGCTTACCGCGTTCCATGTTTCGCTCCCCTCCACAGTGAAATCGTCGATCACGAGCACGTCGTCGGACCGTGCAGATGCGAGTAACATCGTCACAATCCAAAGCAAGTTGGCGGGTAGCGACGACCTGAGGGATATCGTCGACACGGTGCCGTTTACTAGCGAGGCTGGCGCGCAGCTATCTGCGACGGGCATCATGAAGGTGAGTCTAGCCCAGCTGTGATGCGAAAGAGTGTGAGCTAACCTAAAATGCGTAGTTAGGTGGTGCTGGGTAGTGTGAATCGCCGCCTCGACCGGAACTCGAAGGAACTTCACAAGTGATGGGGGTTTCGTCCTTCCATTCTTGATATACAGTCGTCTCTTCACCGTACTGAGAGGCGCGCACGCGTGTCATCCATCCATGCATCCATCTCTCTCTTCTTTTCTTTTTTCTCTTTTACTTCCGTGATTGGCCGGCGTTTACGGTAAGTCTACTCTTCGAGGCTATTTTGCACGTCCGCTTGTTGATACTACATAAAGACTTGGAACGGACTGTGACGAATCTGCCTATTAGTCCCACACAAAAACAGTGAAGATGTATATTATGTGTAAATATGAAGAGTATATGCAAATCTGAACTTCCTGCACCGGATGCGATAAGCTGCTGGGATGGGCGGACTGGGCGCGGTGCCTCCACACCTACCGAAAATTGAAATCTTTCTAGCAACTGTATCATAGCTATTGAACCTAAAAACCTAGAGCGCGAACCTTAAGGAACACTACAGCAGTAAAAGTGAATTTATTCTGTAATAGCCAAGCTATCCAAAAACGTACAAAGCTGACACTTTACATAGTAGGCAGTATGGTTAGAAGCAAACCTTGCGCTATATTTGATCCAGTCAAGTAGTTATCAGGACGGATATTCGTTTTGCAAGGGACTTCAATAAATGGACGGAGTTGAGCGATTATTCCGCAGTTGGCCGCATCAGGTGATACAAAACTTGCCGAAGCATGTACAGCCGGTAATCGAACGCCTCTTGGCATCGACCGCAAATCGCACCGAGGGCACGTATCATGCTGACCGATATGCGCCGTGCAGTGAAGGATGATCGTGGCACTTGAAGCAATCCTCATCCCAGCCTTAATTTGGCTTCGCATTAACCTACTCTGCCATCAGAGTCACAATCTGGTTGTCTTCATGCTGATCAACTATTCAAACACCTGTTTATACTCTCAACCAGATCAGGCATCATCGCATAGCGCGACTGTAAACCGTTGCTGTGAATTCTTCTGGTCCGCAGCACTGGGGCAGGCTGACTAGCGCGGACGCAATGGCTTGGCGGTTGGATGCTCACATAGGTCCAGGATAATACATCACCACGCATGTCAGCACGCTATGCAGCGCATCAAGGGATCACGAAGGTGATGGGGGCAGCTGGGTCCGATGTGCTTACCAGCGCTGTCAGCCTCGACGTGGGAACTTCGTGTGGAAGGCGACGTTTACTAGCAACAGCATCACGATCGAACAGTCCCATGCGGCAGATTAGCACCAAGAAGCATCACCGTAACCAATGCCGCTAGCGTGTAATGTGGGATGTGCTTGCACTCAGCATAGATGTTATCAGCACGGTTGGCACACCATTTGAGTAAGGAGAGTTACGTTTACTAGCAATAAGCACCATCAGCAGTAGCACCGTCCATACCTCTTACTCTGGGAATGACCCCTGTGTCATCAGAAGCACGACCCAACAGCTGCGCATTCATGCATGTCAATCCGATTTGGGGCGCATCGCCACTCGGCACACATTCTGTCACCATTGGCAGAGGGAGGACCTCCCAGGAATCGACCAACCCGGGCTTTGTAGTTAGCCGAGCCAACCGATACAATCATCATACAATTCGATCAGGATTGACGTCATGATGTAACGCCATCATACTTGTTCTCCGGGTACGCAACTGCTAAGGAACGAAACACAGATGGAACGAAAAGGATAGTACTTGGTATATTGCTCTGGTCTGGGTAAAGAGTGTAGAATGCTCCCTCTTAAGGGTGCCAAGAATTACAACGCAGATTAACGTGTGTGCTTCGCAGCGCATGCTCGAATGTCCATCGGCAAGAGTCATGAGGACGACTCTAAAAGGGCTGGAAGTCCATTAGTAGACTATCATTAGGAAAAACAATGCTACCGGCGCATCGTTCCTCATAACACCTGCAAGACGCTTCTGGAACCGTATTTGGCGAGAGTAAGCATAAGCATTCGAAGTCAAACCTATGGAATTCCAGCTGGTGGAAAACCAGGGTAATGGATTTCCACACACCGCTAAAGGATTATCCGTCAGCATGGACGTCAGCAGGTCCTGTAGTTGTGCTCCCCATGGTCACGCAGAGTAAGAAGGCTGCCTGTCTTCTCCGAAAAGGGTTCGCCCCAAATGGACTAGCGTGGCGGCAACAACAGTGGGGTCTGCCATAACATGATGCATTACTGCTCGCCAAGCTGCAGTTCAAAGGAAAATATGAGATCAAATCATATTTTCTCCTTGGGCTTGTCGATAGTTGCAGTTGCAGAAGGCGCGGTTTATTCATTCGACGGATCACACGAATCAATTAGATCTACTTAGCTCGGATATGCAATGCCTTAGGAAGAATCAGCATGAGGGTGGATGAGAACAGTGCAAAGGTTGTGACTAGATAGCTGGAATACGTGAGCGGCAGGACAACCATGCTGACCCATCCAGACCAACTAAGCCAACCGAGTCGCTTATACCCTTGAACCAAGATGGAATTCGAGGTCGATTGACACCAGTGAACCAGCTCCATGCTGTCCATACACGAGTAGATGTACGCACTCGGTGCGAAGCACAGTTTCCGCATACTTGTTCGAAGCAGGAACAAATAGTCGGCGGAAAGCAAACCCTCCCCGACTTAGTAACGCCACCGCAAGATCCGCCCTCACCGTCAAGCTCTGGAACTCTCTTTCGTCGTCTCGATCCGTCAACCGTGGTAAAAAACACAGCTTCACCTGCTGGAGGCGCGACTGCTGTAGCCTTGAGAACAATACCAAACAGTCCGAGCCTGGCCAACAGCCTCGCCTCCCTGATGCCATGCTTTTACCACCAGATATGGCACTCGCAAGTCTTCCGTCCTGTTGAAGTGACAGCTGTGACAGACAGAACATTGCTGTCGTCCGCAATTTTCGGGTGGTGCGCCACTCTCTTTCGTCATCCACCATGATGGCCGGCTGTCTTGCGCGAAACTACAAGTGAGTGAAACTCGCTGTGCTAGGAGGACTAATGGCCCAGATCGTCAGCGTCGGATGCACTAGGACTAGATCCAATCGTGACCTTACCCGGCAGGTTTTTCCATAGACTTCTCATCTCTGCTCGTGTCCCTAGGAAGGAGGGTAACGGGGTGCCTTGAGGCTGGTTTTGCAGCCAAATTGGGAAAGCACGGTCGATAATAGCTTTCCAGGTGGTAGAAACTTGGTTGAGGGCGACCACATCTCGGAAGCATCTTAGATGTATGAGAACCTGGACACATAGCTCTACGGGTAGCTTCTCCATACAGAACGTCGGTAAGTCGACGAAGGGTCTTTATCGCGGTCTCACCTGATGGTCAGGCGCTGGAAATCTGTTTTCAAATGCGTGCGAATAGGTTCGAGGATTCTCAAGCAAAACAAATTTCCTCCTTTCTGAACAGTATTTCTTGTTTAGTTCATTCTCAGTGTTTCGCCCCACGGAGTCTTACAATTCTGCTCACATGAGCATGGTTACATGGAACTGCTGCGCAAGATGACGGAGTTATCGTCAATCCTCGAATCATGCTTATCCAGTAATGCAGCACGAAAATAGCAACTAGTGATTAGACAGAGCGACTGCAGCGTCGATGTCCTCATGAACCGTGCAAACCACTATGCTCTTACTTGAACAAGTAGTATACATACATTGTAATGACCGGACGAACTCTATAACCACATACAATAAGTCTCTAGTTTATGTCCATCGGAACAGAGGAGTGTTCATATTGTATGCCCTCCTGGAATTTTCGATAGTTGCAGTTGTAAACGGCCCGACCTGCTCTGTCAAAATCGACCAGTTACATATATTGATCCTTGAAGTTCGCATTGGTATGGTTGGCACAGCGAGGGGGATACACTGCCCTATCGCGGAGGGGTAAGATCATCTCTAACACAACTTTCAATAATAATGCCTGATATACTACTACTTCGTCGTTGTTATCAGAGTTCTATTCCATTGCTAGCAGATTTGCACTATGCAGAGTCCTGCGCCACGTAGCGGGACGTAATCCTTGCTATTTGTTCTAAGTCTAGTCGCGTTCAGGTCCTGATTTGTTGAGACTGGGATTCTTTTCATCGGAGCCTGAGCCGTTCCTCGCGATACGGGGATCAGAAGGCAATATGCCGTCGCATCCTCCAGAAGTAGCGATATTGCTTCCATATATGAGATTGTCGTACCCGACCATCACACGCATGCCTTCGTCGACATCTGTGAATCGAGATCCGCACCCTGCGATTCGTTTAGCCTTGAATATGAATCGAAGCCAAATCCACTCACCAACTAGCTCCTTTGAGTTATGTATGTCAGCCATGAATCGTAGGAACTGCTCTGCATTCTCGGCGTGAAACTCAGCGCAACCATCATGCTGGAGAGGTTGCATGTTGTACTGAGAAAGTGACGACACCAGCTTTCGGTGCTCGGCATCTTGATGAAACTTTATTATATGAGTGCAGAACTTGTATTGGACAAAGGGAAGGTCAAACCTGTACGTAACGGCTGAAATTCTTTGTCCCACTCCCAACTGACATGGTCAAGTCGGCGTGGACTGATTTCCAGTGCTCATGAAAGAACGCTTCGGACAGGCCTTTTTTCTTGTTGAAAAAGATCAGAATTCTGATATAAGGCTGCTGATTTGAGCCTCGTCCGACTGCGAGCTCCTCAAAGGAAAAATGGTGGGTGAGATGACTAGGACACTCCATGATAGCACCTGAGTTTGAGCAAAGCCGACAGTCTCTGGCCTGAGTAGGTTCTTATACGAACATGTATATAGTATCGAAGGTGGTTGGAGATTGCAATTCGAAAAGTGCTGGCGGTTGACCTAATGAAGAAATCATTCTACCTGATCCTGCATATCGTATCGTTGCCCGCTCCTGATATTCTCACCATAGCTTCTTCATTTGCACAACAGGCGTCCGTCTTAGCCGCAAGCCGTGCGAGCTCCACTCTAGCCGCGCGTGGATATCCATCGGCCTGGATTTCCATCAGTGTGAAATTCCATAGCTTGGAATATGCTTATGCTGGTGCTCGTCTCGTATGCTTGCTTAGCTACCTAACTTGCTAGCTCTACAAGATGACACATTCACACAAAAATCAGCACTCCACGCAGCCCATCGATGCGCATGGAATATGAGCCTAACAGAGACTGCTGCAGTAACGTTCAAAGTGGCAGGCATCCGAAGCGGCGACTCGGCGCAACTGATATCTTACCGCTACGCCACATCATTCAACGCTAATACAGAATCGCCAGACTAGGTATGATACGCCGGATGTGTTGCCGCGCAACCGATCCATGGCAATCCAGCCGATGCGCACAGACAGTGCGCAACAAAGTGATGACTGCAGCGAGGTTAAGATGCCTACTACACGTCGTGCCAAAGTGCCGCGGAGCGAAGAAGGATGCGCAGCAACACCCGAAGGCAAGGATCTCTCCGAAATGGGCCAGCCCAATGTATTACTGCCGACGACTAAGCTGCAGGCTATGCCGCGGTCAGCCTCGGGACGTCGGATCGTCTTAGCCGAACTATGACACTGCTGTGCTTCCGCGTTATTCGGTTGCGGAGGGCCTGTCCATTACCGTGGCTAAACTCCTACTAGGTGATACGCACGGTCATCCAGATAATGCTGCCGCGAAGCAATAAGTGGGGACCCATAAATTCCACGAATGCTGAGTGTTCCATGGTGCTTATGCTCACAGTGCAGGAAGTGGAGACGGGAGAACTTTCAATAGTGCCCACACACACTACGTGAAGACCCACAGTTCCAACGAATGATCTCATCATGCTTATGCTTACCGTGCAGCAAGTGGAGACGGCAGAAAAATTTCAATAGTGCCGTACGCTGCTGACCCTCACCAAGTGGAGACCACAGAAATTCCACGAATGCCAATTCTTCCATCCTGCTTACGCTTACTGTGCAGCAAGTGGGGACGAATTTTTTTTCAACAGTGTCACATGCTGCTGACCCACACCAAGTGGAGACCGATCCATTCCACGAATGACATTTCGTCCAGGCTGCTTATGCTTATCGTGCTGCAAGTGGGGACGGAAAAATTTTCATCAGTCACATGTTGCTGACACTCACTAAGTGGAGATCACAGAAATTCCACGAATGCCAATTCTTCCATACTGCTTACGCTTACTGTGCAGCAAGTGGGGACAGAAGAATTTTCGATGCTCACACTCACCAAGTGGAGACCGTTAGATTTTAGGAATGCTATGTGTTGCATGCTGCTGACGCTTACAGTACCCACAAGGTGGAGACGGCAGAAAATCCACGAATGCTGTGTGTTCCATGCTGCTGACACCCACCAAGTGGTGCCCGCGGAAGTATTATATACTGCTGATGCTGCCCATACGAGCCAAGTGGGACCACAGAAATCTAGATGCTCCTCATCCTATTAATGTTGCTCACACGTACTAAGTGGTACCTGCAAAAATCTACATAATGCTGATATCGCTGATCTTGCTGAAACTGCTAAAGACTGCCGATCTTGCTGATAAAGCTGATGCTGCCGAGACGCACGAAGTGGAGACCACACCAATCTAGGTACTGACGATGCTACTGATACCGCTGATATGCGCCGAGTGGAGACTGCAGAAGGCTCGAGAATGCTGATCCTTGTGATGCTGCTGGTTTCGATGCGGATTATGAACAAGTTCCCCTTCCGACGCTAAAATGACGCGTTCGAAGTACTGATTCCGATGATCGCCACTAGCAAATCGTCCTCTCTACTTACTTCATTGCTACGTAGGGCTGATGGCTTAGCAGCAATATCCACGCACGTTGCAGGAGTATGCATCAGCGCGCGCGTCAGTACCTGCAGTGGCCCGAATCCACCATCTGCTGTCAGTGATACAATTCACATCTAATTGTGGACGTACGTGGCAACGAGGGGAAATATTTCTTCATCAATCTAGTCCGTCCAAGACCGTTGTCGTCTCTTTCGTCCGCTCTCTGCTACAGATCGCGGCTAGGAGCACATCCGATGTGAGGGCGCTATGAGAGACTGACGAGCATGTTGGTCGATGTAGTCACGACACCAATAACATCACGCTGTGCAACTATGCGCTAAGGTATACAATTTGATTACCAAGTCGATTGCCTTGATTTCTTCCTTTGAACGTGTCTAAGATGGTACAAGTACGATTCATGGTATTCGTATGATGTAAACATTCTGTTTTGTGCCGCTGCGCTTATTGATGTTGCCCCACTTGCTGTCATGCGCACCTGTGATGCAGCTGATAGCGGAACCCTCATCCCTAAATATGTGCAAGTCAATGTATAGGGAAAAAATAGTGTCTTTATAAGATCTCCCATAAAGCCACAGAGCTAGATACAGCTTTGGATCGGTCTTCCGCCACATTCTTGGACCTACGTCGTGCCGTTAACAATCTACCCCTAGGAGACAACAACATCGAATTCTGGCCGCCATGGATTACGCTGGATTTTTGGAATTATCATTGGAGTATCAAGAAACAGTAGCTAAACTGGAGGCGTACGTTTCTTCGAAGGCAGAGATATTAGGACTAGGCTTGAAGCTTCTTGGGGCGGAAAAGGCCCTCAGACGTGTGAACGCATTGCCATACGGGTTACAAAGCCGGGTTCTTGAATGTATGGATCCCGAATTCACCGCAACAATCATCTGGACAATGGACCTTCGAGCGGAGCAGGTGAACAGGCTTAGCGAGCCCTACAGGAACAAGGTGATTGACGCCTTAAGCGAGAAACAACGTCAACAGCTTCTCAGTGAGCTGTTCGTCTTGAAAAATATGCATACTCTCGTCACATTCTTTGGGGATTCGATGGGCATGGAAGATAAATCGAGGGCCACCGACGGTGGGAACTCCCACATAGAGGAGAAGGACACAATTCACGACCTGGGTAGCGTCAGTTCCGGTAGGACACTTATTGACACCTCGAGCGAAGAGGAGGAAGACGAAGAGGAGGAAGACGAAGAAGACGAAGAGGAAGAGGACGAAGACGAAGAGGACGAAGAGGAAGAGGACGAAGAGGAAGAGGACGAAGAGGAAGAGGACGAAGAGGAAGAGGGCGAAGAGGAAGAGGGCGAAGAGGAAGATGTGAAAAAAGGGAGAGACTAGAGTGAGCTAGAAAGGAACGGGATCTGTCCAATCATGTAAAGAACCGTATCGTCGCAAATCTAATTATGTCGTCAATGTACGTTCTTTCATCGCAGCCAGCCTTGATAGTAATTTCTATGCTCCCACGAGTCACTCAATTGGTTATATCAACTAACGTTATCTACTAATTCAACAAGATACATTCTATGCAAGCGCGTCATTGAAACACTAACGTCAATGCTCCTCCAAAGTGCCTTCACCCCATGACTGTTTTCCTTCCGTTTGCCTCAATTTCGATCTTATGATTGTGCACCTAAGCTAGAGCAGCATCACGCATCGTTTACGCAGGTGCCGAGATTGGTCTACTGTGTCGATTGTTGGATGAGCACGGTGATCAGAGGGTAGGATTGGAAATGTGACCCGCAGCAGCGCGCCTGAAATCGTCCGTCTCTCGCAGTGCATCGAGCAACGCAAAAAGACAATGGAGAGTAGTCAACGCACCGCTGATTTGTCTAAACCTACAAATAAAAGATGGCTTCTTAGGATGCAATCGGGATCACAGGGATCTCAGCATTGCCGCATTCAGCGGTTGATGCTGCTATTTAAAAGTGCGCGATTCCTTACCTCGAACACAGAATGTTAAGAGCGTTGTCCCTTGAGTTCCATTACATTCAACAATTAACCGAGCACAGATCAGACATTAAAAGCCATAGTGGATTCGGTCATTCTTCAGATTTCAGGGCGACTAAATCAAGTTCAGCGAAACTGAGTCTTGGGATGCAAATTACAGGTAATAACATACTGTGAAGAGGAGAGGAGCGAGATCCAGCGTCACAGGTGCCAATGTGCAATGTATAACCAGAAACTGGAGAAGCAACGCTGTCGATAAGAAAATGTCCACACGGATCATGCCAAAGTTTATTATCCGACCTAGTCTGATCCTGACTAGGAAGCCTACTCGTCCCAGAAATCTGAACCGCCAAATTTGTTACCCAAGCGTGTTTGGGCGTCCCTACCGACCACTATGTTCTGATACATATGAGATGACCCCTTTATTTGTCGCTTCCAGTCAGAACTGACTTGATCTCCCAAATGTGCCTGTCCAAAAATGGAGATGGTCCCATGGCGGTGGTTTACGTTGCCGATCTCCGGCTTGATTATCGTCAGTTCACTCCATAAATGTGGATCGTGCTTCCGTGCAGCATCTTCGTATTCCTTTATTGACGATATGTTGATGCTGTCGACGATGCGTGTTGCATCTTTGCCTCTGGAGTCGCTGAGAGATATGCCCGTTTCGTGACAGGAAGCAATTTTCCGATGTTCTCCGTCAGTACGCTGAGGTCGTGTTGGTTGAAGATTGTGAACGGGTCCAGAACGATCGCAGGTGCCTGCAAGGTGATTCTGGCAAGCTTTCCCTTGGAGATCTCGTGTAGAGTAGGCTCGTGGACGGGGCGTGCGGAATGATCATTGGTCAGGCGTTGCCGCACGCTCGATTGTGCCTTGGCGGCTTGGTATATGAGTTGTAAGCCGGCGAAAACGATCCAGACTTTTCCCGGATCTTTCTCATCCAGTTCGGCGATCAGTCGAGCAAATCGAAGAGCAATAAACATCTAGTTCGGCTTGTATCTTGGCCGGATGTAGTATTCGTGTAGAAAACTGAGTAGCCTCAAAGATGGCAACTGGCAGATTGCGTGGTTGCTTCATGTCAAGATTCACCTGCTAGTATAGCATATCATACGAAGATCCCAATTGTCGGCATCATCCAAACTTTGGTCGTCGGTGCGAACAACTGACATGGGTCCAAATCAGTACAGCGACGTAGAAGGGTGTAGAAGTTGACAAAACGGCGAAAGCCTACAATCTTGCAAAAATAAGCTCGTGAGAGGGCAGAACCACGAGGGCACTAGTAGCTTAGTTACACTTGCTTATCTCGCCTGGCATCAATGCATGACAATTGAGTCATAACAAGCTCTCCGCGGAAGTACAACGACTAGCGATGAGGCAGCATCGATCCATCAAGGGCGGTCCAAACCCTGAGTGACTTCTTTTCCCCACCGATGAACGTTTGAATGATGATAACGGTAGTTGAGTTGGTGCGAAACGGTGCTGCAGCTGTATTGAGAGGTGAAGCTTCATTCGCGTATGTCTTCTGAAAGTTTCACTCCAAGATTATGATGACTGGGGTTTTTATTCAGCCTATGAGAAAGTAAACTATACCAAAGCCCACAGCCGCTTAACCCCACTAAAGCCCAAAAATAAATACCCTCACTTTCTACTTTCCCGTTCTACCTTGAGATCGCTTTTACTTTCATATTCAACGCGAGGCTTTCCCTGCTCAGCGCGCAACTTTGTTAATTGTAGGACTACAAGATTATGGGCAACGGCACGAGTTGCCTTCGGGGCTACCACCTCTACTACGGCCGTTGCGTGAAGAATGGCGTACCAACGACCCCCAAGCGCCAGATCAGCACCCCTTTAAAACCTAGTTACGAGGACCTGATTATGATGTTCCTCCTTATTTGTGTTCTTATCGGTATGTTGGATGATCACCTTGGGAAAGGTCACGCTAACTAGGATGTGTAGGCATCTGGCTGTGCTATTTACGGCTTCGACTTGTCCATTGAGACATCGTTCAGGGTAAGGTCGACGAGGATTACTCTACGCTTCAGCTTTTATTGAGCGTTGGGTTGATTGGAGTAGACCTAGATATTTAGCAATTTATCAAACAACTGAGGAACCACTCTATGGGAGCTATGTACCGCACTAATCAGGCGCACTAACTAACCACGCGTGCAAGCTACGCACAGCTGGCTCAGAGGTCATCTATGCCCCGGAATTTCACGGCGTCGTTATGCACTAACGAATGTTAGCGGAATAGTAGCAAAGATCGGGTGTTACTACCCTGGTTTGAGGGTTTATTATTGGTAACGTCCCTCACTACAGGTATGCATAAGATGTTATGTATCATGGGCGTATATGTAACGGTTGAATAGCCAGATGTAGTTAGCCTACCTGAGATAAGACATCCCTTATAGGCGGGACGTCTCTGATCTCTAGACGAACAACACAGTCGAACCAGACGCTTTCTCCACCTCAAGAAACCGCTACAAGTATACAGTACATTCGTTCTGCAATGGTCGTTGACTTCCATGCAACGAAGATGGCCTCCTGACACTGCGTGTCTCACGACGGTAAGGGAGAAGTTCGATGTCACTGCTCTGTCTTTACACATTGCGTTGTCTGACCTGCTGCAGCAACCTCGAGAATGCTGTTCCTTCTGATGCTGCTGATGCTGCTGGTGTTGATGCTGGTTGTAAACAAGCCCCCTTCCGACTGACCCCGGTTCAAACTAGAGGCATGATGCCAATTCGCCCTGCGGATCGTAATAGCATTCGGTCCCAGTTCGGTACAACGCCAGGTATCCGTGCGATCCTATCTAGGCACACCTGAACGTCTAATTAACCCCCCGTCCTCAACTACCATGGCTCTTTACAAATTCTAAGATTTTTACTTTGATAGACGAACCTTTGTCCGATTCGTGGGCCAATCGGGAGGAACCTCGCTTCCACTATCGACACCTAGCCCTAGAGCTATACTCGCAAATACACTCTGCCCTCAATCCCGTTTCTCGGTTGCTGATTCCCTTGCTTCGCTTTAAGGCTGGTCCGTACCTCGCCCTATTAACATTATGTGCGAGCTTCTGCTATGGTTATTATTTCTTCAGTACAATGTTAAAGTAAAATGCTAGGGCAAGGTCAATTCTCTCTATGCCCGCTGTTCCTGGGACGTGCTTTTGAGATCAGCGATACGGATGGCAATATGTCTATTTCAGAATCATCAACAACCTGTGGAACAAGGGCGACGCGTGCCAGTTCCAGATGCAAAAGCGTTGCAGGCAACGAGTGGAGAAATGCCATAGGCATCGAATAGCAAGGTCGAAACGCGGTGAGGCAATGTGGAATCGTCTCTCTTGACCTCGCTTTATCATCTAAGTTACGCTGCCCTGATCGTCATCGATATTCATCGTCACGAGAATCATAGACTGTACATTCTTCCCACTGCAAATTTAACATGGAAAAACATAAAGATATCCGTCTCTTGATTCTGCAAGCTTAGGATAACGGTGGTTCATCGATCTTTAGTACAAACATTCTCCGCTCTTCTCTTCTTGACTCTCTTCTGATGGCTCGTATATAGCTCCCATAATCTCGTCCAATACAAGCAGGCTTTCTCGGGCTTCTACCATACTGTTTTCGAGCAAGACGCGCTGCAGAGTCATCTTCCCATGCAGAATTTCCAGAGCACGAGCAACTTCGCGAATCGAAGTCTGGATTGTACCAATCTCTTTACGAAGGTTCGATTCATTCTCATGTGCAGCTTCATTGAGTATGTTGGGGTCCTCCAGACTGGTCGCAATTTCAATCAACTTTTTATAAGAACTGTGTTGCTTGCTTAGGCCCCGGAGACTCTTGTTCTGATCCGCAAGCTTTTGCTGCAACCCTGCTCGCTCGGTTCTAAAGGTTCTGGAATCTTCGCAGTGACGAGCATAGTTGCACAACGCTGCACCCACAGCTTTCTTTGATTCCGTTGCATTCTTCTCGAGGAACTTTACTAGTTTGAGTCGGCTGGCATAGTGCACATCTGGCTCGGATATGCAATGATCATCAGAGCAGAGCTCAGCGGGTTCCGTCCAACAATCTAGTAGCCATGTTAATTCCGCGGTTTGTTGTTCTTCATACGGAAGACACCGTACCATATGGTTGGGAAATCACGATTCTCCACTAATTCGACTCAATGTACTTTAGTGCAGGTATGTCGAGCAGATGGCAAAGCCAGTTAACGACAACATAAACCCCACAAGCAAGCACATCCGCTCTTGGCTGTTTCGCGCAATCCTAGCGTGTCTTATCAGCAAGTTTTTCATCAGCGCATATGCTACGTACCCGCTCTTCAGGGGCGTTCAGTCTGACGCTAGCAACGCGGGTTGCGAAATCTTTGGCCATCTCGTAGATCCTCGTTGACAAAGACAGCGGTGAAGAGTCGTAGAAACAAATGCAACTCGAGTCGGCCTTGTACTTCATTGTCACAAGGACTAGATGTACGTTGTTTACGTTCAATACTCCTCCAAAGGTAGAGCATGGCTCTTCGGGGTCAAGTCCAAGCTTGACTTCATGTCTTGACTCGAACGAATGGCTGGCAATGACCTGATCATCGTTGCTGCTTAGTTTCTTTACCACCTCGGTAACTTCTCTGGCAGTCCACCATTCCTTGGCGAAGAAGTCTGCCGCGACAGTTGCCTCGCGGTTGTGAGCATCAGTCCTACCATTGCTTGGCAGTAACGTCGCCTCTTGCGAGCTGGGCCTTTGCATTGGCTCATCATCTGATAAATTGAACTCTTGTCCGTCGTTTTGCGAGCTTTCCTTACTCTGCGTTTCTGGCTCTTCGTTCGACGTTGGGGAGTCGGTCTGTTCGATATTCTCGCATGGCAGCGGTAACGACCTTTGTTCTGGTTCGACAAGTGTCGTTGCTGGCTTTGTACGTTTTCCCCTCTGTCTGATCCCTCTGCCTACTCCTATAGTGAGGTGTTTCCGATTTTCTGCCGCTGCTTTTTCGGCTATGGCGCTGTACGATGCACCCTGGGCATTAACCCATTCTTCATCCTCGGCAGAACATTTTCGCTTTCGTCCCGGCACGGTGCTATCGAATGAAGGCAGTGCATACCTTGATAGAGGGGCACATTTGGACAAGAAGAATCTTCGCTGCTGTGTACACTTGGCATGGTAGCCGCTCAGCTTTTTCTTTTTTTGAGCTCCGCCACTTCAGCTCAGCCACAGCCATTTCAACTCAGCATTTCAACTCAGCATATCAACTCAGCCATTTCAATACTCAGCCATTTCAACTCAGCCATTTCAACTCAGCCATTTCAACTCAGCCATTTCAACTCAGCCATTTCAACTCAGCCATTTCAACTCAGCCATTTCAACTCAGCCATTTCAACTTTGTACTACTGTTAGTAGAACCTAGGAATTAATTATCAATTAACGAATAATCATCAGTATTAACATTGTCTCAAGCAGCCTTCTTGTCTAACACGAACCGATTGGAGAGGAAAGCGACGAGGTCAACAAATGGACTGCTGTTCGCTCCATCAAAGCTGCTGTATCCAGATATTCAAAGCCACCGAGAGCATAGGATGATCAATGCAACTTGGGATAGTTCCCAACTATATCACCTGTGTCCATTATAGGGAGCCGAGGTCTGGCAGCATAGATTGTTCGACAAGACTGGTGTACTGCACTACTCTCTGGCGCATCCTGGCGTCACTGATTCACGAAAATGGGTGGCTACTTACGGCGAGTTCGCATACCACTGAAGTCAAAGTCTGGGAGCTCATCACCGATTTACCTACCTGCAAATCTACATGGGAAATCACTCATCTGAACATAATTTTGCTGTACACGGAGAAGTGATACGACTCAGCGCAGGAGATGGAAAGTTTTACTGCGACGTCAATGGTGCGAGGATACTTCGGTGGCGGAAAGTATGGTCGAATAATGGCCATTGGGTCCATGTTTCGGATGGGACTTATGTTGCAGGCGCAGAGACGGCCGAAGCTGAGTTTCTTTTCACTATTGCTTCGGGTAACACATCGCAAGATACATTCCCTTTCAAAGAGATTCATGTAAGACATGTGATGACCTTTCTTGACAGGTTTGTGGCTACGATCACTGGCTGCGGCTCGTTGGAGGTTTGGTCAAAGAGCGGAGAATGTTTGTACTAAAGATCGATGAACCACCCTTATCCTAAGCTTGCTATATTCGAGTTCGTATGAGAAGCTACCGAGGCCAGAGACTCTCAAGTTTGTTCAGACCCACAAAGCGAAAGGCACCTTGAACAATGCTCGGATAACGTTATGCTCCGAAAACACCCCCAAAACAGCGCACAATGCATCCTAGTGAAGAATTCAACCAGCTGCCTCGAATGCTTGTCGTTCCCGTGCTAGACCCGTCCACTTGCAGCATATCGTTGCTATCATGGTGACCCAGTGGCTATGACCAACATGATGCCGGAAGAGTGAGCAAGATAAAAGCCAGAGACAAGTTTTCGTGGTGACCTTGCATAGCCCACTCCGAGCGAAGATTACTTCTGTGCATAGAGTAAGCCTCCCAATGCAGCGAGAACTAGTGGAACCGGAGATTGAACATAGCTACCGGCAACATCGTGCCAAGTTTTCTTGCTACCTCAATAGCGACGCCTTGTACTGGGAGATTGCTTACCGCTCATTCATGGTAATTCCACCACGTCAGCGGCAAGCCGTTCGGAGCGTTGCTGGTGCCGATGATAACTTCATCCAGACTAGCCCTTTTGTAGAACCGCACTCGTTTGTAGAGAACCAATAATGGCAACATGGGTGGTGCAGGGCACTGCATTACCGTCAGATGCTTATTCTGACCGCAGTGCATCCTTCGGATGCAGTCTCGCGCAATGGTATGTGGTGCAGGCCGCAGCACGTTGGCATGCGCCTAGGGCGACGTGGCATATCCTGCGGCACGTGAGCATGTCAACGTAGCTGCAGTCATCACTTTACTGCTCACTGTGTGTGCGCATCGGACGTATCGCCACCGAAGCTGCTGCAAAGCACGGTGTCGTGCGCGCCGATACCTTCCGGGAGGGAATCGATCGCCAAGCCATCAGCCTCAGCAACTGAGTGTGGAGGCCGGCATTTGCTATCATCTGATACGACAGTGATGGCGCCTTGGCATCAAGACACCAGCAGCACGTCGCCGTGAATCTGCTTCAACCTGGTCATGGCAGCCCTCTGCTCCAGCGAACGCGCCACTGGAGCTCCCAAAGCTCATCAACCTGGTGCATAGTTGTCGGTAGCGCCATCGCGAGTGGCTTTAACTTGGCAGATCTGACTGTTGCGGCGGCTCCCCTGTTTGGTTGGCTTCCCATCCTGTGGGGTCCGGATGACAGATACAAAGGGCCCGAGACGGTGACGTCACCTCCCGTGAACAGCTGCACGTTCTGTTGCCTCAAGCGCCTTCATTGTACGGCAGGAAGGAAAATGCTGAGACGACGGTCTGTGCCTCCAGCTTGCCCGAGAGTCGAGCACAGTGAACCCTAAACAGCATTGGATACATCGGGTGCATATGATCCATCATGACCACGGCTATGACTCTTCGACTATGCCTAGCTAAGCTTCTGTGCTCGATCAGCGCATAGTTGATGCATAGTAAGCCTCGAGTGATGCCAGGCAATAGAGTTTGCAGTGGCCGGCCACATGATCCAACAACCTGCCTTCGTCTTGCATTCCTGTTTTTCATCGATGCGGCTGATCAAAGAGCAACTTTGTGCTCTCGGCACCGGTGCCTGCTTCTGGTGCTTTAATTTCATGCGTAATTCAACCTCACCAGCATCATCTCTTGCTCGCATTGGCTCTCGATCAGGCTCTTGATCGCGAATGCATGCACTGGTCTCCTGCAAACCTCGACTTCAAGGTCATGGAAAGCTTGCCAATATCCCACGATCTGCTTACCGTGCGCCATCGTAGGAAGTGCTACCTTTCGACTATCCTGATTACGTCGGTCGTTACACCATGTAGAGAGCGTCTTGTAGGGCTACGGATACATAACGACTCACCAGGTGCGATTTAGCGAATCAACTTCCAATTGGTAACACTCCCATGCCTTCCGGAACTGGATCCAAACCTATCCTGAGTAAGCGGCCGCGGCCACGGCCAGTGAGAGTTGCCTGTTACGGCGTGTGGTTTGGGGCTGCACATCGCACTACAGCACCAAGTCGCGAGGAAACAGCAATCGCCGACGACGAATGCATCTTCCGCTTCGACGAGGAACTTGTACAAAAATGGTCCTGCACAGGCCAGAGCACTTCTACGGCCGCACTCAAAAGCACCCATTCCTCCGGTTCGAAATCACCTGCAGTTTTGTGCAAGACAGAGGATGGGAAACAAGGGGCCTCGTTGAAGCCTGGTCATAATCATATGGGCATGTCAGATTCTACGAGGGAGAATTGATGGATCAAGCTCACTTTACCTGGTGTTTCGCAGAGTTGGGAAACGAAGATGTTCCAATGGCATGGCACCCAGGCCTGATTGAGATGCCAGCTCTCGAAACATGAGTTTGGTGCATGGAAAGATGAAGATCCCTGTTCATTTTTCTCGATTCTAGCATCTCCTGTGCATGATGTCCTCAGTGAGGTGGTTAGCTCTGGCCTAATAGCTCTGCAACTAGCATTAGTCCATCTTAGAATCAATTGTCATGTTCTAGATGTCAAAAACGATGTCTGTACTCCATGTTGTCATGAATATATGTGGTAGAGGATATCACAAGTTGTCGCTATGAGAAGTCCTTTCATCCTGATTGTGGGCGACGTAATTTTTGCAATCTCGCATGCAGTATACTCCGCTATACAATCCTAGTAATCACATGTATATAGTTGTCAAGTGACAGCACAGATCCACAACGAATTCGATAATCAGACTGTGCTTCGATTCTCCCATTGCTGTTTTCCATCATGAAAATTGTATGCAGGCTCTTCCTATCATGGGTGCATAGACCACAAAGTCATGTGGTGTGTCATGAAATAAATGCTGTATAGACCGTGCACCTGCAACATCCAAATTAACGTGGGTCAAACTTACAAGCCGATTGATCAAGATTTCGAAACGGGAACAGTGTGTGACGTAAAGTCCAAATTTTTTAAGGCAAGGATGCAGTTCAGCACGACATGGCTGCAGGAACGTAAAGCAGGGACGTTGCAGACACAAGAATGACAGAGTGAGAGTCCAAGGCGTTTGTGGGTTCCTTCGGTTCGGTATCGTTTTTCAGACAACGCATTGGGTGGCGCTTAGATGGCTACCATATTCCAGGTCGATACAGGCAAGACGATTATTATTATGAATGCAAGCCGTCTCCACCACCGGTATCCCTGCGATTTCTTGCTCAATCCCCCATCATGGGTACCCAGGTGAAGAGGTGACCATCGGGACGATGGAATGGAATGAGATGTGGAAGCGGAAGTGCCTTCACGCTAGAAGACCATTGAGAACCGGGGCTGTTGTTTCTGGAGCCTTCGTATTTTTTGGACGGGCTTCGAGGTGGCGGTAGAAGGACTTGTACCGGACGAGTCGCCTCTGAGACTGGGACTGGTGTCTGCTGACTTAGAGCAGGTTCGTCGGCAGAGTACGCAAGTCCATGGTTTTGGTTTACGATTGTCGTGCCTGTCCGATTGCAGAGTCTCGGAGAGACCAGTCCGTTCTTAGCGTACGGGGGGTTGGTTGGTTGGTTGGTTGGTATTCATTTTTCGTCCGTATGATGAGGAGTAAGTCCACCATCTCGCCTCCTGAGGGGCATATAAGACGTGCTAAGCTATGGATTTACAGTGCCAGCGCGCTACCTTAGAAAGCATTTCTTGCCTATGCGGGTATTGCTACCATTTCAAGCTGTAGCTCCCCTTCCAGTTAGGGAGACTAGGCCGTGTATGTACATCAGGGAGAGTCCCTTATATTATAAGGCATTATTATGCCGTTACAGTAGAGAAGAGAGTAAGAGGGTGAGAAGGAGAGGGTGGAGAGAGAAGTAGAAAGATAAGAAGTGTCGCAGCTATTATGCAGCTAGGCTAAGTGCAGTGGGGTTGTTGTTGCTAGTGCAGGGCAGGACTACCGAGGACAAACCTTAGTATAGTACTGTGTGAGCTGGGTAAAGGCTTCGAAGGCCTCTGGATCTCCTATCAGCGCCGCGGTATACGCCAGGCCGTCAGCCCGGCTGGATGGTAGTGCGGGTGGTCGAAGCGGCCATCGGCCAAAGGCCCCTAGGGTCTTGCGGCAGAGCGCAAGGTGCTCTGGCGTCTTATCGCGTCCGCATGAGCAGGTGAGGTTCGCGTCGTTGTGATTGAACTTCCGATGGTACCAGGCAAAGTCTCCGTGCATAGAGCGGATAGATAGGAATCTAGCCAATACAGCTCTGGGTAGGTCTAGTTCTCCTGGTCCACGGCGTGGTGCGTAGTCCAGCTCCCAGCTTTTATACCATCTAGAGAGTTTTGTCTTCTTGTCTGCCCACCAAATCTGTTGTATGCTTCGTAGTACTTTGCAGCGTACGGGGGGTGCATTACGCCAAGCTTCATGTCAGCACGTCCTGGCTCTGGAACAAGGCCTGCTATTACGCTTGTGCGCTGACTGCGTCGGGTCGACGGAGCGTCTGAGATATCCACGGATGCATCGCTCTTGTTGTCGGCGGGGCCTCTATCGTGCTTGCGGAACATGAGCCAGAAGACGACCGTTGTGATAGCCATCCCGCCGGCTAACGACGCGTAGAAAATCACGAGGTTCGGGTCGTGAGCGAACGTTGTCAGTCCCATCGCGGACGCTGATCCAACGCCCGCCATGAGTGGAAATATGGCCTGGACCATGGACTTCATATTCTTCGGAGCGTGGCTGTACGCGATCTCGAGCGCCGTGACGTAAGCCCACGCCTCACCCATGGCAATGAGAAAGAATACCGGTGCCTGGATCCAGACATTGATGTGGTTCGGCTCGCCATCTGCGGCGGAGCTGCATGCTCGCGGATGATCGTAGCATGGGCCTGAAGCGTAGATGACTTTCTGTACCACTGCAGCGTATGACATCGAGGACACCACGAATCCGAACCCGATAGTGATGCGCGTGATCGGCTGAAGATATATATGGCGCTTGTGGAGCAGAGGGTAGATGAAATGATGTATGAAGGGCGTGAAGAGGATACAACCCACTTGGTTCATGGCCGGAAGCATGTCGTTCGGGGTGCCGCTTGTTTCCATCTGCGCGGATTGTGATATCAAGTTGTTCTGCATCTGGTCAAAGCAGATTTAAAACACAACGAAAGCGAGCAGGACACGGCATCCTTGCAGCGCTCGACAAAGTTCGCGAACCAGCTGGGCGCTCCAGGGGACGATCTTGCGGCGATGCTCGAGTTGGTACTTAGGTTCAGCGCGGGCGAGTCGAAAACCATTCCGAGCAGTGCAGAGCAATATCCGGCTCGCCTGAGTGAAGACCTTTGATTCATGCGGCACCCTTACGAAATATCCTCTTCCAGCTAGTAGCGTGAGGAGCGATATAGATACGAACCCGAAACACAGACCGTATGCCACTGCGAAGCCGACGTGCTCTTCCAGGGCTACGACCGCGAACCAGGATAGCGATCCCACGTTGCCTAGCCAATAGTTCAGACTATAGATGTATTCGATTGTGAGGACTCGATCCGTGAGCACCTCTTCTCCCGAAGCCAGTGTTTTGATGCGCGGTTCCGTCTCGGCATACTGATCAGCCAAGAATGCTGCCATGTTGGACTCGAACCCGCCCCCTCCCAAGGCCACACATACCATGGCTACGTTGAGGCCTGGTAGGCCCCAGCCTGCAGCAAGACTCGAAGGCAACGAGCTGAGTGTGATCGCTGCGCAGCCCAGGTTGAAGAGCATCAAACAAACGAAGAGAGTTCTGTACCGGCCCAGACGAGGGCGAAAAACATCGGAGAAACATAGTAGGCGATGTAAAAGGCTCAGTATATGCGCGTAGCTTTCACCTGGCCCAGGCCGAGTGCCCCAGGTGTATCTTCGTGAGTGAGCCGAGGAGGGTGTTGCATGTAGTTCTGCCACGGGGCCGTCCTAAGATGCGTTAGCCCGCATATGAATGATAGCTCAAAGCCCACTCACAAGCCCCAGAAGGCCGCTTTTTCCCAAAAACTGATTGAAGCGACTGTCCATAGGCGTACTGGAATGCTATCCCGTACGCGACGTAGGCCTCCAGAGCCGTTTGAAGATAAAGACATTTCGGAAACGGAGGACCCCCCTGTCCGGAGCTTGCTCCCACTCTTCGCACCACTTATTCCAGGGATACTTTCCATGAAGATGAGCGTTAGGTACCGGGTGGCACGCGGTGAACTTGCACGATGTGAACTCGGCGTGCGCACCGTCTTATCGAGCGCGAAATCTCCGAGGAATAACTTTTCTTGTTAAGCTTTCACCTATGCTGCGGCCCGAGCCCGTTTCTACTGATACTGGGGCTGTCAGACACCGGGCTGCGAGTACATGCTTCGTCGCATGGGACCGAAGGTCCTGGTGATAACCATCAGCAGTGTCATCAACACGGGCAAGATCCGCCGCATTCAGCGCTTCCAGCAGCGTCAACAGTAGCATTTCCAGTCATTCAGACTGAACCGAGATCCAATGGCAACAATTGGTGTGGGAAGCTCATCGGAATGGTCTCAACGTTGGAACGCACCTCTATTCTACGCAGAGTTACAACTTCATTGTCATCCCACCTGGGCCCTCCTAAGGCCCTGTTGAGGAAATGAACAGCATCCCGAATGGTACCCCGCAGGTCTCGGGAGAGCCTTCCGGGACAACAGAACTGGAGGCCCCGAAGTCGTGTGGTCACATGAGAACACTAGATGTGCCCACATGTCAAACTAGACCCAGGCGCTTCTCGACGGAGGTTCCTAGCTACAGTGCTGATCCCCAACGCATCATTAATTTCGTGCGCAATTATAAAAGGCTGAGGTGAATAACAATTCAGTACTCATTATTGCCTTAAGCCGAACGACTATGCCATACGTCGGCAATCAAGAATGTGCATCGGCTGACATATACGTTTCGCATGGCCTATGCGCGGCTGACGGATAAAAGTCTCACAAGTGTTTACCTACGCTGAAGATGCACGCCGTTGATACTTCGTGGCCAAAATAAGTAGCATAAGAGTAGAGGAGTCTGCTAAGTCCTTAATCCCCCTAACAGTTTCTGCAACGCCTGCACCACCATGCCCATGTTCTTCGCCCTCTCCGTCGTTCTCGGTATGAGATCGTCTTTCTTCTTCTGGACGCAAACTGACAGCATGTAGTATCTGTGCTTCTCGAAAGCTTGAAATGCCATACGGACTTGGAGTTCGTTGTGTCTGGCGCAGGTTGCATCGGCAAAAAGCTGACCAGTGCTAGGATTACGCCGGAAATCTTCACGGATTCCACACCGATAAAACATCTCATCGGATGCTATTTGGGAATGGGAGAGTTTCTTCTCAAATGTCTGAAACTATTAATGGAAGGATTGCCGAACAGAAGGGTCCGACATGGAACGGAGGGACGACTCCAGTCAGACGCCAGCTAGCCTAGTCTGGAATCAGCCGTGGAAGTTGGGAGGTGAGGGGTCAACGCCAGATTGTAGGACTCGAAGGAACGTTTTCCGCATTATGAAGAGGTAATGGGGCCACAGCGAAGTGACCAGGGATAAGGGGATTATTCGCTGGATGCTGTACAACCAGAACCAATGACGTTGTGCATGTCAGCTTCCCCGTCTTCACTATCTCGGGCGATATTTCTCGACTCTCAGCTACAGCTCGAAAATTTCCTCTCCAGATGAACAGACGTTGCTGAATGGCAGCCGATCCCACGCCATTGCTATTAGAAGTCTATGGGCCTTGGCTTGTTTAGACACAATGTGGACCTATAGTCAGATGCATCGGTATCCATTGGGATGCAAGTCCGGTGTGAGCAATTGAAATACTCTCTGCGGTAGGACACGCCTCTGGAGCCGACACTTGTTTCAGATCCCGCATCACTCAGCGATGTAGGCTGGATGGCGATCTTGCTCTCTGTGCGATGCTGTAGCGTTACATGCTGACCTTTCTTTAGACATCACGAGGCAAAGATGATGCTTTCAATGACGGAATTGTCGAGGCGGTTTCCAGTAAACAATGTGACTACAATCATTTCTCTCGCAATCTGTCATGGACTCTAAAGCTGCGTTTCACATTATTTTCTGCAAGCAATGGTCTAGTCCAACGTTCATTATATTATTCCTCATAAATCAGCTTTATTCTCGCACATTATAAAGGTAGCTCTCTGCACCCGGATGCTGACCAGTCTTGTTGCCCGCCCTACTCACCGAACCCCCTGGCACTTGGAGCCTCCTTCATTCGCCGTGGCCTCCCAATGTCTTACCCGGACGGCCAAATCGCGTGTGGCAGCGTTTGACAAAACTTTACCCAGAGGTCAGGTCAAAGAGTCCTCTCTGCTCTGTCTTCCGGCAGAGCTCAGGAGTCTGGTTTGGATGCACACCTTGGGCGGGATGGTCTTTGAAGTGCACTGCTGGGTCAGCTACGGTGTCAACAGTTTTGCAACTAGAATTCTCAACCGACAGAAGAACTTCCTAGGTCTTCTCAGAACGTGCCGGCGGATCTATGCGGAAGCGAAGCTGACCCCGTTCAAGTTCAACGCTTTCCGCATCAAGACCGACCAAGGGCTCCATGCGTTGCTGAACGGATTAGAGGCAACGAAGCGAGAAGTGATAACGGAGATACATCTAGTCACCTGGAGGGCTTTGCACATGGTGGAGAGGTTGAGCGACGTTCCCCAGCCCGTATCAGACAACCTGGCCCTCGCACGACTTCCTGGACTCAGGAAACTCTACGTCGACGTTCGAATAAAATCTATCTGTAGGGACTGCAGACGAGGCCGGTGCGAAAGATGCGATCCCGAACTTGGACTACTGGAAAGGCATTTGGTGGAATACGTGAAGAAAGGAAATGAGCGGATAGAGCTTGTACTAGAGCGCACGTGTTATGCATCGGTGGCTGCACTGCAAGTACTTTGAACGTACGACACCACATCCATAGGTTGTAGCAGTCGGTCGGTGTTCGGTGCACGACAACATTAACTCATTGACATGTCCCCTGATACGTTTTGTTCACTACATGCGAACCCTGTTGGCGAGTCGTCTTTTGTTCTCATTCTGTGTACACCATCTATGATTAGACAGATACTGGTGACCGGTCATATGCTGACAATTCTTTTCTATGATGACTCGAGTGATCACGGTGAAAGTGTTCAACCTAGAACTCGCCTCAGAAGCATCTTTGATTCCAAGGAAATTTCGACTGAGTTTAGTACATATGGAACTACCGGTCCGGCAAGGCTGGGTATCATTCTCGAAATGAGACGACGTTCGAAGTAAACCTCCTACTGTGCAACGTCCATCGATCAAGAACGGCCGGATATCCTTTGTCGGAACACAAATCACGCGTAATGCGCCCAGATAAGCATCCGAACTTCCATCAGCCAGTGATAGGCTTACTCGAAACCCCACAGACCATACCCGCAGGCATGATGTGAACGTATGCGATGATGAAAAACACAATACACCGCTGCGTATGGCTCAGGATCCAGCTCCACATTTTAGCGATGGACAGATAGATTCTACTGACGCGCTCTGGTCTTCATGTGAGCGTGTTGTCGCTGGCTCTACGCTGAGTACTGAAATCTGCTGATCCACAAACAAAGTGCGTCGTGAGCCAGCCCTTTCGTTATAAGGAGTAATATCATAACAACATGTTACGTGCTCTTTTTGCCTGGAACGTGTTGACTGTTCGCGCCAAGATGCTAGCCATTTTTGAATTTGATCCCAAGCCGTGGGAGCAGCATCGGAACGCTGTGGCCGCGCTACGCCATACCATAGAAGAAACAGCTCGAATACGTGCAGACAGCAGCTTCCGTGCCCCAAAGGCAGCTTACAATGCTCCTAGTGATATCCCAGGCTTCGATAAGATAGTACAACTTGACTTCGATACCTCAACCGCTTGGGTCGAGCCCAACGTAACCATGCGGACACTCGTACAAGCGACCCTCGACCATGGACTGGTTCCAGCAGTCGTCGCTGCTTCTGAAACAGTATCTGTCGCGGATGCATTTGCCGCAACGACGACGGAGTCCTCCTCGTTTACGTTTGGCACTTTTGATTGCACGGTGCTATCGATGGAGATGATCCTAAGTAACGGGCAGTACGTGATGGCAAGAACCGATGACCGAAAAACAGCGGACTTGTTGTGGGGAAGTGCTGGGGCTCTGCATAGTCTGGGGCTAACGACGTTGTTGGAGATAGTGCTGATCCCAGCAGGTGAGTATGTTGAGATTATGTATTCGCCTATATCTTCCATCTCTGAAGCGAGGTGCATGATGGATCGGATAGAGCGAGGCCATTCGGGGCCACACTTGTCGATGCTGGACTTATCGAAGGACTTCGTGGAAATCATCATGTTCGGTTCGTCCTCAGGCCTCGCGATCATCGGCCGGTTCACACCGACGACAGGACGTGCATGTGTTCTTCAATCACTGAAAGGCAACAGTTTCTCGCGACATGCGCGCTCCGTCTGGCGTGATTTGAGGTTTGCCCACAAGCGGCGGGTCGAACTTCTGCCTGTAATGGAATATCTGTTTCGGCATGATAATCGGCGCCGTCCAGCATGCGGGAAGCGACGCTCACGGGACCAGAAAAGCAATGCCAACTTCGGAGATGAAGCATGTTCGTTGGTGATGCAAGATATTGCACTACCCGCTGAAGCCACAGAAGCGCACATCCGCAATTTTCATGAAGCCCAAGGCGTCTGGCCAATACGGATGTACCCCATCAGGTCTCCAGAATCATTAGGCAGGTGCAGCTTCGGCACCGGTGTTAGGTTTGAGCATATGTTTTGGAACATTCGTTTCTACAGTCCGAGCGCTGCTTGCGATGGCGCGATGGAGCGGCGGCTACGAATCGCACACGGGTTCAGATACTTGCATTGTCGCGCGCCCTGCAGTTAAGAAACGGTGTGGGTCTTCCACAACGATCGGTGGTACGGCACACTGCGATCGCGATGGAAGGCGCAAGGTCTCCCCGACGTAGGCACGAGGCTTCGCACCGCGCGGCCTCTGACTTGCACGTAGTGTGTTACATGCCAAAAGGCTCATGTATTGTGATAGTGTCTTGAAGGAAAAGCTCCGCTATACCCATTGCCTGTACTGTTTGATTACTACCTCGCCCCCCTCTGGAAAAGAAGCATGTGTAGATTGACTGGATACGCTGACTTATTTATTCCATAGCTTGCTATCACATCGCTCTATCATTCCCTCCCAAAGAATGGAAAGACCGGTGTTGAACAGATTGCTGACCGTGTGAGGATGAGTGAACGATGATTGGAGTGTTCAGCTGTAAGCTCCCCCACAAGCTCACAGGATGTAAGTGATGACAACTCTCATCGTGCAGAATCGCTGTGGTATCATCCATCCGTCTACGGAACGATTTAGCGTAGTCAGCACGATAATAAAATGTTCTCGTGCTGCCCACGCTAGCTCACCGCCCGGAGTGCACTCCCTCATTCTTCACAAGAAGCATATCCGGCTGTCGTTTCACGCATCCTCATAGATTGTTCATACGAGTCTTATCGTCGAAAATCTCTCGGTCTACCTTCACTGGTTGACGTACCCCCATGACACAGTACGAAACAATGCTGGTCCCGGCCATGCAATTGATCAGAGTATTGTGACCGATTGACAGTGTTCGGATACACTAACTTTGTTAGCATTGTATTGAAACCTGGCTGGACCGATGCGATGAACCTGAATTCAGAGACCTTTTAGCTCTATTGGACGCACTGGACGTATTGAAAACGGCCACCGTACAGAGAATTCTGGACTTGCGGGAATATTCTACAGCCCAGGTGCAGTCAAACCATGCCATATATGACTCTGCTCTATTTTGTGCGAACGAGAACGAGGAGACGGCCTATTCAGGCTTTATAAATCAAGAGCCACAATACTGTAATGATACCAATCCTCTTGAACGTGGGAGTGCGAGAGCTTTGGCTATCTCATCACCCGAGTCACCAAGGCGCGCTGCCGAGCAAATGGATGACTGCGAACTAGAAGATGGCGAGCCTGGATTCTTTGATGAAGCTTTCGGAGGCATGATCTCTGAACCCGTGTATCCAGACTCCCAAGTAAGCCGGTTCGACTCTGCAACGAACAGTCAGGCGTCAGAGCCACCCATGAGAGGTCAAATACATGAGCGCGGACGCCATAGCTACGCAGATGATCCAGCATTTCAGCACTACTTAGATCTTGCATGCTGCTCGGACTTCCGCCTCCCGCATGATCCCCTAGTCTACCTGAATCGCACCCAGGTGTCACAGCTTCTTCTGCCTTAGATTGAAGAAATCCCTCTTTCAGTCCAATTGATCCGTGGACTACTCTACACACTACTTCCTGCACCGCTACAGATTCTAGAGTTGAACTGGGGAAACTGTGCCCAGGGTCTCTTAGCATGCACGGAATCCGCTGAGAACTTTGCAGCAATCATAGTGCAGCGTATCAATACGCGGCCACTCCTTATACTAGGTGACGTGACGACGCGCACGATTTTCGTCATCGCGAGTGAAACAGAGCATCCGGACCTCCTGGGTGTCATTGAATCCTCACTTGATTCGTGGAAGAGTGTCTGCATTGATGTCAGTCACCCAATGTACTCGCTCCACCGTCACTAACTGAGCCCGCAAGTTGTGGGGCCACAGCTAGACCACGCATTACTCTCGGTCCATATCGCGGAGGCTTGCTTTGGGCACCTTTTACCCATCACCGATGTCCCCGCTTCGCGTGCGTTACGCTTACGTTTTCTAGGGGAACTAGTAGCGCCTTATGAGCGTGAGTCTGTCCTTGAGCGGTGCGGGATCCCCGGTAAGATAGCGCCCTTGCAGAACGTAGATACAAGAGTGATCGCGGCACGTCTGCCGTCGGGACCCCATGGTAAACTATTTCACATTCCAAATCTCGTCAATTTCGACACGGGTACTCTAACCAAAGCATTCCTCGAGAGACCTCCCGAGCTTAGCAGTAGACGCTGTCTACGGATCGTGCAGTACGTGAACGCAATTGGGTCGCCTCATGTATTGCAATCGATCCAGTCAGCTCTTGATAGACGACCCCAGGAGGAAACAGTTCAGGCCGTAGATGAACCCATTTTCGAGAGACTCATCCACATACACCTGTACTTGGGCGGTTTGGAGAGCCAGGATCATCTTTTGGTTGCCAGACACCGCTACATCAAGTACTGCTACTTTGAAACGTACTGGCTTGCTGTACGAGAACTACAACAAAGAAAATGGAGCGGTCGTCGAGAACGGAAGAGAATGGACGCATTGAAACTTACCGCAAGCTATAAGCAAGGCCTATATGAGGGACCATTCCCGACGTCACGCACCGATGGCATTCCTGAGACCACTCAAAAGCTTAGTCATACGGAAAAGAAAGGAAGGGCGGCAGATATAGTGAAGGGTGAGATTGTTCGGAAGGTCGCAAACGTCTACAAATATGACGAAAAGCGAATCCGAGCAGACATCAATAGGTACATTCGAGAAGGCGAAGTGCTGCACAAGATCCTACAGGGTACCGTACGTGTGAACCCGGGCTTGTTGGTGCTCTTCCCCAGCCGGGAATTGCACCCGCCTTCGCTAGATATTGACCAGTTTGCACTTGACCTCGAGCACAATGAGCGAAACAGCCTCGCCAAGCCCCTCGCACTGAAAGAGTAAGCCTCCCCGCCACACGGCATTGAACGTAAAGCTAAGACGTCGAACAGCATAGACAATCTCGCGCTTGTAGAAGCAAGCTGGTTCGCCACGGTGTTGCAGGCCAGACCAGCACTTTTGGAACCGCTGCCGAAAAGCGTTCTCAGCCTCTTGTCTAAGAGTGCAACAGACTATGCGCACCTCCGTGTAAGGGACCCCAATCTTTTCAGCAACGAACCACTCCAATTTATCGCGTCGTGATCGCTTCCCAACCTGTGGTCTTTTCGGGATCCACCGCATAGACGAACACATGAACATATGACTCTCGCCTGGCCATTCCAACACGTTCGGTTCATGCGACTCCATGCATGGTAGGGTTAGCACGGTGCAGCCCTCGAATGGGTTCTTTCCTGCCGTTTGTTCGATGTATCGTGCTGCTGAGCTTGTATGCCAGGCAGGGCAAGGCTCTGGCGACTATAGGCACATGTGATCGCTTGTTTAATCGTAAAGCTTAGACTGCTCTATGTGACACTCGCGGAATCCTGCATCAACTTCGTCGATCGATTCGTAGCTCACGCCAAACCTGCAGACGAAAGTCCGCATGTCGGCATGCGCATCGTACTGCACTGCCGGTAGGGTTCCAACGGCTGTTCTACATGCACGTATTCTTCGCTCTCGTCTGTAGAAATACCACCTATGTGGCTGTCACAGGTTTCTAAAGAGAACTCAAGTGCACTAGCATGGTATAGGGACAGGCGGGAAACAGCCGGCGCACGAGGCGTATATGTCGGCAGGGGACGCGAATATAAAGATCTGCTGTGATCACATAGAAGAATGAAAAGTTCTTTACCTTAGTTCACCATGCCTGACGTCGTTCTTGTCTTTTCTATCACTTGCTTTGCCGTTGGACTCATGTTCAGCGCTCTGGTCACGTATCGAGATTTTCGAGCTCTTAGAGAGAGACAGCGTTTCACGAGTGTTCCGTGGCAGATCACGCTGGTGACTTTTGATCTCCTTCAAGATGGTTTACTTATGTGCTGTCTCAGGTTGACGATCTTCATTATGGAAAGTCAAAGGCTCAATTGTGCGGAGTTCATCGTTTTGTCGACTGTCCAATCCATGTCAGTGACCAATGTGAGGTGCCTCGTCCATTCCACGGAATATACTAATCGGATAGCTTTCACGTCTTCTGCAACCTCTACCCGTCCATTCCTTCGTAAAATTGCCGGCATACGCAATACTGGTAGCCTTAATTACGATCAATGCAGTGGCCTATTCACAAGCGTAAGAAACCCTCCATTTCGGTGACATCTACTCATTCAACCCAGTGATGTAATCAATACCTCGGTCTACGAGTCTGTTATTCTTACGGCCATAGCTGCTTTTTCACTTCTTTCTTGGGGCATCGCATGGCGTCAACGTCGTCTTCACCACTCGTCAGGAGCCAACCCAAACCGAGATGTGATATGCTTCTTCACGGCATTGGTTGTGTTTAGCGCTCTCGCAACCCTGTTCACTCTCGTGGGCGCTGTCACAGTGGTCATTTTTGGGAGAACAGAGAGTGAAAACGGCTATCGGCTTCGCTTCGCGATTCTCACTGTACGCTATAGAGCCAGCTTGATGATATGAACTAACGCGCCGCAGGTATGTGCAGGCGTCCAGGCATTGGGTATATTTTGCTTCGTTCTAGATGCAACAGAGCGCTATGTGTCATTGATGATGAGTTCTTCATTGATCGAATTGACGGGGAGTCAACCATCAACGCAATAGGCGTATTGGGTACTTTGGTGTGACAATGCTAGCTATTGATCAGAGCTGCCATTATGGCCCGACAAAGTCTTGATCTTGATTGCTAAGTGCTCGAGGATCAATTTGGATGCAGTGATGACCTACAGGTCGACTCGTGTCCGATGCGTACGGCGCCCGAGGCATAGCCACCGGACGCTCTGGGCATGCATATGCAGCCCGACGCAGCTTCAACGCCACGGATGTGTCACCATGCTAAGCATCCCCCGCAAAATGGCGCCGATCCGGATGTTTCACTCATCCTGTAGATCGGATGTCTATCATCCTATTTGCTTATAGATCAGACGACGAAGCTGCTATGACTTACCTCATAACGCTAAAGACATAAGCAGGAATAAGAAGCAACGCTCCTTCCCTATGAATAAGCACAGACTTGAGATCAGATTTCGCTTCCTGCTGAGGCGAAAGCATCAGGATTCCACTGCGAGGGGACTGTTGATCGGGTGCGAGCAGGCATATGCCCCGTGGTTCTTCACCTTCACAAGGCCCCTGTATTCTCGGCAGCCCGGGTGATTGTAGCCCGGGTGATTGTATCACTCTAAGAGTCGTGGGATAATCACAAGGATGATAGTAAGAGGTTATGGAATGCATACGAATCAACGCTTGTCTCCGACACAGATAGATTCATGTACTCCGATGCATTTACTTGAGCCTCCACCCAAGGCCTAGTACTCTTTCCTTCCTATTACTTTTCGGTGCCGCTCATACACACTTCCCATTATGCGCGCATCAATCTACTACGGGACAGCAGCTCTTGCTACATTGGCCTGCGCCAGCCCAACAAGCTCGTTGTCTCCTCCATATCACGAAAGAAATGAGCATAAAGGGGGATCTTACTGGGAAGGCGATAGCTTCAAAGACCTTTCGCCATATCTCCCCGACGGTCTTCCGACCCCTTCCATTGAACAGATCAACGAGATTCAATCACGAGCCCACGGCACGCTTCCCAACACCACCCTACCCTCGCAACTTAGCAATGACGGCATTACAAACTTCAAGCTCATCGCCTTCAATGAACTTTTTGAAGTTGTCTTCTTCTTCGAGCTTCTCCAGAACATCACCAACAACGTCGATGGTTACGAACTTGGCGAGGCACGCGACGAGATCCTCGAGGACCTCACTGTCATTCTTGCCGTGGAGGAGCTCCACGCTCTCGGTGCCAACGCTATCCTCCGAGAGAATGGTGTTGATCCAATCGAACCCTGCAGGTACAACTTTCCTGTCAGCGACTACAAGGCCGCCATTACACTCGCTGCTACTTTCACCGATGTCGTCCTCGGCGCACTACAGGATATGAACAATATCTTCGCCCAGAACGCTGAGAACGGCCCTGTGCGCCTCATTTCCTCTGTCATTGGGAATGAAGGCGAGCAAGAAAGCCTCTTCCGCATCATCCAGAAAAAAACTACGCCAGCTCAGCCTTTTCTTACCACGTCAACACGCGAATTTGCGTTTACTGCGGTCAACAGCCTTGTTGTGCCTGGAAGCTGCCCGAACATTGGGGAGATTCCGCTGCAGATCTTCAAGCCTCTAAACGTCCTTACACAGGACATTGGGCCCATGACCAAGGAGATACAATTCAGCTTCTCGCTGCAGGATGCTGATGTCGACCTAGACGCCTTGTCCTTGGTATTGATTAATGCGCAGAATAAGCCAATCGTGAAGAAGCTTGAGAATATTGAGGTCGACCACGATCACGGAGTGGCCACTTTCGCGGCCGACTGCGCCTTCAACGAGTCCCTATTCTACGGTCTCACTTTCACGGCTGTCACGCACAGTGCATCCTTCTTCAAAGATGCGGGTGATGTTGCAAAGAAGACAATCTTTGGCCCTGGACTCATTGAGATCGACTGAAATATTTGGCGGCCTAGGTAGCTTCTCCTAGCGTTCTGAAGATGACATCTGGGATTGGATACAAATGAATGTGTCTTGAATGCTTGGCGCTTCTCTGTTATTCACGAACATGGACAAGACTCAGTTTTCGATGCGTACACAATCTTGGAGACTGCGTTAAGTCTCGTGCTTAATCATTTGTACGGATTAAGCGTCGTACGGCTATGATCGTACGGAAACTTACTTCGATAACTTAAGGTTCACTAACTTACCTAATATCTTTTGCTTTGTAAGAATATCCAAATTCAAATCACGCGCTTGTCGCCCAAATAGGATCCTACCACTATTCTACTTATCGAACCGGAAATAAATGCCCAGCGATTAGAAATTCATATCCTATTAGATATCACCAGTAATTACTAGCTTTTCATGAGCGCTGTGAGGTCCTGCATGAATGTCTTATTCCTCTTTACCCCCTTCTTGATGACCTTCTTGCCCATCGTAGCCCACTGTTGCAAGACTCCCAACAACTTTTCCTTCTTCTAGCGCTTCTACTCTTGCTTCCAGTTCCTGAATCCTAATTATGGCCGTTGATAGAGCCAAGGATTCCTAAATGGACGTGAGACCTGCTCATTTTGTCAAGCATTGTAGAGGCTGACTGTTTTGGAACCCTTTCCCTCAACAATGCGTCCGGCGTAGTCCGAGTGCGAATCTTCGAAGTGAACTCGCCTTTTATTAGAGCGATCTGCATATTGACCGCCCTGGCGCATGGGGCGTGGCTGCAATGGCACACGGCCATGCGGATTTGCCCACGCTGAGGCTGGCTGCCATGATGGTAGGTAAGCGCGTGGTGGAAGTACACAAATTGTCACTAACCTGACTTTGCTCGTCTCGGCATGTCCCTTCTTTGGACATTCTCACATCTTATACACCATCGTAGAGTGCTGTCCTCAATGGTATCGAAGGATTCGGCGGAAATTTTCGACGTGGGTGGTTAGGGATGCTCTAAAGCTGGTGACGAAGTCGGAAGAAGTGAATGAAGCGAAGTGGAAGGTACGTCTTTTTTCTTCCCCTGCTACGGCGGCGGAGAGAGCAAGGCACACACGATGGACTCCACAGACGTAGACTCAGCTGCTGCCTTCCGTTCATACATACCCCCTGCGCGACGCAACTACGCTAAAGCAATACTGCGCCACATACGACGAGCGCACTGGTCGCTAGTGAAATCGCAACAACTCCTCCTTCCCACCTTGTCTTCCCGCTGCAAGGCACGGGTACGCGAGACTGCCACCCGTCCGCCACAGTGTCACTAGCGCCAGCTACGCCGCCCGTTGGCATGGAGGATCCGTGCGGAGTACAAAATCGTGAACCATCCAGCCAGGCATGGGGGCATCTCCCATCCTGAGCTCGAACGAATGCGAGCCTTGGACGATCTCGATATGTACGCTTCGGTCATAGATCTTTTGACGCCTTCAAGCCAGGGCTCTTGAGTCATATCAGCGGAAGGGCAACCGCAAACCCAGGCCGTTTCCGACCCACAGCGGCACTGTTGCACTAGGAATCGGCCGTGACGACCTCACTGGGGCTTTGAGATGTCCAGAAAGCCTTTTCGGATGGCGCAGAGGAAGCAGGAGCGTAATCCAAGAGTTTTCTTCGCACGCTCCATTGGACACCTTTCCTCTATCATGATTCTCAGCCTTCTCATCGGGTTCCTTTCTTGCTTCGCGAGCGAGCGTGTTCTGAGCATTGTGCTCTTGTTCAATAATGCTTCCTGGCTTTGGAAGAACGAGCACGAGCGCTTCGGGGAGAGAACGGTGGATCTTGTCTTCAGTTGAGCGGCCCTATCAATAGCTGGAATAGTCGCTATCACGGTCGCTTGCTTCGCGAGCGAGCGTGTTCTGAGCATTGTGCTCTTGTTCAATAATGCTTCCTGGCTTTGGAAGAACGAGCACGAGCGCTTCGGGGAGAGAACGGTGGATCTTGTCTTCAGTTGAGCGGCCCTATCAATAGCTGGAATAGTCGCTATCACGGTCGCTTGCTTCGCGAGCGAGCGTGTTCTGAGCATTGTGCTCTTGTTCAATAATGCTTCCTGGCTTTGGAAGAACGAGCACGAGCGCTTCGGGGAGAGAACGGTGGATCTTGTCTTCAGCATTTATTGAGCGGCCCTATCAATAGCTGGAATAGTCGCTATCACGGTCGCATTAACCACAGACACTGAGCCCCAACCCTGTCATTTTGTGTAGCTATCAGCTATTCGCCGGTGCGAATGTGAGTGTACTCTCGACCTCACTAAGTGTAGCTTACTTGCACGGCTTATGGCATCAAAGATTCGCGACGAGCTGTATGATGAGTTTACGGGAGCATCGTGTGGATGGCACCTGACGTTGCCTTATATATATTGTGCGGGACCACTTCCATCCCTTTGTTCCTTCTGCTTGTAGGCAGGGACGATTTCTTTTACGAGTATACATTACTCTCTCGCACTGCCATGGTGTCGATTGTGTCGTGGGCGCTGTAAACCACCTGGGCTCGGGAAAACCCATTCTGAATCGTGTGCGCACGTTACGACGGTCCGTCGCTGCTGGCAGCGTTATGTCAGATTCATGGAGCGACTGTTCAAATTAGGTTACCATTTGCCAACGTGCGAACAAGCGCGATCCGGCAGGACATTGTCTTGCTCACTGTGCTCAGCATTGACAACGGGACGCAGATCGTGAACTTCCAGGGTCAGAGGTCGCGACCTACTTGCATACGGTCCGCTTCGATAAAGAAAGGCGGCGGAGCAGCGACATCACCACGGATGGGCCGAAATTAAGAGAAAATGCCTTAAACAGGGAGCTAGAGGCAATGGCATCCCAAAGGAGGTGAACAAGGAGGTAGACTGGGGCCTCAGACCGTCTCATTAATGCTCGTATGTCTCTCAAACAGAGCACTGACGCAGTTAGGGTGGTGAGGCGCGGGTTTGTCTTGTGATAGGACTTCCTCCGCCAGTCGACTGGGTAGATCCTGCCGCTCTTCATGCGTCCGGGTCATGCAGCCTGGTGTCTGTGCGAATAACCATGGGGCCAGTCTCAACGTCCTAGCATGGTGGCTTGCGCCAGTATTATTGGCGGCAAGGGATGAGGCATATAAGGTCACTACGATTCCATCCTGGTTCGGGTCTATTCAACGACACGTTCTCCTATCTTCTGCTTCGTCAGCTGCACCTTTTCCGCCATCGAGGGTTCTACGTTCCCAACTCAGTCGACGCTATACCACCAGCAAGAATACAGCATGGTCGAGGTACGTCAACGATGTTCAATCAGATACTAGTATCGATGCTGAAGGAGTACCTAGGCCATGGACGTGACGAGCCGGAACTGTCTCTCTGAATCCGAAGGAGCTGTTTTCTCGAGTTCTAGGGAGACATTGCCTGACAATAATTCCGCGGAGGCGCAAGCAGCAAATATCTTGTGCGCATTTGGGATCTGCACGGTGAGACAAGCCGACGCAAATGCTAGTCCGACTGTGGAGCTATGTCTTCCAAAGCACGCTGGGGAATCCACTGCTTCTCAAACGGGAGGCGATGTCGGTCAAGCCATGGGACCGGCACCAGAGCCAGAAGGGTCGGAAGCAAGCCGTAGCATGCCAAGCGTGAAGCAGGAAACCTCAGGTACCTCTCTTACTTCCGGTTGGCAGCAAGAACACTAACATATGAACAAGACATGCCTATTCCGGTCTATGAATCCGATGAGACCTCTGATACCAGCACCATTGGTGACAATGGCGATCACCCCATTGTGATTAGTGATGACGAAATGAACTCAGACCATGAACGTTGCAGCAAAATGGATGCAAAGAAGACGATCACGAAAGGCCCGCACGCAAGGGAAAGACCTTTCGCGCATGAACTACCTAGTACGTCATTACTAAGTGCTTTCGGAACCTGGCTTACGCTATCATGTGCGGTAGTAAACATAGCTGCGTTATTCGCTCACTTTGGCTGCAAATTTGACGATGCCGAAAAGCGTGTCCGCGATATCATGAGTTATCTAGCAGCCTTAGATGATCGGTTCGAGGAGCTAAGAAGAAAAGCTAATAAAGACACGTATACTATTCGGAAACTCCAAGACGAAGTCAACTGGCTAAAGAGGAGAAGAAATGAAATTGAAGGTGTCAGACCTGGACAAAGGGATCATGAATCTAGAAAGAGAGTACGCAGAGCTTGAAGCTGGGAACGGCGTAACAGACACAGAAGCTTTGTCTTTGGAGCATCGTCAGATAGAATGAGGAGTGGAATGATAAGGGTAGAGAGGTACGTAGAGTGGGTGGAGTGGAAGAAACCCTCTCTCTACAATCCCCAAGCATAGCAGCTTCGTAGGGTGTATCCAGGTAGAAAGGGGCACAATCATGTTAACCGCAATTCTGTTATAAGGTGCATAGGTAGATCCTATAGTAGTCAAGTGTACATATTGACAAGTACTCGAGTGGCGTCGACCCGCAGAGTGAGGTGCTAGGGTCGTTCGCGTGAGTCTTTGAAGCAAGCAGTCGTCAAATCACGTCAAGAGGTACGAAGACCCGTTTCTTGCAACATCATATATTACGACTCTCTTGCTGCTTCATGGGATTTCGGCAGACGTTCTGCAGCACGCGTCCCAAATACAATGACCTTATGCACCATACACGTCGCTAATCGAGAAAAAAAAATACAACGTAGAAGGAGCATTCTACTACCAGAAACCCCATATCCCGTGATAGATAACAGGTGCGGCAAATGGCGCACCCCAACACAACTCCTTTCGAAATCGCCCAGCCAACGGTCTCCCGCTCGTGCGAACGATGTCTGCCAACAGGTATACCTTCCTCCGTCACAAGCAAGGTGCTCACGAAGTCGGAATCAGCCAGGCAAACGCTTCGCATCCACTGCCCCCCACGCTGCGAAACCTGTAGGGCGGTATTCCTCTGCTGACTCTCCAATTCCGGGGCCGAAACGTAGCACGTAGGTACTGGATTGTGGCGATGGATCATTCAACCGCAGCTACTAGGTCGCTCGAAGATGGCCTGTCCTAGATTTCAGTGTCGCGACTTCTTCGCCCTGAGCAGTCAGACGGACGTTCAAGGCGGTCACTAGGCCATCTCTACCTCACTTTTTGAACATTCGACTGCATCTATGCCCTATCCGCTAAAGGAGGCCTTCCTTGTCGACATCAAGCGCCCACTTGTGGAAGACGCCATCGGGTAGAAGGTGCAACAGCGCCATCACCTACATCGCGTCGACTGGGCCATGCCGTTCCACTCAAATATCGCCCGTACTATCTCCTGCGTGCAGGCAGGACGCTTGGCCTGTCCTTGCTTGGACAAGCTTCCCGTCGGCTTCCTTTTTCAGTTGGCCGAGACGACGCCTAGTATGGTCCGTTGCTCGACCTCTGCTCGCTCGAAGTCGATCACCATGACGTGGTCAGTCTCCTCGTTCCACAGTATGTTGCGAGGCTCCAAGTCCTTGTGTAGCACCCACAGCCCATGGATCGCGTCGGCCGACTGTTTCACCTGCTCGTCGTCCAACGCTTTGTTCTCTGCCGTTAGATGTTGGCCGATGGGATGCCCTCTGAGGCCTAGAAACATCATATGCACAAGCTCGACGATCCCTTCGTAAAAGTAGAGCGTCGCCAGGTCGATGTTTCCCAGGTGCACCGGCACGTGGATGCCCTGGATCGGCCGAAGCCGCTCGTAAATAGACGCCTCTCGTCGCAGGCGATCGGCGAAGTAGGCGGGTGTACACTTCGCCGCCACAGTGTATCTATGCGATCGCAGACGGACGCGGAAGAGCACCCCGCACGCTCCAGGCATGCTCACGGGTCGCAGTTCGTGTCCAGGTCGCCCGCAAGCTTTTGACGCATGAGGGCGAGGAACCTTGGTCGATCGATCTGATGCTTTCTCTCTCCGTGGAAGCTGGCGTTAGGACAGGATCTGTCAAGCACGCCGCCTTCGGCAAGACCGCGCAAGCAGTGCGGCGTGCAGTACTGCCCATTCTGTGTTCCTCGGCCACACCTGCGCCCGCCCCCGCTTGACGAACTACCGGCAGTCCTCTGCGTGCGCGGCAGGTGCTGCAACGAGGACGCATGTCGACTCGGCGTGTCTAGATCCCGGCTCCAGTTCCTCGTCGCTCGCCTCACGCCGCCTCTCTATTTGCAAGCAGCGGGGCGAGCTATGCTTCGCTCCCTTGCCCCGGAGCTACACAGGCGACATGCGGAGGAAGCTATCGTCCTCCGGAGGCTGGCACTCCAACGACTACGTAGTGCTTTCGGGAATCGCATCCAGCAGCTTGTCGTACACCACCTCCCAGCTGCGCAACTGCGCCGCCGCCTCAGCTCGCCACCGCTGGGACCGGGGCGGTTTCTTCAGCGCCTAGAGAGTAAAGGTCAACATCTGTCCCACCGCTGCTAAGTATAGCCGGTTCGCTCCCTCCGACTCGGCTAATCAACCTGTCGTCTTTCCCACGTCGCCCTTTGGCACCGAGTGGAAGTAGTGTACCGTCTTAGGATTGTCTCCCGTCCGCAGGAAGATATACGCTTCGCCTATGCATACGCACCCGAACTCCACTCCAATCCTGATCATGTAGGAGAACGCCTGGGTGATGACAGCAGCAATCAGCCGGCGGAAGCGGTCTCTCAGTGTCTCGTCTTCGTGGCACTGCACCACCTCATCGAGTACCATCTCGCCCAGCCCCTCGTAGATGTTGCCAAGCGGGAGCTTATGCTGCGCTTTGAATTCTTGAATGAAGGCTGCAACGCGATTCTGTGCGTTCCGGGTCGTGCCGGTGTTGTACACACAGAACTGGTCGACCCGAGGACGCGATGAGGCTGCTACTCTGGCGCGACCGGCGGCCTCCGCTTGGGTCGTGCCTGTCGAGCCCGACAACCCTAACGCTCTCGCTCTGGCCTGTAGGCGCGGTGGCTGCCGTTGCTTAGTCCCGGACACCGTCAGCTGCTCCATGCCTTCGCCCAGCTGCGGTTTTGGGATGGCCGACAGTGCTGCCAACAGTATGGCGTAGACTGCGAACCCCATAGGGCGACAAGAGCCGCACTCGTGTAGCGTTGCTTGTGCGTACCGCGGTTGCAGATTGAGAAGCGTGATTTTGACGACTAGCAATGGGAAGCGCAGGGGTGGGTAAAGACCTCTGTCGGGTTCGTCATGGATGGGATCGATTCGGGGTATGCGTACGGACAACGTTTTCGCTGCTGCGTCTCGACCGTGGAAGAGGCTCTTGGGCAGACAGGATCACGGGTCGCTTTCCGGAAAGGCCAGTTGTGCTGGTAGAGTCGCATTCCGTATACGGATTCGAGATGTTGGTGTCGGCTTTTCGCTTCCCTAAATCTGTTAGATGCATAATTCTGGGAAAGCTTGGCGCGCACCGTCGATTTTCCCCCCACCACACTAATTGTATAGAGCGTCGAAATTGGTAGATGCCGCGCCCGCCCCGCCCATGCGCCATTTACGGGTCAGGTAAGCTTGAGGTCGTAGATTCACGCGTATAAGGCTATACTGACTTTTTCTTGGTGTTGTAGCTATCAAACATGCGTCCCCCAGGCCGCCAGCGGCTCCCGCCCATTACGCTACGGAACCTAGAAGAGCACGCAGACCGCTTTGCCAACACGGCGCATAAGTCTAGAGCTATTAAAGCTGCTAGAGCTACAAGATCTCGGCGTAAGATGGTTATAAGCCATATAAGTTAGATACCTACTTACTCCATAGTGTAGGAGCTGCACCTAGAACACCATCGCCGCCAGCAAGGCCGGTTAAAAAGACGCGTGTCACGAAGACAAAGGCACAGGCGGCACTAGTAGAAACTGCTCCTACTACTGCTACTCCTCCTGTTATTATTGAAGTGGCTGAGACACCGCCCTATCGTCCAACACAGAGCTTGCCTTACTCCAATATAGCAGAACTCTTGCAAGTCTCATCACCAACTATCCAGCTAGTTCAAGGCCTCCAGTCGTCTCCACCACCTATTGAACTTGAAATAGCTCCTAAGCCACAAGTTGTTACAGGACTACCTATACTTAGGTACATAATTGAGGTTTCCTTTACTGTTCGCGTGAACTCAAAATTTGTTGTCCGAAGCGAGAAAACCTACAGTCGAGAGGACCTATGGCTGTCAGCGTTTGAGGATAAAGTGGAGGAGATGAGGAGCAGCAAGGCTTCTGGAATTGAAGGCAGAGACTGTACAGTACGCTGCACGTCACTATCCTATCGGGCGATAACTCGAGGAGCTATCTGGAAAGCTGAGACGATTGAAGACTTTGGTGACGACGTTAGCATATCCTTTTTGGACAATGTTGATAGGCATGTCGTCAGCCTCTCCGCGCGGTCTCCAGTTGAACTTGTGCAGATGAGGCTTGAACAGAAGCTAGAGTGCAACTTAATTGGGAGGGCGTTCTCGCGCAGTCAGTACGCTAACGAGCCATCCTCTGACAAGCTAGAGATCTTGACTGCGCTTGAGTCCTCAGCTGGCAATCGAACAAAGCAACAGATAGTTGAAGGTCGCATGATAAAGAGGGCAGAGGAAAAGGCAGAGCGTCGTGCAGCCCAAGTTGAGGCTATCCGGACTGCGCATGACCACGTAGGGGCAATTAATAACCGCTGGCGTTGTACAGAGGAGGCTGTCTGTACCAACAGAGGTGGCTATTGTTATGTACCTTTTGGTCAGATGGCCCACTACCAAATTAAAGCTGTTGATATAGAGGCTTGGGCTCAAGAGATAGTTATTGGTACGACTAACGTCAGTGTTGAAAGTCCACCTATTAAGCTACTCCAGCACTGGAGGGAGGATGAAAAGAGAGAGAGAGATGAGCGGAGGGAGGCTGAGAGACTTGATAGAGCATGGCGCGTAGAGGAAACCCGGCGACGACAGCAGCAACAGTCATACTTCCTGCCACCCCAGCTGCCAGCTCATGCTTATGCCTGGCCACCTTCTACTGCTCCTGCTCCTCCTCCACCAGCCCCGAGCATCTGGCCTCTCGCGGCAACAAACGATACCACAAACGCCAGGTATACGGCATCTCGCCGCTCCCCAGTGTCATCAAGCCCTGTATCTGGGCGTGGTTGCGCGGACGACAGGACAGTCGTGAGGCAGTTCTTTCAGTGGCTAATTGCCCAGCAGCCAGAGGATGACCAGGAGGACTACAGCGAGGCGGCGCGCGTCGCGATAGATCAGAGGTGGACAGTTGAGGATATCCGAGCAATGTCCAACCCAAAAGGCGATCTATACACAATCGCGATGGGTTTTGGACTAAAGGATGGTGTTATCCGCCACCTCCGTGAGGAGCTGCGATTGTTCAAGCCAGCTTACCGCGCGCGTGGCGGGTCGGAGTAGTCCTATAAGTTTCTTTGTTTATCTCTACCTCAACATGATACCCCAGCAACAATATATAGTATATGATACCTAAAAGCAAGCTGTTTGTATGATATAGAGTATGAATTAGTATAGAACGTGATATCCTACTCCTCAAAGGCAAAGTCTGTCTCAAGCCTCAGCTGATCATGGAGACCATCTAGCACTGTCTGCTCCATATAGAGACCTCCAGCAGCGTGTTGAAAGTGCTTTCTTGCAAATCTATCACAGCCACTTTCTGCAATTGCTGCCCGCAAGAAGTCGCCAAAGCCACTATCTCCTGGAAAACGTGTCCGTATATAGCAGTAGTTACGCCGGATCCATGCCTTCAAGACGGCAAAGGTAAGCTCAATAGGATTGTAGTCAGGAGAGTACGGCGGCAGGTATCGTACTACAAACCCAGCGTCGCGGAGTAGACGTGGCACGTCGTTGTTCGTGTGGATAGAGACATTGTCAAGTACAATAACAACTGGGGGTCCACCAAATTTGACTCGTAGAGCAGGTATAAGCTCCAGTTCCACCCACTCAATAAACTCCTCCCGGCTGTAGTAGCCCTCCTTGATGCCTGTACACGGCAAATACCCATCAACAGTATACGCTGGCAAGATGGCCCAAGTCTTACCACGCTTTATGTCTTGCGTATAGCGCATCTCTTCACCGATAGGAGCGTAGGCGTGGTGCCTCCATCCAGTTTTCTCGTTGAAGATAGATTCATCAAGGAATACAACATCCTCTGCAGCATACCGCCTCATAGAATCGCGGTAGTAACCACGGAGCTCCTCATTGCGGTCAATGGCGTATGGGCGCAGCGTTTTACGACCCCAGCCCTCTCTCTTCAACAGGCGACTGATAGTGGACTGAGTGATAAAGATGCCACGCTCAACGCTCAACCACCATACCATCTCGTCCTGATACATCCAGCCATGTCGTAGTAGCTCACCGCGGAGAGCAAGTGAGTCTTCCTTTGCTAGTTTTGGAGGACGCCCAAGCTTGCCAGTAAGAGCCTTCCGTACACAACCAGTAGTTATGATATTATTATAGACATTGCGTACAGCATGTCTTGAACAACCAACTTGGTCTGCAATCTCCTGCTCATGCCAACCTAGGCAGAGATACCGATTAATTTCTAGCCTCTTTAAGTTTGTCAGACCATGGGCAGCGTAGAAGGGCCCAGCAGGAGGTGGTTCAAGGGCTGATAGAGATGTCCGAACGCCGTGGGCGCGATGGGCGGCCATCTGGCGCGTTGGTGACAACTGCAACACCAAGAAAGTCAGTATAGCCTCTATGCGCGTGAATCTACGACCTCAACTTACCTGACCCGTAAACGGCGCGTGGGCGGGGCGGCGGGCGCGGCATCTACCAATTTCGACGCTCTATATAATTAGTGTGGTGGGGGGAAAATCGACGATGCGCGCCAAGCTTTCCCAGAATTATGCATCTAATAGATTGTTTTTCGTCCGCCTTGGCGGGTCTGTTATTATAGTGAGTTTTTTTCGTTCGTACCGTCGAGGCCACAGTCGACTGCTTCTACTGTCAGAATGTGTACGTTACAAATCAGAGAGATGGGCATATCGCTACCGATGAAGACCTTTCGCCCGCAGCCGATGGCTTTGACCGCTTCCTTAGTAGATTTATGTACGCCGTCTTGTAGATCCATCGATGGAGATGGGTTTTCAGCCAACAAAAGGTCAGCGGTCTGGCAATGCTTCATTCGGGGCCAACGTACGTCTCTCTGTATATAGGAACTTCATGGGAAAGATTCTTGCGGGATGTTGTCGAGTTTCCAGGGACTCGTAATCGTCGTCCACGGTCTACGATTTTGCTCCAAAGTACAGGATCATAGGTAGTCAACAACTCGTCCAGCTCTTTATCGATCGTGTCGGGAGTCGATGCAGAGTCAGGCAGAGCGTCTAGGTCCTGTGGAAGTTCTTGGACACTTTTTGCACTCCGTTGGATCGTACACGTTTACAGAATCGTATGGCACCACCACGTTCTGTAGCGCATGGGAGGCCCAAACGCCCCGTAATGTCGCGAATCGGCGGTTCTTGACTGCCGAAGAATACTGCGCAGTCGTCCCTACTCCAATCCTGAAGCGTAGGATCTCTCATAGTGAATGGTGTCCGTTCGTAAGTATCATTCGGGGTCGATTCCGATGAGAGGCGCCTGAGGATGCAAGCTCACTGCTAGGTTTTCTTCTTCGACATAGACGAAGGAAGATAGAGAGTAGTGATGGAAGCTAGTCCCGAGTGAGTTAGCAAGTTTGATGGCTCGAGCTTGCACGCTAGCATTGAAAAGGCGGAGCTGTCGAGGATGCTAACCGCTACAGACGCCGCTGGCTTACGGCGACCGTAAGCAAATAATCTTCACGCTGTGGTTTCCGAGACTTTGCCCGATGATGCTAATGCTAATGCTAATTGCAGGCCATACGACATTCTTCATGCTTACCTGTTCCATTAGCTCGCAGGCCACCCAAGCTCGCGGCTGTCCGATCAAGAAGTTTTTGGATGGACGAGATGCAGGATAGGACGGTTTTGGCTGATGCGGTCGTTCTTCGAAGGTACTGCACTGCACGGACACTCTTGCGGAGCCATCCCGTCAGAGGTCCCCTGATTGCACGTTCTCGGGTTGTGATCAGCGTGCGACAGGGCAAATAGCATTTCTGTCGTCATCGTTATTCGTACTCACATCTGTGGGAGTGTCACCAAATGCCAGCCTGCTCGAGAGGAAAGTGTGCTGCCGATGGAGTTACGATGGACGATTCTGTCAGCTAAACAACATGCTCCCACCGGTATGATCCTCGACAGGAATTGTATCTAGGCTATCGGCCCGCATATGGTGAAAGTTGATGCTAAGATGCCGTTATGGTGTAAAATTGAAAACTAAGCATGTCAGTTTTGGTGGAAGCGAATGGCATCGGTGAGTGCGCGAAATGCGGTGTCGTGGCAGCTCATCTCAATGGCCCTCCTGAACGACATCTCATGATTTCCCACTGCAGACAGTAAGCTACGCCTCAGCAGCCTTCTGCACAACTTGTTGGCTGTCCACCAAACTCACTGTCTCCCGAAGTGAGAAGCGGCGATCGTATGCTTTACATATGACGTCTAAGTCGTCATCATTTCCTTGCTCTTTCAGCCAGATATCTCCACGGTAAGGTCGCCCTGGAACTCGATCGATCGTGCGCTCCATTGCCGCAGAGATTTGGACCGTAAATTGCCTAGACCACTGTTCGTCCTCTGGATCGTCCCAATGCAGCTCAAACCGGGCGAGCGCTTGGCCAAGTGGCATGGAGCACTGGTGCTGTAACTCGGTCATACGTCCACCTCCTTGGATGACTAGTGCGTACATGCGCTCGCGTGCCGGATGGTCCTGGACGGACTAAAATGTCCCGTACAAGTTGAGTAGCAGCTCTCCACAATCAGGAACAACCCAGTGAGAGATTGAGGTGAAATAAGAGCTTGCCATTTCGCGCGCCGATACGGCCGGCTTCCAGTATTGCAAAGGGTCTTGATGTAAGTCCTCTGGAGTCACCTCGGCTAGCCTCATCGGGTCCGCGGCTAGCTCTTCTGCAGCTGGAATCATCCTCAAAGCGAGCAGGGGTCCATCGTGCCAGCCCAGCAGCCCCAACATCAAAGATGCCACCTCGGAGCCGAGGTGCTTCTTTAGCAAGTCCAGAGTTTCCGCGACAGACAATAGGCTGACCACATTGAACGAGCATATCAGTTCAGTCTCGAAGTGGAAGCGGAACGATATCGACACATCGCGAGGTAGTGTTGCAGCGTGTGCGAAGGCATGTTGCGAAACGCACGTCGCCAGTTGGGATTTGGATAGACTTTGAAAACGCCAGGAAACCAAAGGCGGCTGGTCGAGGAGGCGCAGTCGAATCTCGGTGACGACACCAACTCTTGCCGCTGCACCACCCCGCATGGCGTGCAGCAGATCCGGATGGCTGTTCTCGTTGACATCCACTTTCGACCCGTCCCACAGCACAACGCGACCACCCAGGACTGACTGGCGGCCGAGACCGTAGCGCCGAGCTAAGGCAATGTCCCAACCTGCTGTGAGGAAGTGTCCCCCGGCTCCCACGCCAAAACAATCTCCGTGCGGGACTGCCTTTGCTTTGCTCGCTAGCGCAGGTACCAGTTGGCCCAAGATACACCCAGGCTCTATGCTCAAGACATCATCGGTGATCCTCTGCCCCGTCATTGACCGCATGCTGATCATAATTCCAGAGCATGAGGCTTCATTGGAGTACCCGTGCCCACCACTCCTCACCGAGACGGGGTATGTGCTGTAGAGATTCAATGATGCGAGCAAGCTGACGGTTTTGATGACCTCCTCTTCGCATCGGGGCGAAACTATCACAGCCGGAACGACAGCGGCCCGATCGTGCATCGTTGCTTCGGCCGGGAATGCGCGTCCTTGGGTTTCATACACTGGTATTCCGCGGTCCCTCAGGCCATCTACGAATGCTATCAACTCGAAAGGTAGTCCATCGCTTTTGACAGTTTGCGGGAAACTTGCTGCAGCGTCTGTGTGGGACATGGATGGTGGGGTGCTGGCCCCGTGCGTCTGAACCATTCGAGCGGGCATGATGGGGGCAGGAGAGATGCTGAAGAGCTCTGGCCCAGGAACTGAGTATATGCCGCCGCGGGGACTACTCGATCTTCATGTAGACAGCTTTTATAGTTGTTGCAAGTTATCCTGCAAGCAGATAGGTCCAGGACTTGGCGGACCAGCTTCCGGCGACCCTGCTGACCGGCTCACTGTGGGCCAGTGCACCAACGATTACCATTTGTGCGGGGAAGTAGCGCTTGATGTAACCTTGTTCGTTGTTCTATGCGATCAGCAGCCACAGTCTACCGTGAGCAAGGTGGACTGGTGAGCTTCGAATGATGACGGGGTACAGCAGGCTGCATGGCCTGTCGCCGGAAACCGCTCGTGTCCACTTGCACAGACACTGATGGGCTGGGTACGCCAACAGCCAAGCCCTAAAACCATGACAGAGCTAACGTTAGTCGTGATCATGCTTTAGTCACCAAAGTGATCGAATGGATTACGCAGTCCAATCGCACGTGGAATGCATATCTGTTTCAAAGCGGTGAAAATTGCACTGTTGTCGGTGGTTTTGGTCGAACAGCTGTCACCTTTCAAAGATTTCCGATATGCAACCATAGTAGGATGAAATTAGTTGATTGTCTGCTAAGCAAAGAAGGTGAGCGCAGCCTAGCCGAGACGCGGAGGTCAGCACAAGTCACGTCGAAACAACCCTTGATAACGCAACAGCAGATAATCGTTCAATGCCAATTAGATCTCACCACCGTAACGTTTCAGCATGTCTATCACGAGTAGGACAAGGAAAAAAGCGTTAAGGATAACATCTGTAGCACAAAAGAACATTGCGGCCTACACGCGAGCGAGGCTGCGAGGTGCGCCTTTCGTCGGAAGAGTTGCGACGTCGTAATTACCGGGGAATAGCATCGCAAGTGGCCGAATCCCGTGTATCAATCACAGTGACAGACTGATAACGATTGGGCCTGCTAGTGTAGCTGCCGTCAGCTCGTCGATGCTGGTGAGTTCTGGTTGCGCTGCCAGGACTGCAAATGCCGTCCCAGAGAGTCCTGGCGGAACGCGTGTTGTGCCGGAACCATCTCCAAGCACCGTCAACGGGGTAAATACCGGGACATCCAACTGGTTCACCCATCCGATGAACAATGGCTTGCCCGACCGCGTCGCGGCAGCCCTTCCCGCAGCATCCCAAATAAAAGTGACCTCACCATCTTGCCGAGCGTATCCATCAGTCCTGCCGTTCATGGTGAGGGTCGGCAAGATGGGTAGAGGTAGTTCAACAGCGCATGAGCCAGGCTGGACATGGCCCAGCGCCAGGTTGTATGCCCACGCTGCTGTTGCAGGTGTCTCGAACGATTCTATGCTGGCATTAGAGACCGTGTGGGTATGGAGTAATGCATTCTGTTTAGCCGCGACGCTGGCCATACTGGACAGCAAGACGGTAGCGGGGGTGTCTGTTGGAGGGAGCGATTCTGCCAGAGAAATGAAGACGCCAAGCTCGATGGATTTCAAGACGGCCACAAGCGAGACGAGCTCAGTCACATTGCTGGGAGCACTGTATTGGCAGGGAGGCACATCTTCGCCGCCAGAGCGACGGAGCAGCATTTGTAGAGCCTCCAACTGTATCTGCTCTTGCTGTTGTGGTCGTCTCAGTAAGTAGACGCTAGCAGAGAAGGTGTGGAGATAGAGCTTACCTCAGAGATATCAGCGACCAATGACGCGAGAAAGGAAGCACCATAATTTGCTTCCGTCGACCGCCTGGTGTACAATTTACTCGTGTTAAGAACCGAGACTCCCAGGTTCTTCAGGAACTGAGCTAGCTGAAGAGCGTCGTCTGCCGATGGAGACAAGCTTATCGTCGCATTTCCTGAGCTCAACTTGGGCCTAGGTGTCGACCCTGCAGGCTTTGAAAGGCCTGTAGAGGCTGATGCTTGTGCGGTTTGATTCATCAGATTGGTGTTGTTACTAGGGGCTGTCGGAGTGAGGTCGCTGCCCGATGATGAACCACCACCGATGGCAGTCACTGCAGGGGCAATGCTATCGAAAGTTGTAGCACGGTATACATCTGATTCATTGCCAACATTTCCTACCCCAGTAAGGGCTGGTGGCAAAGCACCAGTGGTGGAGATCCACCCATCGTGACTCGTGTCAGTCGTGTCGGCAATCGCCATCGTCCTACTAGGGTCTGCCGCAAAACTATTGGAGTCACTCGTAATTTGTGCAGTCACAGTGTTGCTGCTGGCCACTACGAGCGGACTGGTCACCATTGTGCTTTGACTTGCGACCGACGAGGAAGAGCTGCGAAGCGAAGAGTCTCGTCCCAAGGCAGAGCTACGCGAGAAAGCCTCGCCATCTGTCCCATTGCTAACTAAGCTCGGGCTGGGTATGCCAGTTTGAATGCCAGATGCTGGCAGTGAAGCCACAGATCCACCAGTGTTGCTGACTACCACAGGTGTGGCGGTGGAGATGGCTTCGCTGAAGGTGATTGTGACAGGAATTGTAGTCAGTGTAAGACCACTGTAAATCATCGTGACCGATGGCCAGATGGTGCCGTTAGAAAAAGGGCCGCCAGATCTAGGAAAACAGTACTGCTCCAAAGTAGAAAGCGCAGAAGCCGTGGTTGAGGCACCGTGGCTCGAAGCCCCACTGCAGCCTAGCAAAGCGCTCGTCGTGAGCAGGAGAACGTGTTTGGTCATGATGCAGCAATCGGTAGTGAATCGCATCGAAAGTGCGCAGCGGGCTCATATACTCATGTCTGGACGCAGTGCTTATCTCCGGCCGTACACGTGTAAGCAGCCTGCAAATCCGTCACCGCTCATTCAGATGGCTTACTCACATCTCGATGATTATCTGCTGCTAACTAAATTATTGCCATGTGACGGGAAGATCGGGTGTTCCAACGCGTCAGGTTCTCAGCTGTACTTCATGTCAGACGCTACACGTGCGATCTAGATTACCGTCAGCAGCTACTGTATATTTCCGGTCTTTGGTGTTTTGCCACATACACTAGATGGGACTGGAAAGGATGTTGTCCGATGTGCTCGCAAAGACACGAGACGGCAGATACAGTCAGTCATCACAAAATGAAGGGATCAGTGGAGTAGAGGAAGCGGCGGTATGCACCAAAGTATATTCAGGCTAGGACGTGTCACGAGACAAGATTTCAAGCTCGCCTGCAACACATTTCTATTGCCTAGAGCCGAATCCGTTATCCATTCCTCGGACCTTTAGCCTGGGAAAGGGAGACCGGTCGGGCTGCTTTGGTGCTGCTGCTGCTGCTGCTGTAGGAATCTCAACATTTGTTGGAAATCTTGGCTAGAGACCGGATGTTAGTAACCTGAACAACTTGAAAGAATGACACATACGGCACTTCGCCTTGCTGTGGAGGCAGAGCTGAGCGCTCAACCGGATCACGCGGCGCAGTCTCTGGCACCGGAACATGCCCTGACCGAGCGCCCTGCGTGTTTTGTGCACTCGATGACGGTGGCAGCGGATTCGACCGGCGAAAACTCGAGTTGAGCTGAAGGCGCAAGGCATTCATTTGCTTTGCTAAAGCCTCCAGAGCGCCTTTAGTACCGGACGACCCCACGAGTGCTTCGACCGCCTGCACCCGCTCTTTGAGTGCTTCGATTTCCTGCTGGATATCCTTCAACTGCTGATCCTGGCGCTGTCCTCGTGCGTACTCAACTTTCGTGAGCTCATGCACTGCTTGGACGATCTCGTGGCTCTCGGGAGCAGTCTGCGCATCCGGTCGGCCGTCCCTCGTCGCGCTGCTGAAGACTTGTCAGCCATCTCATCGACGTCGAGGACGTGTGTGCACAGCAACGTAGCCTGCTTACCTTGCTTGCTGCGTTGGAAAGTTCCCAGGGAGAGGCCCAGGAGAGAACGAGTGAGTTAACTTCCCTGAGAAGTTCGTACCGAAGATGTCTCCAGTATCTGATGCGGTCAAGTCTTGGAAATCCATCTTGAGAGAGATCTGTGTGCGTGCGGTTCAGTGGTTGAGATCCTGCCACAAGGGAATGTAAGCCTAGTATTTAAGTCTTGCTATCGTGCCATCTTCGGTACAGCGGCATATACCACGCCATCTCGGTTCCGACAGAGCTTGTTGAGCTACGATGTGGGGACGTGAATTCGACGACTGACTCGGCCTCTCCATGCTCACAGTCCAAGGCGGCTATGGTTTGGAAGGGGCCGCGGGGTGGGGACTCTGCTCTGCTCGCAATCCGGGAGTATGCGTATGATCGTAAGCAGTTGGTCTGAAATGCGGCGTAAAGTCACTTACGTTCTAGTGCTCCGCCTCCCCTGCCTCCCCTTGTGTCTCTTAATTCAGAAGACTTCTTACACCGAGTGAACAGGATAGGTCTGTTACTTACCGAAGCCGCAAAAATGGAAGCGAGGATAGCAGTGACATTGACGTCGGGAGACATGACCAAGTGAAGAGTAGAGGCTGATGCAGACAGCGACCACCAGATGTTCGTTTGTGGCACCAAAAGACTTTCGGGCACTAACCGTAGGTACGTTGAGGTGAGGTGGCAGCCTCCCAGCGATCCACATTCCTTCGCCCGCGGCTGGAAGCCGAGCGCCTGGTTTTGGAGCGGTTCCAAATGATTGGCTGTAGTGGAAGGAAGACCGATCCATGTTTAGTTGATGATCGGACCACATTATGTTCGCGTGCGCAGGCTTGCCGTCCACGATCGACAGAGCCATTGGAATGTTTAACCAGGTAAGCACGTACGAGGAGGGCACGCGCGCGAAACGTGGTGGCGTCGAGGATAAGCAGCGCGGCACCGTCAGGTTCACCTTTCCACCAATACGAGCTTGTGAACTGGTTCCAAGATGTCTTCCGCGCGGATGCCCCAGGCAATCGTTGTGCATCAGCCTAGTAGGTTGGTTGGTTGGTTGGTATTCATTTTTCGTCCGTATGATGAGGAGTAAGTCCACCATATCGCCTCCCGAGGGGCATATAAGACGTGCTAAGCTATGGATTTACAGTGCCAGCGCGCTACCTTAGAAAGCATTTCTTGCCTATGCGGGTATTGCTACCATTTCAAGCTGTAGCTCCCCTTCCAGTTAGGGAGACTAGGCCGTGTATGTGCATCAGGGAGAGTCCCTTATATTATAAGGCATTATTATGCCGTTACAGTAGAGAAGAGAGTAAGAGGGTGAGAAGGAGAGGGTGGAGAGAGAAGTAGAAAGATAAGAAGTGTCGCAGCTATTATGCAGCTAGGCTAAGTGCAGTGGGGTTGTTGTTGCTAGTGCAGGGCAGGACTACCGAGGACAAACCTTAGTATAGTACTGTGTGAGCTGGGTAAAGGCTTCGAAGGCCTCTGGATCTCCTATCAGCGCCGCGGTATACGCCAGGCCGTCAGCCCGGCTGGATGGTAGTGCGGGTGGTCGAAGCGGCCATCGGCCAAAGGCCCCTAGGGTCTTGCGGCAGAGCGCAAGGTGCTCTGGCGTCTTATCGCGTCCGCATGAGCAGGTGAGGTTCGCGTCGTTGTGATTGAACTTCCGATGGTACCAGGCAAAGTCTCCGTGCATAGAGCGGATAGATAGGAATCTAGCCAATACAGCTCTGGGTAGGTCTAGTTCTCCTGGTCCGCGGCGTGGTGCGTAGTCCAGCTCCCAGCTTTTATACCATCTAGAGAGTTTTGTCTTCTTGTCTGCCCACCAAATCTGTTGTATGCTTCGTAGTACTTTGCGAGCAACTGACTTGATGCCTGAGAGTGTGGGCACAGCAGCTTTCCCGGTTGGTGGCGATGGGTGCTGGGCTTCCTGATTAGCTAGTCTGTCAGCCGTCTCGTTCCCCTCGACACCCAGGTGTCCAGGGGCCCATTTGATAGAGACGTCGTGTGTCTCCATAGCGCCGTGGCATGCTAGGAAGGCCCATTGAGAGGTAGAAGGCGCGACGCCTCTAAGGCCCCATATTACTGAAGTGCTGTCTACGCACATCCAGATTCGGCGGGTACTAAGCGCTGGTTGTCTTATCGTGTGCTGGAGGCCTCTCCACGCTCCGACTACCTCCGCGTCAAACACATGCGAGGTAGGATGTAGTGACCCGCGGCCGCTCTGTAGTTGTCTTCCATTCTGATACACTGCGTAGCCGTAGGTGACCCGCTTTTCTCCTTCCTTTGTGTACTGTTCAGAGCCATCTGAGAAGATAGTGACATCTAATGGTGGGAGCTGAGCCCACCATTCTTTGAAGGATTTGGCTGCAGTCTTCTTGTCTATGCCGAGTGTTGGGTCGGTTCGGCATCCAGGCGAGTAGTGAGGGGCTATCAGTTCAGTCCTAGGAATCTCTGGTAGAAGAGACCCTAGCTGCTGGACTTTTGTCTGGATTCTCTGAGGTTTTCCGGCTCCCTTGCCTCTATTTACTATAGGGACTACCGCACGGTTGGTAAGGAGGTGATCTGAGTCTATAGCACGAAGATGGGTTGCATATCTGAGTTTGGCTTCCTCCAGCGCCACTGCGGCGGAGGGTAATCCAGCGTCTCGAAATAGTGTGGCTGTTGGGGTCGTCCTCCACACTGGTAGGATACCTCTTGCTGCTATAGCGATTGTCTTATCTATAGCGGCTATATGCCAGCCAACATAGGCGCTCACCTCTGGCGGTCTGCCAGGCTTGAGTGTTCGCGGCGGTTTGGTGCGGCCCCTGTACCAGCACTCTGTCCCATGCAGAAGGGACGGGTATACGCAGGCAATGGTAGCCTTGCGGAGAGAGCTGGCTGGTGGTCCGCAAGTGGTCCTTGCTAGACTTCGGATGTGGTGGGCTACCTTGGCGGCTTTTGCGGCGCGCATAGCTACGTGTCGTCTGAAAGTTAGTCTGCGGTCGAACCAGATTCCTAGCCACCGCAGGGCTGGCTGGCAGTGTTCTCCACCTGGGAGGATAGGGTGGATCGTGAGGTGCTCGTCTACGACACAGAGTGGGGCATAGCTGCTTCGCTGTCTCGTTAGGTGTATCATCTCCTGCTTTTCTGGGGCAAAGGTGACTTTGTTGATTGCGCCCCACGTTCTGATCTGCCTTAGATCTGCTGCTAGGAGCTCAACGTTGTTATCTAGGGAGTGCGAGGCCCGGTATAGGCATATGTCATCGGCGTATCCAAATCTCCGTTCTATGTCCATGGATAGCAGCTCTGCCAGGTACAGCGTGTACAGGACCGGGGAGAGAGGCGACCCTTGGGGCGTCCCGCAGGCGACAGGGTAGCTGGGGGTGGTGACCTGGCCAAGGCGAACTTGGACCCTTCGAGCAGTAAGGAAGGAGTCTATGAAGAGGATAGTCCTTTGCGGCCATCCCTGTTCAACCATTCGGTGCAGCAGACGGTTCTTCAGGAGAGCGTCAAAGGCGCCCTGCACATCTAGGGTAACCATTGTAACGTGCTGATTCAGTGCCCACGCGGCTTCTGTGTCATGGGTGAACGCTGCGGTCAGATCGGCTGCAGAGCGTTTTGGGAGGGCGCCGCCATGTTGGGGACTAAGGATCTTGTGCGTCATAGCAGTCCATGCAATTCTTCTGGCCACTGTTCGTTCAAGGCCTTTCCCAATGCAGGATAGGAGTGCTATTGGTCTCCAGGATCGGGATGACGTCCGGTCTGTCTTCCCTACTTTGGGTATCATTGCCACCTCCGCGAGCTTCCAATATGCTGGGAAGTGGTTGAGTTCTAGGCACTGCTGGAAGATCCTTCGTATAAGCTCTCCAACATGAGCCCTGCAGGCGCGGAGCAGCCGAACAGTGGACCGGTCAGTACCTGGTGAGGTGCTAGAGACCCCTATTGTGTTTCGTTCTGCTTCCTCAAGTGAGATATATGTGCTCCAGGGGAGAGTGGCTGCGGCCTCCTGGTCTGGGCATTGTCTGAGGTCATCCTCTGCTGTGTACCGGTTGAGAACTTCCTCTCTGAGTGCCTCTGCCTTCTCCAGGGGGTCATAGATAGTCGTATCGTTGACTATAAGGGGGGTTTCCTGGTTCTCCGGCGTAAGCTTATGCCAGGCAATGACCTTGAACAGGTCCTTATCGTCCTTGGCGTTGTCAATAACGTGCCTCCAGTATTGTCTCTTAGCCTGTCTAACTATTGTCTTGAAAGCTCGTGTTTCTTCTGATGGAGGGCTGCCTAGGTAGAGCTGTCTGGCGCGCTTGTAGGCTTGGTAAGCAGTCTTGCACTCCTCAGTCCACCATGGTGCGGCGCGTCCTTCCTTGCGATCAGGCCTGCCTGCTGTTCGTACAGAGTGTTGTATTGTCTCCGTCAGTAGCGACACACAGTTGTCTAGTTGTGCTGTATCTTGCGCCGCAAGCGGGTCTGGGATACCCTGAACGCCTATCTCTATCAGACCGGCAAACTTTGGTAGGCTTGCCTCTGGGACTCTGTAGTGGTACTGAGCTAGGTGCGGAGTACCTAGTGCGGCAGTGGGGATAGAGGTCACTATCGTCTCGTGGTCTGATCCGCTGTGCATGCTGGCCTCGACAGCCGACTGGGCGAATGGGATGTTAGAGAAGGTCAGATCAAGGACATGACCAGCGCAGTGCGTTGGCTGCCCTGGCACGCCAATGTAGTCCATGGAGGCGGCGGCCGCCCACCTGGCAAGCTCTATGCCGCCGTTGGCTGCGGTGACAGCCGGTTCAAAGGATTCGTGTCGGACATTGAAGTCACCTCCCACAAGGCAGTGTTGGGGAGGCGTGAGATGCGTGACGTATTGAAGTACGTCAGGGGTAAGTGGCTGTCTATAGCAGTTGAGTATTGCTACTCCGTTCACAACAACCCATAGCAGGTCTGGATGGTTGAGACTTTCTCTAGTCTGGAGTCTTAGGTGGTACCCTTTCCGGATATACGTCATCACCCGAGGGCGCGCTGAGCCTGATGCGGTGGGAGTGTCCCAAGTGCTGATCGGTGCGAGATGCCGAAAGCCAGGGTGGGTAGAGGTCCTTGAGTTGGCACATGTGAAGGGCTCTTGCACGCATACAACATCCAGGCCCTTCTGAAAGGCCACTTCTAGTATTGTGATATGGCAGGGAGAGCTCCTGCCAACATTGGCCCAGCATACTCGTAGCTGTTTGCTTGGTAGACTGGGCTGTTGTTGCCCGTTATAGGCTGGGGTGTTGTTGGGGTGTTCTAGCATGTCGATGGAGGGTCATCGCTCATGCTGGTGTCTTCTCTCTCTGAGGTAGACGGGTCAGTGCAGATAGTGGGTCGTGGCTGCAAGCTTTTGGCAGACATTTGCCGGACGTTGAGGTTTCTATTGCCCGTGGCTGCCCGCCTTGGTCTCTTTTCTCCGCTGGTAGCGGATGAAGGTACGTGGGAGGCACTGATTGTTCTGGTACGTGTAGCTTGTGCTGCTTGCTCCTGAGTAGTAGGTTGGGGTGTCGTTGTCTCCTGAGGAGCCTCTGGTGGAGTGGAATCAGGCTGAAGTGTGGCCTGTCTCAGGGTCTCTTCGACTGTTCCGTAGAGGTGCTTGTGTGCTATCCTGCCTGCGCGGCGGATGGCTTTTAGCTCAGTCTTTGTAGGCTTGCTTATGTGTCCGTGTACCCGACGAGGGGCTGCAGGGCAGTTGGAGTGGCTGGCTGGGTGAGGGCCGTGACAGTTGGCACACATAGCTTTGTGGGGGCAACTGTCTCCGTGCTGTCCTTGGTGTCGGTCCGTACGGTCACCGCAGTGCGCACAGCGGGCTACTCGGGTACAGCGTGCAGCGTTGCAGTATCCCTGGCAGCCTGGGTCATGTCGCCGTATAGTTGGACGTTTGTGGATTTCCTTTGAGAATTGGCTCGTGCCAAAAAGCTGGAATGAGCGGACTGGCTGCTTGTATGAGATAATCCAGGTAGTGAGGCCATTCTGGTTCACCCCGTGCCGTGAGGTCCTGCAGCTGACGGGCTGCTTGCCTGTTTGTGAGCATACCTCTTCCTCGACCAGCTGGGTAGTAGTTGGTATTTCTGTGCCGTCTAGGGTCCGAAAAGAGCTGGGTACTCCTTGCACTGCGTAGTTGATCCAGCGTTCTGGGATCCTGATCGCGTCTCCGTCTAGCGCTTGTACTATAAGTACCTGGTTCTCTTGCGTTAGGAGTTGTTCCCGGATATTCTGGTTAGCTGGGGTAATTGCCCAGCCTGTATTGATAGGTGATGCAGTAGGTATATCCTTGAGGGTGATTCCTCCTATGCTCTTGCATATTGCCTGCCTTACTGCAAATGGTGATGGTTGTTGCAGTCGCATTGCTGGGTTAGAGATGGCTATAAAGATTCGATTGTCTTCTTTTGGCTTAGCTAGCGGGGCGGGCCGCGTCCTAGCAGCGATCGGGAGTCGACTGATGCCCCTATTCGAGTTTTGGGGGTCTCTGGCTACGTCCGCCCAGGAGCGGCGTCCTGATTCCTGGCTCCTGGAGTTGCTGTAGCCGGCGTCGCTGCTCCAGCGGGAGCTGGGAGGGGAGTTGCTTGGAGAGAGGGAGGTCAGGGCATGGATGACTCTCTGCTGCAGCTCCTCTGCGATATTGGCTTCTTGAGGATTAGTGTAGCCTTGTGCGTGTTGATCTACGGCTGCTGCGAAGGCGGCAGTGATGGTGTTCCATAGCTGGGTGGTCTGCTGGGTCTCGGTGATGTGGCGTTGGACGGCGTCAGAGACTCGAGGTTTGGGAGCGCCCCCACCGGGGTTCTGACTGCTCAGCGGGGGTGCCGGGTGGTGCACGTCCTTCTGGAGCCGTCTTGAGGCGCTGGTATTGAGCTGCTGAGGGGACTCGGGGTCTGGGGACCCCGTGTGGTGGGAGGAGGGAGACTCTACCATCCTATTAAGCTCCCTTACGCGTCGCGCGGGGGACCTAGGCGGATGCTAGAGGTACTCCCAGAGTGGCCGCAGCGAGCCGGATCAGTTGCTGGGATTTTTGGGGCCTCTGTGAAGGAAGTCCAAAAATCGAAAGTTTGGTGTTCGGTGTTGCAGCCTAGTAGGGATGGCGGAAATGCCTTACTCCCAGGAATAAACCGACATGAAAACCCGAGCCATCGGGGCACTTCAGCAGAAGGCAGCTTACGGACTATGGCTTTGGAGATCGAGAGGATGACCAGAAAGGCAAGTTTCCATTGGCATCGAGCAGGCCACCAACCCTCAAGGTCCTAACGCTGAGGTGTCAGCCTTGCCATTGCGGGGGTGGGGAGAGAGATCAGGGGTTCAGAACTGTGCCCCATCTGATTGCTAACATCAGCTAGCCTAGTCCGGTTAGACAAAGCATGAGCTGCATACACCCGCATGCATCGCCGGTCATGTGATGACATCCATGTGTCGAGGCTGCCCGGAGTCGCCAATGTGCTACGTGGGTGCATACCGGAAGAAGTGCGAACCTGACAATCCCGTGAGCTAGCAACATAGGATCCGTTCGAGATGGCGTTATCGCCGTCTATCCGAGCCTACTCGCGGATAGCATGCGACAGCAGGTCGTGGTCGAGGAATCCCTGTTCCGCGGAGACGGGGCACCGGCACGAGGACCTGAAAGTCCTGCTAGCTGACCGCGGCTCACCATTCACATCCTGAAAGGCATGCAGCTTGATCGCAGCCTCCGCAAACTGCGCGCCGCCCCAATTTCGAAAAGCATAGCGCCGCATATAGCGATCCATTGTCTCGGGACCAGCCGTGTGCGAAGCCGAGGTTCCTCCTGCTTAACGTTAGTGCGCGTTCACGGTAGCCAAGTCCACTGGCCTTCGTGTGAGCTCCTAGATCGATCCACCAATGCGGCAAAACCGAGCGCGCCAGCATGTTCATGCCTTCTACCGCACCCGAGCGCATGGTTCACGGCCCACATTCCATTTCCGCGCAGTATTTGCTGTCGCTGGTTGGTGGTGACAGCCGCGCTAGAGCCGCACGGCTTGGCTGCCAAGGTAACCAGCGTGTGCTCGAGAACTTGATTGGCAGACATACTTTTAGACGAGAAGGATGCATGCCGTCGGCAGAAACCGGCGCTTACTCGCTAGGCAATAAATGCAGCACAATGCCGCGCTGCGCAACCCATTTACTGCGCCGCATGCCCGCAGGTAACTACGTATGCACTGCTCGGACATGCGCTCTGCATCTGAGGCAAAGGTGGGATTCCGACTGCCGGCCTCGCCTTTACCTTCCTGATCTACCTACGGGGATCACAACTTACGTGGCAGAGATGTCACACCACGAGCGCATCTCCAGGGGCACCCAGACCATCCGTATGCCGAAGTGACATCAAAGTGACCGTACCTTGGCACGATTCGGCAACCCCGACTGAGGAATTGTTCTTGGAGCGGCGCAGCGATGGGCGAAAAAGGGAGCGTTTGGCGAGTCGGCGTGAACTTCACCGAGCGAAGTCGGCGCGGGCCTTGGTTCCTCGAGAGCATGGGCGGGAACGCAGGATAGATGGAGACTGGCGTAGCAACGTGGGAGTGCTCGTCGGTCTCAGTCGTGCCGGCTCCAGCAGCTCCATGGCTTAGAGCCGTTTCTCCCGGTCAGCCGCAGCATCATGATCGCCACCGCTGCCATCATCTGCATCGAGGGCGCTATTGCTTGCCAGTGGCGCGCGCTACAAGTTTCCCTCATCGGATCACTGCGTATGGCTCGTATGTGAACGGCGGAGACGATGAACATGTGCACTGGAAAGGTATCGGAGCTCATCGACCTGCGTTCTTGGTGCTATCGCGCCGTTTGAGGAAACTTGAGGCAGAGTTGCATCGGCTTCTCCATGAGCGCCCGAGGGACCTACGCGGGAGTAATGTCATGCAAATGCAATCTACTCGCTCACATTATGTCCACAACTCAGGCCTACAATCGCGGCTACGCAGAAGCCTCACAGTTACATGCACATTTCAGAGTGGTAGCTCTACAGTTGAACCCAACGTCTCATTCACAGCGCACTGCTACTCCGCCTTGTGAGATCCTGCTCACGGGAACGGTGCGAATGCCCAGGGTGTCGCCCCATCCTAGCGAGGCAAGAAGTGGCAGCTGTGCCCTCAGGCTTCGAAGCATCTCCCCAGAAGACGGTTTTGGCGCCTTCGAGGCCAAGTTGGAGCTGGGCTGACAATCGGGTACGGGAGTAAGCTGAACGGGAAGGTGATGGTTGCTGTCCGCGGCAGAACTTATCGTTTCATTTCCAAAAGAAACCTCTGCCGGCTCGGATCGGTCTCCTTGTAGGACTGTAAGTATGTCTATCACGCGCTGAAGACGTGGACGCTGCTTCCTCATGTACTCTATCGCAGGCGAATCCGTGGTGCTTTGCAAAGTGCGCGCGAAGCTCTCGAGATCTTCCATGATACGTGTCAGCTGCACCTCCACCATGACCTCCGCGCTTGGGCGTTCTGAAAGCGCGCATTGGGTTTCGAGACGTCCGACATCCTTCGACGCCTGTCCGACTAGCCGCCTGTTTGTTCGTTTTTTGGCTCTGGGTTCGTCGGTATCTGTGCTCGGAGTAGTGTTTGCTTGGCATTTCCTCCTGCGTAGCGGTCAGCGTTGAGTTTACAGCGCCCGCAACGCCTCGCTTGTATGCATACCTCTCCCTGTATCTCTTTTGAGCACGTCGGTTCTGATCTCTCCGTGCTTTAACTTGCTCCTCTCCAGTTTTGTATTTCCTAGCCTTGACCATAAGGGCGACGAGCGGTATCAAGCGTTACAGCTGAGATTTGATGCAGTTGCTGAAGCTCGTCGTTGGATTGTGCTGACGGAATGCCTGTGCAAGCAACATTGCGAGACCATGAGGATAAGAAGTGAAATTTATGAGCAAGAAGGACTAAACATTAGGCATAAGCAAATCAGCAGCAACTTAGCTTGAGCAAAGGAGCCCACGCGAGCGTAACTTTGCTCTTGACCCATGAAAGTACGTCCGTTCCCTGCCAGCTTCGATTTGGGTAGTTATGGGAATGATGCATAGTCAGCAAACCGGAAGCGCCAATAGCACTAGTCATAGTAACAAGACACCAGGATTTTGAGTTGAATGGGCCCACCATAATCGATCGATGAGCAGCATAGCGATCGAGCGGGTGAAAATATCTCTTCAAGAAGTTACGGATGCTGGAGCGGAGGGCGCTTGCTTTTCCACTAATTAGCTCGCACGCCCTAGCCGAATAGGCGCCGGACAGGACCGGCGCCAACGGAGAACCAGTTCGCGCCATCCTGCCAGTGGTGACCAGGACTTGACTCAGCATAGCCGCGATGGTGTAGCAGCGCGTCTGCGATAAGCCGCCGGTAATAGGCTTGGGGCTTGCGGGCGCCCTTCTCGAAGCATCAAAATCATTCTCCTTGTCACCGCCTGTAGCAGTACAGGGAGTTCTTGCACGGCTTGTAACCCATAATCTCCAAGCACCCAGCACCGCGTGATCGCGTCCTTCTCCTGTAAGAAAGGACCCTATGCACGGCATGCAATTATGGGTGCGTGAAGCCGTGTTGGATCTTTGCGGATTAAGCATGGCAGCGACAAACGTTGACGGTAGCCAGTAGAGGCACTCTCTAGGCTTCGACGTCAAAAGTTCGGTTACGACAGCGATCCGTCGCCCCAAGGTGGGCCGCGGCATAGCCTGTCGCTTAGTCGTCAGAAGTAACACTCTCGAGCTTCGGTCAGGCCTCTGGACTCTCGGGTAGGAGGCATCCCCTGCATTGAGCGATGTGGCTCGAGTGCTGCCCCAAGTCCGTTTCTGCTCCGCGGCACTCTGACCGCGGCATCTAGTGCGATGTGGCACAGTCCTGCAGCGCGTAAGCATCTTAATTTCACTTCAGTCATCATTTTGATGCCCACTGCCCGTGCGCATCAGACGGATCGCCGTCGATCGGCTGCGAAACACTGTGACGCGCGCCGTCGCATCATTCTCATGGGTATTGACTGCCAAGCCATCTGAGCACCTGCTTCGTCGTAAGCGTCTCCATCTGCACTGTTAGTATGGCTTGGTGCGTCGGAGTTTGCTCATGCTCAGCACCACCATCAGCGCCTCGGCAACGTTAGTCAGCCGCAGAAGGGTTACAATCAGGACGTCAGGCAGTTCGCTTGCTAGTGATCGATATGCATGAGCGCTATAGTATAGCAATGATGCTGAGCGAGGCCGGGATGAGCGGGAACAGAAGGACCTGAATGCCAGACCGGAAGTATCACTACCTCAACCTTTACGCTGCTTATACCCTTACGCTTCTTACACCGCTTTGCTATTACGGATCAGCCTACGCGGACGACGTCCCGCACAATCTGTTGTCCTCTTTTTCGTGAGCATAAGCGTAGCGATGAAGTCAGCGGTACTGGATGTAGGCAATATCTAATGACAGTTTGATGTGGGGTATCGAGGCACGCGTTTGCAGAGAGCTCGGTGCGCTTTAGTTTGGCAGGAAGCTTTCCGAGTGCTCACCATCACGAGTCCGTGACTTCCTACATAGAACTGCTATGACGTTGTGGAGCTGAGATACGCAGTCTTTGCCTCCAGCGATGATCCTGACGGGTGCAGCACCTATTGATTTCTTCAATGTAAGCTTCTGTTACGTGTACTCATCATTCCGACTCAGAAAAACAAAGTTTCGTCTTACACGCTACTGCGAATACTAGACTTCAAAACGTGAGCATATTGGATGTGAGCGTGTTGGTCAGCTTTTTACGTCCATTTCTACAGGTTTTTGGCTCGCGACCGACTTGCTTTGAAACCTCCACGATATCCTGCCCCCAATTATAGCATCATGGCAAGGAATCAAAAATATGAAATATCGGGTAAGTCATAGAACAGGCTGCTGCCGCCGCGATTTACAATATTGTCAGCATTCAAGCCTGGACCGATGGCAGAACTGCGGCCCTCTAGACCCTCGTGCGCCCGAGATAAGGGTAGTAACTCTGCGATTTGCACCTTGAGAGACGACAGGAAGGTAGCGATATTGAAGATTGTGAGAAAAAGACAGAGGAGACAAGCATTGTCTTCCTCAAGCCGTAGACGCGGTCAATTCGGACTGTGGGATGCAAGAGATATGCCCGAGGCGCGAAGGTACGAAAAATGCTTTCAAGATTTACTAGTGAGGTTAAACACTGCGTTCACTGCAGGACCTGCAGGGGCGGGACTTGCAGTTGGGGGCTAAGGAACCTTCTCGCTTCGCAGAAGAGAAGGTACAAAGAAATGCGGCGGCATTGCGTTTTGGTTGCCCGACAACCCGACCCCTGAAACAAACTCACTGTACATGTGGCGTTAAGAAGGCGTACGTTCACGTTTCGGTGGACGTGAGCAATGTCAGAACTTCTCCCGACGAGTTATCGGCTTTTGCTAGAAGACGGAATACAATGTGGGAGCGATGCACGCTAAGATTGACCTTGAATGTACATCAAAGATCCCATGCTTGCGACTGGATGATGGAAGGTTGACAAAGGTCGCATGCAAGCTGGCAATTTCAGGTCATTTACAGTTTCATTGATGAAAAAGAATACAACGTGTTGGTTTAGATACCTATCGTGTAAATGTCTGCAGGAATTCTTCTGTACGTTACGTTGGCGTATAACTGCTACGCTTACTAAGCTTAATGTTGGACGTGAACTACTAAGAACAAGAAACGATAACCTCAGTAGTATCAGGTGGAGCATAACCGCGCCATGGCGATAGCCACACGGCTGATCAGATTTTCACGAAGTTTCTGCTGCTCCAGAGTTGGCATCACCATGACTCTTTGCGTCATCACGTACGTAAGCGTTGGCCAAATGAATTTCGAGACCAACCTAACATTACTTTATATTCAGGAGAGTATATACTGCAGCCACTTAACCGTGAACCATTCAGAGACCTTGTCGCCTATACAGAACATGCTCTCGGACATTGCTTGTACACAGACTCCTAGGTACACCTGATTTGTGAAGGCAGCAATGTCCAACGCTGGAAACCTCCCAGAGATTCGAGAAGTCTTAGACTTCGACATCATGATGGCCAGCATGAGAAGCTTGCTCAGTGAAACTATGAAACTAACCGAGGAGGTATAGTAAATGCGGATAATATGGACGACAAGGTCGAATTGGTAGATTAGCGTTAAGGAATTCAAGGGATGAAGTGAGGTGAAGTACGAGAGCGAGCTAACGTCCGGCATTGCGTAGCGAATAGCACGGTGTGCCGAAACCGACCAATCAGCTCGTGCGAATGCGTGATTATAGTAATCTGATTGGTCGGTCTCGGCACACAGTGCGATTCGTTACGCAGTGACTGACGTTACTTGCGTCTTGTGCTACCCGATTTACCTAGTCCACCCAGAATAAATACTTTACCCACTTCCAGCCATGGCCCCTGATGCCTTAATTTCATCGTTCCACCGCCAAATCTTCGATACGAAAGATATTGTCACTGTAATCAGAACAATCGAGGGTGCGGCGGGCGGGTTGATGTATGTATGTACATAATGAAAGCGTCGCCCTACGTTATGACATGGGGTCTGCTCGATCACTCAATCCAATGGATAGTATCAAATTGAAAAGGCTTTGGGGGAGGTAGCTCTTGAATGCCAACGTGCCTTAGTATGCCGTTGCGTGTGGCCAGCAGGATCGAACAGAGTAAAGTAGTAGGGCTGCTGCCCTCAAATGACCACTCCTGTACTCAAAGACCTTTGGAAAGCTTTCTAGTCAGAGCATAGTTATGTCCCTGCCCGCCTCTGAAACTGAAGCACCCCCCATATCGAACCTATGATGATGGCGAAAACGGAAAGGTCTGCTTGCTCTAATTTGTTGGCGTGATGCAGTTAACGCCAAGCAAGGGCAAGACTTCCACGTGCCTAGCTGCGCTCGTACTATTCTAAAACTCCCCCATCGTTGTGAGTTTCACCCTACTTCTTTCATATGTTACGACCAGGTGCTAACTATTAGAAAGTGATGATTGAACAGAATTTCGAGCCTGCGGCGTATTCTATCGCTGCTTCCGGGTGAACGAAGAGTATACAATATGTTTTACAGCGATTCGATGTTGGACACGTGGCTCTAGCGATTTGATATCATCTGCAGTATGCGTTGCGTCCATGTGGGGAAGTGGTCGCGAATCGAAAGTGGGGTGTTTTGGTGTTGACCACACATTAAGCGCACGGACACGTCGCGGGTCTTAGTCACCTAGCGCCTTGGCTACCGAAGATCCATTTTTCGCGCTAATTTGCCAGCCCGCGCCACCAGAACCATGAACTGTAAACTCTCCAAGGGCTTTGCACCTCTGACTATCCACTCCAGCACCCAACAAGCGGAACCAGCTGCTATGTCGACAGCAAAAGCTTACTCCCACATGGCGGAGCTCGGTTCCATCGAAGCACGAGTCATCTCGTTCCGAGACCACCTCCGCTCACTCGACGAAACCCTGGAGCATGCGAACAGAAACGCGAAGCGCTTTTATATCGACAAGGAAGGATGTACATGATGTGCGCGGCCATGGAAGAAGTTATGGTTGCGGAAAGCGTTCAATATAGGAACCGGAAGGGACGTTGGTCGGATTATACCAATGAAGTAGAAGCAAACAGTGGAATCGTTTCACGGCAATGGTCGATGCCGGTGCAGAATTGAAAAGGGAGTGCAGGGGTCTCTCACGAAAGTGGTCACATTCTCGGGCCGTCAAATGGTTCAAGATCATGCGTGGGCTTCAATGGGTGAGAAGTATTGCAAACTACTCGGTACTGCTGCGGCTCGCAACTTGGAGTGGACCGAAGCTGCAATCAAATTAAACCAGTCAAACCTAGTAAGGTTGTTGAACAGACCGCAGATTCAAGCGTCCGCCAACCCTGTGCAGCAAAAGGATCTGGAGGTTCTGCGCACGCGGCGAACTACGGACACATTCGTGGTGAAAGGTCGCAAGGAAAACTCACTCGCATACGCAGCTCTTTCGGCCTCGGATTTGCCACGTGGGTACATTTTCGACCGATACGGATTGATAGCTCACGAAAACTTCGCTCTTCCGCTGCAGTCAAACGTACAAGCCGGAAGGACAAGCTCCGCGGACAAGGGCGAATCTCTCGAATGTGGAAAATCACCAACTGTACCGACTGAAGATGCAATCCCCGTCGCCACCTCTGAGGATCGTCACACTACCATGATCCCATCGGGGCTATCCAGCGGCCGAACGCACCACCAGGGTACCTGCTCCACACCATTGACTACACCGCCGCATGCCCCGATTGATCTTTCTGACTGGGATCGAGGTGACTGTAGGCTGGTGGGGTCACAGGCTACCTTTCCGAAAAGTACTACTACATCCGACCAGACCACAACCAGAATAGCGTTGCGAGCGTCGTGGCGACTTCACGCGAGACTCAACCCGGCATCTGCACGCCCGAAGGGAGCCGTTTTGTCGAGGGAACGGAAGGCGCCTCGTTGTGGGCAGAAGAGAAATTCAGCTTCGAATCAGGAAGGCAACCCCATCTGCGACTGTTCCACGATAGCGTCACCTCAGCTGATATCCACCATAGAACGGAAGGAAACATGTACTCCCCAGGATGCTGACATACGTCTCACAGACGGGCTACGATGCGATGCGCTCTCCCCAGATCATCTCAATATGTACTCGTCGTAGGTGACAGGCGTCTTACGTTCACAGCTACGCTGTGACAGCGCGGACTTGTCTGCCCTTAAGCAACCGACTTTGGGTACGCGCGATTATCCATCTTCATCGACACTCTCAAAGCGGCGTTGCTTGGCTCCTCCAACAAATTCCGCTCAGTCAAGCCTAGTCGTCATGAACACGAGCCACCCAGATGACTCCCCGGAGATCATTTTTGAAGTCCATTACGGAAGGTTTGGGCGATGACCGGCCACTGCATCGGATCGCAAATGATGCTCTCTTTCTTGAGAGCGTGATGGCTCAGCTACGGCAGAAAATGCCACAGAAGCAGTTTTGCGAGACGTGGGGGGGCCTGAACATTCGGGGCATGCATGCTCTGCTAAGTCGAGCGAGACAGCCTGTGGTCACAGGAGCCGAAAGTGGAAAGGAGATCTACTTCCTGACTGGTAAAGAAGCAGAGATGCGGCTCGAATCTCGACAAGTTTTGAATGGACCAATCATCACAGCAGCATTTTAGATGGGGTCCTGTGGCGAGTTGAGCGTGCTGCCAAGACTAGAGTCGTGACTCAGATGCATTCTGTGCTGTCTTGCGCGTGATAGGGGTGCTGCTGTTAGACACGGCACTGCTTGTAGTAACATTGCTGCTCTGGTTAGAACCCTCTATGTGCTCCTCGCTGCGAATGCTTTCTTCTTGGGTGCTACAAAGCCTGCATTTTCCGTCAAGATCGGTGACGACGGTTTCGCCAGGCCCTTTTGCAGGTTGGCCAGACGGTCCTCGTAGGATTCGGTTACGTATTCGATATAGTTGCCGCGATATCGCTTGTGTTGTCGGATGGCTTCTAGTCGAGGGGGCAGAGGATGCCATGCTTAGCGACGGCTACAGACTTCGAGGAGACGGAGCGTTTCAAGTAGGGAACGACCAACAGCGAGGTTGTTGAGCGTTATCTAGACATCTGAGCTTCTTGTTGGGAAGCGGTGAATTTCATGCCTCGTCTAAGAGAACATGCCTCCCAGACAATGACCATTCTCCTCGATCAAAACCCCATGGTCGCGACATCTCGTGACTGGCATCGCTAAGCAGCGCAATGACGACGTGCCCCAAACCGCCATAGTGCCGAAAGTCATTGTGCCAGTGCCACAGAGATTGCTTCGGATCGATCAAAACAAAGTTCACATCGCGGTCGCAGTCCCTGAACTCCTCCAAACAGTTATGAAAGGCAAGTACTTCGGTCGGACAGACGAAAGAGGTCGCCCGGGTATGAAAAGTAGAATCAGCTAATTATGCTTTCTTGTGCTTTCTTGTTGTTGATATACGTGCTAAGACAGGTCGGTAAGCAGAGCGTTGCAGGGAGTTAGACGATATACCCCCCATGACGCCTTTGTTGACGGCGTCGCAACGAAAATTTGGCGCTTTGTTCTCGACTCGAACGCTGCCTAGCGTTCGCATGGTTTTGTTCCCGTCTCAAATTGCAATCGAGACAAATGTAGCTGCTCGACCTGGATTGTCTGCCGGATGAGAGGTCTGGCATACGCGTGTAGCGAGTGGCTCTACTCACTGTTCTCGCAGTCGTTCTTATGAGTGTAGGTTGCGCGAAGTTGCGATGCCACATTGTCTCGCGGGCATTTCATCATCGCAACAGTCGTAGCGTTTCGCGGCAGTCGGTGGATTCGTTCTTACAAATAGGACAGCTCTAGTGCCGCTACCAGCATTTCGGCATTGCGGAAGCGAAATTTGAAGCGCGGCTTTCTGCGAGAGATAACATAGACAGCATGTAAGGAAGGCGAACTCTAGTTAGTTCGTTTTCCACATTGGCGTTGCCTCAATCTGCGTATCAGCGAGAGTGCAATCGCTGAGCACAGACTCATCAAAGTCTTTGTCAATGTAGGCGTCTTGGCTCAACAGCGATACTCTGGTTCGGTAACTTCTCCCTGTGGACGTACGGAGACAATAGCTGCATGGTCCAAGATCTGTCGTCTTGAAGCAATCCCGGCGGGCTCTCTTGACCCTTCTGCCATGTTTGACCCGACAATCAACAGATCGTTAATGTCCACCGCGATGTGAAGGCTCACTCACACCAGGATGCCCGACCTTGTAGGAGATGATTTCTCCTGGGATTCTAGTTTGAGCTCAAACTCCCACCCCTCTTGGAATCCATCGGACTTTGAACCGCTCAATTCGTACTCATGACCTATTCTATTCGGAGGAAGTGGCTTCTTGAAGCGTTGCCTCATCCCACTGGTGCCAACCCGCATCGGTCTTGGTATGAATAATGGTCCTTGGTTGAGCGGGCGCCGCTTCTTGTGCGGCCTTCCATGGTACTGTGGAATTACGTTTGCACCAGGTACATTGGTCAAAAATCCTTTTTCGCCGTCGTCGAATGAAACTGGTGTGGCCTGCGCGCATCGAAGCCTGAGTCGATGATGGTGTTCCAGGGAGTTTCGTGGTGCCGCATGCATTAGAGTCAAGGGTTGACAGTCTGAATATCGTTGCCGTTCCCCTAATTGTGATTGCGTTGCAGGTCGATCCGGTGAAAGTCGCCATGGGAAAAGACTCATCTCCTTGTAGAGTCATCGACCGGAAAGCGGCATCGTTTCTGAGAGGCGATACGCAGATCTTCTTCGGCATCTAGCCGTCCGTAATCGTCACTCGTGAAGAAAGAGACTTCTTCCCGCTCCTGCAACAGTCAGGCGGCTCACTGACGATGCATACGCCTGGTTATTTGTTGCTGGAGTTTTGTTTTCGTTGTTCTTCATTTACCATCGTTCCTCTTTGTCCACCTGTTCCACGTCAGTGAGCACGGTGGCGCTCGAGAACTCGTGTAGCTCACCCACAAGAGCCTTTCCTATGGGGAAAGCTTGACCACATTTCTTGTTGTGACGTCCTTACTAATCGTCTGACCGCTGAGGCTATGCACAATATCCATAGCGGTTGGAAGCATGCCAAAGTTGCCCTTCTATCTCCCCCGACGATCTTGTCTTTTTGCCAAGGCAAGTCACGAATCTTTTCACCTGTCACTCTTAGCTCCTCTCGACTTCTTGAAGCCTTGCTTGCTAACAGCTGTCCGGTGCTTCTCATTTTGGCATGTCTTTTTCAGTCTAGCAAGACATCCACCGGATCGTTGATGTCTGTGCTGCCATTTAGACCTTCGACTATCTCTTATCGCGTTAGCACCTCCGTCCAGTGTCTGAATTTGCGGTTCTCCGCTCGTAGCTTCTCCATCTCGTTACGCCTTGTGGCATGTACAGTATATCTCTACCTTCCTGCCCTAATAATCCTCCATATTCTTGCCGCACATGCTTCGAATACTTTGGAGAGCTTCCACCTCGGCTGTCATGGCGTTCGCGCTTGAATTTTTCGCTGTTCGGTGGGGATTCGGCTATGTATTGGTGATTGAGTCATGTGAGGATAGCGTGCTCGTGCCGAGTGCTGACGGTCGGTAGGTGCTGCGATGAGGGTAGTTTTGGAGCTCACATTGTTTTTCTAAGCCCCAGGGTCATCCGCAACGATGCATGTGTTGCGCTGGGTGTCCGTTCCACAATCACGACAAGCTGAGGGACGTGCGACTAGCCGACCCTGACTAACCTTCTAGCCGCCGAGGTGCTTCTTACCCAATTATTGCACACTAGTGTTCTCAAAGCCGCAAGGCCCCGTTGCGAAGAAGCTGTTTTTGCGCATGGGCTAAAGTGACGGGCACAGTTTCATCAGGTTCGTCTTTCCCCTTCGGGTGCTAGTACGCTTGCCATCCCCTGGGACGCTTCACAACATGGCTTTGTTGAGAGCAGTTGGCTCATCAATATGCGACCAGCTCACTATCCTCTTCTATCGTCCGTACAAGCATCGCACTCGTATCTGATTGGAAGACTTGGGTACGTCAGCGTGACCGTAAGCAAGACTGAGTACTTACGCTAATGAGGCGCATGGTCCATCGCTGATTATCGATGAAGGTCTAAGCTTCGCAGTTTTGTCGAGAGGGTGACATCTCATATCATGCGAGAAGTCGAAGACACCTGACCGCGTATGGGGAAATCGGGAGGAGGTTCCACAAGCGCAAATGTACCTACGGAATCATCAGTACGAGATCAAGAAGTTACTTGAGCTATGTGAGTCCTAGTCCGGTTTGCGTCGAACATACGGACGTACCAAACTCGCGCTCTGCCAAGAGTAGCCTCTCCTTTGCTGATGAGGGAGGCACCAATTCCAAGCTTCTGCCGATCGCCCTCATTTGGAGAAAAAACGGGCGGTGGTGATGGTGACCGGGGCGTGTATTTTGGACGGCGACTAGAAAAGCGGCTGGGGGTAAGAATGGTTGGGCTGTGTTCCAGAACACCAGCCAACCCAACGCCGCTGTCACCGCGTTAGCAAATCAGTCCTATATGATTGGGATCGTTGAGGCCGACCGACGGGTGCATTGCATGCGCCATACATTCAGGTCGGTGATGATTGCACTCGTGTTCATGACCATGACGATATGATCGATCCACAAGCGCAGTCACCGAGAGACTTCTTGAATGAAGGTGATCTGTGGCAATGTTAGCCGAGGCCCAGCTAGGAAGACTCAGAGAAATACGGGTCTAGTTGACTTTGAAGGCACCAAGAAGGACTAGGAGTGAGTCAGCGCAAGCACTGGAAAGTCCACGTAATTAGAGCCTTACCATTTGAGACGCGTGCAGGTTCCGCAGACGCTATAAAACCCTCTCTCATGATCGGTCAAATAGTATAGCTCGTGGTTATGATTGACCACCATGTCAACGACGAGGGCAGGTATTGCTCTACGGCAAGTAGCCGCAGCAAGCGTGGCCGTGAAGTCCGGTACTTGCCGTTGTTGGGGTTCACAAAGGTCACGCGACGGCTGCCGATTGATGTTCATTGCACACTTTCAGTACCGACAGTGCGCTGCAACCGCTGTTTGAGACGAAGTTAGCTCTGCGGATAAGGTCAGCAGGGAATTTTGGGGAACCTGGCTGCGTCTTACCGACACGCTCGCTCATCTGCTGCCGCTACTGCCGTGCTAGTGAAGCCCAGGCTAAGTCTGCTGGCCGCGAAATGAAGACACACGCAGCGCTAGAAGCACGGGTGCACGAATGGCAGAGTACCGTTACCTCGGGGATCACCAGCCCCAGCAGCTATCACCGTCGTCGTGGTACGCAATAGGTGGCACTCGAAGGAGCAGCCATGGAACGAGCAATCAGATAGAGTGATAGGCTGCAGAGCAGTCAGTCAAGGATCTGTAGCGGTCCAAAGATAAGAAATACGAGCTGAGGTTGAGGCTGTGTGAAGGAGATTACCACGACAGACGTTTGACAACCGAGGAGCATAAATGTCCTGTCTTAAGTTACTCAACGCGGAAAATCACCTAATAAGACTCGGCGCTTCACCTAAACGGCGATAGAATTGCTCTCCGGTCTTCGTGAGCTATTTGCTCGCCTGTATCTTCTCGACGAGCGGTGTTGAGCGAGATGTATGCAGAGGACGAGGCGACAGCCTGCTAGCTGACTGTGGTGCGATAGGGCTCAGCAGTCGGGATATTGGCTTCGAGAGACAACAGCAGGTGCAAGAGTGAACACGGTAGGTAGCGTAGGGTAGCGACTGGCGGGCTGGCGAGCTGCCATCGCACCTGTTCCTCGAGCCTCTCGGCAGTCGCGCACTTGGAAGAAATGTAACTCTTCTCTAAATCGCTGTAACCATGATTAATTGTGATCGCGAAGAGGAGTCTGGCTACAAGCTGTTCGAGTGCGTAGCATAGTGGGATGCCTCAGCGGAGACGGATGACATCGACACTTGCTAGGTAAGCCATCATCTACGCGACACGCGATTTCTCGACTTTGAGGGTCATACCTCGCAATACTCTAGTCTTGAGAGACCAGCAACCGGCGACCAGATACTGGTAGCCGAAGCAGCCAAGACACACGTAAAAATCACACAGCTTGTAGTAGTCGATTCCACTGATGGAAACGTCATCGACTGCAGTGCTTCGATGAGGATAGTCATCTGCCTCAAATGATCGATGTCTGGGTCTGAGCGAGCATCAGGCGGAGGCCTCCGGTAACAATCAGGGGCCTCTGCCTACGAGCTGGGCTGCCGTTGTGAAGAACGCAGCGATCTGTATTCCCTGTCAGCGCGGAGACTTGAGTCTGCAGAATGACTAAGTAGACAGTAAGGATCTGTGGACGGCTACAGGAAAAACGACGCGAGCCGTCGCGAGACAGTCGGCTATGATTTTTTGTGATGCGGCACACCATCCGATGCTGCGCCCTTACAAGCTAACGTTACGAGAAGACGGCAGTTCTCGATCGAATCCCGCGAAAAAGTCTAGGATATGACTGTCAGCTTCGGTACAGGCGATTCACAGACTAGGGCACACTTCAGCCGAACCCTCAGCGGTCAGCTATTACACTGACCGCGCTAGCCCCACCTCATGCAGCCGTCAACGTACTAACTTCTTCAGTGGGAGATCAGAACTTGGGAGAGACTTCACACGGCAGTAGCTACAAGGGGAACAGCACATGATCGACTGCGCATCCTCAAGAGCAGTCATTCGCAGTCGGGTTTACAGCTAGAGCTGCCAGGTCATCGTCTCCATTAGAGCTAGTTGTTACCAGGCTGCAGTGCTGGTAGGAATATGAACGGATGGAACAGTCGGTGGGAAAGCTGCTCTGGTGAAGCTTGGTAGCGTTGGACTTACAGATGTTCTCGATATCCCGGCAAGGGGGCATCCGGAGAGCTCAAAGCGGAAAGATCAAGAGCCAATCGTCCGCAACGAATAAGCCTATGTCAAATTGCCTCATGTTTGTTATTCATCAGTCAACAGGATCGAGGCATGGGAGCACGCCTTACCTTGGGCAATCACTCTTTGATCTCGTCAACCTCACCTGCTCTCATGTTCCTACGACAGCGACTCTCGAAATGAGCGCATGTACTGATCAGAATCGAACTAACGTTATTCGATAAACGCATCAACGTTCACGAGTGTAGTGTGAAGGATCTTACGAAGTACAACTGATGCGCTACGAGGCTGAAGACCATTTCGACAATCTTCCTAGCAAACGACTCGAGCTTAGATGACTGTGGCTTCGCCGGCGGTCTGACCCAATCACTTCATTGTTTGTTGTGGACCCTCGGTGCGGAGGCTGTAAGGCTCTGTATGAGAGAATCCAAGTAGCGACGGCAACCCGTCATCAGAGACGACTGGGGATATAGACACACGCAAAAAAGCTACTCGCCCAGAGCGAGCGTTGTATATGCCTTGCATGCAACGGAATGGATTTCAGGAGAGTTGGGTGGTGCAGATCCTTTATACCCACAGAGCGAGCTTTACGCTTATGCCCACAAAAGAGATCGAGTAGACATTGAGACGTCCGTGCTCGGATTACAGCGTTGGGTTACGCTGTGCTTCCCGTCACTCGAAAGCAGCCGTTACACGTGCGGTCACTAGATCAGCCATGCTTGTGACTGTTGCTCTCTCAGATAAGCAGCGATCTTGATGATGACAGCTGCACCTGACACGATGGGCGCACGACAGCACTGCGGTGCATGAGCTTGTAGACGTACTCGCAGTCATCACCTTTACGTATTCCTTCTGTATGTGTGGGAATGGTAACATTCGTCAGCAGTGAGCACTGATATCATCGTCCTCGAGGCGGCGACTTGGCGCTGAAGGTCAGATTGGCAGCATCAGAAAAGGCAGGTACCTAAGCAACATCATCAGCCGTCCAAATGTGCGGCAGTCTAGCCTCGGAATAGGAACTCGCAAGCACTCAGCGACATTACCAGCCATGTCGGCACACCGTTTGGGCGTAGAGCGTGATGTTTGCGAACCGTACACACCATCAGCCGTAGTATCAGCAACATCCGCTAGCATAAGCATCATAGCGTATCACGATAAGCTTACAAGCCCGCAACTATAGACTGGCTAAGCGCACAAGCACCTTATCCCATGCATGTGTAATGCAAGTGCTGCTTCCCGTCTTATCACCTCTTAGTAGACAGTGTGTCACGATGTGCACAAAACGTGGCTGTCTTCAAGTCAACGTGGAAACGCTCACGAACGAAAGACCTACTGCAGGGATGTTGCCTACTTCCGCGCGTTCTTTGGTAAGTATTGGCCTGCAATAGCAGCTGTACGCTAACGTTGCCACGCATCCGATAGTGCTGGGTGCGAGGTGTTGATTGCGCCCGAGCAGAATTATGGTTCGCTTCAACCTCGACACGGACCTCAGTTCTACAGCCGCCAAGAGCCTCAAGGCGGCTGACCTTGGTCATCGTTTCCGCTATGGCTTAGCTTTGTTCCAGAAGCTGCTCAATGAGTGAGTGGAGGGCACCTAAGTATGGTTCAAGTTGGTGTGGAACAGGCTCATAGCATCGGCCGAGCATTTCATGGTCGAATCTATGTTGAGCGCGGCGCATCTGGTTGTCTGTATGTTCGTAGAATCGGCGAGAAGGTGTCACATGCGTGTAAATTTCGGCTACAAGTATTTCTGCTTGTCTAGGAGTAGGTCCAGCATACATTTTAAGAGTGTTATGACTATGATTTAGATAGGAGAATACGTTGTTTTTTCTGCGTACGCCGGTTCTTCCCCATAATGACGGTCAGTAATCCAAAGCGAGTTTCCCCTCAAAATTCTCGAGCCTGACTAACGCGCTTGTCGGTCTTCCTGGTGGCATGTCGACGTTTCGTATAGACGCTTCTCAAGCGCAAACACAAGAAGCATAACATTGCTATACCTTGGAAGGTGGCTTTGCGACGAGTGGGACATAGTCAAAACCTTTACTTTGGAAGCTCACCTAACTGAGCGATGCGTACCTTTCTGAAGCCTGATTTTCCAAATTATACGCTGTTGATAGACAGCTTCAGCGACCTTCGAACCAATAGTTTCAGCAGCCTTCGGACAGGAGTCAGACGTTGGTCAACGATATAACAAAACTTGTAGAGGAGCGATATTACATCATTCCTGATCCAGACCTGTAGGTCGAGTAATTATAAATTCACCGCATTGAAATTTCTCATCTCTGGGATGATCTGTGCCAGCCTTCTCTATCCGTCCTAAAATCGAACTCATTGTTAGTAGCTCATCTTAGTCTACCGTTATACCTAATTTTGATAATGCTAATACATAGCGGTTCTGATGACGCGATGAACTCTTACTGGCTCTTGCGGTCATCAAAGCCGAGAATTGGCAACCCGTGGCCACGGTTTTCCAGGACCGTGGAATTCCACAACCTGCCGACCAGCCTTATATTCTGGTCATGCTAATCTATATGTCCAGTGATAAGCGAAGCATCACTTTAGAAAAAGTCTGCAGATGCCCTTGTCTCTTTTCCCTTTTGGATCGCTTTCATGTCTTCATGATTCTGTGCCTCCAGCTCTACAACCACCCTTACGTCCACGTCCACGTCCACGTCCACCCGAGATGCAAGCCCACAGCTCTTCCAAGACATCTTGTCCGCCCCCACCGCCATCAAGCGCTTACAGCGACTGCTCGTGCAGGGAGGCAGCCTTCTGACCGGCGATGCTCTGAGACGGCTCATCGTCTTCGACTTCAACGGAGCTCAGCCAGCCGGTGGCGCGTTAGGCGGAGCCGCCAAAGCTGCTGTACGTACTACCCCTCGCTTGGCTTTGCAGACCAGTACAGTGACACTGGCACTGACATGCTTGCTGCGCCCAGTCCATCGAGACCTACCCGTTCTCCGCAGGCTTCGACATCAGCCTGACGGTTGGCTTCCTCGAGCCGTGCGGGATAAACACGCCCCACGTGCACCCGCGCGCCACCGAGTTCCTCGTGCTTGTGCAAGGATCGAGCCTTCGATTCGGCAGTGTGCTGGAGAATGGACTTGTCGGGCCTGACGAAAACCAGGAGATTGCTGGCGTGCTGCGCCCGTTCGAGGGCAACCTCTTTCCACAAGGCAGCATACACTACCAGTTCAACGATGGTTGTGAGAAGGCAGTCTTTGTCGCAGCGCTAGACTCCAACGACCCCGGGACGAGCTCCGTGGCGCAGAACTTCTTCAGCCTCGACGCTGGGGTCTTCAACGCCACCTTAGGCTACCCCGAAACCGTGGATGGCCGCAACTTCGAAGCGTTCAGGAAAGCGATTCCGGCCAACCTAGCGCAAGACGTCGGCAGCTGCCTTGCTAGGTGCAGCGCACAGCAGCGTAGCCAGTGAAGGGCTCTAACCCTGTATTCGAGGCTCGCAAGGGAGGTGGTCGGATCTAGTCTTGGGGCTGTTTTTTGGCGCGCTTAGTTTGTGTTGATTTATGGCGGAGTTCAATAGATGTCCGGCGGTCTGGTAATTAGTTTCAGGAGTACCGGAGTTCTGTTCATGCACTAATGTTCTCTCTGGTTCCCTTTCTTGTGCATCAAGTTGCTCTGGCATTGTGTTCAAAACTGGCTCAGGACCGAGTGTCAGACTGTGCAAACTACTGTCGAATATCCCGTGAGATACCACTCCATCCCACGTCCCCTGCTGTGCATTAGCGGTACTCGTTGTCTGCTCTGAAGTACCGTGGACATGGCCGCTTACCTTGCGGTCCTGCACCTCACACCAGCCGTCTTTCCGTCTCGAAAGTCTCTTTGCGCTGACAGCGAGCATCCAAGCGTCTGGAAAGGGTTCGATAGCAACGTACATCATTAGGCTCTCCGAGCCACACAGATAAGAAAGCGTTGCCCCCAGCATTTGAAGCTCTCGGCTGCACTCCAGCAACAGCGTCAGGAGCAACAAGCTGTCGCCGTGTACGATGCTTCTCAAAAGAGCGGCTTGGGAAACAAAATACCTTCTCAACGTCTGTGGATAGCTCAGCGTGCTGCAGCAATGACCAAAGCGGCAAGCGCGACCTCACAGGATGTCTCATACAGATGGTTCTGTGATGCTAGGGTGTGGTTTCATCACTGTGAGACCATCGATGTATCCAGCTTTCTTCTAGCAAGCGAGACCGGATGACTCTAGATGAGAATCTAAGCATGCCTCTGGTCTCACATAGCACAGTAAGTCATGTCTGGAGTGAGGAACAACGCTGACGCGCACTCGCGCTGGTGATGCACACGATTAGCGTAGAGCCTTCATACTGCACACCTGCACTCGAGTCCCCGCCTATTGCGAAGCGTGGCCCGAAATACGTACGCCTTAGCATGCATTAGTAGGCCAAGTTCAGGCCCAAGACCAAGTTCGGGCCCAGGACCAAAGATAGATGCAACATCTCTCAACGCCCAACGACGCACACGCGAGGATGATGTCTCCACCATGCTCTAGTCTCGAGTCAATTATCATCAAATCGCAGCTCAGCGCCATCTTCAGACGCTATTGCATCGGCGTCTCGTCATGCTCCGCCCCAAGCGAACAAAGGGACCATTCCGGCCAAGCATCACTCACATCCCGCTGGCACCCACGGCTGCTGAAGCTGAGATCGCCAGCCGCAGCGGCTCAACGGTGGCAGATGAAGCTGCGCTAGAGAGCACGCAAGTTGCCAAGAAGATACCCGCTCCCAGGCTCTCGCAGATGATCGAGCAAAGAACGTGGGAGAACGGGCAGCTCAGACAGGAGCTAGCATACCATCAGAGGAAGCACGCAGCGAGCATGTATCTTCTCGAGGAGGTCAGAGTTGTGGTCGAGAGCCTCCAGCAGGCCCTCGCTAACTTTCAGAGACTCAACGAAGAAACAGAAGACGGTGTCGCAGATAGGGAGTGTAGGGAATGGTAGGGACCGCTAGAGAGAGGCACAGTGGCATGGTCTACGCTCATGGTTGCTCGTCCGGCAGGTGACGCACGGCAGTAGACTACGTTGTGAATCAATAATAGTTTCCTCCTGATCCTTCCAGGGTTGCACCACCTCCGTTTTGCTGCTTGCCAATCTACTCTGCGTCCGGTCTGTATCTGCGCCAACGGATCATTTCTGGGCAGCATGCAAACCCGCCCGCCACAACCGAGTGCATTGCTTTCTTGTGCTACGCTACTGTGGATGACCGCCAGCGTGAACGTTATGGTCCTCAATTCATCTATCAATACCTGAGAATGCTCCTTGCGGCTCTTGCAGCGGCTGGTGCCAGATCTGGGCCTGTCCTGCAGCACACACACTCACTACATATGCCACGGTGCTCCCGCAACTCAAATGTAGAAGTCCTCGCCAGCCTCCGGATCTAGGTTGTCGAAGTGTTCGCCATGGCTATGTTGACGCCTGTCGTCACGCCGGCGAGCCGACTGGAAGCTACAGCTACGAAACTGAGACTCTGCCCTGTGTTTCTGCCTCATATCAGCAGCAGCCAGAAGGGGTGCGGCCGAGCCTTACGATCTGCCTGCCGCCAGCGCTTGAACGTTGCGTATGTACTCCGCATCTCCCGGCACTTCTTCGATAGGAGCAAGCGGGGAGAGAGCCAGGCGCACTGTGCTCCGGACGCTTCCTGCACACTCGGCTTCATGAGGGGGGAAGGTCGAAGTGCAACGGCGATGACACATGGCTGTAGCCGGCCAACAAAGAGGCAGCGGCTTGAAAAGTGAACTGACGTTAGAAGCAAGGTGAACTTAGAAGTAAACTGACGTCAAAAAGTGAATTGACGTTAGAAGTGAGTGACGCTGTAGGGCTCTCCGCGCGCACGACAAGAAAGACTGCAAGGTCTTACGTCGCAGAAGATGGCCCGGCCAGTCGGGCGAACTGTTCGTGCGGAGATATGATCCGTGAAAAATACAATATGTGGAAGATGAAGCACAGCGGCATCGGCTGAAAGACCACTTGGGATGGCAGGGCCATGCGGGTCAAGAGCGCTATTCGTGTGGTGGGAACCACTTGGGGTAAGCAAGGCACATCTTCTGTCGTAGCCCCCGTGAAAGGGCGTAGCTGTCATGAAAGCAGCATATTCAGAACGCTAAATGTACAATCCCCTTACAAAACTGTACTGTACAGCGCTCTACAGCGCTGCACACCGAATGGTTGTCGTAGCTCCTTGTCCGCTCTCGCGTACTTGTCTTCTGCGCTAGTTATCAAAACTCGCTGCCGGAGGGTCGGGCCCAGTCGGACCGCTTTCTCGACGCGATCACGAGCTCGCTGGCGATGACCAGTGCTCTCTGCATGTCCGCCCTCTCTCTTTCTAGCTCGGCTATTCTCGCCGTAAGCAGCTCCGTGCTCGAGCTCGCCTCCCGAGCTGCAAGAGAACTTTGGCTAGCCAGCGCCAGTTTGTATTCCTGCACGACAGCTTCGTAAGCGACCGCGTCTGTTTGTGCCTCAAACAGCTCCTTCTCTAGCGAACAGTATTGGCTAGCCAGCACAGAAAGCTCGTGCAGTACAAACCCATGCTGGCCAGACAGCGTTCGGTACGCCTGCACTAGATGAATGTTGTGTTGCACCAGATGATTGTTGCGTTGCGCTTCCTGGATGTATGCTAGCCGGTACGCTTCGCATCGCGCGCTCAGGGACGCAACAGGATATTCGGTCTCGAAAGAGTGTCTGTAGAGCATATCAGCCAGCCTCCATGTGTATAGGAGTCACTCGACGGAGTGAAATCATAAAGTGAAACCAACCTTTGGTGCTCAGCAGCACGTAGGACCACACTGGATGGAGGCGCATCGAGCTCGCAAGTACGCCACACCTGGCACGAGCCAGACATCATCCAGCTTACGTGTAGGCAACGAAGTCAAAGCCAGAGTCGGGGGCCTCGCTGTTTGGTGCTTAGCCAGTCCGCTGTTTAAACCCGCTGGACGATCATCAGTGCGGCAGCAGGAATGTCGCGCCCCGCTACTTAGACAATCACCGTCCATCGTGCGTGCTGCTAAGAATAGACCTGGTGGCATAAATAGATAAGCGATACTCACCGTACAGAATCGGCCAGGAAACGGGCCACAAGTAAGACTTCGCCAGGCGGAGTGTTGAGAAAGGGAAGAAGGCGAAGATTGTTTCGAGTGCACTCGTTTCGCATCGTAGCGTATTTCCCTATTCGGGGACGTCGAGTATATGGCTTCACCGTCCTGCCGTAGCGTATGCACAGCGCGTGCGATGACCATGGCAACCCGCAAAACCACCAACAAGGTTCACAACAAGAAGCTGAGAAGGAGACGGGAGGGACTGTCGACCAAGTGCTACGAGTACGGCGAACTGGACGGCGTCGAGCTAGCACTGTTCGTGCGCTACCCCAAGCGCGGAGACTTCTACTCGTACGTGTCTCGAAGAGAGCTGCCCTGGCTTCGAGACGTTACAAAGCTGGTATGCCACCTGCCGTGCGTTGCAACGTATCCCGCTGAGTGTGAACAGATGACGCACCCCAAGGCCAGGACAGAGTACCCGGAGGATCTGAAGGAGAGGGTGGAAGACACGAGAATGAAGATGAGAAAGGCCAAAGACGCGGGTGTGCTGGTACAAGCCGGTTCAGACGGACAAGGTGGCCAAGATGGAAGCAGTGCGCCCGTGCCTGTGCTCTCCGCCGCAGACTTTCCAGACTTTGTATGCAATCTGACATTGTGGGAGCGTCGCTGCAAGGGTCACTGAGAGACGCCCTGGAGCAGCTACATTGAACCAGTTCGGATTGTCAAGAACGACACTAAGGCCGCGGTGCAGGTACCCGCTCATCGTTCTTTCCAAACCCTTCCTCTAGTCTCTTCTCCACCCTCTCTGCGCTGTCTTCGCTTCGAGCGTTCCTGCGGCCTTCCCTCTTGCACCTAATGTGAACTACATGACTGCGTACAAGAAGGGGTTGTTCACAATCACTATGGTGCAGGAAGATGCTGTGGCGGGGCGAGCAAACGAATGGAGCTATGTTTCATCAATCCTAACAGCACTCTCCCGACGGCCAACCCCCCAGTCTGGTGCTCCGGGCGTCAGTCTGTGAGCGCGATCGTTGAGCTGCCCGGCTCTCCTTCTCTTAATGCAGACGGTAGTGTAATGATGATAACGCGCTGCCGCAACAGTCTACCAGCGCCTTCTGCTGACGACCGCTCTCACAGCCGCCTCTGACGGTTTGGTGCACGCACATCAACGTAGGGAGGCTCTTCGGTCACAGGAGAAAGCTCTGCCTGGCCTCGAAAAGCTGTGCGGCTCAGGGAGTCACTGCCAGACAGCTCTGCCCGCCCGTCTAGAGCAGAGTCGACCTGAAGCTCAGCGACGTGGATATGAGACCGCGCCTCGTCGTCAGGGCGGCTGGCGTGGTAGTAGTGATAAACCTCGACGACCAGGACATTGGCAGACACCGAAGCTTTGCGCACTAGGGTTCTAACTTCGGCGCACGATCGTCTCGAGCAGATCCGACCGTACAGCGTTGGTCTTCTGGTGTGCGCCGGGCGCGGAGGGAGCGGCGTTTGCCGCAATACGAACAGCTGCGCTGCTCCGGGAAGGCAGAGTGGGGCAGAAGATGGGCTTTGGCCGGCTCCATGATCTGATACTGCTACTCTCGTGCGCGATCATCAACGGCTCTGAGATGCAGTCGCAGATGTGATGGTACAGTATAGGCTGTTTGATGCATGTTCCTGCTTGGTCCCACTCGATACAGTACTTTGCAAAACCGCCCTCACCTTTTGCACAAGCGACTTTTATAAGAAACCCCTCCCAGACTAGGTCCACCCCTGCTAGCTTGAGCCAATAGCATACTACCGCTGTCTGCTAGCACTTATCAAGCTAGTCTGCACCTGCGAGCATCCTTCGTTGCAAAACAGGTGTAATACGATGTGTCCATTACGATATGTACATGATCCACTGCGCTGCACATACAAGCACTGTACAGTAACATGACTATTTACTCACGCTATATGGCCTTGCATAAGCACCACCTCCTTCACTCAGCACGCCACTTGAGTGTCTATTTCGCCTGCTTCCTCTGCTTGGCCTGCTTCCTCTGCTTCCTCTGCTTCCCACTGTTCTAAGACTTGGAGGGAAGACACAAGGTCAGGATGTCCCTCTCTAAGTATTTGAGACAGCTGCCGCACACACTGCCGTATCAAGGCCATCGCCTCTGCACTCCGCCCTAGAGACCTCCAGGTGAAGGCGAGATTGTGCATGCTGGTCAGCGTGTCAGGATGGTCCGCTCCCAGCTTCGTCTTGCGAGTCTCTATCACCTCCACAAACAGCTCCTCAGCGTCCTTCCATCGGCCTTGGTTCCTGTATGTCGCCGCCAGGTTGGCCATGCTGCTCAGTGTGAAAGGATGGTCTGCTCCCAGCTTCGTCCGCGCTCCTCCATCACTTGCTTGCGTAGCTTCTCAGCCTTGCTCCACTGTCCTCCAAGCGAGTACGCTTCTGCCACCATCGCCATGCTCCACCACGTGTCCTCGTGCTCCCGCCGTAGCACCGTCCGCCGGGTCTTTAACGACGCCACAGCAAGCTGCTCAGCCTCAGCCGCGTTGCCGCCCTGCTCTGCATACCACGCCGCTCGATACAGCAGCGTAGCCCACTGTGTCAACGCCAGCTCGCCCTCCGGTCGCTGCTCTGCAGCTGCTTTGGCGTGGGCAAAGAGCGGTCCGCACACTGCCCAGTTCTCGTACGCTCCTGTCGGAAACGCTGCACTAAGGTTGCAGATGAACTGTCGCTTCCACCGCTCTAGCTCGCCGTTCGCCGTCAGCCATGCCCGTGTCGCGAGCTGCACAAGCGCGTGCATCTCAAAACTGCGTCCACCAGTCTCGTCGGCAATAAAGCAGAAGTTGCGCAAGGCCACCACGTCGTCTTCGAACGTGTCCTCCTCACTCTCAACGCTCGTGCTGGACTGCGACGCCTCATCATCACCGTCGCCGTCATCCTCCTCCTCCTCCTCCTCATTCTCATCCTCATCCTCTTCCTCCTCTCCGTCGCTGACTGCACCTTCTGTCTCCGGCCCTGGCTCGTCGCCCTCATCCCCTTCCTGCTGGTCTCGCCATCGCAGCACGTCCTCAGGTATCCCCTGCCGGTCGAAGAAGCTTATGAGCGCGAGCAGCTCTGCCGCCGATGGTCGTGTCTGCCGTATGTGCTCAAACGACATCTGCCACGTCACGATGATCGAGTTCTTCGCCTCCCAGTCTCGTCGCAGCTTACCCTTATCGAAGTTGAGAAGGCTTGTCCGCTTGCGCTCGCTCCTCTTGTAGTCGTCCAGATATTTCGCTACTGAGTATTGAGGCAGATGATTGGAGATGTATGCTGCCGCTTGCACGATAGCCAGTGGCATATACTCGAGTATCGCGACCAGCTTGGTAATCTCACTGCTATCGCTCAGTGTTTTCAGTTTCTTCTCCAGGAGCCTCAGTGCGCTGGGCTTGTCCATCGGTCCAACAGTAATAACGTCATTGCGATCGTCGACAAGCTCCAGCGCGGCCTCCCTGTTTCGCGTCGTGACGAGGATTGAGCCGCGCTCGCAGTGTGGTAGGTACTCGCGCAACGGTCGGGACCCGGTCATCGGCTCTGCAGCTGGGCGGTCGATAAGGCAGCGGGCATCGTCGACGTTGTCTAGAACAAGCAGCCATCGGCGCTTGCACTCGCGCAGCCAGTCGTGCACCAGCTTGAAGATGTTCGCCTGCGGGTCCTGCCGGCCAGCGATCTTGACGCGGTCGGCGATGTCGCGGAAGCTCTGCTCGTACCGCGCTGCGTTGCTGGCGTACACCCACAGCACCCACGTCTCAGGCGACCGCTCGCGCGTGCGGTAGGCGTGCTCGATGGCGAGCTGCGACTTCCTTCACGACAGTCAGCGGTAGATGCTAGCCAAGCCGTACTCTACCTACCCCACGCCGCCTAGGCCAACAAGCGCCGTCCATGAGTCTGGCGCGGCGCATCTCGTCTGAAGATTTACAAGTATCGTTCCTCGCTCGACGAAGTCGGTGTCGCGCGCGAACGGTACCACGATCGACGGTTGAGGTGGTGTCTCTGCTCGTGCTGAAGCGGGGCCGCGGTTAGCGCTCGTTCGGACCCTGTGAACCTTGCGCCCCCGCCCAACTCACCCGGCGGCCTGGGGGGTAAAGCAATGTCGGATGGAGTGGGATGGACGCCGGAGATGGAGGCCGTCCGAGCGACTATTCGGTTCGCCATCAGCACAGGAAGATTGGAGAAGGATATAACCTAAAGAAGAACAGCAGGCACCAAAACGACAGAGTCTGTGTGGCAGCAAGTTCTGCTTCAATCGCCGGGTTAAGGACAATGAACACTTAGAGAAAAGGCTCTGAGAAGACTTGCGACAAAATTAACACGCACAGGCACAGGACACTATTAGCAAGGGATAGTAGCGCAGAAAGAGGATACTAGTAAGGGCTTTGAGGAGTTTATGGGATATCAGAAGGCTGGCATCACGTGATAATTGTACTAGTGCCCTTTAGGCTTAATGCCGGGCGGAATGAAACTCACACTCACACACACACACTAGAAACGTCATACTCATCTAAGATTGATGGTAGGGTGGATTTAGGTCCTGTCGGCGTATTGGCTCTAAATTTGGATTCGGTTTTCGCACTATCGAGCTGTGCCACCCACAGAATTTGCAGTGACACAACTTGCGTGGCAGAGCGTAGGTGGAGGAGGCGTTGCAGCTTAGGGTTATACTGATGAGGGATTAGTAGAGACGACCAAGCGTTGATGTGTACAGGGTCTTCGAGTCATCGCGAACCTTCCGACGCGTCTTTGTTGAGATGCAGTGTATGTGGTGAAAGTATGCATACCCCGCGTCCCAAGTTGCACTGGTTTCCTTCCAACGGAAAACTGATTGGTGGATATGTAAAGCGGTAATTGGAAAACATACGATGCGCCTCCTTCTCCTGTTGTCACACGAAACACGAACTGCAAATTTTCCCTGCTTGTGTTATCGGTTTGAAACGTTCTACTCTCATACATCCACCGCACTACCGCAACAATTCCTCTCTAATCTATTCTCTATTGAATAGTGAACCATTCGTTACATGGAAAACAGCGCTATTGAGTTCGTATGCGATTCGCCTACCGTAAATTTGAAAATATCATCATATACTGACTATACATTGTTACAGGCACCAAGCACATTTGCTCTCACGAGATGGCTCCGTAGTCTAAGACAACAGCCTACCTCTATCATCATGTTGTACTGCCGTTAAAGCTACCTCAGGAGGACGACAGTGACGCTGCACACGAGCGCTCCTTGTTCGAGATGGTTATACAAGCCTTGCAGTACATGCTGAATATCGTGGACGAGAGCTACGCTGGTACAGTGACCTCTGCCATAGCCATGATCAAGAACCTGCGCGACAATCGGGACGACTATGGTGATGTGAGCGAAGTTCAGCTGGAAACTCTTCTCTCCAGTCTCTCTGATGAGACTCACAGTCCCGTGCCGCTCGAGATCAAGGCTCAAAATGCGTGCATCTTAATAAGCCGCCAGCCAGGACATCTCAACTTCGAATTCTTTGAGTTGGCGCCCACCAACGAGGCAGCTCTACGCGCTACGCGACTCACGCGGACATTTCCGGGCTATGCATCGCGCGTTGCAGTCGACAGGATCATGGACAAGAGCCTTCAGAAATCTATAGCCGGTACAATCGCGAAGATGGCAACTCAGTCAGCACCAGGATTTCAGCCACAAGCTCGCAAGAATGGACAGGATGAAGATGAACATCGTGATACCACTGCACCGGGACTAGTGACCGACTTCCTGATGACTGTTGTCGCAGTTCTTGGCGAGACGACTGATGTGAAACGCATCACAAAGGCCACTCGAGAAGATGTGCTATGGACTCGTTGCGAACAGCCGTGGCGGCGTTCACCACTATGGCTTCTCGTCAGAGTCGTTCTACAACTCTGGTTCACCCGCAATTCAACCAATCTGCAGTCGCCTGACAACCTTTACAAGGCTTTCATGACCTGCATGCTGTCACGATTACTTGACACGGTACGTGTGAGCACTATTTCCTAAAGCTGAAGTGTTATAATTTGCTATCTCCAGGCCAGAATCCATTCGAAGAGCATGGGTATCGAGATTGTTCACAACGTATCTGCTAAGCTAGTTCGAAGACTACGCAAGTTTGAGCGCTTGGTGCAGTCCCAATATCTTCTTTCCTCTTGGACAGAGTCGACCGCAAGATGCCTCTTGAAAGCTCATTCCGTCATCGACCAGCACTGGCAAGGTCTAACACAGAGTACTGAGATCAACATTGATACCACTGTAGTGAAGAACATCCAGCCAGATAACGATCTCGACATGAAACTACCCGCTCTTGATGCATTTCTATGAAGGTAGGATATACGGGTAAGGTTAGGAAATTGCAAGATCTAAAATTTTGGTTTTAATGTGCCAAAGGGTAGAGTAAGGGTGTGTTAATCGAATGCACTCTTCCGATTTTGAATTGAAGTTGTGGTTGTAGAATTATCTACGTTGAAAGTGGTGAAGTACTGGAGTGAGGTCCTAATCGAGTAAAGCGCGCGAAGAGAAGGCGCTGAACTAGGAAGAGTTATGTCCTGAATACGCTAAGCCGAAAGGAGTTTCCTCCTGAATCTCTAGCTTATAGATTGTTCATACTAGGAACGTGAGCTGTATAGCTTATAACATGCCAGGAGGAAGGCCAAAGAAGTACATTACAGCTGAAGCTAAAGCCGAGGCGAAGCGAAGACATAACCACGAAGAATATCTCCGCAGAAAGGACCGTCCTTTCCAGCGTGAGACTCGCCCCGAGTTCGTTCACTATGAGCCTATACCCCTAGGTATACCGACAACCACCCGCATAGACCTTGGTCTTCGAATTAGCACCGACGTTCCTATTCCTTGCGATTCTCTTATCGGGCCAGACGAGTTGCCAGAAGGCGAGGATGTATACAGACCACCATCTCCTCTCGCATCGCTAGCAGCAGACGACGTAGAGGCCGCAGCGGTCATCAGTCAACTTCAAACGAGTGACAGGGAACAGACGAACGAGCGTATCGAGTACGAACGGCGTATACAGCAACAGATAAAGGACAAAGATGCAAGGACTGCTGGTATTTTACTTGAGATGCAAGCTGGAACTATGGCAGTACGCTCAAGCGCAGATAATATCCCAGAGCACTCAGGGAACATAGAGAGGCCGATAGAACTAGACAGCGATAGCGTTGATACTACAGCAGGTCAGATTCAGGCTATCGAGAACAGCAACCTGCAGCGATCGTCCACAGCGCCTATTATTGAGGAACTGGCTACTACGGAGGAGCCCCCTGTTGCGAACACTCACAGTGTCAGCGACACATTAGCACCCACCCCAGCAAAAACTACTTCTACTTCTTCAAAAGCTCTAAACAGCCCGCAAACACCTAGCCAGCGCAGCGTCTCTTCAGCTCGGTCGACCGGCCGACGCAAGACCTTCCCAGCCCAGAGCAACACACTACTGTCTTGGGTCAAGCCTGTATCCAGACAACCGTCTGAGAACAGTAATACACTGCAGCTAGCGCAGGCGTCTCTCAGCCATAGCACGCCTCCACCACTACCCCCCTCATCTAACCGTAGTACACCTCGCCTACCACAGCCGTCTAACAGCAACAGCACGCCTCAGGCAGCCGCGCGAGGCACACCAGCCGCTGGGTCGCCCTCACCCGGCCCGCCCTAGTACCTATCGGCTGCGCTAGGCGCTCGAGCATTCCAGCAGAACTCCATCACCAACCCTAACTGTTAGGGTTAGCTGGTAATGCGCTCCCACAATAAGTTTCAATTGATATAAGCTTGTCAATTGATGCAAGGTGCTATGCTGAGATGGAGCGAATTGGAAGAAAAATGGAAATGGCTGGGTACCGGTATATGGAGGCAGCGCGGCTAGCACTTTTAATCTGCTTCTTTTCAATAGAGGAGATAGCAAGAATTAAATCTGCTTCTTGATAGCTTGATTGAGGCATACGTGGCTGAGCTATAAAGATTGATAGATGAGATGGTATATAAAGTTGGTGGGGCTGGCGACTCGCTTGTAAATCACGTTACAGGCAGATACCAAACAGAACATGAAGCTTGGCGAACATCAGGGGCCGGTTTTTAGGTGACGAGGCCACCGAACCCTAGAGGGTCATCTCGCATTGGCAAATACCGCATCGCATATCAACGCGCAAACGATCGTATCGGCTTCGTCGTCATTTGCTGTGCAGGCTGAGTGAAGGCCCCTGTCGTGAGCGGGGTTGCATGGCCTCGTGTGGGCGCTCGATTGCCTGCCTCCAGCCAACGACGATCCCTCGTCCGCGCAACTTCAAAACCTGCAAGCGCGGAAGCTGGATCTCAGACGATGCTGTTAGCATAAATCTCCACCATAGTTGTATCGTGCAATAGCTAGGGTTAGAAGAAGAACTAGCGCGCGCAAGGTTAGGTCTCCGCATCCTCTATAGAGCTATTAGTAAGATACTACAGCATTTAACCGCGTGCATGTTAGTAGTCTAGGCTTAAAACTTGGTGCTCGCACACTCCTGCGCTGCTCTAGGGAACTTCACTAACAGGGGCAAAAACTGAGTCCACTCGTCCGCTGTACACACTAGAGCTTAACTAGATGTGGCTTAGCTGTTATCGCCCTGCGCCCGCTGACCTCTTCCTGAAGGATGTCTCCCACAACGAGGTGCGGCCCCGTGTGCGGGCGGTACACGCGTCAAGTGGCGCAGACATACGGGAAACCGTTATGTGCCGGAGACTCTACCTACAATTTGTGGGTTGCAACTTGCGACAGGCCTTGCACGTGTGGGCACGTACCGCACGCAGGTCCATAATAAAAAGCACTCTATTGCGGGCTACTTCGTATGCCCTTGACAGGTACAGCGCAGGGGCCGTACGAAGCCAAGACCTACCCCAGTCTGCTCCTCCCCCACAGCTCTGCTGGAACGCACCATGCGCCGGCGAAACAAGTGCACACATGGAGCCTTGCGTCGTAATGCCTGTACTCGGTCCCTTCGCGCTACAAAGGTAGACTACGCCGCATAGCACGCTGCGCAGTGCGCTCTTTTGGCCCCACGAGCTCGAGAGATGTGCAGATCCAATTAGCCTTATTACCCGAGGTTTGAACGCCTGAAAAATACATGTCGACTGCTCTCCGGGTCTTTAAAGTCCTGCCTATCCTCCCGGTCTCCGAGGCGAACATGCTCAGAAGTCGAGGGTTTGCCAGGTTCGGCGCCACCTGTGTTTGTCTCTTTTTCGTCGCCTTCTTCGTTGAGCACTCTCGTCCCGGGTACTTTCGAGCCGTGTCCCCTCTTGCGCCGGGGCTGCCATCCGAGGGCGATCTCATCGTTGCTCCATCGCCGTCTCCATCGCCTTCTCCACCAGCGCCACCTCCGTCCGAGGCGTTACGTACTATTTCCAGATTCGAAAATTATGGACTGGACTCGTCGGAATGCGATGCTGAATTCAAAAACTTGTTCAAAGAGATAGAGCGTGCAGCGGCACACAGAAGAAGTATCGGAAATGTCACACAAGCCGATGTCGCCATAGAATGGATTCCGGATGGTGCCATTAGAGCAATGATCTACAGACAAAAGGTATAACACTCCAGCTCGATATGATTCATGAAGAGAATTGCGTCTCATATATCGATAGCTTTTTATACTAGAAGCAAAACTCTATAGCGCGTTCCACCCTCCGAGGGCACATGCTCTTCTGCAGCAGATCGATCGCGCTATCACCGCAAGCCCGGAGCCTATTCCGGACATTGAATTCTCCTTTGTCGTTGAAGACAGACCCCTCGAGGACAAGATTGTCGATGAAAAGCCCTCCAAAGGCAGACTCAAGAGAGCAGAACCCGTAAAAAAGAAACCGAAAATAGTTCGCGAAAACCATACAACGTGGGGGCTCACTCGCCTCCCAGTCGACAAAGAAGTATGGATCATGCCCGATTTCGGCTACTTCTCGTGGCCAATAGACCTAGTCGGCGCCTACGAACAAATTCGCATGGAGATAATACAGAATCAGCAACGCTGGGAAGACAAGGTGCCAAAATTACTCTGGCGGGGCGTCCTCTGGACCAACAAGATTCGTGAGAAACTGATCGAGGTTACGCGGGATAAGCAGTGGGCTGACGTGGAAGAAATCATGTGGGAGGGCGCTGCCCAGATTCCGGCCAAATTCGCGGGACTGGCAATACCAACAGTTGATCACTGCGCCTATCAGTACCTCATGCACACAGAAGGCCGAAGTTACTCAGGCCGCGGAAAGTATCTCCTGAATTGTGGCTCAGTGGTCGTTATGCACAAGAGCGAGTGGATCGAACCATACCACGATGTCCTGGTTACATCTGGCCCAGAACAAAATATTGTACAGGTAGACCGCAACTTCACCGATCTTGATACGAAGATGAGGCAGCTGTTAGAGAATCCAGAGCGCGCACAGTTCATTGCGAAGAATGGCCAGGAAACTTTCCGGGATCGCTATCTCACACCCGCAGCGCAAGCGTGCTACTGGAGAAAGTTGTTCCAGGCGTGGGCCGAAGTGAGCTTCCGTCCGGACCCATTCGGGGTTGTGAACGGGAAAAGCAGATTGCGTGGCGTTCCATTCGAGTCATTTGTGTAAGCTAGGACAATGATGTTTGTTCAGAACAATGGCTAATCAACCTCTAGTATCAAGGCAATGGAACGGCCAGCACCTCCATGCTCGTGGTGGAAGCAGGTCACGTTTCGCAAATGTTGATACGGCGTCTGGTTTTCGCCAGGATATGTTTTGGATAAAGGTCGGATTTGGCTATATCACACTACCGTGGGATCTATCCGCCCCAGGCTTAAAAATCCGCATAGTCTCCTAATTAACTGCTAAATAATATATACCGAGTTGAGTTACGTAGGGCCTTTAGCTTTAAGGGGGTATTTTAGAGAAGAAAGAGCTAATAAATCTCTTTATACTATACCGCGCAGCCAAAGTATATCTACTAGACTACTAAAGAGATAGGTCTACTATTACTAGGATAAGTTTAGTATAGAAAGGAAGAATAGCTAGGAAGAAGTTATAACTAATTGTTAAATTCAAGAGGGTAGCTAGTCCTAAAGGGTTAAGGTTGGTTCTCGGGCAGGAGTACTTACGGAGGTGGAAGGTCTTGTTGATACGATAGTATCTTGCGAAGTGTAACGAGTCAACAATATGGTCTGCTAGAATCCAAACGATAGATTGATAAACAGATTGAACACGAGTATGAGAAGCTCATTCTCGCGTTCCTATATACTAAGTAATCCCACACGTCCCAGAATCCCATATGTCCCAGAGTCCCATACGTCCCAGAGTTCCGTGCGGGCGAGTCCCATGTGTCCCAGAGTTCCCGTACGGGCGAGGCCCGTGCGGTCCTTGGGACCCGTGGGACCCGGGACCTGTCACCTGACTGCTTAGTCAGCTGACTCCGGCGGACCGGTGGTCTAGAAGTACAATAAGCTCGTGCCCCGCTGCTCGCGCGCGGCCGGATCCTAACACTTACTTCTTACTCTTTTATATAAAAGTATACTTAATCTTTAGATACTTTATTATAGCTAAAGCTATGTAATATATAACTTTAATAATCTTAAAAATTCTTTATAATTTAGTTCTATTTAAAGTCTAAGCTACTACATACTTAATTAAAATACTATAATAATAATAACCTAATAGTTCTAGCTTATATAATATAATCTAGATATACTATATTTACTTCTTTATTAGTGTTAAGATCCGAAGGCTAGGCCTCCCGGGATCTTCATATGTATCTACATTCGTTGTTCGAGCGGCACAGCACAAGAGGTCACGTGACCTGATCAGTGTGATCAGAGCGCCAAGACAACTGATCAGACTGAGCACTCGACATACTGAGCAACTGATCAGTGCTTGATCAGTTTGATCAGAGCGATCAGTCCACTGATCGCTCGAAGTATATAGGAACGCGAGGATGGGCTCTCCATACTCGTGTTTAATCTGTTTATCAATCTATCGTTTGGATTCTAGCAGACCAAATTGTTGACTCGTTACACTTCGCAAGATACTGACGTATCAACAAGACCTTCCACCTTCCGTAAGTACTCCTGCCCGAGAACCAACCTTAACCCTTTAGGACTAGCTACCCTGTTGGATTTAACAGGTAGATCGAGGGATATGGTATGCCTTTGCAACAGCGCGTAGACTATATAAACACCTACGTTGTAATCGCGAATAGCTACTTGGATAGAGAGCTCACGGGCGTCCATTTTGAAAGACTGTTAGTAGAGATATCGCGTGTTCTGTGCAGGAGTCGCGTTTTGCCAAGGTGGCTAGAAACCATAGGTGGCCGGCATCTAGGTATATGCGCTAGCTGAACTAAGACGAGCTTCCCACTCAGCTTACTACTTCCTTATGTAAACTAGGTCTATATAAGACGCACTTCTAATCAGGCTTCTCCTGTTCAGTAACAATACAGTTAATCACCCCAAGCAGTACGTTCAGCTCACCTCCACAATCTCTTAACCTTGGGTTATAATAACTCACTCCTCCAACACTAGACCTGCTCTTTATATACTCAGACATGCTCGCAACGCTCTTTCGCCTCGGCCTACAAGGTATCCTCTACTACGGCGCGTTCAGTCGATTCACGCACGGACAATACACGCCAACGTTCTATGAGTACCAGCTTGAACGAGCACCAAACACCGCAAACACGCAATATGTTCCCGTTATTGACGTCCTTCTCGGTTCTCTTCTCTTTTCCAGCCGAGCGCGACACTGGGCTGCTCTGTTCTTTGCTATTGCTCAGGGTGGCGGGATCATTAAGCTATTGCAGAAAGGAAAAGACGTCACACCAGATGTTGGACTTTTTACAGTTGGCATGATTGTGTTCCTGACATCCTGGTGAACGGTGGAAGCGTTGGGTGCATTGATCAATACCTAGGCTTTTCTTCCGGCATTAAGCACGCGGCCAAACAGAATATTCGGGTTGCGATTAGTGGGGATGTGCGAGCGGAACGTGTTTTACAAGCGAGCGCCGCGTACAAGCGAGCGCCGCACCCTACCCACTTTGCGCGTCTCTTTGAGCATACAACTTAATCACGTTACAAGGCAGTATATAGATATTAATACAATAGATTAAGTAGCATCTACAGAATCTCTCGTTGTGCCTAGGCTCTCTGCACCTCGTGCATCGCGCCAGAGCCTGGCGGCTGAGGCCCGATCGCTTAAGA